>CM023484.1:1376170-1976170 GCA_013339685.2 Hyalomma asiaticum
TAAAAAAGAGCTTTGGGAGACGAAAAGAGATATGCACAAAGAAAAGAAGTAAAGGAAATAATGCACAAGGGCACGCTGACAAATGAAAAAACTGAGATAATGGAAGCGTTGTGGAACATTATCGCGATCTGCTCGGAAAACGTGTATCGATGGCCGAAGGCTTTACTGACGTCTTTCTCCCTATCATGCCCAAGCTTGACACTGATACACAAGAAAAATTAGGGGCTCCTATCAGCGTGCAGGAAATCCAAAAGCTATCGATGACCTAAGCACGGGAAAGACGCCGGGCCCAGATGGAATCGGAGCTGAATTCTATCAAAAGTTTAAAGAAGACATAGCACATGCGCTGTATGAAGTTATGGTCGAAGCATACAAAAAGAATAAACTACCGCGCTCTTTCACGCAGGCGCATACTGTCTTAATTCCGAAAACAGATGATAGCACCAAACTACAATCTGTAGCATCATATCGACCTATAAGCCTTTTGAACACTGATTACAAAATATTCATGAAGGTTTTAACCAGGAGAATGCAGACTGTTATCGAAAAGATTGTGGGGACACACCAGACATGTGGCATTAGAGGTCGCAGCATTACGACAAACATACATATAGTAAGAAGCGTTCTAGAGATTTGTGATGCCTACGAAGAACGAATAGCAATGATGCAACTAGATTTGCAAAAAGCTTTCGATCGTGTCTCGCATGAAGTATTGTTCAGTGTGTTGAAGCATGTGGAAGTTGGTGACATAATTTTGGATGGTCTTAAGATGGCATACTCGCAGTGTGTAACACGTCTGATAGTCAATAGGCAGCTCAGTGAAGAAATTGAAATACTCAGTTCTATCAGACAAGGATGTCCGGCCTCAGCATTGTTATTCGCCATTTACCTAGAACCCTTTTGTTTATCGATCATTAATAACACAAGTGTGCATGGCTTTCGGTTACAGAGCACAGAGATAAAGCTGCTTGCTTACGCCGATGATGTGGCGGTACTTTGCCAAGATAGACAGAGTATATGTGAAGTTGTTCACATGGCAAATAAATTTTGTGATATGACGGGCAGCGTAATTAACTGGGACAAAACAACTGCCTTTTGGTACGGTAATTGGGATATGAGACCAGAGGTATACCTTAACGTAAAATGGGAAAGTAAACCCTTAAAGTACCTCGGTGTGCCTTTGGAAAACTATCGTGACAATACGGACTACTGGAAGGGTGAGGCAGAAACACTCAAGCAAAAAACAAACGCTTGGGGTGGTCGAGACTTGTCTATTTTTGCGCGGGCGACCGTATGCAACATGTTCCTCATATCCAAAATATGGTACGTCATGCAAGTCATCTGTATGTCGCGCATTAATGTGCAGAAATTTCATAGGATTTTCGCTGTGTTTGTGTGGAAATCCTCATGGGAACGTACAAGTCGTTCAAATCTATTCCAGTCCGTTTGCAACGGAGGAGTTGGTTTATGTCATATGTTTATAAGACAAGTTGTCTCTCGTTTTATGTTCCTTCGAGATCAACAAAATGAATTTCTGCGAACTGTGATACAAGTAAGGCTGTCTTCGCGCATTCCGGATTTTGTTGTGTCATCAAACAATGATATGTGCCTATATGTGACCGGTTTTTTGAAAGAAGTTATACAGTCTTTTCAAATTTTGAAAGTCCGTTTTTCTGTCGAATACCTTTCGACTGTTAAACGAAAAAGACTGTACAAAGACCTCCGTGATGTCCTGTTGCCAACACCCTTGTACAGATCTGTCTTCAATGGAGGTCCCGGACAGGACGTTTTAAAAAGGGTCAAAAGGATGAACATTAAAGCAGGGGCAAAAACCTTTTTTTTTAAACTTCATTCCGGTACGCTCCCCGTAAAGCAATGGTTAGCGGATAAGGGAATCGAGGTGCCGTGGACAACCAATTGTTTGCTTTGTAAGACACCCGAGACAATAGAGCACGTGTTTATTCATTGCTGGGACGCAGTCTTTCATTGGGACATCCTTCAAAGAACGTTGAAAAAAGAGCTCCCAATTACGAGCTATGGCATTCGTTTTCTGTGTGTGGACAATGAAGACGACGTCCCATATGACATGTTTATGTTAATTAGTCTTCACAGCATCTGGCAGACCACAATGGCGGTCCGACATATGGACCAAAACACGCGTCCTGTCCGGGAAAACTTCATTGCAAATATACGGCATATTGCTGAAGTGTATAGAGCGCAAGAAGAACGTCCCCGCTGGTTGCCAATGTTGGACGATCTGTGTAACCTGAAAAAATTTTAATTGAACACTTCGGATCAAACTTTGGTCCAAGTGTGTTTTATCATTCCTGTTTCTGTGTGAACACCTGTAAAGGAAAACAGGCAATAAAGAAAAAAAAAAAAAAAAAAAAAAAAGGGGGTGTAGCTCAGTGGTAGAGCGCTCGCTTCGCATGTGAGAAGTCCCGGGTTCAAACCCCGGCACCTCCAACAAGATTGCATCCTTTTGTTTCCTTTTTGCGGTGCTCAGTGCAATTACTTCGGAGTAAGGTACCACGTGGCGCATTATTCTGGGCAGTTTCATAGCCTAGATATACGCGTTTGCCAGTTTCGACGAATGGGTCGTTTCGCAGGCGATAAGTCAACACAATTTTAAGCAACACGCCAATGACATCGAGCTGCATATGTTCTCTATTTATCAAAAACTCCAGTGCACAGTGCAGCACAGACATAATGACATGGGCTGTTGAACGGGGGTGTAGCTCAGTGGTAGAGCCCTCGCTTCGCATGTGAGAAGTCCCGGGTTCAAACCGCGGCACCTCCAACAAGATTGAATCCTTTTGTTTCCTTTTTGCGGTGCTCAGTGCAATTACTTCGGAGTAAGGTGCCACGTGGCGCATTATTCTGGGCAGTTTCATAGCCTAGATATGCGCGTTTGCCAGTTTCGACGAATGGGTCGTTTCGCAGGCGATAAGTCAACACAATTTTAAGCAACACGCGAGTGACATCGAGCTGCATATGTTCTCTATTTATCAAAAACTCAAATGCACAGTGCAGCGCAGACATAATGACATGGGCTGTTGAACGGGGGTGTAGCTCAGTGGTAGAGCGCTCGCTTCGCATGTGAGAAGTTACGGGTTCAAACCCCGGCACCTCCAACAAGATTGCATCCTTTTGTTTCCTTTTTGCAGTGCTCAGTGCAATTACTTACCAGTAAGGTTACCACGTGGCGCATTATTCTGAGCAGTTTCATAGCCTAGATATGCGCGTTTGCCAGTTTCGACGAATGGGTCGTTTCGCAGGCGATAAGTCAACACAATTTTAAGCAACACGTGAATGACATCGAGCTGCATATGTTCTCAATTTATCCAAAACTCCAATGCACAGTGCAGCGCAGACATAATGACATGGGCTGTTGAACGGGGGTGTAGCTCAGCTTGTCCCATACTGTTCTCATTCCCAAAACCGAGGATGTACATAAACTGAGATCCGTCTCGGCATACCGACCCATAGCCCTAACAAATGTAGACTACAAAATCTATATGAAAGTATTGGCTCAAAGACTGCAGACAGTAATAGAAGCCCTCGTTGGGCCTCACCAAACGTGTGGCATCAAAGGGCGATCTATTTTCCTAAACATCCATAAAGCGCGTAGCATTCTAGAGTGTTGTGATTATTCAGATGGAAGGGTTGCAATTTTACAGATCGATTTTGAAAAAGCTTTTGACTGCGTTGATCATCATGTATTGTTTTCTATTTTAAAACATGTCAATATCGGTTCTGTCATCTCTGTGGGAGTGACCCTGGCGTACCGGAACTGCACTACAAGGCTGATCGTGAATAAGTGTCTGGGGGCCCCCATCAGCGTGCGTCGTTCGGTTCGACAGGGTTGCCCCCTCAGCCCTCTGTTATTTTGCATGTATATTGAAACGCTCTGCTTAAAAATTGTAAACGACCACCGTATCAATGGTTTTCAGTTACAGGCAGCTGAGGTGAAGCTGCTGGCGTACGCTGACGATGTCGCGATTTTTTCAATGGACAAACGCAGTATAGAGCAGGCTGTCAAAACTTTGCGTGACTTCAGCCAAGCAACAGGCAGCGCAGTTAACTGGTCAAAGTGTCTTGGCCTCTGGCATGGATCATGGTTAACGAAGCCAGACCACTTCGCGAACGTGCCTTGGGTAGTGACCCCGGGCAAGTACTTGGGAGTACCGCTTGATGGCTACCGTGACAGCAAGCAGTATTGGAAATGTCAGGAGACAGAGACACGGGAGAAAGCGGAGAAGTGGAAAGGCACCAATTTGTCGATGTTTGCCAGAGCCACCGTGTGTAACCTGTTTTTCATTAGGAAGCTGTGGTACGTCATGCAGGTGCTGCATTGCCCACGCATTAATATTCAGAAGTTTCACAGAATATTTGCAGTTTTTGTCTGGGCTTCCGAGTGGGAACGATGCAGCCGTACCAACTTGTTCCGAAGGGTGAAGGACGGCGGACTTGGACTAGGTCATTTGTTTTTACGGCAGCTGGTAAACCGGTTCATGTTTTTCAGAGACGTCACAGATACCTTCCTGCGCACGTCGTGCCAAATAAGACTAGGCAGACATCTCCCAGAGTTAGTAGTGAGCACTGAAGGCTGTGTGGGAGGGATTGGTGGCTACTGTAAAGAAATAGTGTCTAGTGTAAGATTTCTCATTGTCAGATTTTCTACAGAGTACCTTTGGAATGTCAAAAGAAAAGAACTTTATTTTGCAGTGTGCGATAGTGTTTTCCCAGTGCCGCTGTACCGGTCATTGTACAGTGGGGGCCCAGGAAGCAACGTTTTAAAGAGAGTTAAAAAAATGGATGTGCAGCCGGGAACAAAAACTTTCTTCTTCAAACTTCATTCAGGTACACTGCCAGTTAAAACCTTTTTGGAGGGGAAGAGATGTTTTTTGCCTTGGGGAAGCAATTGTTTAATTTGTAAGTCGCCGGAAACCATAGATCATGTTTTTTTACATTGTTGGGATGGCGTCTTTTTTTTGGGATGTTTTGCAAAGAGCTATTAAGAAGGAATTTCCCTTGAACCCGCACGGAATTCGGTTTTTGAGCGTAAAGAGCGAAGACGGCGTGCCATTCGACGCCATCATGCTCATGGGCCTCCACTCCTTGTGGCGTTCGAGAATGGCAGGTCTGCATTTTGATAAGGATGCGCGGCCTGCCCGGGCTTATTTCAGAGAAAGTTTTCACTGGTTTTTTGAAATCTACAAAAATGCAACAGAACCGCCCGAGTGGCTCTCACGAATAGAGCCGCTACTAACTTTGCCTGCTTTTTAATCTGACGATACCAGCGTGAAGCTGGTTGATGTTCCGTTGTATGTATGTATATATGTATGTGCCCCATTGTGTGCTTGTGACACCAGTGTATTTTGTACTTTGTGTTCTTTACAAAAGCCAGGTAATAAAGAAAAAAAAACGGGGGTGTAGCTCAGTGGTAGAGCCCTCGCTTCGCATGTGAGAAGTCCCGGGTTCAAACCCCGGCACCTCCAACAAGATTGCATCCTTTTGTTTCCTTTTTGCGGTGCTCAGTGCAATTACTTCGGAGTAAGGTACCACGTGGCGCATTATTCTGGGCAGTTTCATAGCCTAGATATGCGCGTTTGCCAGTTTCGACGAATGGGTCGTTTCGCAGGCGATAAGTCAACACAATTTTAAGCAACGCGCGAATGACATTGAACTGCATATGTTCTCTATTTATCCAAAACTCCAATGCACAGTGCAGCGCAGACATAATGACATGGGCTGTTGAACGGGGGTGTAGCTCAGCTTGTCCCATACTGTTCTCATTCCCAAAACCGAGGATGTACAGAAACTGAGATCCGTCTCGGCATACCGACCCATAGCCCTAACAAATGTAGACTACAAAATCTATATGAAAGTATTGGCTCAAAGACTGCAGACAGTAATAGAAGCCCTCGTTGGGCCTCACCAAACGTGTGGAATCAAGGGGCGTTCCATTTTGACCAACACACACACTATGCGGTGTGTCCTTGAGTGCTGCGATGCCCTTCAATCTGCTGTAGCCATTCTGCAGCTCGATTTAGAAAAGGCTTTTGATCGCGTACCGCATGATGCGCTATTTGCTATACTTGAGCACGTTAATGTTGGATCGGTAATTAGAGACGGTGTAGCCCTGGCGTATCAGAACTGTACTACTAGGCTAATTATCAACAAGATGCCGGGAGATCCTATTAAGCTGGAACGTTCTGTCCGCCAGGGCTGCCCAGCAAGCCCACTGTTGTTTGCGCTGTATATTGAGAGTTTATGTTTGGCAATCTTACGCAATGAAACAATCCGTGGTTTTAGGCTCCTCGAAGCCGAAGTTAAAGTTCTGGCGTATGCTGATGATGTAGCAGTGTGTTGTACTTCAAAAGAAAGTGTGCAAGAGACAAGTGCTGTTGTTAGGGAATTTGGACAAATTACAGGAAGTTTAGTAAACTGGGGAAAGAGTCTGGGGTTATGGCACGGTGAATAGTCAGAAGCCCCGGATACTTATGCTAACATACGGTGGTTTAAAAGTCCAAGAAAGTACTTAGGCGTACCCTTCGAGCACTATAAAAGCACTGATGAATACTGGGTTAATCAGGTGAAACAAATTCGGGAAAAAACAACTCGGTTCAACACCACTTGTCTCTCATTGTTTTCTAGAGCTGCTGTATGTAATGTATTTCTCATGAGCAAGCTATGGTATGTGATGCAAGTGTTCTGTTGTAAGCGTGTGAATGTTCAAAAGCTTCATAGAATATTCGCCATTTTTGTGTGGGGTTCCACTTGGGAAAGATGCAGTAGGACGAATCTGTTCAGACGAGTTAAAGCGGGAGGACTCGGTTTGTCGCATCTATTCGTGCGCCAACTAGTTAATCGTTTCCTTTTCTTTCGGGATGTTCAAGATCCCTTTTTGCGAACTGTATGCCAGCTACGCCTCTCTCGCTCTTAACCTAATTATGTTGTTAGCACCGCAAGTATGCCTGGATCTACACGAGGCTACTTTAAGGAAATTGTGGACAGCGTCCGTTTCCTGTCTGTCAGGTTTTCAAATGAATATCTTTTTTCAGTTAATCGAAAGAAATTATATAAAGACATTTGTGACATGATTTTTCCAGTACCTCTGTATAGAGCCATAAACAGTGGAGGCGAAGGCCAAGACGTACTCAAACGAGTAAAAAAAATGCAAATTCCGTCAAGTGCAAAAACCTTCTTTTTTAAGTTACACTCTGGTACTTTGCCAGTGCGGACCTTTTTGGAAGAGCGAGGTTTTTATTTGCCATGGGGATCCCATTGTTTTATTTGTAGAAAACCAGAGACAATAGATCATGTTTTCTTGCACTGTTGGGAAGGGGTCTATTTCTGGGATGTGCTACAAAGGACGCTGAAGAAAGATTTGCCTCTACATCCAATTGGAATTCGGTTTTCAACTTTTGAAAACGATGATGGGCTCCCTTTCGACCTGATAATGCTGCTTGGCCTCCATTGTTTATGGCGAGCTCGAATGGCCGGGTTTCACTGCGACCCGGACAGGCGGCCAGCACGTGTGCTCTTTCGAGAATGCATCAGCCAGTACAATGATGTACTAAAAGATCAAGAGTTTGTTCCGGATTAGGTAGCCAGGGTTCAGCCTCTGGTTTACCTAAAGGAATATTAAGAAATAACACCATCGAGACTACTGTAGTAGTCTGCATTGCTGTTTAAGAAAAAAAAAAACTGTATGTTACCTGCTATTTATGTTTGTGTTGTGTCAATAAACTGGTTTAAAAAAAAAAAAAAGGGGCGCAGCTCAGTGGTAGAGCGCTCGCTTCGCATGTGAGAAGTCCCGGGTTCAAACCCCGGCACCTCCAACAAGATTGCATCCTTTTGTTTCCTTTTTGCGGTGCTCAGTGCAATTACTTCGGAGTGAGGTACCACGTGGCGCATTATTCTGGGCAGTTTCATAGCCTAGATATACGCGTTTGCCAGTTTCGACGAATGGGTCGTTTCGCAGGCGATAAGTCAACACAATTTTAAGCAACACGCGAATGACATCGAGCTGCATGTTCTCTATTTATCCGAAACTCCAATGCACAGTGCAGCGCAGACATAATGACATGGGCTGTTGAACGGGGGTGTAGCTCAGTCGTAGAGCGCTCGCTTCGCATGTGAGAAGTCCCGGTTTAAACCCCGGCACCTCCAACAAGATTGCATCCTTTTGTTTCCTTTTTGCGGTGCTCAGTGCAATTACTTACCAGTAAGGTTACCACGTGGCGCATTATTCTGGGCAGTTTCATAGCCTAGATATGCGCGTTTGCCAGTTTCGACGAATGGGTCGTTTCGCAGGCGATAAGTCAACACAATTTTAAGCAACACGCGAATGACATCGAGCTGCATATGTTCTCTATTTATCAAAAACTCAAATGCACAGTGCAGCGCAGACATAATGACATGGGCTGTTGAACGGGGGTGTAGCTCAGCCCTGATGGCCTAACAGCAGGCTTTTACAAATGTTTAAAAGGACTGATATCACCAGTATTAGCCGACGTATACAATGAAGCCTTTGAGCTCAAAGTGTTACCCCCGTCCTTCTCTTCGTCCCACACAGTTCTTATTCCGAAATCAGAAGACCCCGTTGCACTACGCCGAGTAACTTCTTACCGTCCAATTTGCCTCACTAATGGAGATTATAAGATAATGATGAAAATTATAGCCAAAAGGTTGCAGGCAGTCATTACAGAGCTTGTGGGGCCGCATCAAACATATGTGGCATTAAGGGCCGAACGATCTTCTCTAACATACACACAGCGAGGAGCATTCTTGAATGTTGTGACGCAATAGGGGCCCGAGTGGCAATGCTTCAAATAGATCTAGAGAAAGCGTTTGACAGGGTGCCTCATGAAATTTTATTGTGCACTCTAGATCATGTGAATCTTGGTAAAATAATTAGAGAGGGGGTTGCCATGGCGTACCGAGACTGCTCAACGCGGCTAATTGTGAATAAAGCGGTGGGGGAACGCATCCAAGTCAAGCGATCGGTGCGTCAGGGCTGCCCACTCTCGCCGCTGTTGTTTTGTCTGTACATAGAGGCTTTTTGTTTGAGTGTCATTGAGCATGATCGTGTTCGCGGTTTTAAACTGCATGAGACCGAAGTCCGTTTGCTGGCTTACGCAGATGATATTGCAGTGTTTTGTGCCGACTATAGCAGTATAACACAGACTGTCAAATGTGTTAAACGCTTCTGTGCTGTGAGCGGCAGCGCGGTAAACTGGAGCAAGTGTTTGGGATTCTGGCACGGAGAGTGGTCGCAAACCTCTGATACCTTCGAAAACGTGAGTTTCGTTACGACGCCAGTTAAATATTTGGGCGCTCCTCTCCAGTGCTACAAAGACAGTGTAGCGTACTGGAGGGGCGAGACGGACAGACTACGGGACAGAGTAAACAAATGGAATGGCTGGAATTGGTCTATTTTTACCAGAGCTACTATTTGCAACATTTTTTTAGTTAGCAAACTTTGGTACGTTCTGCTAGTTCTGCATTGCTCTAGGGTAAACATCCAGAAAATCCATCGGGTGTTCGCAGTGTTCGTGTGGGCATCGACTTGGGAGAGGTCAAGTCGAACCAATTTGTTCCTTCGAGTCCGAAAGGGAGGACTTGGTTTATTGCACTTGTTTTTGAAACAGGTAGTTAACCGGTTTTTTTTCTTGAAGGATGTTAAAAACCCGTTCCTACAAACTGTCTGTCAACTTCGCTTGGGGCAACATTTGCCAAACATGGTTGTCTCAACTAAAAGTGTGCATCGTGGCGTTTATGGTTATTCACGCGAAGTTGTCGATGCTTGCAGGTTTCTGTCAGCGCGGTTTTCACTGGAGTACTTTAGCGACGTTAACCGGGAAAAACTGTACAAGGACCTATGCGATGAGTTTCTACCTGTGCCTTTATATCGGTCCCTTTATGACGCAGCTCACGGGCACAGTGTTCTAAAGCGCGTGAAGGCAATGCTAATACCGCCAGGTGCTAAGACCTTTTTCTTTAAATTGCACACCAGCACGTTGACTGTCAAACCGTGGATGGCTGACAGGGGTTTCTTTGTTCCTTGGGGCACGCACTGTATAATATGCAGAAAGGAGGAGACAATTGAGCATGTATTCCTGGATTGCTGGGACGCAGTCTTCCTTTGGGATGTACTCCAGCGGACAATCAAAAAAGAGCTCCCCATCGATGCGTATGGTATTCGCTACTTGCCCGTAGAAAGTGACGATGGCACGCCATACGATATGATCATGCTTATGGCCTTGCATAGCATTTGGAAATGCAGAATGGCAGTCCGGCACGCTGATCTCGATGCGAGAGCTGCTAGGCAGTATTTTAAAGAGAGCATAAGGGACTTTGTTGAGGAACAAAAGATGCTGGAGTGTATACCAGTGTGGTTGCCACGTGTGGAATTGCTATTGACGATGCGAGAATTTTAACAAGCCAGCGTCCGCAAAGTTCGAGCGGGCGGTTTTAACAGACACCGTGCGGTGTATTTGTAGATGTGTATATAGTACGTGTACATGTGTATGATACTATGTGTATTTGTAAATGTGTATATAATATGTGGGCCAAAGATCGGCAATAAAGAAAAAAAAAAGGGGGGGGGGTGTAGCTCAGTGGTAGAGCGCTCGCTTCGCATGTGAGAAGTCCCGGGTTCAAACCCCGGCACCTCCAACAAGATTGCATCCTTTTGTTTCCTTTTTGCGGTGCTCAGTGCAATTACTTCGGAGTAAGGTCACCACGTGGCGCATTATTCTGGGCAGTTTCATAGCCTAGATATGCGCGTTTGCCAGTTTCGACGAATGGGTCGTTTCGCAGGCGATAAGTCAACACAATTTTAAGCAACACGCGAATGACATCGAGCTGCATATGTTCTCTATTTATCAAAAACTCCAGTGCACAGTGCAGCGCAGACATAATGACATGGGCTGTTGAACGGGGGTGTAGCTCAGTGGTAGAGCGCTCGCTTCGCATGTGAGAAGTCCCGGGTTCAAACCCCGGCACCTCCAACAAGATTGCATCCTTTTGTTCCCTTTTTGCGGTGCTCAGTGCAATTCCTTCGGAGTAAGGTACCACGTGGCGCATTATTCTGGGCAGTTTCATAGCCTAGATATACGCGTTTGCCAGTTTCGACGAATGGGTCGTTTCGCAGGCGATAAGTCAACACAATTTTAAGCAACACGCGAATGACATCGAGCTGCATATGTTCTCTATTTATCAAAAACTCCAGTGCACAGTGCAGCGCAGACATAATGACATGGGCTGTTGAACGGGGCGGATTTAGCGGCCCTCGAATGGGTCGGATTTAGCGGCCCAGCTGGGTCGCGGTACCAGGTTCATGGATACGCCGACGCAGGAATACCAGTTTATTTTGCCACAACTGCCTACAGGTGCGACCGTAACAACAACAGTTTTTTTGCACGTTGACGTGAAGGCACGACCTTATCGAGTTGAGCATTTCCGCGATGCTTGAAGCCGCCTGCAGCTTATGCCGGAGGTGGTGGCCCTTGATGCCCGTCAAATGAATCACGTATGGGGGATTACGTTCCAGGACGAAAACGGGAAAAAAGAAGATGCCGTCAACCAAAGACTTAAGCGTTAAATCAATCAATCAATCAATCAATCAATCAATCAATCAATCAATCAATCAATCAATCAGTGATTTTTATTTTTCACCAGAACAGGTACAACGGTGAAAAAAAGGGAAAACGGCGAAAAAGCTGCGCGTGCTGCAGCTTGACTAAGCACCGTCCACCCTGTAGCAGCAATCACAGGATAAATGTGCAAAAAGAAATACATCCAGAAAATGAAAGAAGAACGCATTACAAATGCATTGAACAGGTAAATTCATAATCGAAAGAAGCATGCAATACATACTCGTCGGGAAACAATGCTAGACATATATTGTCGTGATTCTGGCATATTAAAAAATAATAAACATACTCAAGGTGTCTTGATAAGCTTAACGAAATCATGTCGCAATTAAAAAAAGGCATAAAAAGTAACACATGTGTAGTCATAAAAACAATCTAGTTTCATAAGAACAAGCTAGTTACATTCCTTGTGTTCAAACTGTCGATCTCATTGTCTTTTTTGTGGTAAGCGTTTAAAGTGGATGGCAGTGTGTGGCTAAGCTTCTGTGTCCCGTAAATAGTACGTGATAACGGAATTTTCCAAGGGAGTTTATACCGATGGAAGTAGACACTCTCGGTAGGTTCCAGATTTGCAAGTGTCAGGAATGAGTCAAGCTTCCCGCGAGTTGCGCTAATGTAAGACTGCAACAACCTGCATTTGTATATGCCGTTAGCCATAGCAATTCTATGTTTAGAGAAAAGTTCTGTGGTGTGTTCAAGGTGCGGTATGTCCTTTATTGCCCTAATCGCTTTTTTCTGTAGTACTATCAACTTATTTAGGTTTGTTAATGTGGTGTTTCCCCATACCAATGCACAGTAGTTTAGGTGGGAATGGAAGAGAGCTTGATAAATAAGGCGCTTTATGCTAGGAGGCAAAAGACGTCGACATTGATTCAGCGCACCAACCGCACGCCTCAGCTTTAGGCTAATGTGTTCAATATGTTCATTCCAGAATATATGTTCACTAAAGATTACTTCAAGTGTCTTAATTGATTTGGCTACTGCGATTTGGTAAGGACCTAAGGTGATATAGTCAGCTAGCTCAATCTTTGTGCCAAGGTCTCGAAAAAGGACACATTTTGTTTTTGTTTCGTTTAGCAACAAAATTTTTTTACTGGACCAATCGCAAAGCTTAAAGCAAGTGCTAGTTGCTAGCGGTTCAAGAGTAGCTAAAGTTTTTCCACTGAACAACAGCGTACAGTCATCAGCATAAATTACGAATTTACAATTTTTAGCAACGTTTATTATATCATTGATGTAGTACAAGAATAATACAGGCCCTAGGATGCTGCCTTGCGGCACCCCGGTTTTAATAGGTTGTATGCGCGATTTAAAGCCGTTTAAATCAACGTACTGAGACCGCTCACTCAGGTACGACTGCATCAGTTTCAGTGGGATCCCCCTGAATCCATAGCATTCTAACTTGTTTAACAATAATTCATGACATACGCGATCAAAGGCTTTACTAAAATCTAAATATAATGGAAGTGTCAGAAGCCTGTTTTCTATATTGCATAATATGACTTCTTTCTGTGCTAACAGTGCACTTTCAGTTGAGCGTTTTTTCCTGAAGCCATATTGACATTCGGTAATAGGATTGTAATTTCTCGAAAAGATATCAATTCTGTCGTTTATTATCTTTTCAATGCCTTTCGAGAAAATAGGGAGTGTGGATATGAGACGGTAATTGCTTAAGTTATTTTTATCTCCTGTTTTGTATATAGCAGTAACTTTTGCTAGTTGCATGCGTGTGGGAAAATTGCCTGTTGATAGTAGTAAGTTGTAGATATGTGTTAGTACTTGTACTATGAGGTCTAATACATGCTTTATTGGACGCATTTCTATTCCGTCAGGGTCGCAGCTGCGACTGTTTTTTATTCTACTGAATACTCTGAAGTAAGAAAAACCAAGTTGTGAAGTAATCACAACTTGGTTAAGAGTTGGTTTAAGAAAAAGCGCGTTTGTTATCGGATCAATATCAGTTGTTTGAGTGCTGTGGCTAGCATTCTTTATTTTCACAAAGAAGTCATTAAACTTATCAGCTAGCACAATGCCGTTTAATCTTTTCCCATCTATTTCTAGATTTTCTATCTTAGTGGGAGGGGCCTCTTTGTTCAGTACCTCGTTTAGTTTTTTCCACGTAGTGCTGCGTCGTTCTCGACGTTGGGGATCAAAGATGTGGTAGTAGTAGTCTCTTTTCGCCCTTTCTTTTTTTTATTCAGCTGATTTCTAAATGTCTTGTAATGAGCCCATAAGTCTGCACTACGCGTTTGAACGAACTGCTGATAAAGTTTATTTTTACGGTTTATGTGTTGCTTAAGGGAGTTTGTTATCCATGGTTTCCGGGATTTATTTACATCGCAAGGATGTCGTGATAGACCCCTGTAATCAAAATGTCAGGATGAAGCTATACTGGCTTTTGCACACAACCGCGGATGAAATTGTGAGAACCGCCGTCTTGTACTGTGACCGAAGTTTCCCGGGAGAAATGGCGTGTGCAAGGCTGTGCGGACAAAGGGTCTCACACGCGTCTGGTGTCTTTTCGCTCGAAGGCGGGATACTCTGTGGAAGACTTGCCGCATCAACTCCGCGTTGGAGAAGACCATGCGCTCGTGCACGTCTCAGACAGACCGCCGCTCTGCCTGCGGCGGCCCGGCACCGGACATATACGGCGCGAGTGCCGAGTACCACGCTGCGGGCTCTGCCGTCGCTTCGGCCACGACGAGACCCAGTGCGTGCACGGTTACGCTAACGTGACGGGCTCCGGAGCAAATGAAGCCACGGAAGAGCATTACATGGACCAGGCTGATGCGGAGACGACCGACAAAGGAGGCGGGTACTCGGCGAAAACTATGGAAAAGCAGCAGTGTGAAGCTTCCGGTGAGTACGGGGAAAAAGACGACGGTACAGCTGTACCCGCTGCCAGCATAAAGGAGGCCGTTGAAAGGGAGAAGGACGCTGAGAAGGAGGGCATTCTCGAGGCTACCACAGAGGCCTGTGAGGGCGGACCAGCTACGGAATGCCCCGACATGGAATGCGAGGAGAGTGTTGCTCCAGCGGTCGTAGAGAGACCGTTTCAAGTATCGGAAGAAAACGGCAAACCGAAGGCTTCTGCTGGCGAACCACTCCTTACTTCGCATGTGGGAAGCACCGGGTGCGAACCCCGGCACCTCCGACGTCACTCCATCCTTTTGATTATTTTTGCGATGCTGAGTACAGTTACTTGCAGTTGAAGTGTACCACGTCGCACACAATTGTGTGCAGTTTTATGGCCTAGTTATGCACTTTTTTTTTCAATTTCGACGAATTTGTGGTTTCGCAGGCGATAAATCAGCAGCGATGAAGTAAACGTGCACAATGACATAGAATTATTTATGCTGTTTTTTTTTTTGTCAAAAAGGTCACAGTTTCGCCGCAAGGGCGAAGCAATGAATGCGATAGCAACAAACTGTAATGCTATACGAAGTGAGGCTCGCAGCTTCAGGAGCAATATTAATTGTAGCAAACATGTACTTGCTAAGTGAGCGCCTCCCGTGGGCAGCGCATGCTGGTACGAAGGGCTTTACACGTTGTGTGTCACAAAGCTACACATACAAAGCTAGGGGAGGCCGCTAAATGAACAAACAGAAGATGAGCGCGAACTATCAAATGAAGCACCTTCGTCCTGTTGCGCCACCCGCCACATGATCAAAACGGCAATCTTTGCGTTCTGATTGACGAAGGCTGCCCATCCATCTATTTTTGGACCACTTCTTCTAAGTAAGACTTTTTGTTTACGTGTACTAAACAGGAATAAAGAGCAGAGTTCGTTTGAATGTTTTATTACACAGGTACTGCTGCAACCGCATCCTGATACGCCGTGCAAGTGTAGAAAAACAAAATCGCAGCATATCCACGGGGTGAATGATGATGAGTGGGCGAAGCTCCGGAGGGAATCATCGGTAAACCGTGAATCTTCCGTGCAATTCGCCCAGTGGATCATCGTGTAAAGACGTCTCACGCAGTCCCTCACACAGGCCGGAACACACACCGCGTTTGCCGAC
The DNA here is from genome assembly GCA_013339685.2 of Hyalomma asiaticum. Lineage (NCBI taxonomy): Eukaryota > Metazoa > Arthropoda > Arachnida > Ixodida > Ixodidae > Hyalomma > Hyalomma asiaticum. The sequence continues at coordinate 1,391,859 of CM023484.1, forward strand.
GCCATCACATGACTGCTGAGAGAGTAAAAGGCGGAGAGGCCTCAGCGTCTTACACCAGCTTCTTACAGGGGTCGTAACGCGCTAGCACAAACGCGTTAAAAACGCGCAGTCTTTCGTTAATATTGGGTGTTTACTGTCATCATGGTGCATGTGTCCATGTGCGCTTCGTGGCGTGGTCTGCTTCTGGACGCCGACGAGTTCAGACGCATGATGTCTTGCTCCTCTGGAGCGGTTTCAGCGGCCGTGTCTGGTCGCGGCAACAGGTCTTTGTCTCAGGAAACAGCACAGGACAACGATTACCAGGTCATCCTTCCAAACTTGCCTTCAGGTCGTATTGTTCTCAATACCGTTTTCCTTCATGCGGATGTCAAAGCAAGGCCTTACCGTGTTGAGGATTTCAGGGACGCGTTGGCTCGACTCGCTCTGCTACCTGACGTTACCGCGTTGGGAGCTTACCGCATGAGCCACGTATGGGCGGTAACCTTCCGAAGCGCGGAAGCCACAAGGAAGATGGTGGAAGCCGGTGAAGTGACTGTGAAGAACTGTCGGTGTCTTGTCATAGACCCGGCTAATCAGGACATCCGTGTCAAACTACACTGGCTACTCGCAAGTGTACCCGATGAAGATGTACGGGTAGCTTTCGCACCATATGGACGGGTCACCGACGTCACCAGAGAGCGATGGCGAGTTTATGGGTTATCGGACAAAAGTTCGACCACAAGGCTTGTGTCCCTAAAATTGAAGGCAGGCGTCAAGCTAGACGATCTGCCGCACCAACTGAGTGTTGCCGGGGAGATGGCTCTCGTTGTTGTCGCGGGGAGAGCGCCGCTTTGTCTTCGGTGTCAAGGAAAGGGACACATTCGTCGTGATTGTCGTGTGCCTCGGTGTAATGCCTGTAGGCGCTTTGGACATGAGGAGGCCCAGTGTGTGAGGTCGTATGCCACCGTTGTTGGGCCTTCGGTCAACGAGGACTCGTCGGAATTGCTCATGGATGAAGTAGACGCTGAGGAAGCTGCAACAGCTGGAAGAGAATTGGGAACGCAGAAAACGACGCTGACTAAGCTTCCTGTCAACACGACGTCGGCCAAACGCGTCCCCGAGAAAGAAATTGTACCTGAAGGACACCATCCCACAGAAGGCAACGTGGCGACGAGGGACGCCGAGACGGCGTCTGCTGAGACGCTACCAGACGCTTCAAGCGAAGGAGCTGAAGCAATGGACACCCAGTCAACGGCGTTGACAACGACCTCACAGGTGGCGGGGAAACGCACCCATGGGCAGACCGTGGAGGAGAAACCAGGCGTAATAATCGACGAGGGACCTCCTCCTAAAACGGCTGGTGCAAGGAGGGCGTCGGTGAGGCCGCGGTCCAGCGTCTCGATGGAGACGCGGCTGGCGGGTAAACCGCCGCCTTAGCTGTGCTTGCAAGTATTTGGGTGACTGCATGGGGGGGTATTTGGGTTGCATAGTTAAGCATTTGGGCTGCAGTGCGTTTAATCAGTGTACTCGTGCGGTGTGTTGTCGTCGCGGCACCGTTACTGGTACCGTGAGGGCATGTGACCATGGTCTTCCCTGTCCCCACTTTACCCACTGCCCGACTCGATGTGCAAGGCGGACACCATGCGGGTAATTGATCGATTTTGTTAGAAAGCCATGGATTGTAAACTACCAAAACCTTTTCGGATAGGCACTTTAAATGTGCGAGGGCTTAGCATGCGAAGGCGGCAGTATCAGCTGAATCGGCTTCTTCGTGACAACGATCTGGATATAGTAGCTGTTCAAGAGACAAAGATAGAAAGCGAAGAGTCCACTGACCGCATGGTGGCCGCCTTCCGTCCACATTTTAATGTTTGTGTTTGCCATGCTGTCGGTACATCGGGTGGATGCGTGTTATTTATACGTAACACTGTTGACTTTTCTGTTGAGAGCGTTTTCACTTGTCAAAGTGGTCGTCTGCTTGTCGTTGACTTATTGATGCTTGGTGTGAATTGTCGAGTCGTATGCGTGTACGCACCAAATGTCGAAGTAGAGCGAAAATTGTTTTTTGAAGGTATCGGACGCTTTCTCAGCAGTGAAAAATTTTTGCTACTTTTAGGAGATTTCAACTGTGTATGTTTTGCTTCTGACAGAGCCAAAAGCCCTACCATTAGAGATAAAAGTGCTATAAGGTTGATGGAACTGATTAGTGAATATAACTTAGAAGACATAGGCAGTGTGATGGCGTGCGGAACGCAACCCCAGTATACGCATTATCAGCTTGATAGTCATGCCAGATTAGATAGAATATATGCGTCCGTTGAGCTGGTATCATGGTGTAGTCTCTACGAAGTTAAAGCAGTTCAATTCAGCGATCATTGCCTTGTAACCGCCACGTTTGGTGCTAAAGAAAAACGAAATCGCTTCAACTGGCACCTTTGGAAATTTAATGAAAGCTTATTGGAAGATGAAGAATTCGTTAATGGCATTGCAGAAGACATAAGGAAATTGCTTGCCGCTTTACCGAACAGCTTCATAACACAGTGGGAGGATTTCAAAGAAAAGCTTAAAATAAAAGCAATTGAACGGAGCAGCGTTAGACAGCATGAAGAAAAACAGAAAGAAAGAGAACTTAAGGAGAACCTACAGTTTATGTATACGATGGAAAGTGCTCAACCAGGTACTTATGCGAAACTAATAAGAGAGGTTAAGTGCGAATTAGAACGTATTGATACTGCCAAGTATAAAGCAGCTGCTATAAGGGCACGGGCTGAACATTTCTTGATGGGAGAAACACCAACTAAGCGGGCATTGGCTGATGAGAAAAGATATGCATGTAAAAAAGAAATACGCGAACTATACCACGACGGCCAAATAGTCAATAACGAGGCGGATATTAGACGCCTTATTGCTGATCATTATTCCCTGATTTTTGGCTGCAAACACACAATGGACGAACGCTTCAGGGAGGAATTCATGCGACGCATACCTACACTTGACGAAGACGTTAAGACTAGACTGGAGTTGCCTATCACAGTCAACGAAATCGAATGCGCTATTGAAAAATTACCAAATGGGAAGTCGCCAGGGCCCGATGGATTTGGAGCTGCCTTTTATAAATTCTTCAAACCTCAGATAGCCCAGATTTTACACAATGTTTTTAATGATGCGTATGAACAAAAACAGGTCCCTCTATCCTTTAGGACGTCCTACATTGCTTTGATCCCTAAAACAGATGACCCTGAGACACGAAGACTTGTGAGTTCTTATCGCCCGATAAGTCTTACTAACGTCGACTATAAGATATTCATGAAAGTGTTGGCAAAAAGGCTTCAGAGTGTAATTACAACGCTTATCGGGTCCCATCAAACATGTGGTATTAAAGGTCGTAGTATCGCAACAAACATACATATTGCGCGAAGTGTTTTGGAAATTTGTGATGTAGTTGGTGATCATGTAGCAATGATTCAGTTGGACCTTGCAAAAGCATTCGATCTAGTTTCCCATGATGTTCTATTTTCTGTACTTGAGCATTTGAACGTGGGCAGTGTAATTTTTGAGGGTGTTAAAATGGCATATGCAAATTGTTCGACTCGAGTAATCGTCAATGGAGAGTTGACTGATACTGTACATGTACGATCTTCAGTACGCCAAGGGTGCCCATTGTCACCTTTGCTATTTGCAGCCTACATAGAGCCTCTTTGTTTGGCAGTAATTCAAAACGAAAATATCCGTGGGTACAGCTTGCTTTCAGCTGAGGTAAAGTTACTTGCTTACGCGGATGACATTGCTGTTTTCCTCTCTGACACAGACAGCATCATTGAGGCAACATCTGTGATTGAAAAGTTTTGCTTATACACAGGGTGTAAGATAAACTGGCAGAAAAGTTGTGGCTTTTGGCACGGTAATTGGAACAGTACACCAGATACGTTTTCACGCTTGCGTATGTCGTGTTCACCAACAAAGTATCTGGGTGTGCCTCTTGATAGGTATCGACATGCTGATGAACATTGGGCTGAGCAAACATTGAAACTAAAAGAAAAAGCAGATGCATGGCAAGGCAGGCAGTTCTCTATGTTCTCGCGTGCTGCTGTGTGTAATGTGTTTCTGCTGTCACGTGTATGGTATGTTATGAATGTCTTATGTGCGTCTCGTTCTAGTATCCAGAAGATACATCGTGTCTTTGCAGTTTTTGTTTGGGCCTCGACTTGGGAGAAAATCAGTCGAACCAACCTGTTCATTCCTGTTAAACGCGGAGGTGTTGGCCTTGTTCATTTATTTTTACGTCAGATTGTTTCTAGGTTTATGTTCCTTAGGAATGTGGAAGATCCTTTTTTACGAACAGTCATACATACCAGGCTACGGAGATTAATCCCAGATTTCATAATTTCCTCTTGTGGTGATTTGGAGGGTACCGTATCTGGATTTCTGCGGGAGGTCTTACTTTCATACAGAATGTTGAAAGTGAGATTTTCTTTAGAGTACTTGAGTGACGTCACCAGAAAGAAACTCTATAAGGATTTAATTGAAGCGTTCCTCCCGACTCCTTTGTACCGTTTGCCATATCATGGATACCCAGGACAGAATATTTTGAAAAGGGTCAAGAAAATGCCAATAAGTCCTGCTGCCAAAACATTCTTTTTCAAGCTACATACGAATAGTCTACCTGTAAAAACATGGCTTCAGGAAAAAGGCTTATTTGTACCTTGGACAACAAACTGCCATTTATGTAATAAACCAGAGGATATAGAGCATGCTTTTGTAGACTGCTGGGATGCAGTATTTTTCTGGGACGTGCTTCAGCGCACTTTAAAGAAAGAATTACCACTAGATTCTTATGGCATAAGGTTTTTACCAGTAGAAGAGCCATGCGATATGATCATGGTCCTGGGTCTTCATGCTTTGTGGAAAACGAGAATGCAGGTGCGGCATGCAGATGTTCATGTAAAATCCTCGAGGGAAACCTTCATTGAGAGCGTTGGACAAATTAGTGAGATTTATAGAGCCCAGCCTGAACCACCACACTGGGTTACTATCCTTGATGTTTTGAAAGATATGAAAAAGCTTTAGAGATGGTCACACCAGTGCGTAAATAGTGTATGCGTGTGCGCTTTTGATTGCGTCTGTACTTTGTTCAAGAAGGCAATAAAGAAAAAAAAAAAAAAAGCGCTTCGTGGCGTAGTGGCTAGCGCCGCGCGTTCGGAATCGAGGGGTCCCTGGTTCGATTCCGCGCTTCGGACACAACGTTCGGAATTTTTTTCTCTTCGTCCATGGTCCATGAAGCGCGATCCGACGCGTACGGCGACGATCCAGGAGAATGAGAGGAGCGCTCCCGGCGCAGCCCCGCGCAGCAGCTAATCGGAAAGCAGCGGCAACTCCAGCGCTCATATACAAGTACCGCCATCTAGCGGACATTCCAAGAACTAAAAGAGGGGTGGCTACCTACTACAACTACATACATCGGGGACGCACGACCCACGCCTTAAGGAGCTTCGCCCCTAAAACAAAATGAGCAGCATGCAGATCGTACCTGTCGTCCGCCGGGATCCGAAAGAATTTTATGACGCCGTGTGGCGTGAAGAATTTCGACACCACTCAGCACAGCACGATTTGTGCTGATGGCGCGAATCCATTCACGAGTCTGTTTCGCTGCAAGGGTTTCGTTGAAACATACTTTACGGTGGTAAAAGCGCCCTTTGGGACACCGTAGTCCGTAGCATACATGAGCACGCGACAAGAAACGCCCCTTCATTGCCATGAGAGAGGGGACGACTGCGCAGTTCCCGTTTTGCCACTCCGGATGGTGCTCGTATTTTGGCATCTCGAACTGCAACCTTTAGGTTCACTTGCGTATTAAAAACTCCGCGGAGTTAATAAGTAACCCGGTAATAAATATAAAATGGAACAACAACCTTCATTTACGCTCATAGGTAGTACAGCCCCCAAACATTGGGATCGCTGCGGTCACGGGGCAGAAAAACCGCGAAGTTTCATCCCCCTGCTTGATAGTTCGCGCTCATCTCCCGTTCGTTTGCTTAGCGGCGTCCCTTGAGCTCGAGTGGCTTTCGCACGCTCCCTCGCGCTCCTCGCGCCATCTCGCTGGTAATGAAGAAACGCTTCTAAGCGCCTGCGTCTCTGAGTCCTCTGCCAGCGGTAATGGGTGTGTATATAAAGCTCGCCGTTAGCTTCCGAAGGATCTGCTCTTTGTGGCGTAGTGGTTAGCGCCACGCGCTGCGGAGCGAGGGGTTCGTGGTTCGATTCCGCGCTTCGGAAGCATTTATCTGAATTATTTTTCTTTTTATATATATATACATACTTAAACATATACAGTTCATGACGGCGGCGACGGGGACGGCAAAAACCAGCCGAGACTGTCCACATAATTGCTATCGCAATAAAGCTACAATGTAATGTATTGTACAGCTCGCGTATTTTGTCATTGACTGCACAACGGGGGTGTAGCTCAGTGGTAGAGCACTCGCTTTGCATGTGAGAAGTCCCGGGTTCGAACACCGGCACGTGTAAAGCCACTGCATCATTTTGCTTATTTTTGCGATGCTGAGTACAATTACTTTCCATGTAAGGCTACCACATGGAGCACAATTCTGCGCAGTTTTATGGACTAGTTATGCACTTTTACGAATTTCGACGAATGTGTGGTTTATCTTGTTGATTAATCTATCGCAGGCGATAGATAAATCAACAGCGAAGAAATAAACATGCAAAATGACATAGAATGACATGTTGTCTATTTGTCAAAAACTAGAATGTAAAGTGCCCCCCTTCCCCCAGCACGGGTATTTTGCCATTGACTGCATAACGGGGGTGTAGCTCAGAAGATTTTACTTCCGGCCGCCTCGGTGGCGGACGTGTCTTCATGGGCTCGAACGAGCCAGTGCTTGCGGCACAGTTTCGCAGCGGAAACAGGGACGCCGTGGAAAATAACCAGGATTATCAAGTAAAGCGGCCACCTCTGCCGGAAGGTCGTATTGTTTTGAACACCGTATTTTTGCACGGTGACCTAAAAGCGAGACCGTACCGAGTAGAAGACTACAGGGATGCGCTTGCTCAATTGGAGTTGCTGCCTGAGGTGGGAGCCTTAGGTGCATTTCAAATGAATCACGTGTGGGCCGTGACGTTGAAATGTCGTGAACGTATGCGAAAGTTGTTGGTTGCCGGACATATTAAGGTGAAAAACAGGAAGTGCCTGGTGGCCGACCTAAACAACCAGGAGGTAGGAGTGAAGGTACACTGGGTGCTCCATAATGTGACTAGTGAGGGCATACGTGTGGCTTTCGAGCTGTACGGTGAAGTCACAGACGTAAACAGGGAACGCTGGCGTGTGCCCGGTGTGTCGGAGAAGGGGTCGACAGCTTGTGTGCTAGGCCTGAAACTAAAGGCAGCTGTCACAATTGAGGACGTTCCCCACCAAGTACGTGTCGCCGGAGAACTTGCTCTCGTCGTAATTCCTGGAAAGGCCCCTCTTCGCTTGCGCTGCCAAGGAAAAAGTAACATTCGTCGTAATTGTGGTTCTGTGTAGAACCGCACCCCAGGTTGAAGGAGTGCTGATCTCATCGCTGCGTAACGGGGGACACCGCCAGAGCTTGTGTTGTAAGTTCGCTATGTTATTGTAGCGTGCACACGCATTTGTCATCTAAATTTTAGGGCAAATCCTGTGATGTACTGGGAGGTTCGGGTGTATCTCTGTTTGTAGAAGTCTTAGTGTTAAGGTCCGTGGTCTATTGAGTTTACAACGTGGGTACAGTGTGGTAGGGGTAGATACCCCGTGCCAAGTATAAGTCTTTGATCATGATGATATTTGGTGTTTTGTGGCGCAAGGGCCAAGTGTGGCCAAAGAGCGCCAAGACAGTGGATAGTACGTCTGCCGTGATTGGTGCGTTACAATGACGGATGGTACGTGGCTGTAAGCTGGCCTAAAGACAAATCGCTATAAAGGAGCGTAAAAACAACATAAGGTAAAATTATGGCAATGACGTGTGGAGTGATCTATGGGTCGGGAATGAAAGAGCAATGGTCATGGTACCAAAATATCTAAAATATGAAAGTAGCACGACACCTACCGAAAGCCTTCCTGGAGAAAGGCTAGGAAGCGCGTGCTTTCTATAAGAAAATGCCGCATCAGCGGCCTCTGTTCAGAGGCCGTGCTACAGGTCACCTGGATAAATGACTCGGAAATTATGTACATCCTTAAAAAACGCAAGTAGAGATTGGTATTAAAAATAGGTTCATTGCCCAAGAACATAGAAGGGTGCAGTGGGAGGTGCTGTCGTGATGGTATTGGAAAATGTCTTTTCCTCTGGGGTTCTAGTTCGCGGCATTGCAGGAGGACATGAAGTGCGCTGAGCGGCTCACCACAATTGCATACAGTCGGATCACTACCGGACGATATGTATGTGTGTGTACTGTATGTGTGTCCTATCCTGTGTCTACAGAGAGTAACTTGTGTGCGGCGTGTCTTAGATTCTGGCGGCCAATGAGCGAGATGAGGCTTGATAGTTTGTAGTTTATTATTTGTTTCACTGTCCCACAGACGTTGCCAATAGGCCCTAACCTCTTTCCTGATAAAGGGCTTTAGGTCCATCACAGGGACGGCCATCGACGAAGTCGCAACGTCCGCGTGAACGGATGTGGCTAACTTGTCAGCCAGCTCATTGCCTTCGATCTCGCGGTGCCCTGGCACCCAGCACAGCACGATTTGCTGGCTGGATGCGTACGCGATGCAGATAGTTGAGCAAAGGGCTATAATTACGGGGTTTATGTGCCTACCCAGAGTATTCAGACATTTCAACACGCTTAAAGAGTCAGTATAAATGATTGCCTTGGGTATAGCTAATTGTTTTATATGTTTGACCGTCGCCAGGATGGCGTAAGCCTCCGCTGTAAAGGTGGTTGTGTTTGCGTTTAGAACGCCAGCTGTCGAAAAGGACGGACCAACCGCAGCGTATGACACACCGGCGTGCGACTTTGAGGTGTCAGTGAAATATTCCGGACAAGCGTACTTCTGCTGCTGTTCCCGGAAGTGCATACGAATATGCACAACCGGCGCTTGCTTTGTTACATCAACAAAAGACAAATCACAGTCGATCATCTGCCACTGCCATGGTGGGGCTTGTAATGTAGGAGTCATTAAGCGATGTTCGAGTATGGGGACACCTGTTTCCTCAGCTAGTGCTCGTACACGTATCGAAAGGGTTCTTTGACTACTGGTCGGTGATTAAAGCGCGATAACTGAATAGGTCATTTACGGCAGGATATGCAGGGTGATCAGTATTTGCGTTCACTTTCAGAAAATACTTCAATGATAGGTACGACCTCTGTAAATCAAGGGACCACTCGTCCGATTCCACATAGAGGCTTTCGACAGGGCTCGTTCTGAAGGCCCCAGTGGCTAGACGGATGCCTAGACGGTGTATCGGATCAAGCATTTTCAGCGCACTTGCTGCGGCAGAGTGATAGATTACGCTGCCGTAGTCCAGACGTGTCTTGACAAGACTTGTACAGGTTCATTAGGCACTTCCTATCGCTTCCCCATGTTGTGTGTGACAGTATCTTTAGGATATTCATTGTTTTTAGGCATTTAGTTTTAAGGTGCTTGATGTGTGACATAAAGGACAGTTTTGAGTCAATGATTGATTGATTTGTGGGGTTTAACGTCCCAAAACCAGTTCCGAGTTTTGAGTCAAGGATGACACCTAGAAACTTATGTTCGTTGTTTATCTGTATGTGTTGTCCGTCCAGTGTGACCTCAGGATCTGATACAAGGCCTCTTTTTCTGTTAAAAAGAACACACGAGCTTTTAAGGGGGTTGATCTTAAAACTATTCTCACTTGCCCACTTTGATTCTTTGTTGAGGCCAAGCTGAACTTGTCGCTCACAGATTGAGAGGTTGCATGATCTAACGCCTATTTGGACATCAGCATAGGCCGAGTAAAACATGGTGCGAGGAATCATCGTACGAAGCGAATTCATTTTCACAATGAAGAGGGTGCAACTACGCACACCCCCTTGCGGCACACCAGTTTCTTGCATGAACAATTTCGAGAGGACATTAGCGACCCTAACGCGGAACGTGCGATTAGACAGATACCTTTCTATAGTCTTGAACATGCTGCCTTGTACACCCAACGCGGACAGGTCTTTGAGGATCCCAAATCGCCATGTTGTGTCGTAGGCTTTCTCGAGGTCGAGAAATACGGACAGAAAAAACTGTTTATGGATAAAGGCATCTCTAATAATCCCCTCAATGCGAACAAGGTGGTATAGTGTTGACCGACCCTCCCTGAAGCCACACTGAAGGGGGTCGAGTAGCTTGTTGCTTTCGAGGAAACAGATTAGTCGCCGGTTTATCATTTTTTCATAGACCTTTCACAAACATCTTGTCAGTGCTGTTGGCCTGTAGCTACTGGCCAAGGACGGATCCTTGCCATGTTTATGTATTGGAATGATGATGGCTTCTTTCCAACACGATGGAATGTACCCAGCTGCCCACATGGTGTTATAAAGGGACAGAAGTGCATTTAGAGCTTGAGTATGTAGATTCTTAATCATTTCATACAAGATGCGGTCGCCGCTTGGTGCAGAGCTCCTGCAGGATTTCAGAGCGGCATTCAGTTCGGCTGCATTAAACGGAGAGTTGTAGGGTTTACCCTACAACAAGCACCGCTGATAACTTCAATAAGTTTTTTACCAATGTTGGTAACAACTATTCATCTCAGTCTCAAGCAGATTTTCTACATTCTTACGATAAGAAAGTATTTGGTGAATACTTCGAGCTCACTAGCGTAACCTCTGAGGAAATTCAGTCAGAAATCCTCAAGCTTCCTTGCAATAAAGCCGTTGGGCATGATGGCATCACTGCAAAGGTGCTGAAGGAAAATGCAGACCTTCTTTCGGAGCCTCTTTCCCACATCATGAATAACTGCCTTGAAAATGGAACTTACCCAAACATCCTAAAGATTGCGAGGGTAGTACCTATCTACAAATCCGGGGATCGAGAAAATCCGAGCAGTTATCGTCCCATCTCGGTGCTCAGCATCGTAAACACGCTTTTTGAAAAAATAATTAAGTCCCGTCTCTGCCGCTTTCTAAGCTCAAATGACCTAATCTGCACCGAACAACATGGTTTCATCACAAATAGGTCTACGACCACAGCTGTTTTTACTCTAGCACAGTTCGTCAACTCAGTACTTCATGATAATGAAATTGCCTTCAGCGTTTTTCTGGATATCAAAAAGCATTCGATACGGTTTCCCATTCCATACTACTAAAGAAATTGGAATTTCATTATGGCTTTACCGACAAGACACTTCAGTTTTTTTCTAGTTATCTGGCAGGTAGAAAACAATGTGTTGTGTTTGATCGCATATCCTCAGACTTTAGAAAAATAACGTGTGGAATACCCCAGGGAACCGTGCTAGGCCCTATGTTATTTTCGTTATACATAAATGATCTACCGTCTGTTCTTTCATGCAAAACCATAATGTACGCTGATGACACCGCATTACTTTTTCGAGGTAACTCTCTCCGTACGCTAAAAGAACAAGTCACGGCAGAGTTATCACATATTTCCACATGGTTCGCCCGCAACAAGCTTGCATTAAATATAGCCAAAACTAAGTACGTTATATTTCATTCCAGGAGAAAAAATCTAGATTATAGCCATCTGCACTTGGAAATTAACAACTCGCCCATTGAGCGAGTTTCCACGTTTAAATACTTGGGGGTTCAAATAGACGAAAACATGAATTGGAAGGATGAGGTTAATTACATATCCAAAAAGCTCGCTTTCGCATGCTTCACGCTCATTAAAGCCAGATGTCATTTTCCATATAACGTGCTTCGATCATTATACTTCTCTATATTTCACTCTCAAATCAGTTATTGTAGCGAGATATGGGGCTTTACTTATCCAACGTACATCGAACCGATCGTACGGTTACAAAAACGTGCCCTACGAATCATTACGTCTTCTTCTACCACAAGCTCGGATCTGTTTTCCTCTACTCGGATACTGCCTTTCACGTCTCAGCGAAATTATAAAACCGCGGTATTGATAAATTCATTCATTAACACCAACTTTCCACTACATGTGAGTACGTTTTCTGCACCTACCCGCAACACAAGGCATGCAGGCAATGGCAACTTTAACCTTCCCAATTGTAGGAATGTATATGGCGAACGGTTAATTCAGTTCACTGGTGCTAAAATTTGCCCCGCCACGGTGGTCTAGTGGCTAAGGTACTCGGCTGCTGATCCGAGGGTCGCCAGATCGAATCCCGGCCGCGGCGGCTGCATTTCGATGGAGGCGAAATGTTGAGGCCCGTGTGCTGTGCGATGTCAGTGCACGTTAAAGAACCCCAGGTGGTCGAAATTTCCGGAGCCCTCCACTACGGCGTCTCTCATAATCAGAACTGGTTTTGGGACGTAAAACCCCAGAAAACATAGTCGTGCTAAAATTTGGAACACAATTCCAATTGAAGTTAAACTTGCCCGCAAATTCAATTCGACTTGTAAAATACATTTTGCCAATCAGTCGTGTTCTTGACCACAGTGAAGATCACGTCCATAATGTCTCACCTGGTACATATCTCTCCCTTTCCTGTTTCTTTCTTTTTCTTCTTTGTTCTGATGCAAGTTCGACTGTTATTTATTCTTCAACGCAGCCTTATGCAAAAATTCTGCCCATTCTTTTCGAGTGCCCTGTCTTTTGTACTTTTTTACACAATGTATGCCATTAGTTCTTCTCTATTACTTGGGTACTTAGGACTTAGCAGCAATTTCGTATTTATTGTCATGTGCGTTTCAATATATATAATATACCCTGGAAGCTACTCAATCATTGAACTTGTATAAAGATTCATAATCATATCATGTGCTCCTGTGCTCCTGGCATGTAAAAAATATTCATGTATTAGATTGGACCAGTAACTAGCCACACAGGCTAATGGTCCAAATACTTTGTAACCACTTTTGTATTAAGTTCATTGAATAAACACTGATTGATTGATTGATTGATTTTGTGCGTTTTCGTTCAAGGCGTTCCCGCTCTGCGCGTTCCTTGAACCGAAGAAAAGTTGGGCTATGATGGGATGCACTAGAAATATGTTGGAAATGTTTCCCCTAAAAGTCTGCATGGTCTTCTATGCTATGGCCTGAGGTATTTAGTAAGGGTAGTGGTTGTGCTTCCCGGCCGTTTAGTTTGTTTAGGCTACTCCGCACCTTACTTTCATCCGTATAAGAGTTTATGTTAGATATATATTTTTGCCAACTTTCTCTCCTCGCCTGTCGGCGCACTCGCCTGCCTTGAGACTTGGCTTTCTTGAAATTAACAAGCTGTTGGATGGTCCCAAAGTAATCCCCAAGCTTTATTCTGTTTTTTCCTTGCTTCCCTGCATTCTTCATTCCACCACGGTATACAGCGTTTTCTTACTAGTCCGTTAGCTTGCTTAATACATTTTTCAGCGGCGTCAATTATACAATGTGTTATATACGACACAGCGTCGTCTATGCTACAGAGAGCAATGTCATCCCACTGTAGGTGTGTATATTTTTGGAATAGCTCCCAGTTTGCCGACTTGATTTTCCAACGGGGAAGCGGTGGGGAACCATCGTCTTCTTTAGTTAAACTTATTGCTATGGGGAAATGATCACTTCCGTATGGGTTCTTAATAACAAGCCAGTCAGGATACGGAAGTAGGGGACTGCATGTGATGCTTAAGTCGATCGATGAGTATGTGTGGTGCGTGCATTGAAGTATGTGTGTTCCTTTTTGTTCAGCAGACATGCACCACTAGAGAAAAGGAAATTTTCTATCATTCGTCCTCTAGCATCACAACGAGAATCGCTCCAGAGTGTGCCATGGGCATTTAGGTCTCCGACCAGTAAGTAAGGTTCCGGAAGCTCATCAATTAAGTTTTGAAATTCGGGTTTTGTGAGTCTATAGCCTGGGGGAATGTATAGTGAGACGACAGTGATTAGCTTATTAAAGAGCACCGCTTGAACACCAACTGCTTCTAGATGTGTATTGAGGTGGAGTTGCCTGCAGGCAACGCTATTATCAACCATGATCGCCACACCACCGGACGAAGTGACGGCATCGTGACGGTCCTTGCGGAATATGGCATATTATCTAAGAAAATTTGTGTGTGTAGGTTTGATGTGTGTTTCTTGGACACACAGCACTTTTGGACTGAATTTACGCAGGAGCTCAGTAACACCGTCTAAATTAGGCAGGAGACCTCTGACGTTCCACTGCAATACCTGCGTATCCATTTTTAATGATAGGTTAGTGCTGTGTGCTTAAAGATACATCAAGTTACGGAGCTCTTTCGAGGCCCCGTAATAGGAATTTTTCCTTTTTTGGGGCGGTCGAGAATGTCGCGCCGCTCCTTTGGCGCATTTCGCGCCGCCTCACTTGTACTAGTGTCCATCGCATCTTGCGAGGCGCTGGACGTTCGCCGGATAGGCTTCGCCTCAGGGGGTGGAGCCTTTGGGCCCACCTGCCCAGAGGCTGCTGGGTCCTTCCTGAGAAGTGGCGTCGCAGCACTGGCTGCAGCCGCCAAGGGGGCATTTGGCGTCGCTGCCAGGTCACAGCGTGTGGGCTGGACAGTCGCCGGGGGCCGTTGTGACGCTGTCCTCTGATGCGCCACATCGGCAAAGCTACCCTTCGGTAAGTAGAAAATACGTCTGCGTGCCTCCTTGGAGGAGATGTTTCTTTGACCTTAAGTGCAACAATTTCCTTCTCTCTCTTCCATGATAGGCACGATCGCGAGTACGCGGCGTGGTACCCTTCACAGTTCACACAGTGTAGAACGTTTTCGCAGGACTCAGACGAATGTTCATTTACACTACATTGTGCACAGGTAGACCGGCCGCGACAGTTCTGTGAACTGTGGCCGAATCGCTGGCACTTGAAGCATCGGAGAGGATTAGGAATATACGGTCTTACTTTAAGTTTTATGTACCCTGCCTGGATGGTTTCGCGCAAAACACTGGAGCCAAAAGTGAGGATTATATGCTTTGTGTGTATTTCCTTGCCATCGCACCTCATACTGGTTCTTTTAACATTCAAGACATTTTGGTCGCTCCACCCTTCAACAAGTTCAGCCTCAGTTAGTCCCATGAGGTCATCATCAGAGACAACACCGCGGGATGTGTTCATTGTGCGGTGCGGGGAGATTGTCACTGGGACGTCCCCAAATGATGTTAAGTTGGACATCTTCTGACATTGTATTTGATCTTTGACTTGAGTAGCAGATCTCCATTAGCCATTCTCGAAGCCTTATAGTCTACTCCAAGAGTTTCAGCAAGAGTTTTTGAGACAAGGAAAGGTGAGATCATTCTCACTGTCTTTCCTTCTTTCTCGAAATGAATGACATGGAAGCAGGGGAATACTTCTCTTTCTTTTCCGACAAAGCGAAATACATCTTCGGTGTGCCCCCTCTTATGGGGGCGATCGGAAAGTCTTGGGAAAGCGGAAGCCACCAGATATATTATGTTTCGGCAGTAACGCCAACCACCCACCAGGGAGCCCAACATGGGGACGCCGCAGGAAGTGTGGAAAACAGTTCCTGCGAGCGCCAGCTGTACATTACCGCTATAACCAAATATGGCGTATCCAAGGCTGGCTACCCACACAAGGTTAACCCTAGCCGCCAGGAAATCTGGAAGTAAACAGAAGAGAGTAGAAGACAGGACAGATTTAAAGTAAGCGAGAAAGACGAAGATTCAAGAGGAGGACAGGAAACGGCGACTGCCGTCTACGTGAAGCCGGGGCCAAAGGGGTGTGTTGCCTCTTGCGGGGGGCCTTAAAGGTCCAATCACCCAGCATTAGCTCAACCCCCAGGATCCCCTTTTCCCCGGACACGGCTAAGCCACGCACGGCGACACGTTGGAGGGGGTCGAAATCCCCCGTTGGCTCGGGTCCGTGGTGTCGCCAAACACCAAACGCCTGCTCATGCAGACGCCCCTGCGGGGCAAGTATAAGTCCTTAGTGAGTAAGTTTTAGGAAAAGGAAAGTCCCCATTGTCTGACCCGTCGATGTGAGGCTGCCCGGTAGCTATGCGGTCAATGATCCCTCGCGTAGCATTGTGAGCCGACTCGTTAAGGTTGGGCGGGGTGCCCTCGATCTGTCCCATATGGGCAGGAAACCACGTAACCGTGTGTAGCGTGATGTCCTTGCTTCTTAGTATCCCTAGGGCGATCTCTGATATGGTTCCATTGTGAAGAGCCCGAACGGCTGATTTCGAGACACTGCGGATTGTTTTCTTCTTAACTGTCGTCCAATAAGGCCATTGCTATTGCAGCCTGCTCTGAGATTTCAGAAGACATCGTGCGGACCGAGATGGAGTCCGTCACTTGACCGCCATGGTCTGCAGTGTCTAGCCGTCTGTCGGCGTAGCACCCCGCGTCAACGAAACTGTTCTCCGAGGCCCGTTCGCGATCATTTTCCAGGAGGGCCTTCAAGGGCGCCCGACGTGTTCCCACGTTGTGTTCCCGATGGACGCTTTGCGATATCGGGGCGAGAGTGATGCGTTCCCGCTGCTTTAGAGGGATGCTGAAGAATTTGGATTTGATTTCTGGTGAAGGGATTAGCTAAATCCTGGATGCAGGATTACAATGGTTACAGGGTCTTTGCAACAATAATTTAATAGTTGGCGCTATTCTCCGTCGTGAAAGAGCGCTATCAGATGCGTTTCTAACACAATTATGTGTAATAAATATTTTCTTTTTAGCACGAGAATTGAACACGCTTAAGGATTTCTTGGTTTTTCTCTTACATTAGGAGATTGACAGTTGACAGTTGTCAGGCTGACGCCACCGGGCACTTCTTCACAAGTTTCATGGCCAAGTTAAAGATATTCATTTTTATAGGGTCCAAGCACGCTCGTTTCCGTCAATGCGAGGACGGTCTTCTCATTTTCACAATAACTTAAAAAAATTTCCGAGCGGTAGACGGCCCCTCAAGGGAAAATTCGAATAGGCATTTTTCTCCTCCTCTTGACTGGTCGTTGTCTCATTTAGCCGTTCCGTTGCATTACCATATTTATAGTTGAACTATATTCCATTGCGGTAACGCTCCGTAAACTTCGCTCAAGAAATTCAGCACCAATTTTAATTACAGAATAGCTTTTCGTACGTTCAGTTATCCATGCGGGCACAACGTTTGCCTTCCTAAATAGATTTCGTTGTAAGAGAGTCGCCAACTTAGGAGATATTCGTCTACTATGGGTGCCAGACCGCTGCGGTTTCCATCTAATTGAAATGACAGACTAATTAGCAACGCTGTCTAAGTTGTCCAATACCCATTCTTCCAGATATCGCTTATGTGAGAAATATGCGGCAGAGAAACATTCATTTACAATGTGAACTTTACTCATTGTCTGCAGACGAACTTAGACTTGGAACATTTAAGATTCTACTGGAATAAGCAGTGGTGTACATCTCTATGATGACAGTGATGATTTCTGCGCTTTTACGTCCCAAAACAAGCTGTGATTATGAGAGGCAGCGTAGTGGAGGGCTCGTGAAAATTTGACCCTGGGGTTCTTTAACGTGCACTGACATCGCATAGTACATTGGCCTCAGAATGTCCTCCCACGACCATTGCCTCCCAATCCCGCTACCGTCGTTTCAGCAGCCGAGTACCATAGCCACTTAACAACCGTGGTGGAGCTGATGCATATCTCGGAAATTAGAAGTTTCATTCACCAAACACCCCTGTGGTATTCCGCAATTGAATTTTTGCTTGCACAGAGCCGGACTACAGATGTTTCCACTATGTCTATTTTGCAATGAGATCTAAACCACAGACCCTTTCTTTTCACTCTGTAGAACAAGCACATATATAAAGAAAGTGATTTCTTGAAACTCCACTTCGGAGGGTGCCAATATAAATAAACATTTCAGTAATTTTGCGTGTTTAGGCCACCACATCCTCGGTTACAGGCGCAGGGATGTCGGCCTCGCTAAATGCAACTACTTATTTACTTCGTCAATCCCTCCGAGCCAAAGGAATTACGGAGTAGGGCGAAACATGTTATTCGTTACTCGTACAATGTGAGCCTAAAAAGGTTGCAAACATAGAGAACGAACAGGACGCTTGCTTCGGTATACAATTTTGCTATAGTTGAACGAAGCAAGTGACGATCGGTGATGGTGCCAAGTGATCCCAGAAGAAAGTTACTGTTCACGAATGTTCTGGCGATAAATAGATCGCCGCATGTTTTAGTAACACCCTACATAACACCAACCTTACTGGAATGAAAATTCCTAGTCGTAGAAAGAGAAGAGAGAAAATTAAGTTTCTCTTAAGTTCGGCGGCTCCGAAAGGGCAGGAACAGTCTGAGCAGAACGATGCACTTCCCACATTCAATTAAATTACTAAACATTAGCAACTTGGCAGGAGAGTATACACCCTTCCTCATATGAGCTCAGCAGAGGTCATTCAACCACTGTTAGAATGCTGCTGACGGGGTGATTCCCGTACTTGGGCTTCATCAGTACGTTACACACGGACGTGGACCCTGGTTGTCCCAGCTGCATTGAAACGTTTTGCTCGATGGCTCACATACTCTGGCGATGACCCTCTTTGCCTAACGACTTTCTCTCCAGCAAGGACGAATGGGCCACCACAGGCATGACGCGCCAAAAGCAAGCTCAGGCTAGCCAGATGGCCCAGGAAAGGGCGGACCGTCGCGGCGCTCTGTACTCCACGTGAGTGCGGCCAGCGGTTACTGTGATGTTGTTTCGGGTTCAGGATCTGCTCCGGAAAGTGAATGAGACAGGACGCAAGTGCACATGCACACAGAGGACTTATTTAGACTCACGCAGGAATTGAAGACTGATTTAGACGGCCACAGACATAACGACCTTATAATCGTGAAAGTCAAAACGTTGTCACAAGAGAATTCCAGTAGGACGCCCTGCAAGTCGTCGTCGGCGCAGGCTCGGTCGGGGTGTAGCTGCCGGAGCTAGACGCGTGGCCTGGACGCGTCGGAATCACGGGGTTGTTTCCCCTGTAGAGTATCTTGGAACTCTGCGCGCCGGTGAGCGGCCCTGGTAACCGCACCTGAGGCTCGGCACTCCTGGAACTCGGCTTGGTTGCGCTCGCCTGCACACAGAAGGAAGGCACGGAGACCCTGCGCTCGATGTCCAGGGCCAGTCTTCGAGCCGATCGACCGAGCAGGTGGGTGTGCTTCCAGGTCGAAGCACCAGGACGTAGGGCGGCGGTTCTTGCTGAGGACCGTACGCCCAGCGAAGAGGACTGCCCTGGAATGCCGACCCTCGCGCACTGCTCGTGCCACTGGTCGCGATGCACGCTCCGCACAAATCACCTTCTTCACTTCACTGCGTATACGTTGTCAAGCACTATTCCTCCCCGCACGGCGACCACTCAATTACGATTCGACACCGCACGGCGACCACTCAAACCGCGATTCCCCACCGCATGGCGCACTGTTTAAATTATTGTTCCTCGCGTATGTTTTCCCGCACGGATCACATATCATGACAGCTACAACGCCCTCACATTAGGGAGTCCTAGCAGTAGCTCATGAGGATCCTAGTAAAGTTCGTTGTCTGTCTGTCAGTCAGTCTCGAATGTTGGATTATAATGACAGATTTTGTGAAACAGACATGGGCGGGAAGCCATTAGACATGGGCGGGAACCCCATTTATGGCGCTCACCCACTGGGGCGGATAGGCCTAAAATTGGGCGGCAGTAATCACAGTCAATCTGGGACTCTGTGTCAGTGAGTCAAGTCAAGGTGTCGAGGAATCCCTCGCGCCAGTCATTCTTGCCGCCATTCTTCTTTATTCAAAATTGATTCTACATGTCGTCATCTTGAGAAGTTCCCCGACTTTCGTGTTCCTTCTATAACTGACATCAGTTAGTATGACTGCTGGATCACATAGTTCTTTTATTGTTTTCGTTGTGGTCGAAATGCCATATGATTTATGTATTTCCAGCTCCTTTGACTATATCACTGATGGGCAGTTTCTCCTGCCACCCGATTCCTGGCCTATCACCCTCAGTGGGTTTATGCCACAGAAAGAAGATCGTCTTCATCATTATTATCATTACCAAAAGCAGCAGCTCGACGTCAGACATCGTTCCTATTTACTGGCAGTAATAGGCGACCATGTATGGCAACCAATTTCCACCCACTGGCCAACCTGGCTCCTTCCAACAGCAGGGCGCCGCTGCGGCGCAGCAAGCACCCACGGCGCAGCCGGGACAGTTTGTACCGGGGTACGGCGGACTGCCTGTGGGCGCGCAACAGCTCCCTGGGGCAGGTGTTGCGGGACCTCAGCTAGGAGGACTACCGCCACAGTCTTTTCTCACGCCTCAGCAGCAGCAACAGCAGCAGTTCCAACAGCAACAGTTTCAGCAGCAGCAGCTGCAGCAACAACAGCAGTTCCAGCAGCAGCAGCTACAACAGCAGCAACTACAGCAGCAGCAGCAGCGGTTTCAGCCGCAGCAACCAGCCGCGCCACCCTATCAGGTTGCCCCGGGAGCTGCCTATCCTGGCGTACCACAACAAGCCAGTTTTCCGGGACCCCAAGGAGGTAAGGAATGTCAAACAATGAGAGCACCAGTACCTACATCACTAATCACCTGAAGCTCGCTAGAAGCAAAGCGAGGAAAGAAGCAAGACATTTAAACTTTGCCCAATAAAATTCAGTAAAATGGCGTAAAGAGCAACTCCAGTGATTTCTCGAGATCAATGGATTTTAGCGCTCTTTTGCACGCTTCCGCCATTTATGCACGGTTGCAGGCTTGACAACAGTAGTGCGGAAATATTTGAAAAAATTCGAATAAGTGATTAAATAGTGTTCGACTCGGTACTCCAATCAAATAGTACATATATGAAAAACCGAATATTTTTGAATACATGGCTAATAGCCAGCACCACTGAGAAAATTTCATCGGCAGGAAATGTGAGAATTGCGAGACGCTATTTTTTTTAACCACTGAACTACCACGAAGTATGCAGTCCAACCTTTTACGGGACTGCCAGATGGATATTGATCCCCAAATGTAGATATTTTTGGCTAAAATTGCGGTGCAGCTGAAGCGATACTCTTATCAATATTATTACGGGAAGAAATCAGGCGCGTGATGGTTGCTTTCAGTACACTGATTAGATATACGATATGGCGCTGAGTGAACGGCCAGAGTCTTCCTTTTTCTGCTAGCTCGTAATCCGTCGTCTTCATCACTGCAAGAATATGCTATCATGGTGAAGGTCAAAAGCCTAAGGCACTGCGCCGACCAAAGTATGTTCGATGCACAGACACAAACAAAAAGACGTTTCGGCTCCCGTTCACAAGTAAAATGAAAGCAGGCGTCCGAGCAGTTCGCTTTAAATAGGCTTGAATATACCACGCAGGCAGCACGCATACACCGAAGGCAGATTGCCATCGCTCCTGTTAAGAGTATGCGGAGTAGTCTGTATCAGTAATGACTCAAGATAAAGGCGTCGTGACAATCCTTTCTCTCTGGCGAGAACACGTGCCTTGCCCCAGTCCATTGGGTGTCCGCCTGAAGCGGCATGCTCAGCCAAAGCACTGGATTTAACATTTTCTTTCTTTACATCACAATTGTGCTGCTTAAGACGCCTTTCAAAGTTAGCAGTTTCACCAATATACGCGTAGTCACACTACGCACACGGCACAACGCATACAACACCCGGAAATTTCTTTCGGTAACTTGTCCGCAACGTTCACGAGCGACTGTCCCAGTTTCTGGTCGTGGATATGGGCCACTTGAACGTCATAGGGGTGCAGAACACAGCTAAGGGCTTCACTTATGCTAGGGATGTATGCTATTCCGGCGCGCTTTTGGACAGAGGCAGCACGGGCTAGTGGAGGACGTGCCATTTGTCGTACAACAGAATCCATGAAAGAATTCGGATAGCCACAGGCAGACAGTTCCCGCCGAACCAAACGCAGGTCTGCTGCATAGTCCTCTTGTCTTGCGCAGATTTTCTGCACGCGTCGTAGAAGCGTGGAAACCACAGCCCTTTTATGAGAAGCAGGT
The DNA here is from genome assembly GCA_013339685.2 of Hyalomma asiaticum. Classification (NCBI taxonomy): domain Eukaryota; kingdom Metazoa; phylum Arthropoda; class Arachnida; order Ixodida; family Ixodidae; genus Hyalomma; species Hyalomma asiaticum. The sequence continues at coordinate 1,413,898 of CM023484.1, forward strand.
TATATGGAAGCGAAATGCAAGTAACGCCCTGTGTGGGTCGGCTTCCTGTACACACCGAAAGACAAAGTGGGCCCTTTCCTTTCAATGAGCATGTCAAGGAATGGGAGCTTCCCATCAACTTCACCCTCCACCGTGAATTGGATCGCTGCTTCCATGATGTTTAGGTGTGAAGTGAATGTCTGAACTGCTCCTTTGTGAAGGATGCAAAAGATGTCCACGTAGCGGAAGAACGCCTTCGGAGCAGGGTTGAACGAGGACAGGGCCCGACTCTCAATAGCTTCCATGGTCAAATTAGCCGCAGTCACTGATGTGGAAGCACCCATAGCCGTTCCGTAGACCTGTTTGTACAATTTGTTTTGGAAAGTAAAGTATGTTTTGGACGAACAGAACCGTGGTAGCCGAACAAGGTTCGATACATCGACAGCGATCTTTCCGGTAAAGTTGCATTGACTCCAGAGAGGTCTTGCACAAGTCCACAGCCAGATTTATCGGTACACTTATGAAAAGCGACTTCACTTCAAAAGAAATCAAAATATCACCTTGATCCAGTACGACGTCACGGACTTTGTCCACGAAGTCGTAGGAGTTACGGATGTGCGTGCCACGATATCCCGCAAGGGGGGAAAGGACGCGGTGCACAAATCCTGATAGCTTGTGCATCCGAGCTGCGGTTACTACTTAGGCAGCGTATGTTGTGTAAAGTTTACCACCTCGGAGTAGCGCTACTTTTACACAGCTGAGTTCCAGTACTTTGTTGTGTAATAGTGCACCTATCGCGTATGACTGCAGAACTTGCTTTTCGCGCAGTGCCGCAAGCTTACCCAGGCGGAGTGCCGGGAGGTCTGCCGCTACGAGCTCCGTACGCGGGCCCACCGCAGGCGCCATATGCGGCGCCCGCACCGCAGCCCGCACCGGGAGTGCAGCCGCTGGGTCAGCTACAGTACCAGCCTGGGGCACCTGGCTACGCTCCAGCGCCGCCTCAAGCTGTACCACAGCCGTTGCCGCTACCTGGAGCCGCGCAACAGGCGCTGCCGCGGAACCTATTCGCCGGAATCGATCCCGGTGCAGTGTTTATTTATTTAGTTATGTGATTTCTAGCTAAGAGGACTGGTGAACCTAAGGAGGTAAAAAAAGAAAACTGCTGGAGTGGAGGTCGCCTATACCGGCCTATGGGAGCGGGTGAACCAGCGGCAGCCATTTTGTGGGGGGGAATGACCCTGCCAAAAGTTTCGCAGCGCTCCTCGACGGCTTTTCAAGCGCATTTTATGTGCTAAACTTGGTTTTAAGTTATAATTTAACACTGTGGGATATCACGCGATTCGTATAGGAGGACCTCCGAGCAATGTCAGCTCCCAAGTTTCTTTCAAGCTCAGAGGAATTCATGTGTAGGCAATCTTTTAATTCATCATTAAGTGCGCAGCTGCCACAATCTAGGAAATATTCGTGCAAGTTAGCGCTTTCCTTAAAGCACTGGGGACGTTGATTAAACGTGAAACCTGAGAGAATAAAAACAATTAAAACTGAAAAATCTAGCTTCAAACATAATACATGCACCCAACTGATGCAACAAACAGGTAATGCGGTATTTTGAGAAAGAGAAGAAGAGAATGGTGCCTTTACCACTAGTTATGCATAGTCGTGCTACTCAGAAGGGCGCGCGGCTTGCCCCAAAGACGCAGGCAGCTTTCATAAGCATGGATGCGACGTGTCATTTGGTCCGTAGCAAGGTGACCAACTACAACGAACAGCTGAGTATGGAATTATAAATTTTATATCTGTCTTCCACATCCCAAGTGACGTGAACTACAATGATGTCGCTTGTGTTTCTACAAGCAGATGATGTTTGTTAGCTGTAATAAGACATAGTTACTGTTGAACATTGCAAATTTACGCAACACACTCGCGAGCAAAAGGAGGAAGTACCATGCATGAAATTCTACAAGCGACGCACCAGATGTTCTAAATGGCACATCCTCATAACGCCCTTGTTCTAAACACGGGAAGACGCACAGGTTGCTGTTAATGCCATTGCTCTGATGCTGCACCATAGGCTTACTGGTCCTTAAATATGATGAGTTTTGAAAGGTTGGACCGCAGTTTGTCCTCTGTAATAGAGCGATTCCTCTGTTTTGTGACATGGTGGATCCTGATCTTGATGTAGAGCTCAAGTATATCATTGCAGAGCTTGTAAACATGACTATCTAACGCGTCACAGCCCATGAGATGCTGATACAGTTCAGAAAATCATTTGTTGTCAGGCGACATGTTTAAAACGGACTACTTGAATGCTTTCCGACTCTACTTGCAACCGGCGGAGTCTCTTCTCTGCCATTTCACAAAGTGAGATGACGTCTTTTGAAGGTCATGGAAGTCCACCTCGGCTTTTTTGTTTCGCCAGTGTTTCACCAGACCTTTGTTTCACCGGTAGCATCGGCTACCGAAGCACTAAGTGCTTGGACAGCCAGTCGGGCTGTCATTTTTTGTTCCGCCCACTCTATGTGCGTTTTTGTTAGCTTATTCCCAAGCCTCAGACCTCCTTCACGCTGCAAAGCATCCAGTGCTTCTATGCAAGCCCACTTTACAGACTGCCTATCAGCATCGATGAGATGGCTCACAGTTGCTAATGAATTTCTGAGTAGCTTGATCATATGGCACGCATCTAGCATAATATGTGCTTCCTTTTAAGAATAATTCGGGTTCTCAAGGCACGTGGAGGTGACGCCGCCAAGGCGAAGACCAGCACCCAAACTTGCAGCCGTGCTGAAATTGGATGACGCACCGCCAAATGTCAGGGAGACGACATCAACCCCTAAAGAAGCGAGTTTTTCTGCACACTGCTTCGTAAGTTCAGCTCTTTCTGAGCCTGTCAGGGAGTCAATCAGAAAATGCCCTACAGGGATCTTAAGCCGCATGTTTTCTCCAACAAGAACAAACATAAGCCTTCCTTGCTTCAGGCAGACTGTTGTCTTCCCCCCCTGTGTCAAAAAAAAAAAGAACATATCCTACCAACCAGCTGAACATGCTTACGTAGAGCCATGTCGTCCACAATGAGTGCACAGTAGAGCCCTTCAGAGCGAGTTTGCACAACATTCTCCAGAAATGAGAATGCTTCCCCTGTTAATCCTGACGATCCATCCAGGGATTGATACCATTGGCGGAGTGTCCGTTGTGATGGTAGGGCATCATTGAACTTCAAGCGAACGCATTTGTAGGCTGCCGGTAAGTAAAAATGAACTGTTAGAGCGAAGGTGCGCAACGCTGGAGGAAATTTGCCTTTTCTTGGCTGCCGCCCTCGACAACAGCTGCTGTATTTCTGTTGAATATTTTGAGCTAAATACTTCAGCTCATTCTTCTGATAGAAGTGTTCTTTCTTTGGATAGTTCTGATAACCTCAAGGGGTGTTTCATTCTTTGCCTGCAGCCTTTGCTTGCACTGTTGCAAAACTTTGACCTTCTTCTTTAGGTTCATTTTTTCTTCAATAGCGTGCATTTTATGCTTGTACCATTCTTTGGTAGGTAAAGCTAAGGCAGCCTCTTCAGTTGCCGGTGCATCCTGATTGCATGGAAGGTCCCGGGATTTCAGTGGCAGTCGTTTCCTTTTAGCCTGAAATATAAAATGCTCCTTTGTTGTAGTGCAAGGCAACGTAAATCGGCAACGTTGTTTAAATTAAAAATATACGCGAAGGTGTCAACAGCCTGCGCGTCAACTTTCCGAGAAACACCCGCGCGCCTTAGCGTCATTTGGAATCAAACGATACTGGATTACTCTGGAGATTTACGCACGAAAGTGAAAGAGCCGATACGCAACTTTTCTGATGGTGATCATGCGTCAAGCAGAGCTGCTTCAGTACACTCCCAATAACATTCGCAAGGGGCTGCATGTGCGCGCTGTGTTTTAATGCAAGCAGCAACTGTCTTGAGCATCCATCGTGCTTACTGGTGTCTGTAATTGTTATGGGAATGCAGGAAACACTGTCGGCACAGTGCCTGCGCGCAACCGCGTCGTTTGGCCGGTCCGGTCAAAACATTCCGGAGCAAAGTGAATTGAACACAAGCGGTCTTCCATCTTTTGCTTGGCAGCCTTCGCGACGAACAGCTCGTGTCCAAAGTCTTCGTAGTTCAGCATCCTTCGGAAACCTAGCACCAAAAAAATCGGCGGTTTTAGGCGCTGAAGCACCACTCGGCGTAGGAGCACGGTCGGTTTGAAATCACAACTGGCCATGTCTTTAGCAAGCACTACTTACCTGTGAAATATCACTCCGGGCGTCGTCTTCATACGGTTTGTGCGACCGTAAGCCACACAGGAGATAACCATGATCGCTATGCACGCGTTACATGCCGTGCACGTGGATGTAAGCACAACAGTTGGCTGTATAAATGTGCAGACTCGGCCGGCGCTGCAGCGACTGGCGTGCTTTTTGCCTTCCACAAGATGGCGGCGCGGCGGCTTCACTTCACGGGCCCTCCTTCTACTCCAGCAGTCTTCTTTACCTCCTTCGGTGAACCCTACCAACGCATTGTCATCATCGGCTCGCGCTCTCGGTGCCTGAGTATAGTGTACTAGGTCAGCACGAACAGCATTCTGGGCAACGGTGTTCAAGCTTTTTGGGATGTAGAAGTAATTTACTAATAGAACTGGATAATTTCTTCTTTGACATCTCTTGACACGGTCGGTTCGCAAGAAGGTGTCAGCTCTGCTTGTAGCGTTTCTTCAAGAGACAGGATTGAGTGACACGTGGTGAACAATGCGACATGGACAGAGACGCTCGGGCGGAGCAATTGCCGGCCAGGTCTGCCAGGCTAACACCGCCTGTAGCCACAACACCACTACTACTACTACTACTACTACTACTACTACTACTATTTTCCATAACCGCAGACCGACTGTGAACCTTCCTATCGCCTTGACTTCGTTTTACAGGGAAGCGAAAACATAGACATATGGGCGAAACGCCAGCGGTGCCCCCTTGCGACTCCACTGAATGCAGGGTTGATAGAGTCAATCTATTAGTGCCTCCGATGTACTGGTACATGACCTTTGAACTAATGCCTCTCGCGAATATCTTAAGCTCTCACAATCACCGTGCAACATTCACTGGCTACACGACTTTTTATTCCGTTCTTTTTTCTTGCCGTTCTTTGCAGGATCCCTTACCGTGGACAACATCCTGCAAGTCCTGTCAGAAAGAGGTAAAAGTGCGGCAGCTGCAGCAGCTGTAATTGCAAATGAGAAGCATTGTAGCGAGAACAGCGAACTTCTGTGGATTTCTAAAGGGACACAGACGTTACCTCTCGCGTTTCGCTGCCGTATGAGGTTTACCATTTTTCGCGAGTGTTACCGTTTGTAAAAGACGACGAATAATGTTAAAGGGCGGCACAAACGGTAATCACGGTTGTTGCTAAAGTAATATCGTGAAATGAACGCTAACACCTTATGTGGCTTGCGTACAGTGGTATGTGGGAGAAACGGTTTTGCCATTTCCGGTTGAACGGTTCCTGCAGACCCTAACAATGCGAGTTACACCCCACAGGAACCAAAGCAAGCACACTGACAGCATCCGGAATATCGATTTAAGCCGCTGGAATTGCGCAGTGTCGCTGCGTGAATGTCACGCTAGAACGGAGCGGAAATTTCGGTGGAAGAGAGGAAATAAGTCTAGTTTTCTATGTATGCAACGAAAATAGGCAGCGCGAGGATTACTCGCTGTCAAGCATAGACATGGACTTGTTAACATTTACGCCCTCAATATGACGCCATGCTTCAAGGCTAGATTTAGTCACCAGCTGCAGACAGGATTTAGACAATACATGCCAGCCTCGCCGAGTTACTGCTGTTCGAATGGACAAGAGAAATACCACTGTTACCTATTAACATGGGACGCGGAAAAAGAAATGTAGTGTTCTTCCTGCAGCTTTTCAATGCCGGTTTTTTTATTTTACAGCAGGGCCTTTTTACGTCGAGATATCCACGCAAGAAAGGTTTTCGCTCGAATACGACTGAAGTTCTTAACCAAATAGCGGTTTAGGTTAAACGTTAAGCGCGTCCCGTTGTATAAACGCCTACTGAGAAATCTGCCAACCCTTCCACTCGCTGTAAAGATGCTCGAAATCGAAACTTGGCCACCTGTACGCCTTGCCATCGTTTTTCCATCCCTTAACCTTTAACTTTTCGATCCCTTCAATTTCACTATCTCTGTACATTCCTTTACCGTCCGCTCTACCATTACGTTGCTACCCCGAGATCTGCAGGAAGTGAATGTTGTGCGAAGTTCATTTTATCTGAGTGCGCGCCGAAAGCAAGACCGTTCCCGAGAGTGTGTTCTCGGTGACATTTGTCATAACTCGGCCCGTTCTTCGACAGAATGCACGAAGCGTGGCCGCCCCATTGTAGACGCCGCTGTGACACGCGGGGCTCCCTGCACAGGGACCACGTGCGGTTTCTGAGTGACACACAAAAATTTAGCAGACTTTCCCTGTCGCGTCACTTACAAAAATGCCATATACGGCGATATCAGGAGTTGGGCATATCTGACTATGATATGGCACGTGTCCGTGTGTGGCCGTATTTGCCGAAATTGTGATAGAAACATAGGTAGCAATGAAGGACCGACAAAAGGAATGGTACGTCTGACAGGGACACGTATCAGGTGAACGCGGCCACATACAGACACGCGGCACACATAGCCAGATGTGTGTATATGACCACATGGCTATATATGGCACGCGTCTGTTTGTGGCCGTATTTGCTCCATAGCTGCCAGAATCACACATGGCATTTTTTTGGTGTAGGTCGTTTATCGCCGCTTGTGCCTCTATAGCGATTTGGGCAAATACGACCCTGTACGGACACGTCCCATATATAGCTAGCTATGCCTAATTCCTGATGTCGCCATATATGATATTTTTTTTAAGGGGTCACGTTAACCGCCGACAGGGATAAATACACGAGGCACTCGAGAAAACGGAAGCGCGCGTACGCTGCTTTCGTGATGACGATTATTCTTTTTAACTTCTTACGAGAGGCTGTGAAGAACCTGCTTTAAACAGTGAGCAATTCGTCGTGTGGCGGCAGTATTCGCGTTACGCCCATTTGCGCCTCCTTATTACACGCTGTCGCGGCTTCCATTGTGGAATTCGGTTTAACAACTCGACATAAAAGGGCGCTTTCGCGGAAACTGGGGCCTCAACAACGTCGGTGCACGCCACCTGTAGCTGAAGGACAGAGTGCAATATGTAGACGCACTGCGCAGGCATTGACTGGCGACGAATCATCGAGGACCCTAACTACGCGCCCAAGATATTCGCCGCCCAATCTGAAGACGAGAGCGAGGAGGACGAGGAGAGTGAGGAAGAGGGTGAGTAGCATGCGGTGTGCTCCTGAAAGGGCCAACTCCAGCGATTTTTCACTCTCCACTGATCTCAATGAAATATTCAATATATATATTCTCCTCATTACTGTAATAATATATGCCAAGTCAGGTGGTTGTAAGTCATTTAGTTTTCCTGTAAATGAATTAAAAAAGAATTTTTAGCGGATTCTCACGCGGGCCACCCTGTGTTTTTGACGTCTTCACCTTCAACGCTGCCCACGTGAGCCAGCGACCCATCAAAAGCAAAGCGTCAATATTTCGGCGCTGAAATCGTCGCTGTCAGGTTCGAAAAAGCTGGCAGAACTCAATATATTGCCGGATGACCTCGCCACTGTCATTTTTCTGGCGCGTTATGACGTCATCGCATGTGCTGCACGAAGTGTTACACGTTACGGTTTCGGTTTTAACACGACTTTTAGTTGATTACTTAAAATTATTCGTGCATTTCTGAGCGAACTGAACCACCCTGGCTGTTACAGGACTGTCGCGACCATTGCAAAACATTGATATCAGAGTATGCTGACAAAACCGCCGGAGTTTCTCTTGAAGGATGAGTGATACTAGTGGCTCTCTTTCGCTAGACTGTTTCGCATCACATGGTTTTCAAGAGTTAGGGGCGGAGTATGATTGCTGCATACAATCGTAGAATTCGCTGTGTGCCTTCCGCTCGCTAAAGCGGTATTAAAACGTCACCCGATGCCTGCGTTCGGCGCTTATGCATCCGAGTCCTGTTGGGACTTACCTTATTATGCAATAAGAACATGATAAATGGGGATTACACATGTATACAGAGCGAGGGCCCGTATTCAAAGGACTCTAGAGGGGATCCCGTTAGAAATAGAAAAATAAGGCAGCTGTACACAAACACGCAATACAGTGCGGCAAATGAGTCACTAGCACTAATGCAATATTCATACACACTGCGCGCAATACACCGTACTCCAACACATTCTAGCGACCTCCGGAATTCCTGGTTTACAACAAGCTGTGACGCGCAAATAATTTCAAAAGCCGCGGACAATGAACACATTCCCGTTCCGAAATTTCAAAGCTGCTTTGAAAAGGCCTTAGATAACTAACTTACGGAACGTGAAGTCCGAGGTGTGCAGTCTGCTCGTTCCAGAATGTACATTTAAGGCAGCCGTGAAAGAAGCCACATGCCGACCTTGTATCTGTGGCATAAACGATGAACTCGCATTTGCTCTTCCCTATTACAGGACAAATTAGTCGATTTTGTTTAGCATAGCAAACGATCAGAGCATTAGTAAGTTGAAAGACCGCCTTGTGTTCCTAGGGCTGTTGTCGGAACTGCTAGTGCGGTCACATTTCGATAGAGATGAAATGCTAGAAGGGTCTGAACTTAGATTATTAGATTACGCGTGATCTTTAAGGAACCACAGCCGGTTAAAACCTCCGGAGCACTGCACTACGGCACTGTTCAGGTTTATTTATTTATTTATTTGTTACGGTACTATCAGCGTTATAAGGCATTAGAGGAGGGGCGGGGGGGGGGGATTTACAGTACATAGATGAGGAAATAGCGAACTTGAGTCGTAAGAGTACGCCTACAGTCTGATTCAGAAGTTGCAGGCAGCACTGTGGAAGCTACGAGCCTCTTCGGCCAATGCGCAGGGCGAGCACACTTTAAACGTGTCCTTCCGCGGCTTGTTGTCTGCCAATGGCGGGCGCTGCAGTAGCAGCTGCAGCCTTGGAACGAACAGGCTGATAACGAAGCCGGGCCACTATTGGTACTAGAGGCTGCAAGCCCGGCCGCGGCGGCTGCATTTCGATGGAGGCGAAATGTTGAGGCCCGTGTGCTGTGCGATGTCAGTGCACGTTAAAGAACCCCAGGTGGTCAAAATTTCCGGAGACCTCCACTACGGCGTCTCTCATAATCAGAACTGGTTTTGGGACGTTAAACCCCACAAATCAATCAACAATGGCATTGCTTCTCGATTCGAAAGAATTCTGCGTTCGATGACCTCGTAGCATCGGCTCTGATGCTCGAAACTAGCGACACACAGTGAGCATGAGATGAGCAATAAATGAAGATTACCGTCTGCAGAAAGATTCAACCACATCAAAAAAAAAAAAAATAAAGGAAACGCAAGAATTCGAACTTTGTGCGTCTTGTGTGTCTGCCTATTTGCTATATCGTTTGTTCGAACACAAACAAATGCTTGCGTTCACTACGATCGGTATGATATTCTCGACGTAATCTTTGTTCGAATGTTCTCTTTTTCTTTTCAGAAAGCGGAAGTGAAGAAGAGGGAGGTGCGTAGAATAATACAGATATTATTATTATTATTGTTGTTGTTGTTGTTGTTGTTGTTGTACATACGGGCACCAGGAAACGGTCGTTGGCAAGGTGAGGCCCTAAAGGCTACGTGTCTGGTTGCGCAAAAGCAAAAAGCGGACCCCCTCCTGCCTTCGACCGACCACAGCAAGCTTGCCCTGTGCCCCTTGCTACATGGTGGTCGTAACGATAATGATAGTTACACGTTACAATGATAGCGACCTTGACACCCTTGCTCCATCCCCGCTGTTTACTCAAATTTCAGAGACGTGAAACTGGCTTTACGTATTTTGTCTTTTGTCTTTACAGAAAAGAACACTTTCGCGCCCTTTTGGAGCGCTTCCTCTTCTATTTCAAACGTCGGGCTTTGGTCTCATAGTTCTATTGACTGTTTGTTACAATTAGCCTCCAAGCATGCAACAGTGTCTGTAGACGAATGAGTTAGACGCCGGCGATAAACTGTCAGACACTTCAGAATGTAAGCGTCATAGGCAAGTGATCTGCTGTTGAAACCAGTATAAAATATGGTACAACAGTTGCAGGACTGGGTAAGAGAGAAAGCGGCTTAAAAGGAGCATTGCAGCTAAGAACACAGAAATATATTCACATTTGAGAATTTGCTGTCATGAGCAGAGGACCACGACGCCGAGAACATACCTGTAGAAGAGAATGGAGAAATAACCAGTTTCATGGGCCGCAGCCATCAGAGCAATTCAGCTGGTGGCAGCTGCTGACGTTGCAGAAAGTACGGACTGAATTCAAAACCAATAGGCTTCGAGTAGCATTTGTTGAAGATTTTGTACAGGTTTATCCTTCAGTATGCGCGTGCTAGTAATTCAGGTACAGTGAAGCTCTATTATTGAAGTCAGCTACAGCTCTAGGCCACGTGCTGTGAAAGTGTGGTTCATGCAGCGGGCACATTTATATAAGCACACTACTTTTTCGCGCTTTTTCTCGGAAAGCTAGTCATATTTTGCCCAGGAAAAATCGTGATGCCCATTCTTGAATGGGCAATGTAATGTAAAGAAAAGAGACATAGACACAGCGCCTTTGCCGCAGGCCGGCTATTCTATTCCTCGTCCTTTTCTTTTGTCCTCTCGCGCCCAGAGTCCGAGCGCTGCTGCTTCATCTTCCTCGCCTTTGCGCTCCTAGAGCGAGCGCGAAAGATCCGTCCTTCAGCTTTTCCATTACAGCGGAAAGAAAAAAAATATTCAAGTTGGGCTTGATAGATTTTCCTTTCCTGCGTCGAATGTATGATGGCTTTGTGCTCGCCAATAAAGATATTCCTTTTTTTTCTTTTTGCGCCGAAAACTGCTGCTGAAAATCACTGCCGTTGAAAATCGCTGAAAATCGCTTGCTGAAATGCCCATCGCAGTAAAGAATACCATCCCGCGGCTCTAGGCATGACGAAATGAAAACGTAAGCCGCCATTGGGTGATTCTGTGCTCAGCAAAGAAATGAACGATCACTTCACAACGCTGGCGATGGGCACAACCGTCGCTCGTCGATTGTAGCTGAGCAGTCCGCTTGACGGTCTTCTGCGCTCGGGCGTAGTCAGTGGCAGGTGTGCCAACATTCGACGGATTCCCATGATAGGCATGTCGGCTTGAATTCACGTGCGTTTGTTTTGCGGCAGTGACTGCCCTTGTTTGTTTTCTTTTTTTGCGACAAAGGTAAGAGTCGTGGTTCGGTTCGAATTTATGAATTTTCTTCACACCACGCGGCATCCATGCGTTCCACACAATGCACACAATGCACAGGCAAAAACTGAGTAACGCGGCAACCGTAAATTTCCGTACACTCAGGCAAGCATTACCTTAGCGTTAGATTCGAGGCTGCGCACGCGGATTCTGCGAGTGTGGTTCGGCTCTGTGTATGCAATGGACTGTGGCTGCGCCGAACCAGTGGCAGGGTGGAACCGATCACGGGACTGTTATAGCGATAGCAATTATGCGGAGGGTCTCGAGGAGTTTTTGTCGGTACCGTCGCTGTCATGTCCTGCATAAAGTCCTGCATAATGTCCTGCATAAACACCCCGCCAGTCTTTAACGAGCATGAAAAGACGCGAGGGTGGAGGGGGGAGGTGAAGCTCCAGCAGCAACTGTGGACATCACGCGGTCGGGCAGCCATCAGAGGGTGGCTCGTAAACCGTTACACGTGCTGCGCTCTCAACGCGAAGAGACTGCGAAAAGTGTCCCTGGAGCAGCCATATTCTCTCTCACCAGCTTTTCGCAGAGTTACGTGACATCGCATCCAAAATAGCTAGCTGCCAGCCTCACTTTGTAAAACATTACAACTTCTCGCTATCGCATTCATTGCTTCGCCCTTGTGGCGGAACTGACTTCTTTTAGTCCGCGGAGAAGTAGGGATTACTTCTCTCGCGTGTCAACCGAGGCTTATACGCATGTTGTATTATTTCAATAATGCCTTCTAGGCCACAGTGAGGACTCTGTTTTATTTTGAACAATTAAGTTCTCTGCTGCCGCATGTCATTAAAGGAGCACTGACAAAATATTTCAGACGATATAAGGACAAATTTTAACGTCATTGCGTTAAAATTTGTCCTTATATCGTCTATATAAGGACAAATTTTAAATAGATAGCGTTAAAATTTGTCCTTATATCATCCTTATTTGTCCTTTAACGCGATAGCGAGATGGCGCAAATGGCCTACAGCGCTTGGGATGTCTCGATATACGCACTGCTCTATAATGGGTGGTGCCAACCCCCCGCATATTGAATCACACGAGCCCTGGCACTCAGCTGCACTGGCGTTTGTAAACAGCTTGCGGCACTTGCCTGGGTTTCGAACGAAGCACGGGCACCAAACAGAAGCGCAACCACTCAGTGTGGTTCCAAATGGCGTTGCAGCGGCCATTGGTAGTCACCCCCCTGCCCAGAGTAGAGCGTATCGGGGCACCCTAACAGAACCTAGTTGGGAGCGTTTACAGGGACACTAACGGCGCCTTGTTTCGCTGCCTCGCATGCATAGAGCGCGCAGTAGGACGCTCGCACTTCGGCTTAAGGGCGTGGTCGCCTGTGCTTGCGCTTGTGCTCGCGAGCGTCTAGACGTTCATTCACGCCAACGTGACAAGTTTGTGATAGACTTTGCGCTGTGTACAGGACCCAGGTAAACTGCGGCGCCTTCTTCATCGGCGAGGTTTGATGGCTCATCGCCACTTTTAGGGGCGAAGCACCCGTTTGTCCCCCGTCGTAGTAGTGTGTAACCAGTCTTAACGCTAGTACCAGATCTTGACCTCCAAGGTGGTGCCGGTGGGAGATTTCTCCTGTGCGTTGTTGAACAATAAAAAATTCGCAGCGTGCGCGTTAAGTAAAAGCCGAATTCTTCTGTCTCTCATTCCCCATTAGCAGCCATTGGCATGTTCCAGTAGGAAACGTTAGTAGAAGTAGAAGTGTAAGTGTTAGCTAAAAGCCGACTTCTTCTGTCTCTCATTCCCATTAGCAGCCATTGTTTACCTCCAAGGTGAGATTTCTCCTCGCCGCGAGCGCCGGGAGCCACGCGCTCCCCGGCAAACTCGACACTGCCCCGGCAAACGCGAGAGACAACGTTGGCGCAGGCAGCGTCTCCTAGCGAGTTTCTTGATTGAGAAATACCGACTGCTCGCGTTGGAGAAGCGTTCACCGGCAAAACCCATATATATATATATATATATATATATATATATATATATATGAGACGTAGCACTTCAGTAAACACTACTGAAGTGCTACGTCTCATATTTATATTCATGCGGCAGCCGAAATTATCTACTTCGCCAAACTATATATATATATATATATATATATATATATATATATATATATATATATATATATATATATATATATACTGGATCTTGACTTGCAATGAAGTGCCGGTGCGAGATTTCACTTGGGCATTGTGCATAGTTGAACCGTGAGGATTCGTAGCATGCGCGTTAACTAAATTAATCCGGAACTCGGCACGATCTACGATGCACATCCCGAGCTTCGCCCACTCATCATCATTCACTCCGTGGATATGCTGTAATTTTTTTACTTTGTCCGTTACATTGCAGTAGTTCACATTCTCAGTTCCACGAGTAGAGACATAGCATAATAAGTGTGGCTAGACGACTCAAGAGCCCGTCAAGCGAAAGAGTGCGATGACAATAGGGTCACGCATCGCTATCGCGTTGAACTCTTAAGGCAAAGCTTAAGGGCCCCACAACTTTTTTGTGGACGCACACTGATCGTCTGCAAAATATAAATAGCAAATGGAGCCTATAATATATTTAAAATCAATTATAGAGTATGTGAAGCGCAACCGAGCAGCCAACGGAGGACCTCGCAGAATCGACAGCAGAAATGTTTTGCGGTAAGCAAGCAACTGCCATCTACAACCAGTTTGTGTTGGCCGCTGCTTCTGCCTCTGCCAGGGAACACGTGTTGGCTCGACAAGTGTTCCCTGACAGTGTTGATCGCGGGCCTCGCGTTCCTGCATTTCCTTTTGTATACCCTCCTTCTGTTGTCCACGAGAAAGTGAAGAACTTGCACGCATTACCGAATGTGGCGCGCTCGCCAAATTCTTTTAAAGGTGAACATTTGACAGAGATCTGTCTGGTTGGGACGAAATTAAAGGTGATAAAAAAGGGGGAACACCCCTCTTGTCATCTTTAGAAGTAAATTTTACTTTCGCGAAATTCTGTGGGGTTGTGTGGCAAGCTTTGCTTACGAACAAATCAATCTGTATCGGCGCTCTCTAAAACCGAAACGGAAATAGGCCGCGATAAAAACGTCTCTAATTAAATAGCAGTCTCGCTATGAAGCAACGAAGATTCCTACAAGTGACAAGGGGGTCATTAGCGATTTTTTTTCCAAAGGAAAAAGTCAAGGTGAGAAATATTTGTCAGTGCTCCATAACGCCGTTTACCTTTGAGCCATCTGCATGTGTTTACTTTCATGTACCCTTTGTACACTTGTTTTATTTGCACAAAGCCTTGAGCTCTAGGTTAATCTTTTTTTTTTTTTTGAAATCGCATACGTTGATTGTGCAGACTGCGAACATGCAGTCTGGGTTTACATGTGCTATAAACAAAATTTCTTGCAGTAGTTACACCCAGGGAAATAGTGAAAACTGAAACCAAAAAGTGCTCTAGCCCTTGAGCTTTCTTCAGGCATCGCAAGCCTGAAATGTAGCTCGGACAACGATGAATAACAGGTGCATCGTGAAATTCAGTATACTGAAGGATAAACCCCAAATGATAGAGTACATGCAAGCATAAATAAGGGCTTCTGTACCCTGTTAATCGTGCGTGCCTTTTATGCTTATTTATTTTAAATTTTCTGCAGGTTCTAGGGAGTCGCAGGCGCCCGGCACCGGTGAAACAGCTGCTGCGGGAGGCACTCAGGAAGCGCCAAGTTAGCTTGCCTTTTTTTTTTGAACCCTTACTTTTATTGGCTTCTTTCTTCATTGCGTTAATCCTCATTAGCTCCAAGAGCATTTAATGGCTACGCGGAGGGTCGGGGGACTCGACTGATTTGACTTCTAGGGTTTTACGCCCCGAAACACGGTATGAATATGAGAGATGCTATAGTGGAGGGCTCCGGAAATTTCGACCAGCTGGGGTTGTTTGGCGTGCACTGTAATCGCACAGGGCACGGGTATCAGCACTGCGCCTCCGTCGAAATGTGCCCCGCCACGGTGGTCTAGTGGTTATGGCACTCGGCTACGGATCCGAGGGTCGCGGGATCGAATCCCGGCCGCGGCGGCTGCATTTCGATGGAGGGGAAATGTTGAGGCCCGTGTGCTGTGCGATGTCAGTGCACGTTAAAGGACCCCAGGTGGTCGAAATTTCCGGGGACCTCCACTACGGCGTCTGTCATAATCAGAGCTGGTTTTGGGACGTTAAACTCCACAAATCAATAAAATCAATCCATCTAAATGTAGCCGCCGCGGCCGGGGTTCGGTCACGGGGCCTTCGGATCAGCATCCGAGTGCCATAGCGACAAGACCACAGTGCCTGGGCGAGGAGGAGGAGGAGGATCCTTTACACGTTTACAAGCGTGAATACAAAACAGAGCTGAAAGATCTCTGGTATCAAGGTATCATACATACAAAAAAAAAAAAAACAAGTGCGCAAGATTATTTGAAAGGAGCGAGGGAGCTCTTGAACGCATATGTAAAACGGTTAAATCGATAAAATTCTCGAAACAGTTTGAGGCACCTGGTTCCGTTCAGATGATGTTCGGTGAACAGTGAATACTTGAGCATACTGCTTCTAGGAATTGCCTCTTGAAACTGGAGACCATGGTTGCGGTGATTCGAAAAGTAGATGTGGTGCAAGCATGTAACTCTTTTTTTTTTTTGGTTCGTTCGCGGCTTTCACTTAACGCGGCGTCATGGTGAAATAAATGGCCGTTCGCCGTGGTGGCCTGGTGGCTATGGCTTCGCTGCTGCTGAGAAAGACGTGTGTTCGAACCTGGCCCCGGCGGTCGTACCTTCCGCGGAGGCAAAAATGGTAGAGGCCCCGTGTAGCGTGCGATGTCAGCGTACATTAAAGAAAACTATGTGGCCAAATTATCCGAAGTCCTTCACCAAGGTGTACCTTTTTATATGATGGCTCTTGCAGAATGAAACCCTATCAATTAATTTTAGTAGAGATGCGTCCACCGGAAACTCTATCTAAATTATCACAATGCCTGACCAGGTTAATAGTGACCTGAGAGTCTCTTAAAAGCCCCGCCACGGTGGTCTAGTGGTTAAGGTACTCGGCTGCTGACTCGAGGGTCTCGGGATCGAACCCCGGTCGCGGTGGCTGTATTTCGATAGAGGCGAAATGTTGAGGTCCGTGTATTGTGCAGTGTCAGCGCTCTTCAAACAACCCCAGCTGGTCAAAATTTCTGGAGCCCTCCACTACAGCGTCTCTCATAATCAAGCCATGGTTTTGGGGTGTTAAACCTCAGAAATCGACCGAGTCTCATAAAAGTAACCCTCGAATGACCCATTCAAGGGCGAGTACGTCGCAAATCGTGCGCAGCAAAATTGTTTTGGATCCGTTATACGTATTAGCGGAGTTCAGGATATTTCCCAGAGATAGGAGGGCGTGCTCCGTTCCGTCTTGTCGAGCGCGCTGGAAGCTGCACAATGAACCAAGAAACAGGGACCAAGACACTACGTCTGCGCACGTCATCACGTTCGGCATTTTCCCCTGCTTCTTTTTAAAGGCGGGGGTCTTTCTCGGGCTACGTAAACACACACAAAAAGAACTTTGGCTGCCTGTCTTTCACTTGATTCAGCCACCCGGACAAAACCGTCTCAACAGGGCAGTCCAGACCAACCGAGCACTGGTAGAATAGATACAGCGCAAAGGAGACGTCAGGCCTGTTTGAGGTAAAATATATGGTTGTCCTCAGTGTTCATTTAATTAGTAATTAGGAATTTTACTCGTTATTCCGTTAGTAAGTGAAAAACCGACGCGATAGAAGTGGTTTCGAAGAGACGCTGCGCATTAAGCTAACGCTAACAAAAGGTAATACAAGGGTAGGAATGCAAGAGCAGGGGTTACGTATCAGAGGCGGCAGAAGAGTTGCAGCAAAGCAAGCCGGTGCGCGGCTCTCTTGATTGATTGATTGATTGATTGTGGTTCGGAAAGGACGCTAATTTCTGCAGCCCATGTAGGGAGCACGGCTAAGCGTCCGTGGGGGTGGGGGAAAGGGAGTGAAAGAGATAGAGAGAAAGGCCGTAGTGGAGGGCTCCGGAAATTTAGACCACCTGGGGTTCTTTAACGTGCACTGACAACGCACAGTACACGGGCCTCTGGCATTTTCGCCTCCATCGAAAATGCGACCGCCGCGGCCGGGATCGAACCCGCGTTTTTCGGGTGGCAGCCGAGTACCGTAACCACTACGCCACCGCGGCGGACAAGGCTCTCTTAGATGCGAAGCAGCTTATGGTCGGGGCTATGTCACTCTCTCTCTCCCTCCCTCCTTCCCTCCCTCCATCTATACACCGTGTGGCGTCCACACGCGCACTGCGCATGCGCATCCTTCTCCCCCTCCTCTCCTTGTCTCATCTCCTCTCGGCATTCGTCCTCCTCTCCGAACGACGCGCGTTGACTATGGAAACGCTCTTTCTTCGATGGACGCTTTACCAGGTCGCAAGGAACGAGAACGCGCCCTCGCCCGCGAGAGACAACGCTGACGCAGGCAGCGTCTGCTGGCGTCAAACCGATGCAAACGCGACACCTAGACAAACCGACGCGAACGCGGTGTGCACCCCCGTGCTGCATCGCATCGCCTCATGGTCCCCTTTAGCGGGAAACGATGTAATTTTCTTTCTCAGAACTCCCATGAAAAGTCAGGTTAACTGCTCCCGGAAGTACAGTTTGCGAGCACAGTGGAACAACTGAACCTCTACTACAGCAGGTCACCTGAGTGAGTGAGTGAAAAACTTTATTTGCCAGTGTGTTTGGACCCCCGGGTCCCTGGACCACCGCGCGGTCCCATGCCACGTCTACATGGTGATGCCTCTTGTAGAAATGACATCGGCAGCCCGAGTCACCGCAGCAAGCTGTAGTGCCAGGTCCGTAGACGACAGCAGGACCTCCCAGTCCTCCCAACATGAGATAACAGGCTGTCCCTGCGGGGGAGGATCAGCAGGGCAGCCGAAGAGGATGTGGGAAAGTGTGGCGTGAGGTTCGCCGCATAGGGTGCATCGCCTGAAACTTCATGTTTTTGACGCTGTAATCTGTGGTTGCTAGGCATGTCAATCTCTTCTGTATATTTCTCATGGACCGCTTGCACCGCGCGAGGAGGAACGGTCCGTGAACCCGCGGTTCCTTTTTTCTGGTGCGTGAGAAACGACTCAGAATACCCGCGGCCACGCAATAGGCCATGCAAACGCGAAAGCTTGGAAAACCCAGTGGGATGACAGATCAGAGGCGGCGGTGCCCGCGATAGAATTGCTTGCAGTCGCTATAGAAACGAAATTAGAGGGCTAGGATATGATGTCAAGTGGCGATCTAGAAGCCTTAGTTATAAGTGATTTGAGAAATACTGAAGAATAGGCTCTGGTCACGTGACTGGCAAGCGGTAGACATACGCATGGTCAGGCGCCTACACCAGGCCCACACCGCGAACGCTAAGTGCCACTGAATGCGAGTACGCATCAAACAACCGCGAGTGATCCGCTAAACATGGGGGCTTGATCCCATCCGACAGGCACAGCCTACAAGCGTCCGATAGCGCACGAGGGTTCGTGGCATGCCGAGGATAACGGAATCGGGTAAACTCGCCTCCTATCTATTTTTCCGCAAGGATTGTCTCACAGCGAGATGGCTTCGCTCTGAAAGCATAGTTACTTTTGTTTTTGCCATTTTCCCTACGACACATCTGTTTAGTTTTCAGAAGCGCACGCTATAAACGAAACAAGCAGATCCCTCGTGTGTCGTTTGCAAAATGACAAACAAAAAACGTTCAAGTTGCGAGCTTAGAGAAAGTCAGGTGGATTTTCCTTCGAAAGGGAATGTTCGGTTAATTGTTATCACACCAATGTATAATGTCCGCATATAGAAGTTAATACCCGAGGACACTGAAATTTTTTATAAATTATACTTAATGGCCATAGTGAAAATGCATGAAATCCTAACTTGTGTTCCTGACTGCGTGCTTCTTGTTCACAGTAAGTGACGAAGAACTGGCCCAAGGTAAGGATATTCTCCTAAAGGCAGGCGTACTGGTACACCGTGTGCGGGTGTATCGTTTCCTTCTCTTGCATTTTCATTGAGGACATCCCGACAAAATCGGGATGCAGTACGAACTTTGTGTGGAAATTCTGCGCGAGCACAATGAAGCCAGCGCAGTTAAACAATATGGCACCGTTACTATGTAGGCCCAATGTAGGCTATATTGCGTACAGGTACATTTGTGTTAAGTCCGCCAGGCTTGGCTGAGCCACCCCTCATAAGGGAGGCTGTGTGACTTGTTATCCTGACATGTTTTATTCCAAACGGATTGCCAAAAGGATGTTTTTAGGAATATGAGGACCTAATGTGGGACTGTTTAATTTTAGCAAATGCTTTCAGCGATCTCGCTATGACCGTCTCCTGGGTAATTAATAAAAATAAATCAGTGTGTTGACGTAGCACTACGCGCTTGTGGCTAAGTTCGGTAATAATTTGCATCGCCGGTGTCTGTAGGTCACCTAGCTTCTGATGCTGCTCATGATGGAAAATATCGATACTTAAAAATTGTTGATTAGATGATGACTCTTGTTGCTGTGATCACCCTATAAGTACGCATTTTCCTGTTAAAAGATAGGAAATAAAGTTGATGGTAGTCATGGCTTTAGAACAGCTGAGTCGTTTATATCAATAGCTAGTATGTCGCAACTTAAGGTGTGGCCGCGTTGCCTTAGCATCCGCCTGCCAAGAATCGACGGGGCGGGCTTGATTTCTGGTCGCAGTACGGCTCCAAATTATGACAGGGTCTATTTTCACCGCCACTACTTGCCTGTAGCAGCGATTCTCTTTGTCGCCGAATTTCTCTCTTGCGATTAGGAGAGAGGAAAGCAGCTAAGGGTTGATTAGGAGCACAGAAAAACAATGTGGTTGATCGCTCTGTCATAGGACATCGGAACAATACGAAAGTGAAACGTATCTTCACTGAGATGTTTAATGCAAGCATGAGCGGCAATCTTGCAAATTGTGGAGCGGGAGATAGGTCAACGCCCTAACCAAATCGCCGCTCTAATCAGCGCACTCACAGTCATAAAAAGAGTATCCTATCATTTCTGAAAATAAAAACCACAGGGTGCTGGCCATTTTCATTACTCCGACGGCTTGTGTACATTATACGGAATTATGTAACAATATTACTTATGCCGCGTTTAATAATGCTCGTACACATGTTATTTATAAGCAATGTATAATGAATATATCGGAACCCACCTTTTATTAAATGATCCTATTGGGCTTTTAAGGTAATGAAATGAAATTAAATACTCTAGACATGTGAGCCCGTTGCAAGTAGGCATCAGTGGCACAGGCCTCCTCGACAAACGGCACGCAAGCGAATGCTGTGCTCGTACTTCTCCGGAGAAATTGCATTGCGCGCGCCGGAACCCTGCACGAACCTGTCATAAAGCAGATGCGTTTGCAAACGGTGGAGCAGGCCAAATGAAACCGAACGGGTCTTCAGCAGGTTTTTAGGGGCGAAGCTCCTTAAGGCGTGGGTCGTGCGTCCCCGATGTATGTAGTCGTAGTAGTAGTAGTAGTAGTAGGTAGCCAACGGCGCGTGCCTGCCGGGAGGCCCGCACGCGCCGAGGGCGAGCGCGTGGCTCCCGGCACGCGCTCGCCCGCGAGAGACAACGTTGGCGCAGGCAGCGTCTCCTAGCGGGTTTCTTGTTTGAGAAATACCGACTGCTCGCGTTGGAGAAGCGTTCACCGGCAACCCATATATATATATATATATATATATATATATATATATATATATATATATATATATATAGGCACTGCATCTTGACTTGCAATGAAGTGGCGGTGGGAGATTTCACTTGTGCATTGTGCATAGTTGAACCGTGAGGATTCGTAGCATGCGCGAGATGTTATAAAACTAGATGGCGGTACTTGTAGTTGATGATGAAAGATGCGAGATGTTATAATAGTTTGATGACATTTACTCAAGTGTTTCACTTTTAATTATGGGGCGAATTGCACGGAAGAGTTTCACGGTTTACCGATGATTCCTTTCGGAGATTCGCCCCGCTCATCATCATTCACCCCGTGAATATGCTGTGATTTTTTTTTTTTTGTGAGGTCACACTCCGAGGCGGCGGAAGGCGCATGATATGCCTGTCGGCGGCCGTCTTTTGAGTGTGCTGGGTTCTCGCTGTCTTGCCGTCGTGTTGCTTGGAAGAAGGTATAACCGTCCGTTCGCCCTGCTGTGCAACGTGCTAAGCTCCGCGAAGGCGTGAGAAGCGTTGTCGTGAACGCGTTAATGCGTTCCGGTTCTCGCTGGCGTTTCTCTCGCTGCGCCAAAGCACGTGTGTGTGCGACATGCGCCCGTCGACGTCGTTGCCTTTTGGCAGCAATCAGTGAATCCAGTGCAATCGTTTTAAAATGGATGCCGTCATACACGAGAAAGACGTCGTAGACATGTAGAAGCTGGACTACTGGCGAAGAGGCCTCACAAGCTAATGCGACGGAAACGACCAATAAGGCCAAGCACGCAATAAAACCATAAGACTGCGAAAAGCAGTGACCTGCGCTGCGCTCAGAGTCCTGAGACTCTGAGCGCAGGATGAGGAGGGATATTTCCCCTCCTCATTTATTTTACTGATTGGCTTTAAGCCTGCTATACCTTCGGGTGGTGCGGGCACCCCCACATTTCTTTTAATTTTTTTTTTTTGCATGGGGGACAGACTAGCACTAGCACTTTGCAATACAATTCGCCACTTCGCTCCCCCGCTCCTAAATGGCGGTACCACCGTAACACCGCGATGGACCAAATGTGCGATGAAAGACACGAAATGCATTTTAAAGGTGATTTTGCTTGCTAGATACGCTTGTCTCAAACATCAGCCAGACGCTCATTGCCCAAGCAATATGCCTGCACGATGCCAAAGCCTTCTCTCAAGAAGCGCTGAGGTTGATGAGGTGCTAACTGCCGGCCCACATTAGTACGACAACTTATGGTTCTCTATCCGTCGTTTCTATGTGGCCGTACCACCGCGGAGAACCAAGAGTGTAGTGAAAGGGAGACGGTTCGATTTAACAGTAATTTGCTTCATAAAAACATTTCCTTTAGCAGGACGTCAGTTATATGCAGATTGCAAGTGCTGTTATAAATGTATAATAACGCTCGTTTCTTCACCGTACCTGCCGTATGTTGGTGGTGTGATCGGTAGAGCTTCCAGCTCCTATCACCGCATCTCGCCTGGCTGTGGGTTCAAATCTTGTTCGAATCTTAGCGTGTGATACTTTTTCATTGTCAAATCCGTGTTCAATTTCTCAGACATCCACTTCCGGGACTTAAGTACGTCAGTGATTTCCTTGTGAGTTCTGCCATAAAACATTTCCGTATTAAAAGGAAATGTGTCACTCTGAAAAAACTATGTGGTATCGTATTAACGAGATTTCACCGTAAAGCTCATGGCATTAGCGTACGCTATACATTCACCTCCGCATAAATGCGAAAGCCGATGAGTGCAGCTGGCTGTGCTTGCCACTTCTTGCATGAAAGGCTTCATATCTCTGGAGAACTACCACCAATCATTTCTTCTCCGGGCAACTCATTTCATTGATTACCTAGGTGGTTAAAGAGTCACCACCGCATTGTTTGAGGATGTTTTCCGGCTGATACCATCAAATCAATCAATCAATCAATCAATCAATCAATCAATCAATCAATCAATATTTGTCACCGTCACATGCCATATTAAATGTGGCTGATCCAGATATCTGGTTCCGTTCTCCTAGTAGCAGTAAAGACCACAGATATCTTTTTTTCCTGTTTTTTAGGTAGCGAACACCTTTGATGTGCCGCCGACGCATCCCACTGGCCGCTGTTGCTTTTGGCAGCTATGTTGTTCCTAAAGCTGCCACTTAAATGTCGCAGCGAGACAATGTTAGAGAAGCTTGCTTGTTTCAGGTAGCGTTTCCTTATATTTTGGTGCGTCACTATTATATTTGATAGTAACGCATATGTTGACGGCCCGACACTACGCGCGCGCGCATACTCCGCTCCTAGTGTTTGCAAAGAACATGGCTGCCGATGCAGGCTGCTTGCGAGAAGGGGGCCTGGTGTGGACGCAATTCTTGCTACTTATAGAAAAGCGGGAAATCTAAGGACTTTACTTACCACAACCCAAGCCAAGTTATGCACATTCGCGTATTTCTTGTCTTCCTGCGTGTACATACATACCCTATCGGAAGACATCCACGCACCGCCGGAACGGGATAGCAAGCATTTTCTCAAGGTTCCAATAGCATAGCCAGTTGCTCCGTTTTCGTGCATGACATTAACATTGTGGTGCTCTTTCCTGCTCTTCCCTTAGCACTGGAAGGAGGTAAGTGCATATCTGTACGTCAGTCATTTCGAGAATCTTGAAGAGGATACGAAAAATGCGTTCGTGAATACTCACCGATATCTCGACCTCTATAACACTGTACCCGTGTCCTCTATTCCGACTTCGCTTGTGGCTCCCCACTGATTAGCCAAATTCTTTATTTAATGCACACTGGCTTTCTCTATCAGGCGACATTACGACAATCGCCAAAACTCCCCTTTAAACTATGTCAGATTCCACATGCGCAAGTAGGGTTAACGAAAATGTGTAAATGAATTCCGATTCAGTTGGTTTGTAGCCATTATCGCTCGCTAGAGGGCTAGAATTTTCGGACCACTTCAACATGCTGTGTGTGACGCGACATAGGCGAAACATTTGACAAAGTGCGATCCAGCTCAAGAAAGCCAGATAGAGGAGAACCAACTTGATGTAGCGGCACTACTGTCTAGCCCTGTCGGTTCACTTTCGCCTTACGAGCTTCTAACCGCTGTTATATTTCAGTGTTCTTGGAGCCCTATGCATCATTCTTGTTCACATTAGTTCCGTAGACAGCTTATTCACCCTGCCTAGAAGAGAAGCTCAGAGAAAGATGGAGGCTTAAATCGATGAACAGATCGCTGAAAGCGATTTGGAACAGGTAATGTCGCAGGAGCCAACATTCCCGCAAGAGGACTTGTCTTCGTCAGGTCGCCGTCCTGACAAAGACAAGTCCACTTGCCGAAACGTTGGCTCCGGCGACATTCCCTGTTCTAAATCGTTTTCAGCGATCTGTTCATTTATTTGCCCTGTGTAGCGCTGCTCTTTGCCCGTATCCTCAAGGGATCCCACCATCTTTGGACGTAGCAGGAAAATGCTCCCCGATTAGTGAATAATGCTCTCTCGAAGAATGCGAGCCGAATATCATTGCACTGCAACGATATTCCGATTTGCACGTTGGTTTCAAACATCAGGGGCCGAATTCACAAAACTTCTCTTTCGTAAGTGCTTTTTGCCATTGGTCGGGACGCGTCTCTAATGATATGTCCAGCAGCGGCATTGGCTGAAATTTTCTCTTAAGAGCTTTTTTGTCGTAAGTTGTTTTCGTGAATACGGGCCCTGGAGAGCGCCTGCTCTTATTTCAATAAACCACGTCACTGGGAGGGCGCTTACTGTGCAAGAGGTGGAAGAATTACAAATCGCTGATTCGCGGACACAGCTACCACCGTTGCTTTGTGGCCTTGCCACGCTCGCGCAGTGACTGGCGGCACGCCTGCCCTCATCGCGGAAGCGTCTAGTTTCACGCCGTAAAAGCCGTCCGAATAGCTGATCTGTTCTTTTATCGTTAGTCCTGACGTAACTGGTCAGGGCATTCAGTTATTGATGTCATGCGCTGTAAGTTATGTCGGTTAGAGCACTGCAAGGGCCGACTTCTTCCGGCCCGGGCCCGGCCCGGCCCGAAAGCGCCGTGCTCCGGCCCGCCCGAGCCCGGCCCGGTGTTCTTAAATACGGCCCGTACCCGGCCCGGGCCCGAAAGGTTTGGGCCCGGCCCGACCCGGCCCGGCCCGGCCCAATTCAACCAATTGTTCCTTGAGCATAAACGAGGCGCTGTCCAATCTTCTCTCATAGGGAAGATATCAGCCGCACTCAAGATAGTTTCTGGAGAGTGTTGTGAGAACTTATGACATTGTCACGATTTGCACTGGTACTGTGTTTACCTTCGCTTAATTATGCCCGTAACACTTTTGCGAAAGAATTGCAGGGGGATATATGTGGAGGCATAGCTGGCTGTCTCTTGCACGCAGTGCTAACCGTGCAATGTTCTTATTTCATTTCAAAGAACGACTGCAACGTACATCGCCCACATAAAGTGGAAAAACGGTGGACATTTATAATTGAGTTTACATTAATTGCCGGGACTATTGAGTAAATAGCGCAGAACTTATCCTGCAAACTTCGTTTATTGCACAATGATGCGAGAGAGAGAGAGAGAAAAAAAACGCGCTTTTAACTACTCCTGGGGGGATTTGCCAGGCTCAGTAGCGTTATTAAACCTGTCGTTTCGACTCCTCGGTAGGCAACTGTCTCCAACGTGCGCTACATTTTCGTACTAAAAAGGAGTCCTCTTTCGCACCTTTGTTCGCCGAGTCACCGCCACCGCAGTGCCATAGATCTGTCAAAGCAAGCCACACACGTTAGCGAGCGAGATATACCGTCCTCGCTGTTCGCTTTAAATGCCTATCTCATCGCCTTTGTGTGACAGTCCTCGGTCTTTAAAAGTGTTGTACTTTAAATTAAGACCGGACTAAGGGCTTCCGAAATAACTGCTTATTAGTGCGCCGAATTGAACTAGCCGGTGGCTTCTTAAGCGCTCCCCGTCGAACGCTGCGGGTCGGGTGTCCGGAGCGCGATCACACGCAATGACTGGAATCGGGAAAGTGGGTTGCCGCCGAGGGCCAGAGGCCTCGGTGCGAACAGGGGAGCGAAGTCTCGCTGTCTGTGGCTCGCAGTCGTGGTTGCAGTCTTGCAGCTAGCGGCTGTGACCGTGGAGACGATGTGCGCCAGACAGGAAAAAGCGGTGACTACGGTGGGCAGGAAAAGACGGAAGGTAGAGAAAAAACAAACTTCTGAGAGGGGTAGTGCCCATGTGGAAGGACATTTCAGACGGATCAAGCATATTCTATTGCTTCAGTATAGGCTTCATTTCAGAAGGTGCCAACTGTTCAATCAATAAAATAAGTTACGTGTTCCATCATATGAATTAACTTGGGCCCTTCTGCTTTTGTTTCAACATGTAGGGTGTTAAGCATCTCAAGTGCGGCACAATACTCAGTCTATGCTTCTGTATATAGCTTCCGCAAAACCTGTATTACCCACTATAATCATCTTATGTTAGCGCACGCACCGAGCTACCCGTGCCACGATTTTGGATCGTGGTACATTTAACACGCGACGGTGATACCTCAGCTGATAAAAGTCAACAAAAAGTAGCGCACATGTCGCACACCGACTTAGCGAATCTACCTTACAAATTCTACTCGTGCCGAGGAAACCTTGCTTTCTTACCACAAACATTGACGTCAGTGACGCTTTGGTCAACGGAGCAGTGGAAACTCTACCAATGGGAATCGCTGGGTGCCCGTGCTACGCAAGTCCTGAGGTTTCACAGCAGCGGAGCTGCCATACGTTTTTTTGACTAGAGGAGGGGCTCATGTCTCCCGTTTTGATGTGTGTTACTTAACTGCTAAAATCTAAAAGCGGCAGAAGTTCGAGGGAAGATGGAAGCTTGAAGGGATGAAAAATTCGTCCACACGGGGTGTCGCTAGACCCCTTAGATATTTATGTTGTAAAGGGTGCCAATACACCCGCCTGTTACAAAGGGTACTGCAGCAAGTCATCTTGATTATCACCTTCCATAGGTGCTTGCTCACTTCTGTCTCGGGAGCGCCTCCACGTTTTTGAGCGCCATGGGAACACTTGTGCTCCGAAGAATGAGGAAACATGAATTACGGACGAAGTGTGACGAAGACGAAGGTGGCCGTGAGAATCAGCAAGAACATACTTGATATGATGAGCATCCGAGTTAAATGCTAGTTCTGATTTGCTAATTGCCAAATCATAAATATTTGCAACTACATTGCTAGCACAAAAATCAGCAACATCTGCGCGGATCGGCGAGCCTGTGACAAGAGTCGCTTCGCTTCTTGCGCTTAAAGTGCCGGAAAAGCAGCTCCTCAGGTATTAATGACTCACGAGTCTGGTTGACCAGTCTACAGAGTCACGAAGGCGGAAGCAGGCACGGCGGGGATACGAGCGTAGCTGGACAGTCGAAATGTTTCCCATGATACCGATGAGTACATCTTATATGCACTAATCTGGGCACTGTACTGTTGCTTCGCACTTGCTGCAGTGCTGCCTGACCACCATTTCTTTTGATACACGGTACGCAATAATGTATTTCACTCAACATAATGGCGGGAACTTATATGAGGCAGTTTCCCAAAATTACATGTAACATACTGATGGAGGCAAAATGCTAGACTTCTTGTATCGTGCAATTTCAGTGCACTCTAAGGCACTTCAGGTGGTCTAAATTATCCGGAGCCTTCCACTACGGCGTCTCGCATAGCCTGACTAGGTTCGGGACGTTAAATTTCAAAAAACAACAAAACCAGAAAGCATACACACGCCATTACCGACACGTATGAGACCCGGGCCTGATTCGGGCCTGACCCAGGCCCGGGCCCGAGCCCGGCCCGGGCCCGATCCAACAATTACATACCCGGCCCGGCCCGGGCCCGTGCAGTGCTCTAATGTCGGCTATGCATTCGTACCCCGCGAAAACGTCACTCCCTTTATTATCATTATTGCATAACTCTTTATCTTCAATGTTAACTATTGTTTGCTGTTTGTTTTTCTGTAATCCCACCCCTTATGTAATACCCCCTGAAAAGGGGGCCTTTAAGGTAATAAAATGAAAAATGAAAATATGTACTAACCGTCTTTCTTTCTTTCTTTCTTTCTTCTTTCTTTCTTTCTTTCTTTCTTTCTTTCTTTCTTCTTTCTTTCTTTCTTTCTTTCTTTCGCTCCCTTCCTCGTTATGCAAATGCGCCTGCGGCGGCGGAGATCAAAGCCATGACTTCGAACTAAACCTTCTCTATCGGACGTTGGGCCTATAACCATCACAAATGACACGTCTGGCTTTGCATAATCGCCGTCATGTAGCAATGGGCTGCGGGGGAGAGTTGGTCGAGCGCGAGATATCATGCCGCACGATGGCCTTCACATAACCGTGGCACTACGTTGTAGCGGGCCGTGGGCAAGGAGGCCGCCACGTAGTAGTGGTGCGATGGCAACATCGCTGCAGCCGCTGGCGGTAAGGGTTCGACAATGAGCAGCTTCGCTGTTGCAAAGAAAATGTGAAGCCGATTCATCCTCTCTGCGCGCTCGTCGCGAGGAGAGTGAACGCGCTCTGACGGCGGAGCTCCTGTCAGAATAGACGCTGCAACTGCGCTGTTGCATAACGCACTCGAAAAAAAAAAAATGTTTGCGTCAGGTGATTACTGAGACGATCGACTCCATCGCAGATGTCATTCGAGGATTAGTTGGAAAAGTGTGCCAACACGCCCGTAAAAAAGTCAAGAGTCTGGATGGAATCCACCTGCCGAGAATTAATGATAGGTAGTTTAATAAAGGCGCACCAAGCGAATAATACGTCATAAATACATACAGAAGGAGGTACCATTGTTATGAACCGAGCTACAAACGAAATCGATGGTGACCCCGAGCGAACGCCTAAAGTCATTAACAAAGAGACATCAATTATGATATAAACTGCGACAGAAAATGTGCTGACGTTTTCTTTCAAATGCTTCGAGGCACCGATGCCGATCACAGTATACGACCTGAGTGCCCGTACGTGGCTATTAAGAAATATAGCATTTACAGGGCCATGCACTCTTTACAGGCATGTAGCTTGAAGCAAGAAAAGTGAACATAAGCAAAACCATGTTCAACAGTTTTGATCGCAGCCCTTTTACCTGTCTAACGGTGCCGCAGCGGGCTATACTAACTCAGTAGGCAGCTCATTACGCTTTAAAATGTCGTTTACAAGTCCTTCATTGAAAGAACCGCCTATAGCTGATCTCGCGCTAGCGAGATCAGCTATAGGCAGTTCTTTCAATGAAGGCAGACAATACGTTGGCTGCCTGGCTGGCTCAGGCAGACAATGCGTTGTCTGCCTAAGCCAGCCTCCACAGTCGACGTTGCTTCCGTACGTTCTTCCACGCAGTGAGTGCCTGAAACAGGTCATGTATGCGAGGCATGACTGCGAAGTTCGTTTGCTTCCTTAGCGTTTTGCTTCCAAACAGAAGCATTGAAAATGGCGCAGAAGATGGTATACTGAAGTCACGCGCTTTGGTTGGTAATATTTCGAACGACTGCATGTGGAGTAAGTCAATGCGGTGACCGTCGGCCTCGCGTAAAGGGACACTGCGACACTATTTGGACACATAACCTTAATCGACCACTCTTGGGGGCGCCTATGAACACGTAGCGAAATTTCGTTGCACGGCACACAAGAAGTTAGCAATTCGGCATCAGATAAAGCTCGAAATCGACCGCTCTACTCTCAACCCGTTGCGCCCCCAGAAGCACCTACCACGCTACTTCAGACAGAACTAGCACTGGCTTTCATAATTACAGAAACATTGTGAGTAAAGGTTTAACGGTTTGTTTCCAGTTGGAGAAGTAAACTATACGGGTTTCGCTTTAAAACAAAGAGCCAAGCGAGTTATTCGGTGGATGCGAGCGACGTAGTTTGCTGAAACAAGGGCAGGTGACTTCCAGCTGCACTTAAAAGCGAATTTTACCTGGTTCTTAAATGATAATATTTGGTCCACACGTTCAAAGGAGCCTTCACGGATTGTGGGCGCCATTTCCATTGAACAACTTTCTTTGTTTTTTTTTTCTTGTTGCTTTTTCTTTCTGTGTCCTTTCAGGTGAATGGTAAGCGTTTGAATTTTCGGCATATAGAGCTTCTAACGGCTACATCAGAAGAAGTGTGTACCTTCAGCGCTTGCATGAAAATACCGAGATTTCTCAGATGCAATTTGTCGTCGTTATTTAAGAGCGTCGACGTCGTTAGTTAGCGTCCGAGTTTCTTCACCAGCACAATCATGCAATAACCACATTATTATTACCCCCGCCTCAGCACACCGTGCTCTCGGACTCCACGAACGCAATTTAAGAAGCCTCTGTGCATGCTAAAATCTAGCATATACCACGTTACTCGACCCAAAATTAGAATACGCCTCTGCCATCTGGCACCCTGAACAAACATATGTCATCAATAACGTAGAACCTTTGCAAATATCGCGCTGCACGATCCATATTTTCTGATTTTTCACCTTACAACAAGCGTAACGTCTTTTAAAAATAAAGCAGAATGAAGCTTGAGCGTCACAATATCGTCGGTTAGGTGCTGGCAGGCAGCGTCACTGCAACTGAAGACTTTTTACGCTTGTATTGACGCACGAGATGCCACTTGACAACAGCTTACTCTTTTTAGATTTGAAGTTGATTTTCACGCCAGGACCTTGTGTGCTGGCTATATGAACCTAGAGCAGGAAAGCCTCCTTTACCCTTCGACTCTTCCCATTCTAAGTTAGTTAAGGCGAAACATTATTAATCTATGTTTCATCAGCTCCCTTAGGAAATCATATCATCATGCCATGGAGCGCAGCTTTGCAGCTCAAGCTGAATGGCTTTTACGTGCTGGGTACCCAGCTCTCCTACTACCATCTATAGCTGAAAAACTATTAAGACAAATAAAGAAAGACTGCAACTCTGGGGCTCAGCTGGAATTAAGCGATCGTAAAAGACCCGTAGTTTTCCCCTATGTGTGTGACACTTGCCACTGGCGAAGAAAGGTATGCGAGAAAGGCGGAGTGAAAGCGGTGTTTTCAGCGCCGGATAAGTTACAGCGGCTTTGCAAAGCAATCATTCCCCTTAAATCACGCGCTACTGTTTGCCCAACCAAGCACAAAACGCAGTTTGGGACATGCGAACAGGGTGTTGTTTACTCGATACCACTCTCATGTTGTAAGAGGTATATTGGACAGGCGGGGCGGTGCCTTAATGAAAGGCTAAAAGAGCAGCATTACAATGTGCATAAAGCAATCCAGGGACACGTTGGAATTCACTGCCGCGATTGTGGACGTTCCCCTTTCGTTTATCAATGTGAAGTGGTAAAGAAGTACCCGCCACAAACCACTCGAGAATTAATCGAAGCGCATTGTATAGTAAGAGCTGGCATCACATGTATCAGCGCCCCTTCATTGGCTTTATCTGATCATGAAATATCCTTCCTTAATCACGGGAACCACTTATTATTCTTTGGACTGCGACCTTGCGACGGCTTGTCTAATTTTGGCGATTCGTTCTGGTGTTCTCTGTATGCTTGCGTAAGTCTACATATTTGATGAAATTTGCGGATAAAGCTCAGTTGGAAGTTAACGCTCTGTCCTCTTGTGTCGGTCTGCTAGGCCGTTGATCTTTTTCCGTAATGCGCTATACAAGTTCCAGTAAGCTAAATAGGTTGTTCCAAATTTGTTCTGCCTGAATAGCCACCTACACAAGCTTGGATCGACAGCGTCCTCTTCTTAGAAATAGAAATAGATTTTGGCTTTGCAGAAAGTACAAACTTCAACAATAACAGGCAGTTTTCCTTTTTTCACCCGCACCGCTAGAACAGCGTGCACTCAGCTCACTTAGCCCCCAAGGTAAACGAAATCACTGAAATTTACGAGACGGCTGCATTTCCTTGAGCATAACTTGCCTAGTCATTGCTCCTTCAGCCCAATACAATTGTGCTCTGGTGCCTAGTATAATGTATGCGTGCAATTGTTAAACGCCCAGTCGCGGACACGCCAAAATCTACGTTAACAAGTTTCCGTTAACAAGCATTGAGTGCTTGTCGTTTTGCTGAGCTTGTAAGCTAATGTCATAGCTATATATAATGTCACTGCAGCTGCAGTGAAAAGGTGTGGGGCAGATTCTGCGCTCCCCCCCCCCCCCCTCTCAGGCGACAAGCGGAGGCAGTCTCGTGCCTTGACACCCCTGTGAGCACACCTATGACTAATGTCACAAAATCACAACTACTGATAACTATACTGCTTTTTGATAGACACACACAAAACGTGCACTTACTTCAATATTGCTATGCCCGCAGATCAATAAATAACCATAGACGACATATATATAATTCTCAGCATAACGTGACCATTTTTTAAAGGCAGTGCTTGTACAAGAGCAAAAAGAAAAAAAATGAATCGTCTTAATCTAAGAACTAGAAAGTAAATTTCAACATAAAAGTAAATTACACTAAAGGAAAAAAATGCTTGTGGGCACAACAAGAAACACAAAAACTCACAGCTTCGAAGCTCAATGAACCAATAAGCAAAGTGACAGACTTATGCACCTTTTCCTCATGGAGATTGGAGCTTCATAGTTGAATAAAACAGTAGGAGAATTCACACACACATACACGTACCCTCGAGAGCTGCTACCTCTTGCAAGCGATTTATTTTTCCGCTTTTGTGATAGCAAGGTGAAAATGAATTACCATGGCAGAATTATTATGTAAGTAAATGTCACAATCAAAACATATCATACAAAAAACACAGAAAAGCTTGTGGCCACATCTAAGCTCTCTCGACCGCTTTTGGGGATGGCCTAAGCCCAGGCCGCCAATTTGCCGAAGTATTCAATACCGCTGTCACCACCGCCACCACCACGACGACAAAAAACAAGCATTTGCAGGAACGAAGCCAAACAAAAACAAAAGTGCATACCTATGTACGCCCATCTTCTGAGAAATGCAGTTCTTGCTGAATGCAGCTGCAGCATCTTGTGTGTGCTCATTTTGGCAATTGCTTCAAGTATGTAAGAAGATAAATAAACAAGAATGGGCCACATGCAAGTATTTCTCAGCATGGCATGGCTATCTTTACGCAGCAAGGACCAGAATGAATTATCACGACGAAATTATTACCAAGTAGATCAAACCATAAAA
Organism: Hyalomma asiaticum; assembly: GCA_013339685.2. Lineage (NCBI taxonomy): Eukaryota > Metazoa > Arthropoda > Arachnida > Ixodida > Ixodidae > Hyalomma > Hyalomma asiaticum. The sequence continues at coordinate 1,447,163 of CM023484.1, forward strand.
TAGCAGGTAGAAATCAGACAGAAGATTTTTGAACAGGACAAGGAACACTTGCAGCTTTGAGGCGGAACGAAGCAATAGATGACACACCTATGCACCATCAGCTTATGAGGACCGCAGCTTCATAGATGAATGAAGCGAAAAACATCACTATACACACCTACGCACCTTTAAGTGCTGCAGCATCTTGCGCCACTCTTCTTTGGCCTTGTTAATTCCTTTAACGAGAAAGTGCAAGCGCGTGACTACATAAGACTTCAGTACGTTTGCCTGCACTTCCGTTTCACGCAGAACGCAGCCAAGGCTCTTTTCTTCAGTTCTAGTCAGTCAAGCGCATCTAAAATGCTCTCAGTGTGAAGTTTGTTCACACTGAAGCAGTCGGTGAATGCACTTTCCAAGTATGTAACAAAATCAAAAAGCTCTTTTGATGGGTATAGGAAACCACCCCTGTCGCAAAAGCCAGTAAACTCAGCACAGTCACGCATTTCGCCTTCAGCTGCAGGAACAAGAAGAGACCCGCAAGTTGTACAGCAAGACATTTTGACGCATTTTCTGGCTACATAGGCTACATACCCTGCCATGTAATGCGCTAAGCGGGCATTACCCGTCTTTTTTAAAAGGCTCAAGTGCTCTGCGGGGAGGCACTGGTGGGTAGCACTCTCTGCACTAGTAAGATTCCCTTCAGAAATGTGTTCATCCATTGTTTCAAGCATGCTTGTTGCGTCAGTAGTGCGTATGTATGTTGTGTCTAGAAGTGACGTTAGTAGTAATGCCTCAACACTCGTACCATGCACTGGCTTAGCCAAGCTGTAGAAGCTGAAGCAGTTGACGGTAATTAGGAACCGCTGAGGGGTCGGGTGATCATTGCACCCTGATGATTGACGTACCACACCGAACAAGTTCTCAAGAGGGTCTTGGCCGAGCCTTGAAGTCATAAGATATTGGTAGCCAAGGTCTTTGGTGACATAGTTTAGTAGACACAGCACGCTAGAAATTGTAACCATCAGGCCCGTAGCTGTTGGCTTGCTTAAGAATCCATTGCCTTTGCTAGTGTGCTGCTCCTGTCTGGATATGTAGTCAAGGAAATCAGAAAGCACGGCAGGACCATCCGAGTGTGGGCAAAGGGCTGCAGGCTTGAACAGTGAGGTCTTGGCTTTAATGAGGCGATTCATCATTCTGCAAATGCAATGGAATCATATTTAAATGCTCACGAGGAAAATGACAAAAATAGTCACATTGAGGCTATTAAGGCACACATTCGAAATGCTACATATACCTGAAAAATGATTCTTCTGCACCTACAAGGCCCACTTCCTAGCTTACCTCACGTTGTCCTTTGTAGTGGTGCGACCACAAAGAACAGAGTCCACCAAAAGTTGAAAAGGGAGCGCAACTCTCATTTTTTTCGAGACCACTGGGTTTGAGGTGACCAGTCCTCACCTTAGGCATTGCTTTCAGGGTGTAATTACGCTTGTATAGGTTGAATGGCTCACTGACAAAATAAATGGAGACCCGAAAACTTGAAAAATGCCAAAATGAGTCGCTTGACAAGTTATACAAAGAAACATAAAAAGCGCAAAATGTTGCACCCGCCCTCTTGGTGTGTCGAAGCCATCTTTCAAGAGATAATTGCGGAGTCATTTCACAAGATAAGGGAAATCTGGGAGCTCAAGACTCCTCTTTTTATCAACGGGATGCTTCACTTTGCAGACAGCTTTGCTTGTTCCCTGAATGCCCATCAATGTCCACATCTTCCTATTCCATCATACCCCGTCGCTTGTGATGAAGTCCACGAAGAGTCCTGCCTGTTCTGCGGGGATTGTAGCCTCAACCAATATTTTACACAGCAGTTCACCTTTGACATTTGCATGTAAAGCAAGAACTGCTAATATCTGAGAGCATTTGCCAGTAAATGGCACACTCATCAACACCATTCCATGGTCGCATGGAGGTGTGCATGTTCAGGCTTTGTAAATCAACCAATGTCTATCGGCTACATTTTTTAACGGAGAGAGGTTCTGAGAGTTTCAGTTCATTAAAAAAAATGCCAGCATGACGGCTCATTGTAAAGGTTTTCAGCATCAAAGTTTCGAGAACCTTCTTGTTAAAGCCCAACCCACTCTTATACGAAGCAGCGTATTTTCTGAGTATGGTATCGCCAGGGAGAAGGATATTGTGCATTCTTGCGTGTGTGTAGAGTTTTGGACTTTCAATCAAGTAAAAGTCAAGCACGCACATCAGAGGCATTCCAGCTTTCTCTCTTCTTCATAGCATCATGGCTATAAGGCCGGCAAAAAAATCAACGGTTTGGGTTCCGCCCCTGGAACACCTGAAGGTAGAAGCCTGCTGCACATTTGGTAATGCATGAAGTTATGAGCTATGTCATACCTTTGGAGAGTACATTTTGGGGCAATACGTTCGTCATGCTCAATGATGCCACTTGGAAAAGTACGCGTGTTGAAATATAGGTAGAAATTCTCGACGAAAAATGCGAGAGCAGTATGTCCTTTCATTGCATCACAAAAGACGGCCTTCGCTCTATGTCAAATCAAGTGTACTTCATGCTCAGGGCTAGTGGTCGGCCAGAGCTCTCAGAGGGAACACAGCGGCAGCAAGACAACAAGCATCTTTACTCTTCCGAGGCCCAGGCCAGACTGCCCGCTGCTGCAGCCAGCCAAGCACGACAGTGAGCGAGCCGAGCCCGAGCTGAGCTCAGGCAGCCCCTCGTCGTCGTCGGCTTCCCCACACTGCCCCTCCTCCTCGGGCGGAAGTGAAAGAGGGAGGAGGGAGGTTGCTCAGGTGCCCATTTCCAGGTCCAGGAGATGCGTGGTCTCCTCCGGTGGTGGTGTTTCGTTGCGGGTTGACTGGTCACGGAGCAGCTGCGGACGTAGAGTACGGGTAAGAGCCACATCAGCCTCTATGGCAGTAGTGGAGGCGGACGCCTGGAGGCTGGACCAGCAATGACTCGCAGTGGCGGCGAGGCGAGTTTGGTGAAGGGCCCCGTTCTGGTGTTGGCGCCGGTGTATTTCGGGTACTCCACAAGTGGGGCAAAGGAGGCGGGCCTATTCAGGTGTGTAAGTGGCCAGGGGCTCCGACAGGTACCGCTCCGTAAGAAGGTTTCCGCGGACCGGCTCCGGAGCCGCGGCTGGTGGGTCCCCAATGGCTGGTCTGGGTTGTAGCTCCCAGGGGAGCCACGATGCCCAGCAGACGGGAGAACCAGCCGAGTCCAGGATTGTCTAGGTTGCAATCATGCGGCGGCCGCCTGCCGGAGTGAGACGTTGGTGCCGGTTGTGGGGGCACTCCGAAGCAGGGGGATAAGGTCGTGTCCAGTGGCGGGCGGGACCGTAGAAAGGACGATGACCATGATTCATCTGGATAGCGCGCATAGCATTGCATGAAATTGCTGGCAGGACAATGCTTTTGGAAAACTTCACATGTTGAACCTCACATCTTGAAACTTCAATTTTGAACAAGCCAGCGAATAGAACCACGGGAATATCGTGAGGCTTAAGATAGGCGCGAGACGTAGCGCTTGAGTTCAGAGACATGGGTTGGTCCAATCAACGTGCCGGTAGTGCATTCTCTTAAGCGTTAAGTTAAACTGCCAAGCTTACGTGTAATAACAAAAGGGCCGTCCCATCTTGGTGCTAAGGACGATGAGAAACACCTAGCCGAGTCGCTCAAGGGATGGGCGCGGCGTAACACTACGTCGCCAGGCTCGTATTCAATGTCACGACGACGTGCGTTATACTGACATGTTTGTTCGAGCCTCGTGTTCGAAATTGCGCGATAAGATGACAGCATCATCGATGTATGCCATTGCGAATTTGTACCGCACTTCGTCAAGAACGATATCTATCAGGCGTTGGAAAGAACTAGGTGAGTTCTTCAAGCCGAATGGCATGCGCACGAACTCGAAGAGCCCTTTATAGCATGTGAATGCGGTCTTAGGGATGTCACTTGGTTCCATCTCTATCTGTAAAAAGCCACGCGAACAATCGAGTGTTGTAAATACTCGTGCGTTACCCAGACTTGACAATATGGACTCAATCAATGGAAAGGGATAAGCGTCCCTAATTGTAACGTCGTTTAAACGGCGGTAATCGACTCATAAGCGTGCTGTGCCATCTTTCTTTGGCGCCAGAACGATAGGAGAGGCCCAAGGGCTTTGGGACGGTCTCACCACACCGGTGTCGATCATCTCCTGGAGAGCAACGCCCAGGAGCGCCCGCTTTTGCACGCTCAGTGGCCTTGGATTATTTATTTATTTATTATTTATTTATTTGGTACCCACAGCGCCAGAGGCATTACAGTGGGGGAGGGGTTTACAGTAAGTCTGGACAGTTCAATATTTTGTCATATATAAAGCGTGGAAAACGGTAATAACAATAAGAATAGCTACAGCAGATTGACAACATAAGTTATACAAAGCAAAATGTGCCAAAAAAATAACACACACACTACAAGGTTGAGTCACTTCAACAGGAAAAATAAGTGATTTGATACCGGAGTATTGCTACAGTTTCTTCTGCATACCGTGTGAGGACAAAAGAAGAAAAGAACAAAAGATAAGAACAATAATAGATACACTACGTCCAAAAAAGATCAAAGAAACAATCATTTCAGCAGGGCAAAAAACATTTCATTCGAAACTATGTTGACGACGTCAGCAGGTAACCTATTCCAGTCTTGGATAGTTTTTGGAAAGAAAGATTTCTTAAAAGGTTCCGTCCTGCATAGAACCACTCGTACTTTTCGCTCATGGTCCACGCGTTGTGACCTATAGTGAGGCGGCATTATGTACATGTCCCTCTGTATATTAATCGTACCATAGTATATGGAATGAAAAAGCTTCAGGCGCAGCTTTCTGCGTCGTTCTACCAGGGTATCCCATTTAAGTTCTTCCTTGGTTTTTGTTGCACTGAAATTAATTGTGTATTGACGGGACACGTACCTCGCACCGAGATTCTGAACCCTTTCAAGTTTATTAACGTCGCGCGCCGTCGGAGGGTCCCACACCACGCAAGTGTACTCGAGGACAGACCTCACGTACGTCTTGTAGAGCAGCTCACGTGTGGACTGACTGAATGCACCAGAGTACCTGCCAATGAAGCCCAGCATTTTTCCCGCCTTTCCGGGTACGTAGTTAACCTGCTTCTGCCATGATAATTCTGGGGTATACCAAACACCTAGGTATTTAAATTCGGTTACTTTACCAATTACAATGTTATTGAGGGTGTAGCAGTGATTTAAAGGGTCCTTCTTCCGAGTGAATGTCATATTGACAGTTTTCGTGAACTTTAGCTGCATGCGCCACCTAGTGCACCATGTGCTGATTCGATCGAGGTCTTGCTGAATCAGGTTGAGGTCTTCCGTACCGTTAGTGATTCTATAAACCACGCAGTTATCTGCAAACAGCCTCAACTGCGATGTCAAACCGTCGCCAATATCATTGATGTACAATAAGAACAGCAAAGGCCCCAGGACGGAGCCCTGGGGTGCACCAGATGAAACGTTTTGTGCGCGCGACCGAACCCCATTTACAACCACGAATTGCCGGCGTAACGTGAGATATTCTTTAATCCATGAGATAACCGCCGGATTTATTTTATATGTGAGCATCTTTTCTATGAGTAATGAATGGGGTACTGTGTCGAAAGCTTTCCTGAAATCGAGGAAAATACATTTAACCGCAAGCCGTTTATCTATTGCAGAAGCAATATCATTTGTGAATTCCGACAATTGGGAAACACAGGAAAAACCTTTACGAAATCCATGTTGGGATGACGTAATCGCAGAATGAGAATTCAAGTGAGCTACAATACTCGTGAATAGAATGTGCTCCATTATTTTACACGCAACGGATGTCACGATATCGGGCGGTAGTTTGAAACGTCGCTTCTAGGGCCGGACTTATGAATGGGGACCACAATACCTGCTTTCCAATCATCAGGAAGAGAACCTTCGAGTAGTGACATATCAAATACAACTTTCAAATACTTTGCTATCGATTCGGCACATAATTTAAGCAGGAAATTCGGTAAGTCGTCAGGACCGCACGCTTTAGAAGAGTCGAGCCTCAGAAGCAACGATTCAATGCCGTGTGTATATATGACAACATCATCCATGTCGCCTATCGTTTCAAGTACCCTTGAGTCGTCTTCAGAAGGCATTACTGCAGGAGTGAAGACGGAGCAGAAGTAGGCGTTAAAGCATTCTGCTTTGTCAGCGTCTTCGCGAACAATGACGTCACCAGACACGAGTGGAGGGATCGTTACAACATCTTTGCCGTTCTGTTTAACGTGATTCTAGAACACTTTTGGTGTTGTACACCACTTTTGGTTTTGGTTTTGGTGTTGCAGCTCCAACGTTGCGTGCCTCCTGTGTCGATGCGGTGACGCAGAACAGGAGTGCAGCCTGGCTCCTCCGTGAACATGGCTGCGAATGGCTCGAGCGTACGCACAGGCTGTCGCTTCTTCGCATTCTGAAATGGGCTTTTTCCGACAGTCTACAATATCTTAGATGGCAGCACAGAAGTGCAGAGGAACGTGGCTGAGTCATGAGCGTTAGACACAGGCAGTGACGCAGGAGCGAACTCATACAGATCACCTGTGCAATTAACCCGGAACCCACCGTTCGCTAAGTCTAACACGATGTTCTCTCGCGCGATAAAGCCGCGCCCCAGTAGCATAGCTACTGTAAATCCCGGACAATAAATAAAACGCTGTCTGCAAGTCTTGCTTGCAAAGGAGAGCTTGAGACGCACTGCAGATCGCGCCGTTATTAATGCTTCATTAGCAGCCCTCAAATGCGTATTGCATTGTGCGAGTTGCACATTACGCGTTTGGCACAAGTGAAAAATGTCATCTCCAATGAGGGAGACGCTGCCGCCAGTGTCTAGAAGCGCGGATACTTCCGTGTCTAAAACGTGTACCCGAATATACGGTACAGGCGACGAGCTTGTCGAACTAGCGCGTTCTATCCGGCAAACAGATAGAAGGTCAATTTGCTCACCCTCGGTGGTTTCGGCCATGTGCGGTGTAGGGGAGCTCGGGCTCGTTACCACCGCGGGCCGTAGGCGTTTCCCTGGGGAGAAGCACGATTAGTCGAGGGCGTCATGGGACACTCGCTCCGGAAGTGTCCACGCTGACCACATCGGTAGCATGAGCCAGCCTGGCATACATCTTCCCTATACCCTCTCCGTGTCTGCGACCTATAAGCGGCACGACAGGGACCTCCGGCGTTCAGAGGATTTCGTTGCCGGTCTGAGGGAGTGGACCGGGTTGGTGGTGGGGAATGGTCGTCCTGGGTAATGCTGGGAGTGCAGGGCCCCCGCCATCGCGGAGAGTTTCCGCCATTGGGGCCAAGACTTCTGCATCCGGGCCCGCCACGGAAGTTCGTGGCTGGGGACAGTACGATGGTACTGGCCCATTGTTTATCTCCCTCCAAACACAGGCTGGCTCGAGAGCAATGTCGGCTGGTGGTGGCGGAGTGTAATGCTGTTCCCAAGACAGCGTTTCCGCTATTTGCCGAGCGAATCGTGCAAGCTCCTCAAGGGAGCAAAATGAGGGGCCAAATAGGTATGGCCTGAAACGTGGATGGCACCACCTTATGACATGGGAGACCTTCACGGTCTCAGTGGCGCTAGGATCAGCGCGGCCGAAGAGCTCCTGCATCGCCCGAACATACTCTCGCAGACCTTCGTCAGGGTGCTGAGTTCGAGCGTCCAGCTCCCGTCGGATGCGGTAGTCGTAGTCTACCGGCAGGAACTCCTCCCGGAACGCCGTGACGAATTGGTCCCAGGACAGGAACGCTGGCTGTAGGCGCAGCCACTGTGCCGCGGTACCTCCCAAGGGAACTGGCAGGACGCGTTCGAGCACTTGTGGCTCCGTGACGCCAGAAGCCGTCCTGTAAATAGCCAATTCATCCAAGAAATCAGTTACAAATTTACCGGGGTTGTGGCCGCTAAACGTTGGAACGTCCAACGTCATCTTCGTCAGCGCCACGGGCTGTGCGCGCTCACGATCTGTGCGCGTGGTGGCTGTCATGTCTTCCAGCCGAGCCGTCAGCATCTTGCACAAAAGGCGATCTGGCCCAAAGGCGATGAAGCCATTGTGTCTCCCCGCTGCTTACAGGCTCCAGATCCCACCGCAGTCGAAGCTCCCGGGAGCTGCGCCTCGCCTTCCGAGGCTACCTTGCGCGTCGATGAACGGGTCTCCATTGGAAAAAAAAGAGAGCAAAAAGGGGCGGAGGAAAACACGAACAAACAAAAACCCAAAGATACCGAACCTGCCACGTACTCACACAACCCGAGCGAAAGCACAAAGGGCACGCATAAACATATCGCAACCGCTAACAAATAAAAATAGCAAAGGAACTCGTGAGAAAGGAACGAATAGCTAAGCCTGCCACATTACCTCGGTGTCCCTCTCCGAGAGCTACCAGCCGGCCCCACGTTGGGCGCCAAATGTGGGCTCAGGGCTAGTGGTCGGCCAGAGCTCTCCGAGAGAACACAGAGGCAGCAAGACAACAAGCATCTTCACTCTTCCGAGGCCCAGGCCAGACTGCCCGCTGCTGCAGCCAGCCAAGCACGAGCTGAGCTCAGGCAGCCCCTCGTCGTCATCGGCTTCCCCACAATACATATGCTCATATCTTGCGCTGGGGCATGTGCCACGCGTGATTAAGACTACTTATTTACCCTATTACTAACGAGTGAATGCTTGCGTGACCATTAATTGACGTTGTGATCATTGCAGCAATGATGATGATTGTGGTTCGGTTAAGGAAATGACGCTATTTTCTGAAGTCCATGTTGGGAGCACGGCTAAGTGTCTGAGGGAGTAGGGGAAAGGGACGGAAAGAGACAAAAGGCGAGAAAGGCCGTAGTGGAGGTCTCAGGAAATTTTGACCACCTGGGGTTGTTTAACGTGCACTGACAACGCACAGTACACAGTCCTCTGGCATTTTCGCCTCCATCAAAAATGCGACCGCCGCGGCTTGGATCGAACCCGCGTTTTTTTTTTTTTTTTGGTGGCAGCCGACCACCATAACCACTACACCACCACGGCACAGCAATCATTATCACCTCTTATAAAAGCCTGGACATGCTGTGGCGTGCATGTGGGCGGCCTGTGGTCGCGTGACATCTTCTCCTTGGTCTTTTTTGTCCCTGAGGTTTCTGCGATAAGTGACGTAATATGCCGCTATTCTTTTCATTTACATCATCGTCATAGTTATGTTTAAGTCTTCCGGCAGGACGAAGGCTTCTCCCAGTGATTTGCAATTCGTCCTGTCATGATGGTCTTGATTTCTGTTTTTGCCTGCGAATCGCCTAATTTACTCACCCCGCCTATCCTTTTTGCCATTCTCTTCTGCATTTCCAACTCTCGTTACTGATTATAGATGTCTTTCGCAGTTGACCTCTGTCGTTTGTCCTCATTCCATGTCCTGCAAGGACCACCTATTTCTCTTAACCGACATAAGGATATCAGCTAGCCTTAACTGTCTGTCCTGATCCTCCTGCTCACTTTCCTTCTCTTAACATTACACCTATGATTTTTCTTCTGATTGCATGTTGACTGGTCCTTAGTTTCATATGGTGCTTTTTAAATCCGACGTGATTGTGCACCGCATATCGCCAGCGTGCGAATGTCATAAAGTGAGAACCTTTCACTTCAAAGCGAGAGGTAAATTTCCAGTCATGATATTGGAATGTGTGCTGTAAGATTTGCGCCCTAACTTTATTCTTCGGAAGATTTCATTTTCATGAATTGATTGATTGATTCCTGGGGTTTTACGTCCCAAAATGAGCTATGATTATGAGGGAAGCCGTAGTGGGGGGCTCCGGAAATTTCACACCACCTGGGGTTCTTAACCGTGTATTCACATCGCACAGTACACGGGCCTCAACATTTCACCTCTATCAAAGTGCAGCTGCCGCGGGTTGGATTCGATCCCGCGACCCTCAGGTCAACAGCCGAGTACCATAGCGACTAGACCACCGTGGCGGGGCCCTTTTCATGAATAGGCTCGTCTGTTCGCACTTGTTCTGGATATACCTTCTCTTGCATATATTCTAGAGGATGATCGCAGAGTTTAAAGTTTTGCTGATCTGAAGATTGCGGGATTCAATTTCGGGCACGGTGGCTGCATTTTGACGGATACGAAATGTTGAAGATTGTGCAATGGGCGATATGAGTGCACCCTGAATGGTTCAAATTTCCCGAGCCCTCCACTGAGTCGTCTCTGATGATCCATACTGCGGTTACTTTTTTCTCTATTCACCTATAGCCCTGTTTTGACACTTTCTCGATTTAGATCACCAATCATTCGTTGTAGCTCGTCGCCATCTTCGTTGAAGAGCACACCGTGTGCAAACCCAACATTTTTCAAACATTCCCCGTCAATTGTAACTCCCTTGTCTTCCCGATTGAGCTGCTTAAACACTTCCAAAGCAAGCAGTGCATACCATTTGGGAGGCCGTTTCACGTTGCCTGACCGATTTCTTGAAATCTGTTTTTCGCTTTGCTTTGAAGGGAAGATCAAGGGTGCATTCTTTGGAGATGCTATTTATAGTTTGCATTTATGCATTCATTACATTCATAGCGGTTCCAAAGGTGAATGTATTTCTTTTTAATGGATCGCTCCTCGGCACAAAAATATTGTAATAAGTATGAAGCGAGTGAGGTAAACGAGAAAGCGAGAACTACATTATAAGTGAAATAAGAAATTATGAATACAGAAATGAAAAAGGAAACTATTTACAAATAAGTCTATAAAAGTAATGTAAAGTGGCTTTATATACTCAGCAAATTGCTCATCTATTTCCTTGAGATCATGGTTGACATCCATTGTAGAATATCCTTCTCTGAAAGCAGTTCGACCTCTACGTTTGATAAAGTCGAGCATCTAAATTATTCTTCTACTCAAGTTTATACGAGCGAAAAAATAATTTCTGAGGAATTTTTTGCGGTACTCTCATGCAGAGCTTAATGGTAAATATGTTTTTGCACTCTCCTCATTTGTTGTCCTGAGATTTTAAATGTCCTGCAGTTACAACGTCTCGGTCACATTTTACACTTAATAATTTATTTACTGTATAACACCTCTCCAGAGCTATGAGACACGGGAGGCAATCACCGGGAAATATTCCGTGAATCGACGTGTCAGTTCCCCAAAAATTGACCCCACAAAAGCTTGGACAATTAGGTCTTAGGTCCGCTTGGTGCACTAGCGAAACGCCAGAGATGGTTCAGAGACAGTGTCAGAACCAAGGGTGGCCAAAATGGGTGACCAAGGAAATACATCCTTATCGAACAGGCAATTAAAAAACGTGCCCAAACACGGCTCTTCAAAATCGTCAGTCGCCCCGCCACGGTGGTCTAGTGGCTAAGGTACTCGGCTGCAGATCCGAGGGTCGCGGGATCGAATCCCGGCTGCGGCGGCTGCATTTCGATGGAGGCGAAATGTTGAGGCCCGTGTGCTGTGCGATGTCAGTGCACGTTAAAGAACCCCAGGTGGTCGAAATTTCCGGAGACCTCCACTACGGCGTCTCTCATAATCACAGCTGGTTTTGGGACGTTAAACCCCACAAATCATCAATCATCAATCAAAATCGTCAGACGGGCTACAACATAACACGGAATGAACTGCACCAAATGTACAAGCTCATGCACTACAATAGCAAATTAAGCACAAAAATGGTCCTATTCACCTGAGTCAGTCGAAGCGTCTTCTGAACATGAAGCTTGAAGGCCGATCTCGTCCGCTTGGTCCGCGGAGCAGCGTCGCTCAACTTCATTCTTCTTTCACAGTGTCATATGACGACTTATGCTGCTGCTCACATCTCGTCGCTGATTTCTTAGTCTTATGCGGGCATTCGAGACGTTACGGCGCGCGTCACGTGATCTCAGCACGCGTACAGCTGAGAACACTCTCAATTCGACTGGCACCTTCCTCGCTTCGGAGGCGCCTCCGTCCGCTTTACATGTCGCGGCTAGTGTCGGCGCATACTGCCCGCTTGCTCTTTGTCGCCTCGTTTGTCTCTCGCGCTGAGTCGCTGTGATGTTTTGACTCAGTGCTGCATTCCACAGTCTTACAGAACACTCTCGAACCGCGCCGAGTATATCTATGTACTTCTGTAAGCTGCTACGTGGCGTTAGGCGCATTGGGGCTTTTGCTACTCGTGCCGTTTTTCTTTGATGGGTTGTTGTCGGCGCGTCATCTGTAACACGATGCCGGGATCTCCGACGAAGTGGGCATTATTTTGTGACAATGTAGGAAAGACGTTGGGCATGTAGTTGGTGCTGGTATTTCCGTATAGTGTTTGTACATCTAATACCTGCCAGGGCTCATAACTCTTACGTTGGTGATTTCTGTGCAATCCTTTCGTATCAAACTCTCTCAGCACCAGCGGTCATCGCATTCTGTTTGAGGATGTAGAACAAGAAACCGTCTGTAATCTCTTATGTTACTACAGATTACTCATTTTCCGCAGCTAATTCTTCTCCCAGCGTTCCTTATCCTGTCCTTCAGCCACCACGCCATGATTTGATAGACGATTACACGGTAACAGAGGACGCTGACGTTTCAGTATTACTAGGCCCTACACGTGATCTGGCTTTTAACTTTACCTTTCTATTGCAAACGTTCAGGGTTTAGTTGCTTGCATGTCAGTTAGGTTCGCTTGCCGCCTACACAATGTGTGCAGTCCGCCCAAGTGTGTTTTTGTATATCAGCAAGGACGAAGCCACTATAGGTGCGGTGGTGTCGGCAGCCCCCCTCCCCCGCCGCAATTTCCTAAGCGCTGCATAACGGTCCTCTCCATTTACTTTCTACATTTTCCCGCGCATCATATTTACACATTGTATCGCATAACACCCCCAGAAACACACCTTATAACCCCTTCCGAACCATCCATCTGGCTACTCCAATGTGTATCAGCACTGCCTATTTTGCATTCTCCATTGAACACCTTTCACAAAGACACCCATTTCCCAGCGATGTTCATCTTACACTGGCATTCTATTCTATTTCCTAACAATTAAGTTTTACGCACTGTCACCGAAGGCGTTAATGTATTTAATTTGGGTTCCGTGCGTATGTTCGCGCGGACATTTAAAAAAGTTTTTTATAACCTCCATCGCTGAACACAAGGTTATAGCTCCCTACCAAAACCGACAAAAAAAGAAAAGAAAAAAACACGCCCCCAATACGCAGGGATCCCGGTGATGCTGTGCTGTCCCGCAACTGCAACAGTCTCGTCAACACCATCTGCAGCCTTCTGGTTTGTCCGGCCATCGTAGTCACCGCCGTCTTTCTTCTGCTTGAACGGACGCGTGAGTTCACCGGAAAATGCGCGCATGGCTATAACAATTGTGAAATGCTGTTCCAAGTTTTCTAGTTTGCGTAAGTGGACGCGATCGTTGTATCGCGAAATCATTTGTATATAAGTAACTTTGCGAATACAGTCACTGGCAGAGTTGCAGGTACTCCTTAGGGCGACCACTCCTACCATTCACGCTGAAGAGTATTTTTGTTTTGTTTTTTATTTTGGTTTCAGATTCGTGTCTGTGTAACAAAATGGAGCTGCGAATATGTTTTCTTTTTCGCTTTGAAGTTTGAACTTTTATTTCATTTAGTATGGTCATACAACACATGCCTTTAAACACCCGGATGCTTAGCGTAATGATAGTGTGGACCCATGCGAAATTCACATGAACAACTTACGAGTAGGAGGAATAGTCAAACATTACCGTAAAGATAATCGGGCTAGCATAAATAAGAACAACCTGAAGAACACAAACATCTCCTGCGTTTGGCCATCTCCTTGTATGGGTACATTATTTCACTTTTCCATATTATTGATGATTTCAGTTGCGGACACAGTTATGACAAGTAATGTTACTTTAGCCTTTTCATACCAGGCCATTCTGCTTGTGAGCCATGTGCAAGTGGAATGTACCGCCTCTGCAAGAGTACTTCTACTTTCTCTCAGCCACGTATGCGTCGATCGACTCGTTACTCTTGCGTGTATCTGCGCTGTCGAGACGTCATCCTTCTCCGCGCAAGAATTCTTCTTGCCATTTTAGTGTTTCTCAGGTGGGCATCAATGGCCGGCAGGCCGGTGTGTTAAGGCACAATGCCTCGCGGATCGCTGCTTTGCGGAGCGACCAATGATATCAACTCGCTGCTCGAACACACAGCTCCTGCTTCATGCTTACGGATGAATAGCCCACGAGCAAGTTTTCGCAGGCTAAAGAACAAAATTATATCACTACCTACCGCCGAAGAAGACAGCCTGCCCCAAGCCAAAGGACAAATGTTGAGCGCTTATGCTTGTTGGACATTGGCCCATATTCACATTGAGCTTGGCCAGCATCATATGCTTAACCTATTTCGTCGTGACCGGTGCGGTGCATGCCAGTATTTAGTCCGACTTCTTAAGACTGCAAGTAGGGCACTGTGGCACTGGCTGCTAGCATAGTTCCTCATTACCTTAATACGGACCTTAAACAGTGTGATTGCTTTCCAAAGTTGACATAAGACCCGAGGGGAAAGGAACTTGGCTAACGCTACATTTTCTATAGTTCGCATCAATCTCTAATCCCCCCCCCCTCCCCTTTTCCTTTTGCTTGCCTTTTCTTTGTGCCTTTCATTTTGCTTTAGGCCACTTTGCGACAACTGACCGGAGTATCAGTGACATAACGTTAGCAGTGACAAAGTTAGCTTGACACGTCCTCTCCTATCGACAACAGGACTCGACGTGTGACCCCAGGCGTTCTGTGCGATATCACACCGCTTCGACTGAAACTAAATGTGCAACGGTCTTCTTTTCTTTTGCTTTCTTTTCCTTTGCTTGTGCAGCTTTTTGACAACGCATTGGTAATGCTAACACATTTATTCACACCAAACCCACAATTTCATTTCTTTTTTCTCTCTCGGCTTTCATCCTTGAAGAGCCTCTCTTCTCTCCTTCCGAGGAACGGGGAGAGCGTACTAAGCGTACTGAAACGACCACATGGGAAGGCCACACTGCAAATCTTCTAACGATCCCATGCATGCCGGAGATCATCCTCTTGTTTCGCGGTATGGACATGAACAATGCCGAAACGAGGAAGTCAATGATCCTAACTTGTCCAGTACGACACGCACAGAGCTGAGATCCACCTTTTGCCCGAAGGCTTGAATTTTATCCATCATCCGGTATATTCAACGAATCCTAACTCTACCAGGGGATCGATAACTGCGCAAGAAATCTCCGCCTCAAGGGAATATTTTCATCATCGGGGAGACATTCTGGATCGAAAAAATTAATTTCTTCTGATAATTGGTTTCGTGGTGTCCAAGTGCAACAGTCCAAAAAGCTATAACAAAAGCGTGCGCGAAAAAATAGCGCTTTGCTAAAACCTCAACAACTTTGAACAAAGAGCACTGGAAGACCTCCGTGAATATGTGGACATTACAATTAAGACTGCAGACAAAATGGCATGCATTGTTATTAAGAATACGTCAGACTATCTCACCGAAAGGCAGCGGTCATTATCAGACCAAATTTATACAGGGAACTTCCAAACTATCCAGCCTCTAGTGTACGAAAACAAAATAAAAGCAAGCTTCAAGTCCCCTGCACCCGAACGGGAAAATCACTGGGTGGATGCTAAAGCCAATGTTGCCGGCTCGCTCCGTTGGTGGTCGCTTCTATCTGCTCCCTAAAATACACGAACCCGGAAATCCGGGCCGCCCTATAGTATCGGGCAATAATATGTCAACATAAAATATATCACAATTCGTTAACCACATGATAGAAGACCTCCCACCGACATTTCCTTCCTACCTCAACGACACAAATCAATTTATCGGACATATTGGCAATCTCGGAGTCCCAGGCGATAACTCTAGTGATAGTGGATGTCTGCTCACTGTACGCCAATATACATTACAGCAACGCAATAAGGGCTACAGTGTCGGTGCATGAGAATTCGGGCCCATCAACCGGTCTGAGTGGCGTGGTACTGTCTACACTCCTACAAGTCGTTCTAAAGTATAACCATTTTGAATTGAATGACAAGCGTTTCCTTTTGCTGGCACTGTTATGGGCGCGAAAATGGCCCAGAACTTTGCGAGAATCTTTATGGAATCCCTTGAGATCCCATTCATTGAAAGGCGCGCATTGAGACTGTTATATTACAGGAGGCTCTTGGACGACGTACTTATGGTATGGAAGCACGATGAGGGAAGCCTTGTTAGAGTGATATCAGATTTCGATGCCTTTCACCCATAAAGAAGCCTCACCCCATACTATTTGCAATACTGGCGTTAATTTCAGTAGCACTGACAAACGGACGAGTTTGTGCGTGTGCTTGATTAAGAAAAATGTGCATCACACCCACACAAACAAACGAGACACGAAGAAGCATTAATTTCTTGGATATGACTGTTTCAAGGGAAAACACACGTCCTTCGACAAAACTGCAAGAAATCTACGGACCGGCAGACGTATCTACACTTCAACAGATGCCATCCAGAACACTGTAAAACTGGCATTCCATACTCGCGGGCTTCGCGGTATCGTAGGATATGCGCTGACACATAGGAATGTAACAAACGCGCAATACAACCAAAGCATGCTCTGTCACCCCAAAATTATCCACTACGGGTTATTGACAATGCCATCCTCCTTCCTCGCAACATGAAGCGGAACGACATAATCAAGCAACCACAAGCAGTACCATACACTAAACCCCTCTCTGAAAAAAGAAGAAAAAGAGAACCCCCAATATTAACCTACTCTCAAATGCTCACGAGTGAACTGCATACTTTCCTGTAATTTTGATATTATTAGGAAGGGTGAATGATTGGCCTCCATATTCGGCGGTCCACCTCGAGTTGTGTAGCGCTGAAACAAAAACCTGAAGGACTTTTCTGTCCTAGCCAGAATGAACCCCACTAAAAGTGACCCAGGGTGCCACCCTTGCGGTTAACCTCGTTGAAAAGTACGCCCGCATATCCTTACAAGCAGCGATTTAAAATCGGGCTCCTCAGATTTCAAACTCGAAATCACCGAAATCCCTGTCTGCGACTCCAGTAACGTCATTTATATACTGCGTTGGAACATATGTGCACAGCAATACATTGCCAAGGAGACAGGGCATTCCGCTTGCGATTCAACATTTTCACCTGTGCCATACCACGTCCCTGCCGAACTTGCCCTTGTGAACCCAGCTGCCAAATTGCAGCTTTGATAAACTGGGTTATCTACATTGCACTCCGACCTCCGAAACGTGCGCCGCAGGGCGAACAACGCGAGGAATATTAAATGCGAAGCATTTCTTAGCGAACTTCGGTGACTTTGAGCGTATCTATCTATCTATCTATCTATCTATCTATCTATCTATCTATCTATCTATCTATCTATCTATCTATCTATCTATCTATCTATCTATCTAGCCGCCTATGACTTTTCGCTCTCCTGGCCGTTTCGTTAATGTGATGCATATGAAAATTCGTATGCCATAACATGACCGCATGGCGAACATAAATGACAGATCATAACATGAAAATCATGATATGCATGTCATGAGAAGCATGACTTACATGCCAGGGTCATGGTGCTCTCCTGGCCGTTTCGTTAATGGGATGTATACGAAAATTGGTATGCCATAACATGACTGCATGACGAACATAAATGACAGGTGATAACAAGAAAATCGCGATATGCATCTCATGAGCAGCATGATTTACATGCCAGGGTCATGGTGCTCTCTTGGCCGTTTCGTTAATGGCATGTATACGAAAATTGGTACGGCACAACGTGACTGCATGACAAAAATAAATAACGGGCCACAACATGAAAATCATGATATGCATGTCATGACCGGCACGATTTACGTGCCACGCACGGTCTTTGTGCTATTCCGGCCGTTTAGATATCTTTATATATACCAAAACTGGTACGGTGAAACCACAATGTATGTCGACGATGTGTGACACATTCTAAGAAATGGAAATGGTGATACGCACGTCATGAGCGGCGTGATTTACATGCCACGCGTTTCGTTAATGGGATGTACATCGAAATTGGTATACCACAAGACTGCATGACGAACGTAAATGACAGGTCATAACATTACAATCATGACATTCATGCCATTTACGTTCCTGATGCGTGCTTGGCATTTCTTTGATTCCCAATTCACGTGGGATCTGCCAATGTTTTTTTATTTTTAAATTTTGCGCACTATAATTCCGCATAAACAAGGAACTCTGCCGACTCTGCTGCCTCACGGAAAGAACCGAAGAAAACTGAGCCGTCTAAACGTAACGAGGGCTTGGTCTATCCTTGTATGAAAGGATTCAGTGTGTCGGCGACTTCAGGCTTAAAGTGCGAACGAAAGAAACAGAAAAAAATACAAAAGGTTGCAAAAGACCACCGACGCGACTTTTCACCGTCTGTCTGGAGCCGCACCTACACAAAGGAGGGCGGTTCCGCTACTTGCCGCGTAGTACTGAAGCCACACACGTTTGCTGACGCTGCCATGTACGCGTGTACGACCGTGCCCAAGAGCGCCCGGGCACACAATTGAAACTACATGCTCCCCAATCGTCAACTGGCCGCCCTCACTCGCCAAACAAATACGAGGGCGAGATGGTATGTCACCAAAAGGAACGTAGGACGACGACAGGAACATGCAGAGGAATGGAGGTCAATATATATATATATACCAACGGCCTTATGTTACTTATTCAGTGTTGTCTAGCGATTAACTGGCGATTGTAGCCAGTTAATCTCCTAGCTACAATCGAAGGAGATTAAACAGTGCTGCAGGACCTGCGCATTATTTAATAAATGTAGCAAAGAATAAAAACTACACTGTTGGGAAATATGGACTCTTTTAAGCATATAAGCTTAATTGCCACTGACTTCTCTAGTGCTTGTTTTTTTTTTCCTTTGCACAGGGGACCCAAAGCTGATCGGCCTACGAGGTGAGCCACGGAGATGAAATATACATCTGCAACAAAATATCAGTAAAAAAAACGCATACAAGCCTAAATACAGATTTGTCCTGAATGCGAAACAGTGACACGATCTGTAGCGGACGACCCCGGCAAGATTATCATCTACCTTCCCGTGCGCTGTTTCTGAGTGAACACTCGCAACTAGAAACTTAGTATCATCTGAAATAATATTAAAGTCGTCGTTATTTAAAAGAACACAGGATTGAGCTGCTTGATATGTCCTAGCTATAAGGCGTACACCATATAGTGAGGACAAGTGCCTCTCTCCGTTTGCCCATCGTCTTAAGCCTAACGTGAACATCTGGTGCTAGTACTGACCGCCGTATTATTTTGTGGATTTAGCTGCTCTAGCGATTAATTGCACAAATGCGACTTTTCTTCTTCCCCTTCTAAATACTGCTCTCCCGAACGGTGTCTGATACAGCAATCCGATCCTGCTGATTCTGCATCTGTACGGCTTTTTTTTATATGCTTGAGTCGCACAGTAGGAACCGAGCGATCCTTGAAAACACGAACGTAAAAGATAAGGGCTGTTTGGTAAACATTATAATAAGCTAAGTTCTGGAAGAAGCCAATTGCGGTAAAACTGTCATAAAGTCATGAACGCTTATGTAATTACTTGAAGTCTGTAGTCCATCGACATATTGCTTCTAAACTGAGCGGAAAAATCACAGGCCCATTGACTTTGCCACTGGAGCAATGTAAAAAAAAAGGCTAAATTACTGGCGCTACCTAGTACCGTAGCAATAAACGTTAGCCAGGTCTGTAGAGTTTATGCACATCCACACACCACCTTAGAGTTATCACAACTGCCATATTATTCGCTCGTGATCCGATTATTATGGCTGCGGGACAATTTCCAGGGACCTCCACTACGGGGTGTCTCATAATCAGAGCTGGTTTCGGGACGTTAAATCACACCCATCAATCATGGCTGCGGAACGTGCGTATACCGAAAAAAAGACAGGCGCATTTAATTTTATGTTTTAGGAAGCGGCAGTTCTTGTCGAGCCACTTGTGAGAAATCGCCTTAACACAAAGCACGGGGAGATAGGCAATGATATCCTTTTGCGAAAACTAAAAAGGATGGTGCTTCCTTCTTTTCTTTTTAACAATTATGTAATAATTGTGGCAACACGCACGAGAAATCTTGATGGCTAGTCGGGCTCCACTTGAATCTCATTTCTTGACAATGCAGCAAATTTGTGAACTGCGTGAATTATCACTGTTGATATAGCAGACTCCTGTCCAATGCTTGTGTCCTTGAAATGTTTCATCATTAGGTGCTCCTGAAAAATCATTATGACATCGTGGCAGCCAAGAGTCGGCAGCACTATGAAATCATTAACACCATAAATTTCGCCAACGGCCATGCGTCGAGGCCTATGTACGGGAGAAATTGCATCCTCATCAAAATTGCTTTTTTTTTCTCTTCAACTCTGCCGGTCGTCTAGATCTGCTCCAGTGGCGGCTGCGCCTATAACGTTCTATTCGTGGACGCTGCGTTTTTCTATGGCCTCAGTGCTGTTTATTCCGAGACAGGTTTGCGTGCGCCGGCACCTGGCGGCACACTTACGCGTTAGCTGTAAGGTGCCGCGATTATACTGCGCCAGAAAAACGTCTCATTGAAGTCTAGAGCCAATCAGATCAGTCGTGAGCGCGTCGCTGCACGTTTGTGGCACGACCTATAAGCAGGGGCGGTTTAAGAATCTTTTGGTTGAGTCACTTCAATCTTTAGCGCTGCACATGTTTAAAACCTTGTAGCATGTTGCGCACTTAGCGCAGCGGATCACACGCGAAATAAGTTAAGAAATGACACAGAGAAAGGGCTTTTACTTGTCTGCCTGCGGTCTATAGTGATGTTCTATTCAGAACAATACAACAGAATATTAATTCGAGTACTTCAGTGCGCCATGTCTACGACCGAGCCCCCATGTTTATTCTTCGAAATATCATCCGTATTTTCCTTGCGTGGGTACTTGGATAGACACATCGCATTGATTGATATCTGGGGTCTGACGTCCCAAAACCACGATATGATTGAGAGACACCATCTGGAGAGCTCCGAAAATTTCGACCGCCCGGGGTTTTTTAACGTCCACTGAAATCGCACACTACGGGAGCATTTAGCATATCGCCCCATCGAAATACAGCTGTCGCGGTCGGGATTCGATCCCGCGGCCATCAGATCAGCTTCCGAGTGCTATAGCCGCAAGACCACTAGATATATCAGCATTTCACAATTCATGAGGCTAGGTCGTACCAACATGCGGCTACATTTCTCCA
This sequence comes from Hyalomma asiaticum, assembly GCA_013339685.2. Lineage (NCBI taxonomy): Eukaryota > Metazoa > Arthropoda > Arachnida > Ixodida > Ixodidae > Hyalomma > Hyalomma asiaticum. The sequence continues at coordinate 1,468,463 of CM023484.1, forward strand.
TTTCAGCCTACGAAGAGGCGGACAATTACGGCTTAGCCGACTGGGGCAACGTATCGGACTTTTTACCGAGCTCCAACCACGCTACTCCGTTGCGTGGTGAAATCCTTGACGTGGGTGATGTGCTGTGGAACGTCGATGTCAATTTCACGGAGGAAGAACCCGACATTCCGGTCAAATGTACGTACATAACCCGTACCAGTGACACAAGGGGCAAAAGTGCGGGACACGAGAAACGCGGGGAATAACTCGAGAAATTCCGAGAAAGTATGGTGCCACATATAATACGAAGTGCTGTTGAATACAGCGAATCTCTATTGTGGAAAAGTGGCATCGGTGAGACAAAATAGAATATTCGGATACTGTGGAAAAGGAGATCGTCATGTGAAAGTCCGAGAGCACACGTGGTGCTCGTTCTTGTGTTGTGTGCAGCAGTGTTCTTATAAATAAAATGCGAAGGAATGGATGACCTTAAGGAGTTACAATGATGATAGCTCCTGTTCCGGCTTAGTACACACATTTGCTTCTGTTGTTACTAACTTTACCACATTTCGGACAGTGGAATAAAAGGGATGCCAACTTGGGGAGAGGGGTGTTTTTTTAAAGGCATATAGGGGTAAAGCCCTTGTGTATCTAAACGTCGTGTGCATACTCCGAAAGCGCATTTAAACAAAAAGAAAAAGAAAAACAAACCGGAGACAACATGCTGCTTTGAGTGCCGAGTGCGTCCCGTCCGTCCGCGGTCCTTGCAAGACATACTTGTACCTAACAAAAGATCTCATATGGCACGTATCCAAACTAGAAGAGAAGCTCAGGAGAAAGTGGGGCTTGAACCGTTGAACAGATCGCCAAAAACGATGTAGAAGAGGGAATGTCGCTGATTCCCTGTTCTACGTCGTTTTTAGCGATTAGTTCATCGATATGGAACGTAGGTCACATATCCAATAACCTCGTATCAACGCATGTCAATAATATGTGTTCTCATACGATTCCTACGAGGTTATTAAATACGTGGCGTATGTGTCATATAATATTCCTCGATAGATACATGGCATGGCGGCAGCCAGTGTCGGTGCGGCCGCTAAAGAGGGTGAAAGAGCGTGTGATTTGTGGAACACCTGCAGAGAGGATGTCCGCAGGCGCTGTGGTTACGTCAGTTATGGCTTGTTCCTGATGCAGCAAGCTCGTGAAGCGTTCGCGTTTTCCACAGCACACTGCTTGCATCCATCGCAGCGGACTGAAGTGGTGATCAGTTAGAACGTAACGAGCGATGAGCGATACCTTCGAAGCACTGTGTGTGCAGCTCCACCACAGTGCTTGGACGCAGCTAGCTCGAAGCGGCGCTCGAGAATCAAGATACAGCTAAGCCGTTCTAGTGCAATTTTGATGCTGCTTTCTCTGTAACCACACCACTTACGTGTAGTGCATTGGATGACTGTCGCCGAGGGACACCACCCCCGGTCAGCGGTGGCCGTGAGCTTCGATGGCCGAGATCTCTATTACGCCGGCCGCGCCGACCGAGGGGATGCCTGGACGCCATGCCTTGGTCCACCAGAAATCCAGGTGCGCAGTTCTGCATCCTTCGCCAGTTGTGTAAAGAAACACGGCTTACTACACTGGGCATCAACACAAGGCGTACGTTCATGTTGTCGAGGTGGATGAAGCGTTCCGTCCTGTGTGTTCGTATCGTCCGACGTTGTTGTTCATGCATTTATTGGATTAGTTTCAAAGGATAGATGAAATAACTAAGACCGTAATGTCTGAAGAAGAGAAATGGTGCTATAGCAGTAAAGTGGTAGCTGGCGAAGAACACCAGCGAAAGAACACAACAGCGAAGATGGAAAACGCAGCTGTATAAAGGTCGAAAATTAGAGACACGTTATTCGAAGGTCGGTAGGTTCGGTTCCTGCCGACAGGCATGTGTGTTTGCTTGTGCGCTTTCATTCCTCTCCGCTTATGTCATATTTACTGAACTACAGCTAAAAACCACAACTCACTTACGCTATGATTTTATTTGACTTGGCTCTCTGTTGTATTCTTCAGGTTCCGCCTAACAATGAAAAAACGAGCCCTCGATTCGTCCCCATAGCATTATTTCGAAGCTGAAATTAGAGATATTCGTAATATACGCCACACGTACGATGACCTTTCTCGCACAAGCTTGTAGACGTCTCTGCGCGCCAGGTAATAAACTTTAACGCAACCGCAAAAATACGATGCGCACGTACTATGCGGAAGGCGTTCTCCATGATGCGCGCTCCTTTATGTTCATCTGTTAAAAGCTCAATTTTTCGCTTGCACCGAGCGAAATGTTCCCTTCTTCCTTTTTTTTTCGTGCGCTAGAACTTGTCTTTCTTTATCGGGACCTAGCAGCCGTTTTTGTTATATGCTTCGCGAATCAAGCCGATTTGCACCTCGAAGTCTTGTCCTTCCACGGCGTTTCTCAATGAAGAGGTAGAAATGAACCCGTGTCGGGCGCTTATATTGCTAGGTACAACGCAAGTCAGCGTCTTCAACTCTTTCTACACGGGGGTGCACAACACCAACTATAGATGGCCGTCATCCCGCACACCTGGCATGTTCCGTGTTGCTTGTCGGTCTTCTCTAGATTGAATGCCTCACACTAGTGGGATACTGGATTCGTAACAGTAGAAATACTTATGAATCACACGTTTCATAAAGCTGTAGTATTCTCTCATCCGGAGATTATTGATAAGTCGACTAATGGTTGGATATTAATAAACGAATCCGACTAAATATTCTAATAAATGGTGTACACGATAAGTCCGGCTGGCTGTAGAGAAGGGCCGTTAACTTATTTTGGTCACGCCGTCGTTCGCTGACACAATCGATTTATCTTTATTGAAAATAAGCAGCCCTCCAACGTAACCTTTTCGATGAACTTAATACGACGCTGCTACGTTAGTGGCTGCGTTACGCACTTTTGAAGCGAAAACGTCCAAACGACGCAGGCCCGCTTGCGTGTCAAGCCTGAGTTCGGACCTCGTACGGAGTGGATACTTCCAGTACCTCCTGGAAACAGAAGGATTGGTGCTATCCTGGCTACCGGCCGGACATCACGGCATCATTCCCGACACAGCGGTCAGGGCAGACCCGGATGCCTCGGGTGACGTGATCGTCTTCGCCAGGCAGCTCAAATACGACGATGAAGGGTAGACGTCGTCTCGACGCTTGCCTTTTCTCTGCACGCTGCCCGTCGTGCATATTCTCTTAACATTAAAAAGAACTAGAAAAAGTGCAATTTGCAGTTTGGAAGGAGTATTGCCAACTGCGGATTAAAAGAACGCATGTCTAAAATGTAGGAACTGTGACTAGAAAAAAAAATAGACGGATGAATAAAGACTCCAAAATATGTGACAACCAAGCTGTTCGATTTTGTGTTAGCCAAGCCTTCATTAGATAATTCACTTTTTATGAACACAGATGCCCGTAATTACGTTCACCTTCAGCCTGCTTTATTGCTTACAGCTTCGCGTTAAACAAATACTCCCACGAAATGCGGGGGAACGGCAGCAAAAGCAGCAAGTCGTCCTGTGATGCTTCCAAGCTATTGAATGGTTTGTGTCTGTTGTATGACGGGAAGTATGAGGCGACGTGTTTATATATATATATATATATATATATATATATATATATATATATATATATATATATATATATATATATATATATATATATATATATAGGACGAATACTCTAAAGCGCGATAATGATGCAGTGTTTGTTGTAGACAGCTGACCAGTTAGCACGCACCCAAGACGAATTCGGAGATCGTCTTCTGAATTCCAACGCGAGCCTCGCTCCAAGCTTCATGCTTTTGGTCCTGCCAATAATCCCTTTGTTGTCTGATTCTACGTTTCAACTGGGTCAAACAATTTCGTTGAGTCTTCACGGTGAAAGATGCCATTTAGAGACTCTTTTGATTATGCGCATTTAAACATTCTCACAAGCACTATTTTTGCGTAATGTGATACGACGACACCCGAGCAGTGTTGCCTGAAATTTTACATAAAGTTTTCAGGCGAAGCTTGTATGGCCTAGCTTGTGTCGGCGTAGCCGTGGTTGTCACGCCGAATCCAGTAGCTACCCAAGAAGTGGAAATCCTGGCGCCCTCTTTTTAATGGCGGACGAAACTAAGGCACTACATCATAAAGCACGCATTGGAGTGGAATAAAGTTTCTTACCGCTGCTGCGGTGTCATACCTGGTCGCAACACTCCGAAGTTTGTTATCTCATCCACTGGACTCGCACCAACGCTTGCGAGATGTGAACACATCTGAACGATGAGTTTCCACCCATCAAACGATGTATTTTCTACCCCACCACGGGAAGTTATAGGAGAGTAAGGGAGAGAAAAGGAAAGAATGAAAAGGAGTTGCTAGTACTGGCGTTAGAACCCGGGCCCTCACCTCATTGAGGGAAACGTGTTAAGGAATACAATTCAAACCTACATTTTTTTACTGTAGACCACACTCACGCTTTCAATTGGTGAACATATTTGAACGATAAGAACGCCTTCAATTTTCCGCGACCTAATGAGAAAGAAAGGAAGAAGGATAAGAAATCCAGTTAGTGAGGGCTCGACACGCCAAGCGGGGGGCACAGCGGAGAGCCCTTGTACTAACGGTTGCCCAATGACAGCTCCTTATTATCCGTAGCTGAGCTCGGCACTCGAGCCCGCAGTCCATATGATAATCGGAGTTATCAAGAGCTCAGTGACCTGCCTCGCAGGTTACCGTCTGGTGGCCTGCTGTCTTCTGCGCGGAAAGGTGCTGTCCGGTCCTGACGGTGTTGCACGGAAACCGTCGCCTTCTCTCCAGGTGCTGACGAAGCGCCTGGATGCATTTCCTAGCGAGCGGTGGCTCGCCGCCGTGCTTCCCGCCAATGTCCCTTTGTACCCAGCCAGCATACAAGGCAGCGAGGTGGTGGACTGGCGTGTTGGCCGGACAGTACACAGGTGAGACTCGTAATCGGCAGAGAATGGAGCGCATTGTGAATCTCACTGCATTCTCATGCCTGGTCGGTATTGTGCGGAATGCACCAATTTCACCTTGCCGTAGCTGCTGGGTTGAAGACCTCATGGCTACGCCGCCATGGGCATGCTCGCAGCGCTGAAAATCGCCGCGTTTCGACTACGGTGGTCTGCATACGGGGCAAGTCAAACGAAGAGGTTCACATGTCCAGAACACCCGACGCACATCCTGCCCCTCAGTCTGCCAGATTGCTTGTTATGGATTCAACAGCTCGTGTGATGACATGCCTCACCTACGCGTTACACCGAATCATATGACAGAGAGGCCAACCGCACTCTTCTTTGTCCATTTACAATGGCCTGTTTGCTCACAGTGCTTCCTCATTTAGCAGGCAGATCCTTATGGTGTATGTTGAGTGATTGCCTTCCCGTTTAAGAAGTTTAGAAAGTGCAGGAGATGGTTGAAATGCATACACAATTGCTAACTGAACACTTAAGGTACACTTTAAATCTAACTAGTGATAGGAACAGGATACTACTATTAAATCTCATCCAGCTCCCATAAAATCTGCATTTCTGTCCTAAGAACAAGAAAAATGTCTGCTGAATTACGACATATTTGCTTCTAATAATGACTAATGCGAATGGCAGCATTAGCCACTCAGCGACCTTGTAGAGTGATCAATTTAACTGGTAATTTCGAATGAAAAGCTTACTCGGGCTATAACTAGCAAGGCCTGATAAATGCAAAATCTGTACGCAGATTTTTCACTGCTATGCCATTTGAAATTGCATAGCTCTGCAAGGGGCGTGCTACGCCGGCCATTAAACGAGAAAATTTGTACGATCGCTTGCGCAGGGGAGAAACACTTCCGTGCTTCGCCGACAAATACGGATGCCTCGTGGCGGAACGTGCCTCAGGCAGCTGTCACCTCGTACCAGCCTTCGAGTACCTCGCACAAAACCGTGGAACCCGCTACCGCTGGCACCTGCTCTCCGACTCTCAGGCCGCGGGGACAGCAAAACTGCTGCGTCACGGCTCCAGTGGGCCGCAGCAGGTTGTCATCGTCGGCCACGGGGCTCCCGGCCGGAGGCTTCTTGCGGCCAGTGCCAGCCACTACGGAACGCCCGTGTTGGGCTACCTGGCCATTGATAGAACGGGCTCCGTAGTTGGAGGCGAAGTGATCGGCTGCGATCCGCGCGGAGCTCACCACTCGCCTCTAGTCGCTGCTCGACAGGACGTCAAGGTGATCAGAAGCAAATTGTGGGCGACGTGCTGCATTTTCGCTAACGCCTACAGGCATGGCCAATGGAAGCTAATCGAGCCTCTTCAGTTATGTCGACTGCTCCGCGACAGTGTTCAGGAGGACAGAAAGTTGAGCGAGTTGGTAACATTCCATAATCAAAAGAAGAGGCGTGCAGGACACGGACACAAGAAGAGAAGTGAACACCACGAACGCCGACTAGCAACTGATGCACAGCACAGAGGCGAAAAAGAAAGAAGACACACAGCTTATCTGCGCATGCTCGGAATGGTAGCGCCACCTGTCAATCGGGTACACGTGCCCGCCTACGCGATAGACAACTCCCAAGGCGTTCTATCTCCTCCCTGTTTAAGCTAATCGACGGTTGACTCACGCATGCACTTCCACTAATACTGATATACCAGGCCTCAACCAATAAAAGCGTATCTTCGTTCTTATGCCTGTACAGGATCTCGGTATTATCTAACTCGGGCATGCAGCTACAGACCTGGCAGTGCAGGGATAGATTGGACGGCGTCCCACCTGATAGCGACCTCCTGTGTTCAATTAATCTTTGATTAATACAACGCGCAGTTTGCCCTACATAAAACCGTCCGCAGCTAAAAGGAATCTTGTAAACTACACCCATGCGGCAGTCGGTGAAATTGTTCTTGGCTAGGTGCTTAACCGGACAGATATCGGTTCGCTTCTTACCTTCCTTCTGCTCAATTCTTCTATGCACTGCAGCACAAACCCTTCCCAGCACAGACGTTCGTGGTGTTCACTTCTCTTCTTGTGTCCGTGTCCTGCACGCCTCTTCTTTTGATTATGGAGTGTTCAGGAACTTCCTGGGTATCGTTGCAACCTTTTAATTCATCCACTACAATGAGTAGTGGACTCAACTTTGTTATAAGAGTTAACACACCATTTAAAGCACATTAGCTTTTGTCTGCGTCGCACTGCTGCGTCCTTTTGGCTTCGCGTCGTATGGTGCTGCCCTGAAGAGGTCGCAGGTATGCGAGCTCCTTGACCGTGTAGGCGAACAGAAAAAAGAAAGTAACTCCTCCAAAACAGTCTTAATAATTTGTTCAGTGGTCTAGCTAGTTCATGTCGGGCTTCATTTGTTGAATAGAAAAAAATCACAGCATATCCACGGGGTGAATGATGATGAGTGGGCGAAGATCCGGAGGGAATCATCGGTAAACCGTGAATCTTCCGCGTATTCGCCCAGTCGATCATAATGTAAAGACGTCTTACGCAGCCCCTTACACAGGCCGGAACGCGCACCGCGTTTGCCGACGCCATCAGATGACTGCTGAGAGAGTGTAAGGCGGAGAGGCCACAGCGTCTTACACCAGCTTCTTACACGGGCCGTAACGCGCTAGCACAAACGCGTTAGAAACGGGCAGTCTTTCGTTAATGTTGGGTATTTACTGTCATCGTGGTGCATGTGTCCATGTGCGCTTCGTGGCGTAGTGGCTAGCGCCGCGCGTTCGGAAGTGAGGGGTCCCTGGTTCGATTCCGCGCTCCGGACACAACGTTCGGAATTTTTTCTCATGGTCCACCAAGCGCGATCCGACACGTACGGTGACGATCCAGGAGAATGAGAGGAGCGCTCCCGGTGCAGCCCCGCGCAGCAGCCAATCGGGGAGCAGCGGCACCTCCAACGCCATCTAGTGACCATTCACCCAACCGCCATATTGCACACATCTCTATGGGACAGCGCCATCTAGGAAACTAGACGAGAAATGGCGATGACGACACAGAATGCGTACAGCGCCATCTAGTATATCGTCACCCAACTGCAGTTTGAATGCATCTCTATGGGACAGCGCCATCTATTGTATGCTATTGTATGCTAAGGGAGACGCTACTGGCTACGCAGGATGCATCGACAACCGAGAACCGCCCAGGTGATGCCAGAAGGAGCTTCGCCCCTAAAACAATAACCGATTTTAAAAAGCATCACGAACACCCCACGCTTTGTGGGAATCGGCGTCATGCAAAAGAGTCAGCGAGGAAATTGCTTATGACAAATTGCTTAGCGTTCATTGAAGTGTCTGCGCGCAATGTGCATGACTGCCTGTACGCTGAAGGTGGGCTAACCACGAACGTCGGCTGTACCGTGGCGACTGGATTGCAGCTAATGGCGCTACGTAGCGTTGTCACTCACGCTAGAGCCCAGCACAGACGCCTGATTTGTTTACGAGAAATGCACACCACGGCGCTGACGTACTTTCATAAACGGCCTTCGCTGGAGTATTGCTACGCGATCGAGCAAAGTTTAAACAGAAAACTATGTTGAGTCATATGACATATATACTGTTTATTACACTGCTACGAGAGCGCTGGACACGTATTAGAAGGGAAGTTGACGACACCCGAGCACATTCATTCCACCTGCTGCTGCAATAGGTGTATTTACTGGGTCATTCCACGCCATGTGCCCCCGCTGTAGCGCTGGACTGAAATCAACCCCTTTCTGAGAAACGCAGTTCAGAATTCATTAATTCCGAAGTAGCTTCCGAAAATGCCTCGAGCAGAAAAAAGTGTTGATGTTTTGAATGTCATATTGTGGGCATTCAGAAGTCTCTTCTACTTCATCTGTATCATTATCTGTTGTGGGTTGAGATCGAGAGTTCGATTTGCGCCTTGGTGCGAACCATTCTCCGTAGCCTCAAAGCTTAATAAAACGGCGTTATTATCACAGCTTCACAATAATAATTAATACAATGCTAGAGAAATGAATTCCTCATGATCGACCACTGCGCCCATTGTCCTAAAACAGGCATTTTTGAGCTCACAGAACAAATTGTTCCCATATGACTCACAGCTTAGGGCCGAGATAAAAATGCGAAAACTGCGCGGTTCTGGTCAGTTTTTCACGAACGATACCTTAGCAAGGAAACTTGCAAATATTTTATAGGAGTTCGTCATGAAGGACTTCATTTACATCTAAAAACATATTTGACCGCTAGCTGTTCGCAGACACTCAAATAAGTGTCGCAATTTGATGATAACGCTTTTTTGGCCTATATTTGGGTGTCCATCGCACCATAAGATGACCCAAGGAAAAATAAAGAAGAAAAGCGCTTAGGGCTGAGAATCGTAAGAACTTTCTCAGCATTAAGTTTTGTAAAGGTAGTTTATGTTTTAATTGAGGAAAGCGTTTTTAAAATTGCGTTCGACTAGTGCGCTTCGTCTTTTGCTCCGCGGTTCGACTTTACCAACGAGCATGCTGGCAGGAAATGCGAAGCCGGATGGTACGATAGTATTTTTTTTTTGTGGCGAATAGCAGAAGCGAGGACAACCAATAATTCGTAAAAATTTAAATACTAAAGAGGCCGACATTGCCCATTTCCGTAGTACCGCAAGTATCATATGCGAGCTTCTTCGCGGGAAATGACAGAACGGGCGTCAAGTCACTTTCACAATTTTTCTCTCGAGTAAGAGTACCACCTCAGATTCACATGCTCAGCTACTGTACAAAAAGCTAGAGCAGAAGAACCGCTGGTGTCCAAAGTAGAAGAAAAACAGACGGCTGAAACAAACGACGGCTGACCACGGGTGAAGAAGCGAAATGCATGGTTGAATGAAAACGAAACCTAGCTTAATATGGCTAAAACGAGGCATCTGCTTTTCAAACCTTTAAGAGCAAAAAAATATCGCTAACGAACCAATCTATTTTCAGGGCAGCGAGATTCAGCAATCGTCAACCATAAAATTCTGAGGAGCCCACTTTCACGAACAACTTTCTTAGTACCCCACACTGATACGATCAAAAATGATATTTCCAACAGAATTCCCATTTTAAATAAGCTAAGTTGGTACGTCCGCTCTCTGTTTGGTTGACGACGAATCATACAAACCTGAATTCTCTGGTAAGTTACACAAGTCTGCAATCTTTGCGATTTATAATATTCCACTTTATGAATGTACACAAACGTGCTTCAAAAGCTATAACATACAGCCTGTGAAACAGCTATGCAGACATAAACTATGGTTGGAGATACTACGTCAGTACAGGATAAATATATCTCTGTTCATGGATACATAGCATGTAAAACAAACAACGCATAGAATACGCAGTATATAGCTTAATATTCAAATTCCGATCGCGTACCAACTACGGAGACCAAAATTTAGCCTTACAAATACCAGACATACTTAATGAATACCGAGACACACTACGCTTCATGTAGGGTACCACATCACCCAGGGCATTTAAAAAAAGAAAGACCTCGAGAAATGCCATTTGATGAATCACCTATTTATGAATAAGTGTGCAAAACTATTTATTTTCGATGTTGATTTTCAAAGTGTTTTGACTACGATGTACACTAAAGGCTTCAGTAATGCCTGGTATTCCTTAATCCGTTATGTACAGCATTATTTATCTTTGTTTTCAAACTCTATATGACTATAAACTTGCGTACTTTGACATGTACGGGATAAATATGTCGTTGTTAGATGCTACCTTACACTGGGTGCTTGGTCATGCAGAAAGTTTCCTTAACAATGCCGACTTTCTGAAGCTGCCACGTTTCATGTGTACGAATATTCAATATCATCTTCGTCTGTGGTTTCTTGTTTACCCTTGAGTAAAATAGTATAGTGCTATTATGTGTTTGCTATTTCTCTTCAGTTACAGCGCATTGTGCAGCTGCTATTGCTGCCAAGGTGGCAGGACCAAGTCGGGCGTTTACCCGGCTTTTGGTCGTTTCGCCCAAGGCACGTTTTGCGAAAAACTTGTCTTAAATAAAAGAAATCAAACCCAATAAAAATCGGGCTGCGACGAGCGATGACACATTTTTTTTTTTTCTGGTTGTACGGGGTTGTTATAGTGGTGTCACCGGCCATCGAGCAGACGCAGATGATTGCAATATAGAAACAGTGTACGCCGCCCCACTAAGAGATCCCATTGGAATTGGTCAGCTTGCAACCCCCAAAATCCTGATTTGAACAAAAGCTAGGCGTCAACCGTCCGCGAAGGTCGCGGGGGGCGTACGGATGTTGTGAGTGCGCGGCGCGCCGTCATCCGACGCGCTGTGCATCAGGGAAAATACTCGATTTTTTTTCTCGTTTGGATCCGCTATAAACGGCCGTGCTGACACCCTACATTTCTTGCTCGTTTCTTCATTTCGCATTTTCACATCGGTCCGAAGTAGGGAAGGACGTTGACATAATCTGTAGAATTTTTATAATGCGAGACCAACGCTCTCGGAACAACAACAACACACACACACACACACACACACACACACACACACACACACACACCACACACACACACACACACACACACACACACACACACACACACACACACACACACACACACATACATTCCCTCCTAGACATAAACCTACCCCATAACGCACACATACAAGCCTACGCAGACGACACCATCATATTACTTCCTGGAACCTCCCAATTGGACTTTAAAAACAACGTCACCCGCGTTTTACACCCTGTAGAGGAATGGGCAAAGCTACAAAAGGTAACTATCAGTTCAGACAAATCTCACTACACGTTCTTCAACAACGGACACAAAGGCACATCAAGGCGCCGTCCCTCCGTTAGGTTAGACGGTGCCTTTCTAAAACACAAATCATCAGTTAAGCTCCTTGGCGTTGTGTTTGATACAACACTTAATTTTCATTCCCACATCGAATATCTGAAAACTAAAGCCGAAATATTCACTGCACGATTCCTCGCATTTCTGCGTTCCCAACATAATCTAAACAGCATGCTCATTCGCCGGCTATACAGACAGGTCCTACTTCCCTCACTCACTTATGCATAGCCAGCGTGGTGGCCTTCCCACCCTACACGCTTCCTAAGAGACCGCGTATTATCACTTCAACGATCAGTCTTAATATCTATCACAGGCTCGTTTCATACAACCAGAACCTCAGCATTACAAATAATCGCTAACGCTCCGCCCTTAGATTTAGAACTCACCCGCCTAGCAGCAGAATTTTCTCTCTTTACACAAAAAATAGTCACGCCTTACGGCACGCGTACACTAAATCCCGACCACATCCAGCGCGACATTGCACCCTGTCTTTATCACCCCAGCCTAAAACACAGATTTCCTTTACTGAACTTGACCCCTCCCAGCACGACGACGCCTTCCGCCTACCCGTCCTGCACGCATATACGGACGGTTCCTTTACCTCCATTTCTGCTGGCTCAGCATACATAATACTGGATAACCAAAGTCGAATTTTGAAGGCCGAAAAGTATAAAATAACACATGCATCTGGCGCCTACACAACCGAACTTATGGCTGTCACCGAATGCCTACAGTACATCAGCACGCTACACACTCAAACCCCTTTTCACCTGTACACAGATTGCCTTTCTTTACTACGTAAACTTGCAAGCCTTAACGATAATGACGAGAGGGTGATAGCCATCAAAAACATTCTTTATCAGTTTAAAACACAAGGCATCTTCTTCCGGTTATTTCACGTCCCTGGTCATAAAGGCATATTAGGAAACGAATTGGCAGACAGACTAGCAACTTCAGCAATGCGTTTTGGGTCTGAGAGGATGGCTACATATTCAATCCGCACCGTTCGGTCCGAATTATACAAAATTATGGTTTCTCATTGGCACACATATTGGCAAACAGAAGGGCCGAACACGTCGTTATTTCACTGGATAAATAGCGTCTACAAAATTCCAAAATGGTTTCCACCTAATCGGAAGTTAACTCATCTAATGACTGGTCACGGCCATTTCCAATATTACCTCAAGCGATTTAATATAACCATGTCTGACCGGTGTGCATGCACAAAAATATGCGTAGCCGACCTGCATTACTTCAACGATTGCCCACGAACGCAACACATCACTCAACACTTACGAAGCCGCACAGATCCAACAATATCACACGCACACTTCCCAAGATATCTACTAGAAAAAAAAACGCGTGCATACTTAATTCAGCTAGTTAATATAATGCGTGAATCGGCGGTTGTCATACCAACCCCCACTCACTGTGCAGAAATTTCTGAGACATAACTGGATACCTCATCGAAACTTCCCAACCACACGTCTACCGCTCGCATACATTTTCCTTACAACAACCCATCAGACACTGCATGCTCAACGTCATAGTTCCAATTACGCCAAAAAAAAGGCGAGGTTACCTCGGCAGCTATGACGTGAGCATCAACTTTTCAACACACATAGACCCATTGTTCATGTCATCCTATTGATATGACAAAACCCGCCTTATGTATCTGCGCAGACCTTTTCTCATCGCAGGTTTCACCTCCTCTTCGCTCAAACTTTCAACCGAATGCTTCCGCCTCAAACTCCAGACCATGCCTACAGCTCCGCCATGCAAGGCGAGGCCCTTGGCTCGAGTTGTGGCTTCCACTACGTCGTCGATCACGGAACTTTAAACTACACCTAGCAGTGCACTCCCGCTTTCCCCTTGTTACAAGGACACTCTTGCTGCTGGAAGCTCTCACTGCTACGTAGTACTTGGCACTAACATTATCACGGTCTTCATCTCCTGCCTTTATTATAGAAGGAAAAGCCCTGCAGGCCTTGCTTCCGAATACATACATTTTTTTTAATTGGCTTTTTCCACAAAATTTTCTTTTTGGGAGCAACACAACACACACACACACACACACAAAGGCGTATGCTGGAAACAACGGGGGCAATCTCAGATTTTGAGGATCTCCTTTTCTTTCTTTTTTTCGCGCCTTATTTCCCGCCGTTTTGTGAAAGTCAAAGGAAGCTCACGGGCTTCAATACATTCACTGCTCAAAATATTTCGTGAAGGTAAAGTGGTACTAACGCTAAATTGCGTGCATGTTTTTTTTTTTCGGAATTGTTTTAGAGAGGGCCAGTTAGTTGACCGCCACAGCTGTGACAGTTGACGAGGAATGAGCCATCTAGACCTCTTAAATCTCATAGCGTATTCGTCACGAACAAATGCACGCAGAGCATACACCGTATGTGTTGGCGGGCGGCAGCGCAAATGCGAAGTGTCTCTCTACATACAACAGTCACCGTCCTTCACGCAGGTTTGATGAGAGGAATATTGATGCACGCGATTTATCCGGGTCCTGTAAAACTCACTCGTTAAAGGAAAATGTGTTCGCTGCGCAAACAACCACATAGACAGCAAAGCATAATGACTCGCGTTTGTCTCCTTATTTGGTCATTAATTTGTTTGTGCAATTTAGCCTTTGTTGAGATGCCACAAATGGTCCAGCAAGCCGTTCCAATCTGAACAATGGCGCTTTTAGTATCTGCTTGTTGGAGTAAGCTTGCTGAAAATGATAAATCCTTGTCCATGCAGAGTTACGCATTTGCACAGTTCTAGCGCACTCGACTAGCATCGAACTCGGCCAAACGCAATATTGGCCAAGAACGACAATGACCGTCAATAACCAGTTAAGCTTTCAAGATCCTATTCAAAGTTAGTTGTAATGCAACTATTTGAGCTTACAGAGCCTGCGTGTGCCACGTCTTCAACTTTGTCTTTTCATGCGCTATAACTCTCACAAAGTTACTTGCGCAGCACGAAGCCCTGAATGAGTCTTGTAAAAAGAAAGAAGGAAAGATACTTTCTAACACTTGCGCAAGTAGAGCTGGGGGTTTAGTGACGAAATGTTATTTTTCTCAAGCTTTATCCGTATCAACAGGCTTATCATTAGTGATTAGGCCTGGTGAACACTTCCGACACGACGAGCTTGGTTAATTCTGTCTCAGGAGCCGAATAAACAAAGCTTTCGCTCGTAAGCGCTCCTTGCTATTCGGTTAGCCGTACCCATTAACAGTATACGTTGAAAATGAAGGTAGGCGGGAGCGTTCTGTTGCGAGTAAGTGTAGTGCAACACATCTCGCGTGCGGCCTGTCTTCAACAGAAGTGCCCCTAATGATGTGAGCTAGGGCTCGAAATCGATCGCCTAGTTTCATTACAGGTGAAAAGATCTGCTGCGATCGTATAAATTAGGTTTGTAAACTACACGACGTGTGGTTCGTGCGTGCAGTATTCCCTTGATATAGTATTCACCTTCCTGCTGCTACTTTTGCGGGAACACAGGATTAAACAACTTGAACTAGGTCGTTCCTTTAGCGCCTGCATGCACGCGCGAATTGCGATGCAGTGTCTACAAATGCGTCAAATCTTTACACATACTTTCTATGACGCTTCATATTTTATTCTGAGAAAGAAAACGCGGTTATATGTTGAAATGTTATTTATACACAACTAAATTTATTGTCACCATAAGTAAATACACATTTCGAAGTCAGGCGATATTTATCTTGTAGTAAAATGAATCAAAAGTCGGACTTGAAACACCAGAGTTGTTTATTACTGGCTATGTCCATTACGAGCCACGGAAAACTATATTTTTTGAAGTTGCTCCCAGAACACACCAGGTCGTCCCGCTTGTCAACTATGGTAATGACTTCAGAAAATCAATTGTCTGCAGAACTTCTATGCAAATTGTAGCAAACTCATGGCACGATAACTACGTCGAGGATTCAGTTCATCCTAATCTCAGTGTTTCTTGCACTTTGTGGTCGCTTGTCGACGGAACTGCCGAACACACTTTACCTGCAGCATTGCGTACGTTGCCGCACGGTGAAGGGGTTAGACTGCGTTTTACGCCGTGCTCCACGGTGTTTATATATTTGTTGTTTCTTTTTGTTCTTCCTTTGCAGGTGCTGATAAAGATACCTGCCGAATCGTCATAGACAGCAGCACGTAAATGCTGCAGCTCGTAATGGCGTCAACTTATACGTTTTGTGTTGTCGACGTTGATTTTCTGTGTGATGATGGTATTGATAAAGGCGAGGTATTATATAACACGGCTGCCTTTCACCCTGGGGCCTTACGTCTGTTTACCACTCGCGAACTTATCAAAACATTGGTGAGTCATTATATTTAACGTATTGGCACCTTCGTTGGGAACCCTAAGCTAGTGCTATGAGTAGCTGAGATAGTAGTTTCAGCAGTAATAGCTGTAGTGCCGCAAACGTGCCGGAGAAGAGGTATAAAATAAAGAAAAACGTGATCTCACAAGCTGAGTCGGTATGTCATTTTCCGATGTGGTCATCCGTCGCGAATGAAAGCAAACGCTAGAAACTGTACATAAGTTTTTCACAATAGAGCGAAATGGATGTCAGCTCTCCTATATGGCAACATTGTTTCAAGCAACATAGCCGGTCGGCTCAAGGAAGGGCTTCACATCACTCCTGGGCAGGAATGCTTACTGCTGTTTAACACTCAGCGGTCGTGCAAAATAGCGTGCATATTATTATACTGAACAGGTAAGGCCTTCGTCCTAGTAGAATGAGCCTGCCCCATCCACAAATCTGGAGCCGGTGGCTGTAAGCTGCGCGCGGTCTGCCAGTGTAACCTTGTATCATTGACCCGGCTGGTGAGCCGGCCGCGACGCAGCCTGTCCTCAGCTCCAAGGGGAAACACGTTAATTTAGTTAGTTGTATATGTTTCATTTTCTACTGCTGGTTAGACAAGTTATCTTTTACATGGACTACTCTCGGTTGTAGTAGCCACAACCGCTATACCACTAAACGATGAATAACACGTTAGTTTAGATAGTTGTATATGTTTAAATTTCTACTGGTGGTTAGACAACTTATCTTTTACATGGACTATTCTCGGGTGTAGTAGCCACAGCCACTAAACGATTAATAACATGTTAGTTTAGTTAGTTGTATATGTTTAAATTTCTACTGCTGGTTAGACAACTTATCTTTTACATGGACTATTCTCGGGTGTAGTAGCCACAACCACTAAACAATGAATACCGAAAAGTCATCTATCGACCACAACCTGGCTTGAAACTGTCAAAGTGGTTGACGATAGCAACCACTTATGCATAAAAAGTGCTATAAAGATGGGCCACGAAGCATACCTGGCGAAAATTGCGGCACAACTGCAATGGAACCGAAATATCATTTTAGCAAACACTCAGGACGATTTGGCCCTTCGAAATCTTACCAAGCATTAAAATCATACAGTTAGACGGGGCCGACTGCGGCCTGATGTTATATCTTAAAGCATTTGCAGAAGTACCGTAGGCGTCATACATGGTCTAATACCAGGAATGACAGCAGAAAAGGTAATCCAAAAATGGCGAGAACAGATGACTATGAAATAACACAAAATTGTTTCAAGGATTGAGCGTAATCCTTTGTTTTCGCGGCCTGCTTGTCGAGTTTTCTGTAAAAGTGCATGGAGCTCAAGTGAGATGAAAGTGATACAGGAAGACTGTACAGTACTGTAATACAAGCGGAGCCTTGGGACACGGTACGCCTGCCCGCAAGCAAAACCTAAGTTATAGTTCAAGTGCTCCCAAGCCAATCAACCAGTTTAACAACAATGCTATCCGATATCCAATATCTGTAACCTCCATCGTGAGATTGCGGGGAAACCTTGCAAGAAAGAGCTAAAACCACCTCCATTTCCTTTACGGCGGCAGTGGCAGCAGCAGCAGCAGAAGAGAAACTGAGCTTCCTTACTAGGAGAACAGCAACATATATATCACTAACCGCAGTGCAGCCAATCTTCCTAGTGGGCATGTCGCACTTATGGAGGCCACATCAACAGCAGCAACAGTACGTCTTGCCAGTCTAAAATTGGACCAGTTCGAAATGACAAACAAAGGAAACTCCGATGGGTTCTGTTATCTTGCCACTCCTCTTATCTCGACACTCCATGATGAAACAGCCGTAGGTATCGATATCGTGCGGCTCATACCTGCTTCCGTTAGCCGAGCACTACTGGTATGAGCCACGAGACATCGCAGTGTCGTCATGGTGATGTATATGACGAGTATACCAGTTTAGTCATGTAAACATCAATCATTCCTGTTGATTGATTTGGTTGATTTCTGGGGCTCTACGTCCCAATACCAGCTGTGATTATGAGAGACGCCGTAGTGAAGGTCTCCAGAAATTTTGACTACCTGGGGTTCTTTAATCTGCACTGACATCGCACAGCACACGGGCCTCAGCATAACATTTCGCCTCCATCGAAATGCAGCGGCGGGATTCGATCGCGCGACCCTCGGATCAGCAGCCGAGTGCCATAGCCACTAGACCACCGTGGCGAAGCAATCATTCACGTTTGTCATGTATTTACACCCTACCTCCAATATATCGGAGTATACCAGGTGAACGAGACGACCAGGAGAGCACCGAGACGTACGCGGATAGATAGATAGATAGATAGATAGATAGATAGATAGATAGATAGATAGATAGATAGATAGATAGATAGATAGATAGATAGATAGATAGATAGATAGATAGATGCGGCCAAGGTGACTGAAGTTTGCCAGGAAATGCTTCGCAATTAAAATTGCAGAGTGAAAGTAACTAAAAAGAGCAATCCAGGGGAAAACGGATATTGAGGGGATGTGGAGGCTTAAAGTGATCAAAACACTGTGGAACTAGGAATAACGCTAATTCTCTACCGACATTAGCCGTTCAACAATTCTTTTCGCTTCAAACAATATGCATGCGATATCGCTAAAAGATAGTCAGCTTGGGAGAATCTTGCTTCCGCTGTATATAATTACGACGTGTAGACAATAAGCCTACAACTCGTAAACTTGCTTCAACAATGCGGAGAACCAAAGTCATCAGAAAGAGCAGACTTTATTTCCCCCTTCATACAATCAGACAATAAGCGCTGATGATCACGGAGTGCCACTTTGGTGGTGCGCTCCACAAAAAGCATGTGACCAGCATAATCAGCGATGATGTGTGTTCTCTGTAGAACGGAGAAATCCTTCTTCATATCTGCAGGCCATTTCAGAGTTGGCGGTTAGAGCCAGCACGCACAAATTCAGTCGAAATTCCGTCAATACATTCCGACAAAAAGTAACTTTACTTTCTGAGACCTGCGACCTAGGTTTTGCTCTAATGATATTTCTGTATGAGTAGAACTGTTATCTGTGTAAAATTCTACCAGCTCTTGGTGTTGTATTTCTGGTAGATACTTAACAACTTCGAGTGTGTAGGTGCGCTACAGTTGTGGTTCCTTGCGAAGAGGCCGCCCGGTTGCCCAATAGACTAAGGCACACTGCTGCTGCCGTGCGTCAGTGAGGCTGTTCGGAGTTACTGCAGCAGATAGCAGAGCAATTTGAATGCATTCTGTTTCCTGCAGACATCCCTTCAGTTGCTCAATAACTCGTGTCCAGATCATCTTGAATTTTTACGCTTCAATAGGCAATGTGGTGAACATGAACGGTTATGCGGGATATGCAATTTATGTTATACAACATTAGGTGACTTTTTCTTATTCTCACGCAATTCAAAAGGCATACGAGTAAAGTTTTACCAGCAAACAACCAATACTAGTGACATGAGCTGCGCGGCGTGTAGCAAAGTTTCAGCTGCGCCCAGCTTTCTGTTCCATCGGTTGGAAACAAGCGCAATTCATAACTGTTTTTATGTTTCTCTCGGGTAAAGCGCCGGCTATGACGCACACTGCGCTTACCTGAGAACACACTGTAGCGACATTAAGGCGCAATATGATAATAGGTGTAGATAAATTAATGATATCGAGCGCTGGTGGTAGCAGCAGCACCAGCAGCCATCACCACCGCCGCAAATGCAGAGGTTTCTCAGTTGTTGCTGTGGCTCTAGAGTGTCCTGTTGTAATGTGCAGAGCGTGACAATGTGATTAGTGCTGCCAGCACGTGAGCTATTTTGCATATATAATGACAGCAACAAAAAAATAAGCTTAGCTGGAAGTTCGCGCCCATCCTACGTCTTTACTTTGTGCATGTCCAGTTTGCGCCTATCATTTCTTGGCAAGTAAGAACCAAATCGCCTTCGAGAAAGTCTCATTCAGCTGTGCAGAACCTGTCCTGAATTTCCCTGTTCCCTCGTGAGACTTGTACTCTAATGCATCGAAGAGGTTCCTGAGTTATTGGGGCTCCTTAATCAATGTGCGCCTGAAGAAAAGGTGGGGCAACGTAAAGGAGTAGCTGAAGATGTCCCAGAGTTCCCAGAGATGTCCCGATAGCCAAAGAAAGCCTTAAATCTCCCTCCGACATAATTCAGCTTGCCACCTACGTTTCAAACACTCAAGATGCGTCATGTAGCGCCGGAGCTAGGCCGTATGGCCCGTGTGCCGACGGTGGCTTGCGTCGACGTAAAGTACGCCATTCGAGCTGCCATGGAAGAAATGACAGATATTCCTAACGGGAAAAGGCACTCCCCTAGCACGAAATCGGCGGTTGTGGTGGCTCCGACAAAAGATTGAACGAATCGGCACTACGAGGTGTCATGCAGCAAACCTACACGATTAGAGCTGTACTTCGACCCCATTTATGCGCACAATAACGCAGACGCTTAATCGTGCCAAAGGAATAGTTTGCTCGCCTCAAACGCTGAATGCAGTGGCCAATTGCACCGAGTGCCATAACAGACCTACTGCAGGTCCAACTGCTTCTTTACAGCCCTGGATCCACCCCCCCAGTTTGCCAAATTTACCATTTTCGCACTTAGGCATCTATATATTTTACAGACCCTTTTCCACGTTCTTCCAATGGAAAACGTGGGATCCAAGTTTGCGCCACCTACCCGACTGGGTTCTGCGATACTGCAGCGCTTTTTTTCAACTGCACGCTGAGTGTCACAATTTGTGCTGCAGTGGATCAGATTTCGTCGTGGTTTCCCTGGAGTGATGATTAATAGTCATAACCGCCAGCTCACAGCTAGTGCTGAGGAACTATACTTCATCCGTGCACCGGCAGCCTGAGACGTTGAATCGACCCGTTATCACCTACAGATTAACGACCTGATATAACGCACGGACAAAACACCTGTGAACATGATTTAGATGTACACCCGTCGTCAAAATAAGTCGGGACGCGCGAGCGACGACCGCAATCAGATAAAACTGCATCGCCGCGCCCTCTGACGTGGAGCGTCTGGTGTCGAGACATCACAGTGCGCGTGCTCGTCCTTTCATTCTCGCAGCCATGTCTTTTTACTCGCTTGCAGTGGACCAGGTGATTACGTGTGGCGTTTTGCGCTAGGTGTCACTTTCTTCCTTCAATCCGTGGCGCGGGTGAGGGTGGCGCACTGGTGATACGTTTCGCCGATGCTATTTTTCACTCGCCCTCAGCCTAAGTAGCTTTCCTTTTTTGTTCTTTCAAGACCAACGAACTGCGGCTGCGACAAAACGATATGTCATCTTCTATGTGAGTGTCCCCGTTTCAGTGGCCCCAGGAGAGAACTTACCGCTGCTCTAGACAGACTTGACAGGCGCCCTTTGTCCGAGCAACGAGCCTTGGGACACTGGCCAGGACCATCGTCAGCACGGAAAGCGCTGAACGCGCTGTTACGATTTTTAAGGAAGAGCGGTCTAAAGGACAGACTCTAAGCAGTGTCGCGTTTCCTTTTTTTTCTGTGCGTGTTTTTTTTCTCTGTCCCTTTCTTTTTTTCTTGTGTCCCCTTTCTATCTTCTTTCATTCCCCTCACCCCTCTTCCCCTGCACAGGGTAGCCAGCCGGTCTCAGCACTGGCTAACGTCCCTGTCTTTCCTCCCTCCTCCTCCTCCTCCTCCTCCTCCTCCTCAAGACCAACCCATGTCAATTACAGCAAGTGTTTTTTTTTCTCGTCCATTCGCCTATTTTGTTGCACGTGCAAGCTGATCTGCGTGCCTTTTTTTATATTATGTTAATAAACTGAAGCATTCTTTCGGCTGAACCCCTTTCCGTTTTCGGTGACCTCGTTTCTATTTCAGTATCACATAGTACGCTTCAACCAAAGCGAACGTGCAGAGAACTAATGATGTGTGTGGCGTCGGTGTGCCACTGAGACAAGCAAGATATGCTATCTCTTTAATCAGGGCATAGCGAGCCGCGTTCACTTCACCGCCAACGTGCCACCGTCGAACTGAGCGCGTCGCGGATTGAAGAAAGCGACACCTAGCGCAAAACGCTACACGTAATCACCTGGTCCGCTGCAAGTGAGTAAAAAGACATGGCTGTGAGAATGAACGGAAGCGCACGCGCACTGTGATGTCTCGACACCAGACGCTCCTCGTCAGATGGCGCGGCGAGGTAGTTTTAGTTTTATCTGATTGCGGTCGTCGCTCGCGCCACTCGCGCGTCCCGACTTACTTTGACAACGGGTGTACGTTGCTTCGGACCGCACGAACTGAGACGGATTGCTTGCGTTCGTCACATACGCATTCAACGCCTCGCAGCATGAAGAGAAACGGCTATACTCCGTACTTCCTTTTTTGCGCTCGTCCACGGAGCTACACTTTGGACACAATGTTTATTACTAATTTTGCGGGATTGGCGCTCCAAAACCACGACATGATTTTGAGACGCGAAGCAGTGGAGGGCTCCAGAAATTTTGACCACCTTGTGCATTTTCACGTGCAGTGATGCCGAACATTGCACAGGCCGGTAGCATTTCAGTCCCATCCACACACGGTCGCCGCGGCCGGGATTCGACCCCGCAACCTTCGAATCAGCAGTAAAGTGCCACAGCCAGAAGACCACCCTGGCTGGTCAGACACCATCTTTCGTGTTGGTATTCATGACCACGCTCGTATCGCTGGAACTCTCTGCAGTACGGAAGGGGCCCATCAATAAGCAAAAGTTCTTACACTGGCCTTGAAAATGCCGCACAAATACCGATACGAGTCGACATCGGATGGTGAGTCACAATCTGCGTGATTTGGTAGCGCCTCGGACGTCCGTGCGTAGACGCTGTCAGTGTCAAAAGCTACTCTCTGACTGAGTCGGAGCTATTGTTACGATTGAGCGTCTTAGCGAGGTGGTTTGTATGACAAGCCTTGCTAAGAGGCCACGGGAAGAGAGTCACGGAAGGCTAACGAAAAAATCCAGCCTCATGCCATGAAAAGCGCCGAACAGCGAAGGAGTCTGACGGTTTTTATGCCCCTTTCAAGGGAAATGGTATGTATCGCTAAAGACGCGCCTGCATTATTCGGTTTCATTAAAGCCTCTTTCTCTCGCTCTCCGGTGTGCGAGTTTCTCCTGTGTGCGCTTCATTGTCGGACGGTTTTCCCGTCGTGTTACTAACTGGCTGCACCAGAATGCGGACCTGCAACCTTCGGATCAGGAGCCGAGTGCCATAGCCACTAGACCACCGTGTTGGGAAGCCCGCGCGTACAACCGCCTACAGATTTACTTTGTAAGGTGTGCGCGTTTAAACTTGAACATAGCCTTACGCCGTTCCCAGAATGACTCTAGGCGAGGAAAACCTATTTATGCACAAGAAAAGCGACATAGAATGGTTAGGCTATTAACACGCAGCTCACAAATGGACATGAATGCGCCTCATAAGTTTCGCACATAACTCGAAAATATGCATGCTTGGTAGCCGGCGATTGGTTATCAATGCATATCGAAGTAAATTTCATTTTCCTTTCTTCACCAAAATTTTATTATCACAGCAATGTCCGCCTGCGACGTCGTTGTAGCGCAGACGGCCCGAGGAATACGTGATCCTACAATAGCGATATATGTTTCAGGAAACTGAGAATAAAAAAAACTTGGGTTTGCCAGGTAATGCATACGCCTCGCACTAAAAGAAAAGATACAAAAAGAAACGAACGTGAATATTTAAATGCGGTAGCGCCTTTACGCTTTCGTCGATGCGTATTGATAGAGTGGAGTGCCGGAGGCTCCTGACGCAATGTATCTCATAACACTCTGCCACGCGCGGTTATCTACCAGCGTATAGGGTTAACCTTCGTAAATTAGCTCAGGCGGAAAGCGAAACGCAACCAAGGCGGTCAGGGAAACCCGTTCTGAGCACGGGCGAAAAACGGAATAACAAGGAAGAAGGCTCGGCGAAGGCGGCGATACGCCAAAGCGATGGGCGACTGTCGGTGGCGCCAGAGGGCACAGCGCCAAAGCCACACTAAGCAGCAAACGCCCACAACCCGTGGCGGAGCTCTCCTACCATACCTGCTGCAATGTTGAGACGTCGTGAGGTCCCGAGCAGGAGCATCTGGGCGTCGGCGAGCGCATCATCGCTGCAGTCTCTTTTATTTCTTCCTCAGTTGAGTTGCAATGAACTCGTGTAAAGACACAAGTGAGGAAGCGTTCGGTGTACGGCACTACGAAAAGTAAGTGTAAATTTTTATTTTAAATGCGAAGCATTTCTTAGCGAACTTCGGCGAGTTTGAGCGTATCTATCTATCTATCTATCTATCTATCTATCTATCTATCTATCTATCTATCTATCTATCTATCTATCTATCTATCTATCTATCTATCTATCTAGCCGCCTACGATTTTGTGCTCTCCTGGCCGTTTCGCTAACGGGATGTTTACGAAAATTGGTATCCCACAACATGACTACATGACCAACATAAAAAGGTCATAACATGAAAATCATGACATGCATGTCATGAGTGGCATGATTTACATGCCACGGTCTTGGTGCTCTCCTGGCCGTTTCTTTAATGGGATGTATACGAAAGTTGGTATCCCACAATATGACTGCCTGACGAACATAAATGGGAGGTCATAACATGAAAAGCATTACATGCATGTCATGAGCGGCATGATTTACATGTCACGGTCTTGGTGCTCTCCTGGTCGTATCGTTAATGGGATGTATACGAAAATTGGTATGCCACAACATGACTGCATGACGAACGTAACTGACAGACCATAACATGAAAAGCATGACATGCATGTCGTGAATCACATAACTTACATGCCACGGTCTTGGTGCTCTCCTGGCCTTTTCTTTAATGGGATGTATACGAAAGTTGGTATCCCACAACATGACTGCCTGACGAACATAAATGGCAGGTCATAACATGAAAATCATGATATGCATGTCAAGAGCGACATGATTTACATGCCACGCTCTTAGTGCTTTCCTGGCCGTTTCGTTAACGGGATGTATACGAAAGTTGGTATCCCACAACATGACTGCATGACCAACACAAATGACAGGTCATAACATGAAATTCATGATATGCATGTCATGAGTGGCATGATTTACATGCCACGCTCTTAGTGCTTTCCTGGCCGTTTCGCTAATGGGATGTATGCGAAAATTGGTATGGCACAACATGACTCCCAGACGAACATTAATGGCAGGTCATAACATGAAAAGCATTACATGCATGTCATGAGCGGCATGATTTACATGTCACGGTCTTGGTGCTCTCCTGGTCGTATCGTTAATGGGATGTATACGAAAATTGGTATGCCACAACATGACTGCATGACGAACGTAAGTGACAGACCATAACATGAAAAGCATGACATGCATGTCATGAGCGGCATGATTTACATGCCACGTGCTTGGTGCTCTCCTGGCCTTTTCTTTAATGGGATGTATACGAAAGTTGGTATCCCACAACATGACTGCCTGACGAACATAAATGGCAGGTCATAACATGAAAATCATGATATTCATGTCAAGAGCGACATGATTTACATGCCACGCGTTTCGTTAATGGGACGTATACGGAAATTGGCATGTCACAACATGACTGCATGAAAATCGTAAATGACACGTCATAACACGAAAATCATGACATTCATGTCATGAGTGACATGACGTACATGCGACGGTCTTGGTGCTCTCTTGGCCGTTTTGTAAGTGGGATGTATAGGAAAATTGGTATGCAATAACATTACAGCATGACGAACGTAACTGACAGGTCATAACATGAAAAGCATGACATGCATGTCATGGGCGGCATGATTTACGTACATGCCACGCGTTTCTTTAATGGGATGTATACCAAAATTGCTGTGGCACAACACGACTGCATGACGAACGTTAATGACAGGTCATAACATTAGAATCATGACATGCGTGTATGAGCGGCATGGTTTACATGCCACAGTCATGGTGCTCTTGCGGCCGTTTCGTTAACTTCACATGTACTGAACTCGGTATAGCGAGACAACAATGCAAATCCATTTTAAGTTCCTGATGCGCGCTTCGCATTTCCTTGATTCCCACTGCACGTGGGATCTGCCAATTTTTTAAAAAATTATTTATTTAGGAATACTGAGGATTCACTTGACCCCAAGCGGGAGTGGACACAAAAAAAGTATACAACCGTAAGCATGAATGAACGCATAAAACACTGTTACTCAAATACGCTGCCATTCGAACACAGTAAACATGAAAACAACGTGTGAGACGCTGTAATTCGGATAGGTGATGTGATGACCTTCACCCACACAGTTTCCTCAATTGTGTAAGACACACTTCCACACTGGGGCTATCGACAACTTTGTTTGGTAGTTCGTTCCAGGCGCTTATGGTTTTCGGAAGAAAGGAATATTTAGATGTACCGTTTAAGCAGCTATATTCCTGTATCATTTTCCCGTTATCAAAACGTGCACTTCTGCGCAGTGTGTGGTGGGTAACATAATTATGATTGTGAATTTTCGTTAGATTGTTGTATATTAACTACAATATTTTAATCTAGTTTTATTTGCTATCCGTAAACTGTTTGCGAAAGGACCAGCTTTAACGCAATTGAAACGTTCGTTCGTTTTCGTGTACCTTGCTGTGTCATTTTTTTGAAAATGTGCCTCAAGCCAGCTTGTGGGCGGCAGCCCGTGGCTAGCTTGCACATTCAACTGTGAACAGTGCATCGCCGCCATTGCTCGCAGTTCCTGAAGGGAAAGGAATGTAGATGAAGAAGGGGCAGGGGGTACGACCTTGCTTCCAGAAGAATGGAAACTGCTCCGTATGATACAGTATGGCGGTGTGTAGTTCCTGAAGCGATCGGAATGTACAAGACTTCTTTCTTTCCTTAAAAAAAAGAAACGAAAAACGTGAACCGTTAAATGTGGTAGCGCCTAGCTCATGATATGTCTCGTATTCCAGATTCATATCATGACCATTCTAGAAGGGAATCAAGTCATGGGTGGCAAAAGTTGAAGCCGTTAGTGAGGACCTGCGGAGGTGTGTCTACGATGAATTCATGAAGCGCTTGCAACAGTGCGTTCATGCACAGCCGGCCAAATTTTTAGCAGGCGCGTGCTGGGACCACATTTTAAGCGTCGACGTTGAATGACGCAGTCAGTTTGCGAACAGGTTAAGGCAGAAGCGCAGTTATACGTGCGCTGCGCCTCTAGGCTGTTTCAGATGCTGCGATGGCAACGACTAAAATCGCTCAGTTTACTCTCTCAGTTTAGTGGCGCTTTTGTTTCGAATGGCTGCGCTTGCAGCGACTGTATTCCCTGCGATAGAAGCGGCCAACCATTTTGAAATATAATGAAATAGCTGTGCGTTACAATATTATTGACATTTGCTTTTCTGGAGCAAAGGGCGTGCGCACCTTGTAATTTAAAAACAGTGACCAGTGCGTAAAGCGTGCATAAATTATTTTTGTTCGCGCAACAGCGGCTCCCGCTGCTCAGTGCGCTGTAAAAAAAGATGCGCGTGTGATGTCCTTCTGTGTTCCCTTCTGCTGTCCGTGCTTCTAACGCAGTAAGACTCTCCAAGATGACACCTAACCAACTAGCCCAACTTGGTGCATTGCTACGGAGGAAAATGCTTCTCGGCATGGATGTAGTCACGTCGGGAGCGTTAGCGTATTTGCTGCGACGTCGTGTGGTCGTGTTCGTGAAGCATCATCCCAACACTTCGCGTCGAGTTGTGAACGAACGGTTCCCACATGCTGCTCGTATTTGTCGACTGCAGTGACTGAAAACCGAACGCAGCAGCAAGCACTTATCCGAAAACCTGAATTTTTGAAGCAGCAAATGGTCTATGTGTGTGTAAGGAATATAGATAGTCTATTTTGTGCCCAAATGTAGCAAGAAGCATCTAATAAAAGCCCACATCTGCGAAGCCGTAAATGATGTGTGTGTGTTTACAGGATATGTGAATTCGATAGCATCGTTCGACCATCGTGGACGCTGTTGTGAGGATGTGTAACAGCTAACAGCTGGCATCGCAAGTTTATGAGAAGCTGCAGTTGCCTTCGTTGAAGCCTGCACATTGCTTCAATACACTGTGAAGATAGGTACATCCTTTATTAATGCTTTCAGATTTCAGTGAGTTTGTCCAAAGAAGCAAAGGAGCAAAACTAAGATGTTCCAGCGCATGAACGGCCCCACGGCGCACGTGAAATGCGTTTGAGATCTGTAGTTTATATAATAGAGTCTGTTAAAGTAGTCAAGCACTTAGAGTGGTAGTAGATCAGTTTTCAAGCATGCCAATGGCCCCTTTTTACTAGATTAATTGACAAACGAAACATTAATGCAGGCCTTAAAGAACAGTTTAAAGTGCTATTTCTGAACAGAATGTATATTTAAAAATATAATGCCTACTTTTACTTCCACGAAAGGTTTGTGCACCAAGGAGCAGAAATATTAAGGGGGCTCAGGGTATACCTGTGACATCATGCACTAATTGTGTTGCAGTTTGGCAACTGCTCTCCTTCATATTCCACTTCGGGAGTTCCCCGAATTTGCGAGGGCTTTGTTTCTGTGGCATGTCTTTAACTGAATGGCGTAAAGGAATCGGTGCCGTATTGGCCATTAGGACATAAGTCGCTCGTAGGATACCAGGTGTTGTCATATGCTGCAACCTGACCTCTCTTTGATAACAGCAGCGTTTCCATGAGGCGGTCGTGGCTGCAACGCTACACTCCCTGTGCTTATAAACCGCGTGTTTCTTGTGGACAACACGAGTGCTTCCCCTTGTTATGATGCCCTTTATTCAAGGAACCGGTCTGCTGAGTCGACAGTTTGACTTTCATGTATAAGTGCTTGATACATTCGTGATCGACAGGCGTACAGCTGACTATCAGTCGATGTCGTGAAATGGTGGGCAGACTGCACTGCCACACATGCTTAGAAAAGCTGACACTAAGATCTGCAATACTTCTAAGCTTAAAAGGCAGGTGTCATTCCTGTGAGACGGAGCAGTAATACTTCAAGTGGCAATGCCTGCTGTACGTTCATGCCGCTGCTATCCAAGTTGGATGGATTATCCCATGAATTATTGCTAGGCGAAACTGGCACATTGTGCAGCCAGCAACTCAGCCACTTTGTACGAGTATGACAAAGTCTGTAAGCCTGCGGAGCTTACGTGTTCTGCATGTTACAACTACACAGATTTGCTATTGGCCTCTTCAATAAAGAGCATGTGAATTTGAACAGTTAATGAAGCACATTCAAAAATGGCACAGCTAATACGTTTTTGAAACATAATAGTAACTGCTGGGGTTTTCTCGTCCCAAAAACATGATATCATTATGAGGCGCCATGTAGTTGCAGGGTTCCACAAATTTAGAGCACCTGGGTTCGTAAACACGCGCCGAAATTGCACAGTACACGAGCCGCTAGCAACTCGTCAAGATCTGCTGCATTTAGCGCACATTGAAGCAGGAGAGCTTCAAGTCGTAGTCGTGTTGAGTACCTCTGATGTACCTCTGATGTATTTAGCATAGCGCTGACGGAATGAAACGCGACATGTAAACATTGCGTGATGCCAATTTAAATACACGATTTATAAATAACCACGTCATGTCGCTGTGAATGAGGCCACTAAAGGCGATGTTTCTCGCAAAAGTACATGAGCCAATATTACACCGATGGGACAGGAACCCTAAATTGTTGCGTTAAAGAAAAAAGTCACAGCATATCCACGGAGTGAATGATGATGAGTGGGCGAAGCTCCGGAGGTTCATCGTAGATCGTGCCGAGTTCCGGATTAATTTAGTTAACGCGCACGCTACGAATCCTTATGGTTCAACTACGCACGAGTGAAATCTCCCACCGGCACTTCATTGCAAGTCAAGATCCAGTGCCTATATATATGTATGGGTGGCCGGTGAACGGTTCTCCAGCGCGAGAAGTCGGTATTTTTTAATCAAGAAACTCGCTAGAAGATGGTGCCTGCGTCAACGTTGTCTCTCGCGGGTGAGGGCGCGTTCTCCTTTGCGAGCTGGTAGAGCGTTCATCGAAGAAAGAGCGTTTCCATAGTAAACGCGCGCCTTTCGCTCTCTCTGTCTCTCTCTCTCTCACAAGACAGCAGATGGAAGAGTGAGAGAGCTCGCGCGCCGGGAGGCACGCGCCGAGGGCGCGCCTCCCACACGCGCCCTCCTAGTAGCGCGTTCCTAGTAGGTAACGCGCTACTACAACGGACAGACAGACCCAAACCTTAAGGAGCTTCGCCCCTAAAAGAGCACAACCACACAGGTTGACGCAAATACTCTTGCTTCTATCTACCTCTGCATCTTCTTTTTCTTTACCTAACCCTCTTTTTAGTAGCTCTTCCTCTGACCTTTATTTACTCTTCGAGAGTTACGTCGGAAGATGGGCCCGTGATGGTCGAACACCTGAGAGGCTCTCAGTTCTGCTATGACTCACTCCTACACCAGAACAGGAATTGGCCTCCCTGGTGCAGTCCTTGGCCACAACCTCTAACACAATATCCACAGTTGAGCCCTGACCCTCAGCGTCCAGCAGCTGGAGAACATCTTACCAGCGCGGTGGAAAGCCCTTTAAAGCAGCGGAGGGTGCGAATAATCACTAGATCCGGACTGGCCGCCACTGGAAACTAAATCTTGGAATGTTCAACGCAAGATCCCTCTAGAGCGAAGCTAGGCTAGCGGGGCTACTCGAGGAGCTAGAATGTGTTAGTTGGGACATCGTTGGCCTTAGCGAAGTTAAGACAGCAGGTGAAGCTTACACAGTATTAGACAACGGACATATCCTCTTCTATAGAGGGTTGTCCGAAAGGAGAGAACAAAACGTCAGGTTCATAATTCACAAAGATATAACGCGCAACGTGGACGCATTCTACAGCATTAATAAAAGTGTAGCATAAAACATAAATAAGCGATATAAACGTAAGCTACGACGACGTGCAAGTAGTACAGTTCTGCGAGGATATCGAATTAGAGATGATAAGAATACTGAGACAATACACAATAGCCATGGGAAATTTTGACCCAAAAGTAGGAAGAAAACAAAGTGGAGAAAAAGCGACTGGCAACTACGTCGTCGGCCACGAGAATAAACCTGGAGAGGTGCTGGTAGAGTTTGCAGAAAGAATGACGAAGAAAACTTTCTTTAAGAAACATAAGGACAGGAACCGGACATAGAAAATCCGGGGAAACAAGGAATGAAATTGACTTTATAATGTCCGAAGAACCAGGCATAATTCAGATACAGAAGTAGTAGGCGAGATAAAATGCAGCGATTACGATTAGTAAGGGCAAAGATTATATTTAACCTAAGGGAAGTAAGGACTAATTTAACTGCTAGAAAAAAAAGCAAATCTAGAGCTGATCAAAGAAATGCACGAAGAATTTAAAGTCGCACTAAAATACAGATATGACGCGTTAGACGAAAACGATGAAGATTTAGAAGTAGTAAACAAAACGAAAACAAAAGTGATCTTCCAAACAAAGCTATACCACAAAGATAGGCGACAAAGCTAGACGTAAGCAAGCTGTCCTAATACACTAAAGGCTTAAAAAACGCCAGGGGATGAAAACGACTTCGTCGAAAGATAAAATAGAATTAGCAGAACCATCAAAGCTGCTCTGTAAGCAGGCAGAGAGATGTAAGGAACTTTAACGTGAGAGAACTAGAGTAAGCAGTAGAGAAAGGCCTTATATCGGTCAAAAAGAAACTTCACTTAGGACCAAACAAAATGCATGCGCTAAAAGGTAAACCACGTAACGTTACCAACAAGTTCAATGAAATAGTAAAGGTAGCAGAAGATTTCTACTGTGAGCTGTAGAGCTCTCAGAGAGAACATGCAACCTTAGTAGGAAACAAATCTGGGGAGGACACTGAAGCTCCATGTATAACCACTGACGAAGTGAGAAAACCTGTGAAAGGCATGTCCCGCAGTAAAGCAGCAGGTGAAGACAGCATAACAGCCGACTTGATCAAACACGGAGGAGACATTCTATTTGAAAAACTTGTGTCGCTCTTCACAAAATGTATCAGTGAAGACATATACGCCTGGTGCACCGCCTATAGAGGCGCCACTGATGGCCACCTAGCGGGCGCCATCGACAGCACTCTCGGGAGGGCGAGCAGACGACAACATCTTTCGCAGCGCTGTGCGGCATGGGCATTGCCGAAGTCGAGCGCTTCTTCTGTGTTATTAGGGGCGAAGCTCCTCTTAGTCTAACCTTGTCACGCGTCAGTCGTCAGGCGTAACCCGCGTGCCGGGAAGCACGCGTCGAGGGCGAGCGCGTGCTTCCCGGCGCGTGCCCCTCTCTCTCTCTCTCTCTCCCGGCGCGTGCCTCCCGGTCCGTGCCTCTGCTGTCTTGTGAGAGAGAGAGACAGAGAGAGAGCGAAATGCGCGCGTTGGCTATGGAAACGCTTTTTCTTAGAGGAACGCTACCAGCTCGCGAAGGAGAACGCGCCCTCACCCGCGAGAGACAACGTTGGCGCAGGCAGCGTCTCCTAGCGAGTTTCTTGATTGAGAAATACCGACTTCTCGCGTTGGAGAAGCGTTCACCTGCAACCCATATATATATATATATATAGGCACTGGATCTTGACTTGCAATGAAGTGCCGGTGGGAGATTTCACTTGTGCATAGTTGAACCATGAGGATTCGTAGCGTGCGCGTTAACTAAATTAATCCGGAACTCGGCACGATCAACGATGAACCTCCCGAGCTTCGCCCACTCATCATCATTCACTCCGTGGATATGCTGTAATTTTTCCTTTACCGCCACGGCACGTCTTTCTTTCAAGCTATGCAACTACTTTATCAACACAGGGTTCTGTACCGGGCTAAGTGATTGGTGCCGTGCAAAATAGCTAACCTGTCAAAGGAAATAGGAGCCGTCTGGGTTACCCTTTTCTCTCTCTTTCTTTTGTTTGCATTCGTGGCGGGCATATCAGTACGTTACTTTTTGCTGGAAGACGCATTTTGCGCCTACAAGGCAGGTAAAGTAAGTCAAAAAAGAAGAAAACAGGCCACCACAAGTGGTCCGAAGTTATGGGGCAAGCCTTCTGTGTGTGCACTTCAAACTTACAAGAAGGCTTTTGTTTACCCACCTCCCCCTCAACAGCCACCTCAACACTCAGCCATCCTTTCCCCTTCCACCCCTCCCAGTTCCCGAAAGAAAAAAAAATATTCCAGCTGACCAACACGTATCCCCCCCCCCATTTTCGGTAACGCCATGGGTAACACCCCTTCCACCCCGCGAAATCGAAATTCTGGTTAAACGCCTGCGTACACGAAGAGGTCATGTTTAGATGGCTTTTAATTGTTATTCGACAACCGTTAAAGCTTCGGCTGCCCCACTCATTCAAAGCAAGTTCCTTATTTCGCTGCGACAATGCGAACTAAACGGCGAGCACGAACAAAGCCGTAGAAGGTTACGGCGGACTGCTGCCTACTCTCCCGACTATACTTAGGAGGGTCGCCACCAGTATCGCTTCTGTCGGCTTGCACGAGGCGTATAGTGTACCGCTTTGCTGGAAAAAACGCTAATATAATCCTAACACGCAAGAAAGGTGATATAAGGGAAATAAATAATTACAGGCCAATTATGCTACTCCCAGTAATATACAAGCTGTTTGCGAAAGTAATTTCTGCTGAATAAGAGAAACACTCCACTTCTACCAACCAAAAGAGCAAGCTGGTTTTAGGAAAGGTTACTGAACAATGCGCCGCAGCTATGCCATCAGCCTAATAATTGAGAATTTCAATGAATGTAACAAACCTCTCTGCATGGCCTTTATAGACTATGAGGAAACATTTGATTCCGTAGGCATACAAGCAATTCTACAAGCTTTGCGTCGACAACGTGTACTTGACGTATACGTGCAAATGATAAACAACATACGAAGATTAAACAGCCACACTACTCCTACATGAAATGAGCAGAAAAATCCCGATCGAGAGAGGGGTGAGACAAAGAGGTACGATCTCTCCGATGTTATTCACTTCATGATTAGAAGAAGTGTTCAAACGTCTAGACTATGATGAAAAGGGAATAAGAATAGACTAGAATACCTCAGCAAATTAAGGTTTGCAGCCGTCATTGTGCTCTCTAGCAGTGACGGTGAGGAACTACAACACATGATTGAGCACCTAAACCGGGAGAGTCTAAAAATATGAATAAAATAAATAGGCAAAAGACCAAAACTATGCTCAACAGTCTAGCTAAGGAACGGCAATTTAACAGGAAGCCTACACATGACAAGGAAATCCTCGGTAGAATGAGAACGGGATGGAACGCATCCGGGAGGCATTCCTAAATTATGACTGGAAACTTGCCACTGTCACCAAAGCCGAAAGTATTTAATCACTGCATTCTCCCAGTACTTAGGGTCCAGAAACATGGGAAATAACTAAATAACTGTAGACTGAATTAAGGAGTACGTAGCGTGCGATGGAACGAAAAAGGATAGGTGTATAATAAGATATATAAAGAGCGAGCAGAGTGGGTCAGGGAGCAGACAGGAGTAGCTGATATTCTTATATCAATTCAAAGAAAATGTGGGCCTGGTTGGGGCATATCATACGGAGGACAGATAACACATGGGCAGTAAGAGCGACGGAATGGATACCAATAGAGGGAAAACGCAACAGAGGCAGGGAAAATGTTAGATGGAGCGATGAAATTGAGAAGTTCGCGGGCATCAAGTGGAACCAGCTCGCTCAGGTTAGGGCAAATTGAAAATCGTTGAGAGAGGCCTTCGTCCTGCAATGGACTTAAAATTCGCTGCTGCTGCTGATGATGACGATGATGATGATGAAGAAGACAGTGACGGCATTGTTGGGCCTCAATCCGGGGGTGCTGTGCACTTTCATGAGCATCTGGTGAGATGCTCACTTAGCAAAAAATAATAAAAAAAACAATGATGGGCCACTTCACCGCGAAACAAACGGAAAACAGCAAAGCCACTTCCACGCCTGTGAACTCTGAGTAAACAGCTATCGTTATCACTATCATGCAGCACGGGGCTGAGGTGAAGGGTGTTGCTAATGCGTCGAGCGCCAACGCGGGTTCACTCATGACATCGCTATCATTATATCACAGTATCAGTGTCATGTGCTGCTGTCACTATCACTACCACTCTCAAGTAGTAGTGGGCTGAAAGCAAAGATACGGTTAGCGGGTCAAGGGCAAACGTGGGTCTGTTTTTCGCTACTGCATAACCCAATATTTTTGGGTTATGTTTGGGTCTGTTTTTCGCTACTGCATAACCCAACGCGCCGACGTATGCTTTGTCGGAGAAAAAAGCACTGTATACTGCGCTGATGTGCTATCGTAGGCTTCGTTTTCTGAATAATCGCTACGGAATGGAGCAAAGTTGGACGCAGGCGCGTCGATTGGCAGTACAGCAGAATTATTCCCTATTGGACTGCTGTCATAGCCCTTAAAGTTGAACTCGTGCGGTTTCTTCCCCATATTCTGATATCGCGGTTTTCCAATCGCAGTGATAGTCCTGTAGCTGGCACGGTGGTTCAATTTGCTCAGAAAATCACAAATAATTTTTATATAACCGAATGACAGATGTGTTCAAACCGAGGCCTTAACAAGTAGGGGCTTCGTGACGTGTATGTGATGACGTCACAGCCTCCTCGCCATAAGAAATATGGAGCCGGTGCCACACCCTTTCCTGGCTTAGAAACTCCTTGTTCATTCGTCGGCAATTCCCGGTTGCCAACAGTTGTCTTTCCTCTATCGCTGATGCTACGCCAGGTGTATGACAAGCAAGTGTATTGGGGCCTTCGCTTTTCCTCATATTTATTAATGATCTGCGTTGAAACATTACTTCTTGCGTATACCTCTTTGCTGATGATTGTTTTCCTTACCGAGCAGTCGATTCCTTTGACAATCACACCGAAATACAGCGTGAGCTTCAAACTATTACTTGTTGGAAAACACATGGAAAATGTACTTTAACCCTTCCAAATTTAAAACTGTATCGTTCACATGCAAGCGCTCTATCTCCTCATTCGCATACAGTTTAAATAACTCGGTTTTTTGTGTGCCGCTACCTAGAAATATATTGGCGTGAACATCACCGATAATCTCTCTCTTTCCTCGCATATTACAAAAATCTGCGTTACTGCATCCAAAACGATTGGCTTGTTAAGGCGGAAATTGCGAAATTAATCTGCTGCGGGCGCAAATTAGCATACCTGACGTCCGTACGTCCGCAATTAGCATCTGTATCCGCTATGTGGTCACCTGATCAAGAAAATTTAATGAGCATGCTTGAAGGCTTACAGAACTGAGCGGCCCGGTGTATAATTTTGTATTATAATCGGAACTCCAGTATAACGCAGATCAAACTCGATGTTTCCTTACAGCCCCTGGACATGCGTCGCAAAGTTGCTTTGTTCTGTCTACTTGGCAAATACGTTCGTTGTGATAAACCATTCACACAACGCTTTGAAGCACCCTCCCGCACATGCTCAAGATTACATAATCACCTCAGCTTCAAGCACAAATTTGGCAAAACAACCGCTTTCAAATCATTCACTGTACCACGTGCCATCTCATACTAGAATAGCCTTCCCAATGATGTCGTTTCTGTAACCAATGGTAAAATATTCCGTGAACGGTTAAGCACGCTTTTTTACTTAGTCGGCCCTGTTTCGTTTGCCTCATTCTCGTTCTGCCACCGTACCTGTTGTGTTAGATTTTGCTATTCTTGTTCAGCCCCTCGTATTACTTTGCTGATTATTACTATGCACTCCCCCCCCCCCCCCCCCCCTCATTCAAAGCGCGAGAAAGCCTGTAAGGCATTTTCTATATAAATAAATAATGAACGCGGCGATGTCACGTGACGATATATTGAGTTGTGCCAGCTTTTCTGAAATTGACAGCGATGATTTGAGCGCCGAAGTATAATCTTTCTACCTTTGATCAACCGCATGTTCGGGAGTTAATATCTTTATACAGGGTATAGACCTTTTGGAATAGCGATGACAGCTTCCTTAGCATGCGAGAGAAATTTTGTAAACTAGCGTGGCGCCTATCAGACGGCCGACGTGTATGTCCGGTGGTGTAACACACACACACACACACACACACACACACACACACACACACACACACACACACACACACACACACACACACACAGAGAGAGAGAGAGAGAGAGAGAGAGAGAGAGAAACGTGATGCGCGTGCACATCAGGGCACATAGATCAGCATATTCTTGCAGCGTGATTTGAACTTTAGACCTCTGGAGTCGAAAGACGCAGCCGGATGCCGTAACAACGGCGTGAAAAGGACTACGCCGAAAAGAAGTAGGAAAAGAAAACGAGCGATACCAGAGCAGTGCGATAAGATTATTCCTCTCACAGCCTTGACTCTGTGTGCAGTCGCTGAAGGGGCGGATAAGCAGTAAAGCCAAGCTCCAGTGCATACGCAAGTGAGCTCCGCCGAGCTCTGAGGAGGAAATAGCGCAACCGCATTCAAGTAAGAGCTTCCTTATGACACCCGGGTCAGTTATCTGTACCAAAATAACATACATGTGCCCTTTACACGGCTAGCACACAAATGATGGCGTCTTCGAAACGGATATTCGAGTCGTTAACGACGTCGCAGAGACCGCACGCGAAAGAAGCGTTAGTCTTGGATGCGTCGTATATCTCGTCTAATGTCCGGCTTGTTGCACATAAACGAGAGCTTTCGTGAACGTATTCGAAACGTCTTCAAAAAGCCAGTCATTTCCACGGCTTAGGGGAGACTCATCCACTTTCCGGAATTTCTGAATGCGTTTAAAGACTTACCAAAGACGTCATCAAAAAAAAAAAAAAGAATGGGCAGATCCCACGTGCAGTGGCAGTCAAGGAAATGCGAAGCACGCATCAGGAACGTAAAATGGATTTGCATTGTTGTCTCGCTATACCGAGTTTGGTGCATATGAAGTTACCGAAACCGCCGCAAGAGCACATAGACTGTGGCATGTAAACAATGTTGTTTTTGCTGTTATGTGGGGTTAACGTCCCAAAACCAGCTCTGATTATGAGAGACGCCGTAGTGGAGGTCTCCGGAAATTTCGACCACCTGGGGTTCTTTAATGTGCACTGACATCGCACAGCACACGGGCCTCAACATTTCGCCTCCATCGAAATGCAGCCGCCGCGGCCGGGATTCGATCCCGCGACCCTCGGATCAGCAGCCGAGTACCATACACTCTAAAAACTGCAGCCGGTTGCGCAGGAGTGAAACGACCCAGCTACTCTTGAGGGCATCGTTCTACTCTAGCAAAACGTCGGATGGAGTGAAATGTCCATACCTCTTGCGGCATGAGAGAGTAAAATGCAATTTCACTGCTGCCACACCCATGCGATGCTCGCATTCGCAGCCGCAAACATGGCGGCTGGGGTGAGAGCGGACGATTGAAGAAGACAACAGCCGCTTTGTGAAGTGTTTTTCAATAGAACTATAGCAGCGGCCTTCCTACGACTTCCACGTACAAGATTTCGCGTACAAACGCGTGCAGTGTACGTTCAATGAACGGTGCCTTTCTCGACTACGAGCCTCGACCGACGGGAGTCATAGCGAGCTGCCTCTCCTGTGTTTTTCCCCGATCGAATGGCCGTACCCGTGCTAGTGAAACCCGCCAGCCTACACGCCTCGGATTCTTCGCTTACGTGTGCGAAACGAAGAGGAATACACTTTCAGCGACACAGTAAGCTGTTGCGATCGTCGACGGCTGGTCTCCGAAGACTCACTGGATATAACTCATACATGTAAAAAAAAAAGGCTTCGCTACGACTTCGGCATCGAGCCGTATGACGGCCATGAGCGCGTCGACGGTGAAAATACCGTGACTGCGATCCGTCCCGTTCGCAAGTCTGGTAAGTACAGCATAGTACCCTAAACACTTCTTATGACAGAGACTATATTTCACCTGTGTGCAGAATAACGAAGAACGAGGAGTGCATATTTTGTGATCGCCATCGGTTGTTCTCCGTACAGACGTGCTCGACGGACTCGAAAGGGGACGCCGTCGGAATGAAGCGGGTGGTAGCGGAGCACCCGGGTGCCGCTTTTCTTCGCTGGCGTTCATGAAATTCCGCCGCTATTATGTTCGTACTCGCTTCCTCAGGTGCATTTTACATCACGAACCAGCACTGCGAACTCGCGTTTGCCCGTAAAACGGAATGCCAGCTCATGATAGGAATGCGTTAATCTAAAAGACATTGTATATGTTCCGCGCGTTTATATTAACAGAGCTGTGTGGCGAGCGGCTACCTATGAGCCAACGCTAAATATACACCTGTTCTGTGCATACTTTTTGTTTAATTGCGCAGAACAGTACCTTACGACTGGCGCTATATAGCAGGACAAGTATAACGGTTATATATACAGGACTTCAGTGTAAGACGGTATATCGCGAGTGTGTTGTGGGCTTTGTGCTTTGCTGTGGTTGTGTTATTGGCGTGTATGTGCGTTCGTGTCATGTTAGCCTGTATGTCCTATGTTCAGTGTGATGTAATAAAATGCCTGCTAATTGTAGCATGGTCGAAAAACGCACTGGTTGTTTTTCTTTTGTCTCTGCTACTCCCTCTGGGAGTACTAGCACCCCGCTTGGTGGGGTAGTAGAGCTCTCTTCAAAAGAGTGTTCGAATCCCCTTCGGAGGCGTCCTACTACTCTCTCTTGGCGAGAGTACCGGCACCCTGCAATGGGGTTGATCTACTCTGAAAAAAGGAGTTAAATTTGGGACACGAAAGTACTCCCCCAAGGTGAGTGCCCTGCACTCCCTTTGTTTTTAGAGTGTAGCCGCTAGACCACCGTGGCGGGGCGGCATGTAAACCATGCCCTTCATACACGCATGTCATGATTCTAATGTTATAACCTGTCATTCACGTTCGTCATACAGTCGTGTTGCGCCATAGCAATTTTGGTATACATCCCTTTAACGAAACGCGTGGCATGTAAATCATGCCGCTCATGACATTCATGTCACGATGTTCACGTTATGACCTGTCATTTATGATCGTCATGCAGTCTTGTTGTGCCATACCCATTTTCGTATGCATCCCATTAACGAAACGGAAGTATAGCGCCAGGACCGTGG
Source organism: Hyalomma asiaticum (assembly GCA_013339685.2). Lineage (NCBI taxonomy): Eukaryota > Metazoa > Arthropoda > Arachnida > Ixodida > Ixodidae > Hyalomma > Hyalomma asiaticum. Next base: position 1,508,734 of record CM023484.1, read on the forward strand.
CTTGTAAATGATGCCGCTCATAAGATGCATATCATGATTTTCATGTTACGACCTGTCATTTATGTTGGCCACGCAGTCATGTTGTGGAATACCAATTTTCGTATACATTCGATTAACGAAAGAGCCAGGACAGCACCAAGACCGTGGCATGTAAATCATGTCGCTCATAACATGCATGCCTTGAGTTTCATGTTATGATCTATCACTTATGTTCTTCATGCAGTCATGTTGCGGCATTCCAATTTTCGTTAACAAAACGCGTGGCATATAAATCATGTAGCTGATAAGATGCATGTCATGATTTTCATGTTACGACCTGTCATTTATGTTCGCCACGCAGTCATGTTGTGGCATACCAATTTTCGTATAAATTCCATTAACGAAACGGCCAGAAGATCACCAAGACCGTGGCATGTAAATCATGTCGCTCTTAACATGCATGCCTTGATTTTGATTTCAAAATGATATGTTGTTGAGCTAGTTGGTTCATTGCTTGAAGTAATAGTTATGGCGCTAAAACAACGGGACACAGTGTGTGTTTTGCCTTCTCTGTGTCCCGTTGTGTTAGCGCCATAACTATTACTTCAAGCTTGATTTTCATGTTATGATCTATCACTTATGTCCGTCATGTAGTGATGTTGCGGCATGCCAATTTTCGTATACATCCCATTAACGAAACGCGTGGCATGTAAATCATGTCGCTCATGACATGCATGTCATGATTTTCATGTTATGACCTGTCATCTGTGTTCTTGATGCAGTCATGTTGTGGCATACCAATTTTCGTAAACATCCCATGAGCGAAATGGCCTGGAGAGCACAAAATCGTAGGCGGCTAGATAGATAGATAGATAGATAGATAGATAGATAGATAGATAGATAGATAGATAGATAGATAGATAGATAGATAGATAGATAGATAGATAGATAGATAGATAGATACGCTCAAAGTCGCCGAAGTTCACTAAGAAATGCTTCGCATTTAAAAGCTGTTCCTGAAAGTTAGCCGTGATCTGAAAAAGAAGCAGGGATCGTGCTCGCGAACGTTGCGCACCTACCAAAATTTTGATCTGTTTGCCACCCTCAGAATATATAAATGAAAATCGGACCATAGAGCTAACGCCTTAGGTGTACAGATGACCAGGAGGAATTTTTTTTTGCTCCCCTAAAGCATTAACTCTGTTGTTCTGAAGGTGTCAGCGAGATCATATTATTGGGCGGCACCTCCGATCCGCGGACGCCGTCCCTTCTGCCTTATGGCAGTAGCTGCGACCAATGTTACCAGCTGCACCATAAGCTTTTCGGTGCTGCAGTGGGTCGTGCCAGGTGATTACTTTCGTAGTTTTACGTCCTATGAAGAAGTCCTGAAGTTGCACTTGCCTGGAACTCCATTTCCTTTTTTTTTCTTGTGGGTCGAAGCATCAGCACTGAGTGCGACAGTGCAGTAATAGAGATTTAGTATAGCCGAAAATCTTTGCGTTAGCCTTTGCGAGTCATGCACGCTAGATATTTGCGTAGTGTATTTGATAGTATTCCATTGCTCATTAGTATAGCGCGAGGCGACAACGCGCCGCAAAACGCAAACTTTCCCTGCGCCATCTAAATGCGAATAATGAAAGCGTCAAAGCCGCTCTAATTCTGAGGCGCGTCGGCCGTTGTTAGTAACTTAAAGGCAACGTAATCGCAGAAGGAATTATTAAAAAGAACATCGCGCAATAATAATTGCGTAAGTGTTGCCGTAGTCTGACGAGGCAGAGTTTCGCTTTCGTTGTGCATGCGTAATGTGGTCAAACTAGAATCCACAGCGAAAAGATCGTTATCTTACCGTCGGTTGTCTATTAGCGAAGCAAGAATACACGAAGTGAGAACCAGCATCACTATTTATTGTGAATCAGCTAGTCCCACAATGCCGCAAGACGACACGATAGATGCGAAACGGGCAGCCATCAGTTGTAGGGAGCCACCACGCTCTCCGCGCTAAACAAACTTAGCGAGCGTTTGGGTCTCATCTGCTCCGCTAAATTCGAAAAATAGCGAGCGATCGCTAAACGCAAAGCTGTAATAGCGTGGACTTTTAAGTGCATCATCACTTTGCATCGTTGTTCCATTCGGTTTCAGATTTTTGTTATGGCGTAGTCACGCAGGAGCCCAGTTGCGCGCGCACATAATTATTCTTCGCGCGCGGCATTTGGATGGACAGATAAGGCTAAGCCATTTCAACCAGGCGGGCGTCCCCGGCACCTAGGCTTCCCTGGCGATATTAACTGTACTTATTTTTAATCTCTGTTGCGGCTTAAATTTTACTCTTATATTAATTTTAGCCCCAATTTGGTAATTCGCGCCCGCTTAATGTCTATTTTCCCTCCACTGCCCCAAAACACGAAAGCTTTGAAAAAAATCACTCTGGTTGTTTCGCACTGCAGGGTGAGGAATGGCGATGTTTCCTATGTTTGTCCTTAAACGGCATAAGCTTTTTTCTATTTACGCTACTTCCCCCGCCTACTTCCCTATAGCTGTCGGCAGGACGACGACGTGAGCAGTATGGTAAACCTCCCCTTTGCATCGATTTTCGAATGCGGAAACCGTATGCTTTTCCTAAGCCACTCTGGCAACCATAGAAAAAATTGAAGCCAATGCAGTAAAAAGTAGAGCTGGAGAGCAAACTCCATCACCTTGCGAATGTAGATTTAGTTGTTTGTACATGTTTCTACAACTTCATTCTTTAATTACCTGTTTCTCCATCTTCCCTCTTCTCTATGTAACTTTCTTTATCTCTTTATGTATTGTAATCCTTCCACCTCACCATCCCATCTCTTTCCCACTCCTTTCTGTACTATACTGTACATGGCTATGCTATAGTTTGCCCACGTGCCTCCACCTTTTTCTCCTGCTGACTTTTATATTAGCGCTCACGTCATTTCCCTGTCTCATTCACTTGCTAATGTGTACTGTATAGTACGAAGTCCTTGTACAGTACAAAGGCTATGCCATGCACTAGCCAGCTCCTTCATCATCTCCTTCCCCGTGAGTCTCACAGCACTCCTCCACACTTCCCTTTCCCACTCCTTAATATACTATGCATGGCTATGTTAGGACCTCGTTAGTACATACCCGCGTTCTATATGGCATACCCGATTTTATGGAGTAGCGGGCTGAGGAAATGAGAGCAAGAGGAGTGCGCGCGCAAATGCCGAATATTGGGCATTGCATAGAAGTGAATGCGCATTTTTGTTGTGGTTATTATAGTTTTCTGCTAGCACGCACGGCTGAATTTTAACAGCTTAAACGGCTTCGCTGTGAAAGGTGTACTGATCGGCTTATTACCCCACCATACGAGAGAGCGGAAGGGACAAACCGTTCGTATAGTGACCGCTGCCCCGCCACGGTTGTCTAGTGGCTAAGGTACTCGGCTGCTGATCCGAGGGTCGCGGAATCGAATCCCGGCCGCCGTGGCTGCATTTCGATGGAGGCGAAATGTTGAGGCCCGTGTGCTGTGCGATGTCAGTGCACGTTAAAGAACCCCAGGTGGTCGAAATTTCCGGAGCCCTCCACTACGGCGTCTCTCATAATCAGAACTGGTTTTGGGACATAAAATCCCACAAAACAACAAGGTATAGTGACAGCTACGCGAAACAAAACTTGCACTCCGCTCGAGCGGCTGGACAGCCAGCTTCGTAGTGTTTCATTGTAAATTGTGACAACGCCTCCGACTCAAACTTCCTGCAAAGTAAAAAATCACACCGTGACAAATGAAGTCATCAGAATTGTAGGGAAGGACGGTAGATAATCAGGAACATCATGATCCTTAAAAATCGACACACCCCCCTACAGACGCAGTTGGCACGGACGCAGATGATAGCCCTGCAGGTAAAGCTAGCGGACTATTTCTAGAGATGAAAAGAATGGGCGGGCTCTCAAATCTTATGGAAGCAACATATATGAGCAGCCAAACTAAAGTATGCCTTCTCCTGGCTTTTTCGCTGGCCAGGGACCGGTGATAAGCGCAGCGCGTGCAATAAAAAAAAACTAAGAACGGACGTGCTAGTGAGTAGCAAGGTTAACACACATTTCCGGCGGAGCGCTCCCGTCGCCGACAGGCGGCGTACCGCCAGTGGGCGCAGAAAGCCATTTTGCGTGGTCAGCAAGCTTTTCTGCTTTTGCAAGGTCTAATAAAAGGTAAAACGCGTGTCCCTGACTCCGCTTGCGGTGTAGGTCGTTAGGCATCGCCAACTTGCTCAACTTGTCACTTTGTGGTTTGAAGGTTATCAGGCAAGCGGCGGCCAAGAAAACCAACAGAGCCGTGGCACATCATTCTGATGGAGATATTAGGCATTGCTTCACTCCGTCTTATTGCTGCTCTTTAAGCAGCGATCACACTCCTCCCCGACCGCGAGGAAAGGTCCAACCTATAGAAATCGGAACGAAAATGGCACCGAGTGCAAATATAGAGAGAAAGGGTAGCGAGTTTGTCGTACTCGTGGAGGTGATTGTTATCGCATGAGACAGCCAACAAGGGAGAGAAGGATGTCAAATCTTGATTTTTCACTGCTCCGATACTGGCCACTGCAGCTCTGGGACACTAGGCTGATCGACGCTCGAGCAACAACGTTTAGCTCGCGTTCGACCCTGCGGGTATGCGAGTCGTGTTTTTGGCTAAAATGTGAAAGGGGGCAGCATGATTTTTTTGAACTATGCCGCTTACGTAGAGCTTGGAGAATCCCTTGCGTGCAGCACCAAACGATATAACAGCTTCTAACCTGTCTGCACATTTTCGTGCAGCATGGAGGAAGAAGCGACCCCCGTACGGGTTGTCCTCGTGACAGGATCGAGTGGCTTCCTCGGACAGCACGTAGTGAAGGAGCTGCAAGAAGAAGAGCACGCTACGATCCGAGAAATACGGCTGTTCGACAGCCGGCCTTACGTGGACAAACTAGGTGAGAATTCCTTGCACGAGTAGGCCAGTTCTTCGGTGTTCAGACTAACTAAAAAGTATCTGGAAGGGTTTCTTTTTGACGTTGTGTCACTGGTCACTTTCTAGTGATTCACACCATCAGTTAAGCGGATCACCTTGTATTGTGGCAGCTATGGGCTTGTTTGCGTCGTACTCGTTTTTTGCCAATGCTGTTCCTTTTCAACTCGCTGAGCCGTAGTGTGCACGCTTGCGCCGGCTGTATCTCGTACAGCAGCCGCTGCGACAAAGATACGGCCGGTTATTGCCGATAGCCACCGCGGTTGAGGCCTAGGGAGACCCCTGGCCTTCGAGATTTGGGGCGCTATTCACGCGAGTATGCGCCGTTGCGTGTCGGGACGATACCGGTGGCCGGGCGTAAACGCTTCTTCAAACGCTAGTTAATGCGCGGCATACAAAGCCTCTGTGGCAATGACCACCCATAAGCGTAAATGCGGCAGATGTGGTGGTAACTGTAGGACGGCAATTACGGCGACAAGCACGCGGATCTTCTCGGTGACAGGGTAGAAAGTGCTCACGGTATCGACGAGCTGCAGTGACTGCGCATGCATGTTGACTCGCTCCAGTACACGATGTCGCTTGTTCACATATCAGCAATCACAAGATTTGAAGTCGGGTTCGCATCAAGGGCGGTTCAATGTCTTGCACAAGAAATCCTGCAGAGTCCACGCACTGTGCGAATCAGCGTCACGCGACACAGGCAAAGAGGAAATAGCCTATGACGAATTGTTTGGCATTCCGTTCAAGTGTTACGAGTAGGATCAAGGTTTTTGTGCAAAAGCGCATGTACCCACTCACAAGTATGCTTAACATGGGCTAACCAGGAATATCGAGAGCGCCCTGGAGACTCAATGGTACATCATAGTACGATGCAACGTTGGAATTCACGTTACTCCAACGCAGAGACATCTGTTTTATCGAAGAAAAGCGCACTAAATAGTGCGTTCGTACGCTATCATAAGCGTCGTTCTTTGAAGTACTCCCATTGAGTCGAGCAAAGTTGCCCAAAAACATATGGAATGCTAGCAGGACATATGTATTGCTATGGTAGTGCTTATCACGTTATTCGAACACGGGCTCTCGAACACACACATTAGAAGCAGAAATCATGCTACACGAGCACCATGGTTACAAATGCTCGTGCAATAGGTTTATTTACTACATATACCAAGGGGGAAAAAAACAGCCGTGGCCTAATGGTAGCGTGCTTGCTTGGCACCTCGAGAGCCCGTGTTCGATACCACCCTAAGGCTTGGTAGGTTGCATGTGTGTCTGCGCGCCTGCCATGCCTACATTTCTTTCAAAACATGCGATAAGCGGTGTTCCTTCCTTGTCTTAAGAGCAGAGCTCCTTGAGCCGGCCGTCGTGTGTCAACCGCGAACACAGAAGAGTGGGCCGATCCCGGAGGCCGTGCAGCGGGGTGAGATAACCTCCTTGGGTGAGATGCAGAAAACTTGAGGTGCCGCTCAAACACGCAGATTCGATCCCCGCAGTCGTCGTGTTTCATATGTGTAGTTAATGCCGCTCCAGTGCTTCGTGTGTTTATTTTAGTTGGTCATTGGCTGACGTAGGTTCTATAAGACTGAAACACCTGTGGGGCGCATGCCCGCTTGCCGTAGGCCGAGCACTACTGGTATGAGCCACAACTCATTGCAGTGCTGTTAATCATGACGTAGATGACATGTATATCAACTTAGTGATGCAAAGATTAGTGGTTCATGTTCGTCATAGATTTGTGCCTTATCATGCAAATATTCGGGTACATGATGGGAACGAGGCGACTAGGAGAGCGCCGAGACGTACGCGGCTAGACAGATAGATAGGTACAGTCAAAATTGCTCCAGTTCGCTAAGAAACGCTTCGGATTTAAAAAGCAAAAGGGATCGTGAGATGCAACACATGTTGCGAAGCTTACGTCAACTCATACAGCACATTGTGACTGACAGACGACGTTCGTTGTCCACAGGAGGTTAAAAAGTGTGGTAGTGGGCTGTGACAGCGTATTCTGTTGCAAGGTGATTGATTTTATACGGGCTTATCTGCAAAACAGGCATCAATATGTTCAGATTGATAAGTACTGGTCAGGGACCCTTCAGGTAACTTCAGGGGTACCACAAGGGTCAGTTCTGGGACCGATTTTATTCCTTATCTATATAAACAACATTGCAAACGTGATACCCAGCGATGTTAAGATAAAGATTTTGCAGACGACTGCGTCCTTTACAGCACGGTTAAATCTACAGCTGATCAGATCTCACCCCAGAAAGCTCTCACGGCAGTTTCAGGTTGGTGCAAGAAATGGAATATGTTCTTAAATGCTGACAAATGCTTAGTCCTCAACATATGTCGGAACAAAACCATTTTACAGCCTGCTTATTCTGTAGATGGCATTATACTAAAAAAGCAGCGGCTGTTAAATATCTCGGCGTTACCATCACACATAATATCAGTTGGGATCTTCAAATCAGTACAATTTGCGCCAAAGCTTCTAAATCTCTGGTTTATTCGACGTAAGCTTCCAAAAGCCCCAATGAGCGTCAAACTAGCAGCATACAAAGCGCTCGTGCGGCCATGCCTAGAGTATGCCTCATGCCTATGGGACCCTTACAGGCAAAAAAATATTGTTCAGCTCGAGAGAGTACAAAGATCCGCGGTGAGATTCATCTGCAGCAAATACAAACGCACTGATAGTGTGACAGAAATGATGAATTATATTGGCCTAGATACTCTTCAAACGAGACGTGCCGAAACTAGATTTAAATATTTGTACCTAATATATAACAATATAACAAAAATGAACAATCATAATTACATTAAACGCCACACACAGCGAACAAGTGCACGTTTTGATAACGGGAAAATGATACAAGACTACAACTGCTTAAACGATACATTTAAATATTCCTTTTTTACGAGAACCATAAGCGCTTGGAACAAACTACCAAGAGAAGTTGTCGATAGCCCCAGTGTGGAAGTGTTTCTTACACAATTAAGGAAAATGTGTGGGTAAAGGTTACCTCCCATCACATATTTAGATTGCAGTGTCCCATGCGTTGTTTTCTTGTTTTATGCGTTGATTCGTGCTTACGACTGTATAACCTCTTGTTTCTGTGCTTTTGAGATGTACCTTCTTTGTGTGTCCACTCCTGCTTGGAGTCAAGTGACTTCGCAGTATTTATAAATAAAAAATAAAAAAAATGCGAAGGGCTCACAAACTCGGTGCGTCAGTATCACGAAATTATCATAGTCAGTCTGAGGGGTGCGAGCATTTCGTTGCTGCTTGTGGCCTGGCGTATACGGGACGTGAAAAGCGCGGGGTATCGCTGTCGCCGTGTGCCGGCCTCAAACAAGTGAATGTGGTTCGGGTTCGCTGGAAGGCGCACAGCCACGTGGTGGACATGCGGGGCAGGAGGCGACCATTGTTGGAGTTCGTTGTGCAGCTCGGAACAGGCCAGCTGGTTAGGCTGAGGTTTGGCGCCCTCGCACCCCGCGGAGCGTCTTTGTTAAAAGCACATGTGAGCAAGGAGTGGAGGCCAAGTTTATTGTTCACGGGTTCTTTTTGTTGTCAGTGTGGTGTTTGACATGCGGGGTTTGACATGCGGTGTTCGACATGCGGGGTTCTGTTTGTGTGAAAGATTGTGATTGGCTGTGAGGGATTCAGGGGGCGGAGCAACCGGTGTATATAAGGTGGCCCCTCTTCCCTGGCAGTGGAGGTGGAGAGCGGAGGTTCGGGCTTCAGCCTGGACAGACGCTTTTGGAGCAGTGGAATAAAACGTTCCCTTCACCGGTCCTACGACTCTCCTTTCGTGCTGCCACCGTGCACTCGGGTCATCGAGGGGCGCCGACAACGGACCTTTTCTTCACCATCTTCCCTTCACCAACCGAGAGACAATTAACTATCATCATCATCATTAGTTGAGCTCCCCAAGAGTGCGCGTGCGCTTATTCTATGGAATGCCCAATGTGCGACATTCGCACGCGCACTCTTTTCCACTCTTGCGCAGAATACGTCAGCCCACTACTACACTGAATCCACCGCAGTGGTGTAATGGTTATGGTACTCGCCCGCCACCCAAAAACACCTGGGTTCGATCCCGGCCACAGCGAGAGCATGTAACGATGGAGGCGAACATACCAGAGGCCCGTGTACTGTGCGTTCTCAGTGCGCTTTAAGAACCCCAGGTGGTCAAAATTTCCGGAGCCCTCCGCTACGGCTTTTCTCTCCTTTCTATCTCTTTCAATCCCAATCCCCTATACCCCACGAACACTTAGCCGTGCTCCCGGCATGGGCTGCAGAAATTAGCGTCCTTTCCTTAGCCGAACTCGAATCATCGTCTACTACACTGGAAAACTTGAGGTGGCGTGCGCACATGTTCAAGAAGAAAAATAAGATAAAAGAAAATGCGCGTCAATTTCTCAGGTGCACATTGTCTCGCAAACCTATGCGTGAGAAAAATACGAGAGAGACGCTTGGTTCCGGGGTTATCAGAGGAGGCCCACGAATTTGTACTGCATGTGTAAGCGATCCAGGTTGGCTAATTAGAAGGAATCGGAAGCGCGTGACACTCAGAGATGGGAAAAAATTATGCGACCATGGCGAGTGCACTCTTGAGACCGGTTGCTACTGGCCTACTGTCCCAATTAACCTAAGCACCCGATAAGGTAATTAAGGAATCCCGTGACCATAACGTAGTCCCGCCTAGTGGTCACGTGACACGTTGCCGCCTTAATCACGTAACACAATGCAACGGGGCATGTTGCCGCCAAAATATCGCATGACTATCACGTGCAGACAAGTTTCAGTAAACTATCGGCCATCTTCGCTGTGATCTAACCCTTGTGCGACTTAGTGGAAGCTGCGTACTTTTTGTTAATACTGCTTAAAAAAAACAACCTAATGATACGCTGCTCTAACTGCTACAAACGAAACTCGGTCACGACTTAAGTGGAAGAATTTCTCTTGACGTCGAAGGGGAAAAGCCAATCAAACCACTCGTTGGGCAAATGCCGCACATTTGGCATTGCATAGAATTGCGTGCGCGCTTATTTTATGAATATTATAGTTTTCTGCTAACATTTGACGGCACAACTAAAGAGCTTAAACACCTTCGCTGCTAAAACAATTAAAAAAACAAAAGTAGCTCTTTCTGGTTTATGTGCCAGTGTCTCCTTCTCACGTATTTTGTTGAGTGTTGTTCTTGCGGTAGATCTGCCGTCCAACAGTATAATGCACCGCGCAATTGCTGTGACCTGCGGAAAAACCGAACAAGAGACTCCGGCGTTCCGATAGGCCAGAGACGTGGAGCCAGGGAAGGCGTGTCTATCCAAGCGAGCGCACGATGCCAAATGAGCGAAAAGACGCACTTTATGAGCACCTTTGCTTCGGGTTTGGCAAAAGTAATCGGTTTTATGTCCATAAAAATATGACGCATTGCGCCGGCTATCGCCCGTTGCATGGATATAGCAGCGTGTGTGCTGTACCATTTGGTTAATATGCCAACTGCGTTGGGCTCATTTGGGCGGAGACAAGCCTTAATTATACCCGAGCCGTAAACCGTACCCTAACCGGAATTTTGAACCCGAAACAAAAAGAGCCAGGCCTGCGCGGAATCGCAGGACAGTGACAGCGTAAGCTGAAAGAGCGACCTTCCTAGAGGCCATTGTAAACGCTTGGGGAAACTAGTGCAAGTACAGGCGGTGGGTATCCCCTGCGCCATAACTGTGCGGTTTGGGCTTCTCTCTGCACAGGGGTCTGCTGTGCCCGACGTTGCCCTGCTGCAGCCGCGCGCGTAACTCTGCGATTCACTTCTTCAGCAGCGGTCCGCATCTTGCGAGGAGGCGCCATCAGGTATATGGAAGAGCCAAGTCAGGTTGCTGTCGGGGCTGCGCACGTCGCCTGTCGCGTGACGCATGGAACGATAGGACAAAACTGCTTCACGAGGCAGCGCTTCGTAAAAACACATTTCGAAGGCTATGCGGATGAAATCAGCGCCAATAGATGGCAGCAGTTTTCCTGTTCTTCACGAGGAGCGATATTGGTTACGGACACGGGCGGCGGCGGACAACTCCGGCGCCGTTGTTGTGATCTCATAACAGCTTACGCTGTAATATTTGCGGAACGTGGTGAAGGCGATCTCTCATCTTCTTGTGTTCGCGGCGGACAACTCCGGCGCCGTTGTTGTGATCTCATAACAGCTTACGCTGTAATATTTGCGGAACGTGGTGAAGGCGATCTCTCATCTTCTTGTGTTCCATAGTCTGAATGTGGCGTGCGACTCATTAGAGAAAGTCACCGGTGTTAGAAGCTTCAGTAGCACTATCACCGAAAGAAATATCTTATTTGAACGGGTATCAGTAACAAGTTGTCTTTGCTTGCATTGTACCAGCATATTAAAAAATGAACTGTCATCCTTTTGTTACCCACACGTGTTTGCTATGAACCCTTGTACGTATGTCGCCTCACTATTTATACATGGGCCGCGCTTCCGCTAATAAAAGTTGTTGAAAGTCAGCGCTGTGTGTGTCCTCTTCTCTGGTCCTTGTGTCGTGCGCGCTGTAGTTACTTCAGTCTTATCGAAAGGAATGCTTCTCGTGCATCTCGCTTTCAATGTACGATTAAGACAAAAATTCCTTACCATTGCTTTCACGTCTTTCCTTTCGATTCGCACAGGTCGTGTTGTACCGAAGACTAAACTTACAAAAGAATACGTGGGAGACATTTGCAGTGCCGCTGATTTGAATGCAGCGCTGAGCGGGGTGGACGCGGTCATTCACTGCGCGTCCCTCGTTGACTCCAGATTCTTTGCCGACGCAGCGCGAATGGAAAAAGTCAACGTCCAAGGTAAGAGGTTCTCACTCACCACTGCTCAGGAGACAATTATTGGACACATGTGGCGCTCGAAACACGAACCTGCGGAGCGCGACAAAAACGGCAGACAAAAAGCGCGCAAATCCACCAACGTGAAATGCGGGGAGGTGCAAAGCATACAGTGATGCACCGCGGATGGGCAATTCGTAATCCGTCCGCGAACGGTAAATCCTTGCAAGAGAAACCGAACTCGTTGCCAGTTGATCGTTTTGTGAACATTCCGCTGCAGCGAAAGACGCATCATTTGATTGTCGGCGACTCTCCGTTTCTTTAGCCGAGCTCGTTGCAACACAACTGGCCAGTCAAGACATTTTTCGCAGCGGCCTTAGTCGCACATTGCCCAAGCAACGCGGCGGCAGGACGCCGCCACAGCGCTGTCTCCTGAAAGCGGTAAAATCAAGTGAATCGGTGTAACTAATGCTAATTACACTAGTGAAGAGGAAAGCATATTTGCGCAAATACGGAATATGAAAATAACTGGCCGCAATTGCGCACTATATATATGTAGTCATAAACAGAAAGGCACGTTTTTTGGTAAAGTAACACGAACTAACACTTATACGCATATACATGATGGACGATGGCGTATATGCCTCTACCACCCTTGACAATACATATGCGTATAATCGTTCAATAATTGCTATTGTAAGTATCCTTGTATATTTCCTTAAGTAGTAGCCTACATCAACGCTCCAGCATTGCATACAACAGAGTACTGGACCGCTGGTGGAGTCATTCAATTATTGGTCATCTAGGAAGCAACACTGGTCGTTTCTCTCTAAATGTACGAAACATTCGTAGTAAACAGTTACAGGTGAGATAAGGTACTTGAGCATCTTTGTCATAAGCAGTTGAAGTTCGCGCCCTGTTCTGTATGCCTCGGTGTCCTCTCGCGTGTTGTCTACTACAATGCGCAACATGCCTTTTACAAACGTGGATCAGCTCGTATTACAAGGAGTTCTCCTAAAGCACAATAAGCATGTGGTAGTGAAACTGATGAGCGGTACAACATTAAGTTGATTCACTGGTACCACGCATGCATTTACATTTTTTTTTATTTTTGTATGCTCCACAATTTATCCGTGCAGGAACGTCAAATGTGGTTGAATCCTGCGTGGCCCATGACGTCTCATGCCTCGTGTACGTAAGCAGTGTTGCCGCGACGCGGCTGGTGAGAAAAAGGCGGCGCCATTTGCCCCTCCCCGAATACGCCGGACCGTACGGCGAGACCAAGGCCCGAGCAGAAAGTATCGTGGTCAACTCCAACGGGCGTCTCCTGTCCAACGGTACGTTTTGGACAAACAAAGGTACATTTTGTTATTTTCACTGAACATCGGCGTACTGGCCCCGAGATTGTCTGTAACGGTCGTCAAGAATGACTCGATCAAGACGCGGGCGTACGTCGGTATTTGATGATGAGCGGCGCAGAAATTGAGAATCAAATTTGACTAGTAAGAAATGGTTAGAAGGAAGCGCGGTAACAAAAAGTTGACTATGAGGCGCTGAAAATATTATGCGCCAAGCAGCGCGTACCGTAGCATAGCCATGAATAGTATAATATAGCAAGGTGGTTATAAGGTAAGTAGAGGAGGAGGCGTGATGTGAGGAGAAGAAAAGGAGGAGGCGATTTATTTATTTCTGGGGTTTCACGTCCCAAAACCGCGATACCATCATGAGGGACGCTATAGTGGAGGGCTCCAGAAATTTTGACCACCTGGATATCTTTAACTTTCACTGACATAGCACATACATGGGCTGCATTTCACCTTCGTTGAACAGCAGCCCGGGCCGGAATTCAATACCGCGACCTTCAGCAGGCGAGTGCCATAGCGACTAGGCCAGCCTGGAGGGGCATTCGAAGTACGTAGGAGAATAAAGCGTGGCACTGGCGCTTGACAATACACTTTAACAGGGGAATGCGAAAGGCAAGTGAGAGTGAGGACGACTCATGTAGGATGAGGAGGAGGGAAAGGTTGTGTAAGAGGAGAGTTAATTTTCCCTTGAGTTGGAGAAGGGAATATGTTGAAGAAAAGGTCCTTTGTCGGCGCCCCTCGATGACGCGAGTGCGGGCTGGCAGTGCGAAAGGAGAGTCGTAGGCCGGTGAAGGGAACGTTTTATTCCACTGCTCCAAAAGCGTCTCTCCAGGCTGAAGCCCGAACCTCCGCTCTTCACCTCCACTGCCAGGGAAGAGGGGCCACCTTATATACACCGGTTGCTCCGCCCCCTGAATCACTCACAGCTAATCACAATCTTTCACACAAACAGAACCCTGCATGTCAAACACCGCATGTTAAACACCGCACTGACAACAAAAAGCACCCGTGAACAATAAACCTGGCCTCCAATTCTTGCTCGCATGTGCTTTTGTCAAAGACACTCCACGGGGTGCGAGGGCACCAAACCGGTTCCCGGTTACCAGCTAGGTATTCCCAGCTGCACAATGAAGTCCAACAATGGTCGCCCCCAGCCCCGCATGTCCACCACGTGGCTGTGCGCCTTCCAACAACACCGAACCACATTCTCTTGTTTGAGGCCGGCACATGGCGACAGCGATACCCCGCGCTTTTTACGTCCCATATACGCCAGGCCAAAAGCAGCAGCGCAATGCTCGCACCCCTCAGACTGACTAGGAGTATATGAGAGGGTATATGATAGCATAGCAATGTAGAATCAGGCATAGCAAAGGTGGGAAGGAGGAATTAGGAGGATGGAGTGGAATATATAGAGAGATAAAGAAACAAAGAAGACGAAGATGAACACACAATCATAAAAAACTCAGTCCGCGTTCGCAATCTAAGCGCGCAGTGTACTCTTGACCGCCTAGGGTGGTGATTAGGAGTGCACGCGCTTAGCTTTTCGCTTATATTTGTTCGAGTATTACATGCTAAAACCACCTCTGTAACACTAGGTTCTCTGTAACATTTTTGCAATCTGAGGTTTATTAATCCGAGCCTAAATCAAAGCGCGCGGCTGTCTTTTTGCATTTGGCTAGCATCGAAATGCGACCGCCTTGGCCGGGACTCGAAACTGCCGCTTCAGGCATGGCAAGCCACAGCGTAGTCGCTAAGCCACCAAGGCAGGGCTTGCACTTTTTAAGCGCGAATCACTTTTGGTGCCTGGGCTGTCGGTGTCTAATGTCTCATGTTTCTTGCTACTAAACAGGAACTAGCCGACCCACTCCTGCCCTCGAGATGTGATGGCACTTCAAGAAGTGCACTGCACTACCACTCTTATTGGCTACAAAGCTTACATAGATAAACATGACACTACCGAACCACTACCAAACCGAGCGCAAGGCGAGGTAACAACGGCAGCAGGTAACAACTGTAGCATGGAACGCGTGTATGGGAAGGGAGCAGGGAGCGGCTCCAGGCGTCCTCGGCTTGCGAACGCTAGGCGCGGTGCTTCCTATGGTCCGCCGCGGTGGTCTAGTGGTTACGGTGTTCACCTGCCACCCCGAATACACGGGTTAGATACTGGCCGCGGCAGTCACGTTTTCGATGGAGGGGGAAATGCCAAAGGCCCGTGTATACTGTGCGTTGTCAATACGCGGGTTCGATCCCGGCCGCGGCGGTCGCATTTTCGATGGAGGCGAAAATGCCAGAGACCCGTGTACTGTGCGTTGTCAGTGCACGTTAAGGAACCCCAGGTGGTCTAAATTTCCGGAGCCCTCCACTACGGCCTTTCTCTCCTATCTCTTTCACTCCCTTTCCCCCACCCCCACGGACGCTTAGCCGTGCTCCCTACATGGGCTGCAGAAACCGAAGCCACAATCATCATCATCACGTTAAAGAACCCAACGTGGTCAAAATTGCCGGAGCCCTCCACTACGAGTTTTCTCTCCTTTCTTTCAATGCCCTACCCCTACAGACGCTTAGCCGCGCACTCAACATTGGCTGCAGGAATTGGCGGTCTTTACTTAATCGAACCACAATCACCGTCATCCGACCTGTGCTTTTTCTCTCTCAATGGCGGAGCAGATAGGCAGCTGCTGATGATGATGACAATGATAAGGAATGTTTTTGTGCGTTGCACGCGCAATAATTCTCTCTGTCCTTCATTTTCCACAGGACGAGGACGACTACGCACTCTCGCACTCCGTATCCCTATTTTGTACGGCGAGTTGGATCAAATCTTTATCACGAGGTGCCTACGGATGTCAAGGCTAACTTTTGGCTTCGTCTTTAGCCTCGACCGCGGAATACAGGTCAGTGCAGCAGGACACCTCTGTCGTGCCGAGTATACTGTTGACTCACGATAACTGAACAATGGAATGTGGGCTGTCTCTTTTTCTTTGTCCACCGATCTCAACGAAATTTTCGTTATGTCTTCTTCTCGGTACTGTAAAAATATATGCCAAGCCAGGCGGTTGCAAGTCATTTAGTTTTCCTGAAAATGATTATTTTAAAGTTTTTGATATCCTTGCCTTCAACAATGCCTAAACGAGCAGGCGGGACGTCACTTAAGAGAAATACGGTGATACTTGAACGCTAAAATCGTCGCTTTAAAGCTACGAAAAGTTATAATAAGTGTATATGTCATCGGATAACATTGCCGCTTTCATTCTTGTGGCACCAGCTCCATATTCCTGTGGTGGGAAGGCTGTGACGTCGTCGCATACGCTAAACCAAGTATCTACCCTTTTCGATCGAGTCACGATATGATTATGAGAGACGCCGCAGTAGAGGACTCCGGAAATTTCGACCACCTGGGGTTATTTAAGGTGCACTGACATCGCACAGTACATGGGTCTCAATATTTCGCCTCCATCGAAATGCAGCCGCCGTGGCCGGGATTCGATCGCGTGACCTTCGGATCAGCAGCCGAGTGTCATTACCACAAGACCACTGTGGCCGGCTTTTCGGTTTCGGATTAAACGCATCGTTTATTCGATTATTTAAAATTGTTGGTGAGTTCATGAGCAAATTGCACCACCCTGCCTGCTACAGGACTATCAGTGCCATTGCAAAACAGTGGTATCGGAGTATAGCCACCATCACGGGGCGGTATCGGAATATAGCTCACCATCACGCTACTCAAGATGTTGATTCGTCTTGTACCATCAAGTGTATTTTGTCATGATGTTCTTTGTAACTACAACTCAACAAAATTTGCTTCAAATGGAAATTCTTTACTACATGCTATACGTACTATGATAGTCATACTGGGTATTTTTTGCTTTATTCATATGGAATTCTCTACCATCCCACGTCTTACGATCCGTATACTAAAAATAAACAATTGTATTTTTATTTGCTTGATTACTGAATGTATAATTTGTATGAATGATACCGTTTGTTCTACCACTTTTGTTTACCTATAACCCACTTATTCTTGTTCCACCTAATGGCACATTTTCTTATGTTGCTGGCACTACAAATTACGTTATTATTTTTTCGTTGCAATCTTGGACAGCAGGTCCCCCTGCAACCTAGTGCTTTCGGACCTCCTCCTCTATGTGTATCTTGTGTGATATCCTGCTTTTGTACCAATATCTGATATAAACTTCGGACTTCAAACGTAAAAATAGGCCACCGTCGATAGTAAATGCCGCACGAGAAAGGGAATAAATCATGTCTACTTGCGTCACATTGGCCTGTGAAAGTCGTAGCTATACTTAAGGTACATTCACACCGAAGGCGGGCCCGGCAAAGCGGCCAAGCGGGCTTTTCATCGCGGCAAGGCGGCGAGTGCGCGCACCTGTTCAGACCGCGCGGCTCCCTCGGCTGCCCGCGCGGCCGAAGAGGCAGGGCATCGCCTCTTCGGCCGCGCGGGCAGCCGAGGGAGCCAAACAGAAGAAAACGACACTTCATACATCTGTTTGCACATTCACGTGTGCGAGAGTTGCACTGACCGCTAAGCTGTCAGAAACTGCCGAAAGGGGGGACAGCAGATTCAGCGTTGTTCGGTGCCATATCGGGGCTTAAGATTACACAAATCTGGAGCTAGTCGTGCCGTCTCCTGCTGTGCGGTCGGGCCGACGCCGTGGGCAAGCCGCCAGATACTGCGAGCGTGCCGAACTTGCGCGCTTTTTGAATACTGACCATAATTGCGAGCGAAATAAACTCCACAAAGCTATCAGATTTCCTGGAGAGGTTTTCCGTGTAAGCCGAAATATTTCGCACTGGTCATTGAAACACACGCTACGATGAGTTAATAGAGTCACGCGCACTGCAGTTCCTTCTACGCGTTTGTGCATAAATAGCTAGCATTCGACGGTCTGACCGGAGCGGATCGCCCAGATACAATTTCCCAATGCTATGAACGAGGTGCTGTACACTTACCAGTCACTCCCATATCCGCTGCAATCTTCATCCACAGCTCTTTCTTCAACTCGACTTCTTTGTACCGCGGATGTGATTTGTCGAATAGCACCGGGTGCTGCTTTATGGCATCTATTAGGAGCTCCACGCTGAAAGCCAGTTGCTTAGACATGATTGCCGCCATTTCCATAATCTCGACTCGGCGTGCCGATGTCGCCGATATTTGCAGCGCGTTTATTGGCTGCGGCAAAGAGGCGAGTAGCGGCGAGCGGCAAAAAATTGGTCCGAGAGCGATCGGACCTGCCGCCTCGTTTCCCGCACCGCCTTCGCCGCCTGGAGAGGAGGTTCCCGCTTTCCGCCTCACCGCTTTGCCGCTTTGCCCGCCCCGCCTTCGGTGTGAGGGACATTTAGCGTATCCGGTAATCCGGTATACGCAAAGGTGTAGCGGATACCGGATAGCGTGTAGCGTTGTTTTTCGCAGTGAAGTGGCGCCAGCTATGGGGGATAAACAGAACAAGCAAACCCGCGTTATATGTCCTCCGCGATTCTGGAAGTCCCTCGCTAAGCCTACAGCTTCGATAATTTCAGTCTGGCTCTCAGAAACGGCGCTGAATCATCACGGATACTTTATTGTCGAAGCTGCATGATACAAAGCTATGGCAAATACAACCGTGAGTTTGTTACATAAGGGCTACAGAGCGCGCGACGACCACTTGAAAGATTCGAAGCGGAGGGCGGTCAGTCGGCCATGTTTGCCAATGCGCTGTTTACGCCCGGTATTCCGCTCTACGCAAAGCGCTTGCGTATAGCGGTTTACCGGACACGCTAAATGTCCCTAATGAGCCTTTAGGCGCATAACGCGCCAGTTTTCTATTTGTCATAATGTTCGGAGAGTGGTCGGGGGGAAACACCATATGCAAGGAAAGGTGGCCAGCACTCTACCGTGCACTGTCTTATCTGCGCACATACTCGAACCTGTGCGAACGCGGCTTATACTTTTTATCTGTCTTCTTTCCCTTTTCCTGGATGCGCTTGTCCGGTTCGACGCGCGCGCATCGAGGCGCGCTTGGAAGGGGCCTGGAATGGTGCTGCCATCCTGGAGAGGCGCAGTGAAGCTGCTCTGCTTCACTTCGCCTCCCCTGCATGGCGTCACCATTCCAGACGAAGTGCATCTCGATGCGCGAGCGCGGAGCCGGAAGAGCGCATCGAAGGAGAGGAAAGATGCGAGATAAGAAAAAAAAAATTGACGGCAGATCCACGAGGTGAATGATGATGAGATTGGGCGAAGCTCCTGGAAGTAATCATCGGTTAAACCGTGAAATTTCTTCCATTAATTCGCCCGATAAAATTGACGTGAAACGATTGACAAACCTGTATCGCGATATGGTTTTGAATATAAAACCATTGCTTTAGAAAACACCTGGCGTCTTTCGTTAAGCAGCTGGCGTCTTTTCGTTTTGCTTTCGAAACATCTGGCGTCTTTTCGTTTTGCTTTTAGAAAACATCTGGCGTCTTTCGTTGGTTTATTGCATCAATCAACGGCGTTTTGAACAAAATTTTTATTCTTTAATCACGCACAGGAGAAATCTCACCAGGCACTACCTTGGAGGTAAACAATGGCTGCTAATGGGAATGAGAGACAGAAGAAGTCGGCTTTTAGCTAACACTTACACTTCTACTTCTACTAACGTTTCCTACTGGAACTTGCCAATGGCTGCTAATGGCGAATGAGAGACAGAAGAATTCGGCTTTTAGTTAACGCTCACGCTGCGAATTTTTTATTGTTCATCAACGCACAGGAGAAATCTCCCACCGGCACCACCTTGGAGGTCAAAGCGTAAGACTGGTTACGCACTACGACTACGACGAGGGACGAACGGGTGCCGCTTTAAGGAGCTTCGCCCCTAAAAATATATGCTGCATTCTTAGAGCTTCCAAAATGGGCGCTGGCTGCATATTGGAACAGCGCTGGCCACCTTTCGTCGTGGAGAGGGGCGTTGCGTGCTCAATTCCCGGCCCGTCAATGCAAACTTTTCTGCGTGTTTTTCATTGTTCTTACTACATGTATGTTTTACTGCGTCACTTCCTTTACGAAATTACGTGGTGGGGGTCGTGGAGGACCCCGCCATAAAATGCTTTCGTGTTAAACATCGTTCGACGCAAACACCCTCGCCGCGCCGAATATAGGCGTCAATATCTATCAATGTACCTCTATATAGGGAAGCAGTGGTCCAGTTCCATATTTAAGTAGGCATGAGAGAAACTAAAAAATACAATTTCCTATTCCATGATGAAGACGCCCCTGTGAAAGTGCTTAGCTAATATATATATATATATATATATATATATATATATATATATATATATATATATATATATATAAAATGAAACAATAACAAAATACCTAACGTAACACACGTGGGATGGTAAAGAATTCCATATCAATAAAGCAAAAAATACCCAGTATGACGATCATAGTTAGTACGTAGAGTATATAGTAAAGAATTTGTTATTTTGCTATCCTGACAAAAGGCCTGTCCCACGGCCGAAACGTAAAGAAACCACTCTGCTTTTCAACGTGTGTCTTCTCCTTTTATATATATATATATATATATATATATATGCGGATGAAAATCGATGGATCCGGTGTAATATGTGTTTGAGGAAGAGGGTAACAAACGTTCGAAACACAAATTTCTACTAACGTTTGGAACGTTTGTTGCCCTCTTCCTGAAACACACACACACACACACACACACACACACACACACATATATATATATATATATATATATATATATATATATATATATATATATATATATATATATATATATAACGTATGCGGGACAGGAAACCTTCCAGGCTCTTGCCCCTTCCGGGAAACTGAAAAATCTACGCCTCTGCTTTGTGGTCATCGACTGTAAGTGCTCCTGCTTGCTGCTTGCCTTTGCTTATGTGGCGCCATGCTCGTTCATTGAACATTTGGTACGCTGTACAGGGCCGATGAAACTGTGAATTTTAGTCTGTATACAGCTCCCTTTTCTGCATTAATGTCCTTCTCAATACATCTTCCTTCGGGCGCAAGTTTCTTTATTTCTCGATAGTTGTCCCTGAGGATCAGTACAAGATGCTCCCCTCGTGCAGGGCATGTACGCGGGCAACGCAGCATCTTTGGCTGTTCGAGGCATAAAAGTGCTTGCTGGCCCCGAGTACCATGACGTTTGCGGAAGATTCTTGTACGCCGGAGACGAGACGACGCAGGACCTCTCGCTGTTGCTCGGGCCCGTAGCGAAAGCCAGGGGCAAACGCTTGTTCCCTCTGAAGGTGCCCTCCTGGCTCGTCTTCGCGATTTCATGTGCCTTCTGGGGCACTGCAAAGCTGCTCAGTCCTGTGGCAAAGCTAAACTCGGTAGCGGTTCCCAGCCCCATGGAGATGGTTTTCATTAGACGGTGCCCCGCGTACGACGGCAACGAGGCCGCCGAGAAACTCGGCTGGAGGCCCAAGTACAGCGTTGATGAAGCAATCAGTGCCTCTTTAGACTACTACAGAAACGTGAAGCTGTGAAGTTCGACGCCGCTACCAATGGGAGGTCGGGAGAATAATATTCAGTCAGACGCTTCCGCAGTCCTTGTTGCCATCGCCGCTTCAGACCTGTTCGCGAAGGCAGTACCCTTATCCCCACCCCCCCCCAAAAAAAGAAAAAAAGGAGAAAGCCTTACCCTAAACGTGTTCGTAAGAGATCGTTTCAGCCTGTCCAGATGCGAATAAAGAGGTCACTGGGTAAACGGCAAAATGAGCTGAAGAAATAGAAATGCTTTGAATGCAGCTCCTGCGATTGTAAGTATTTGCAGTTGAGGTTATTGTACGCTGCCGTGGCAAAAGTTAAGTCCTTAGATGAAAGGGGCAGCGCGAAATGCTGTTTCGAAAAATTTGATAGACAGCTCACTCATTAGACACTGACATGACTGGAAACAGTAGTGGTGATAGAGCAGCAGATTAACTGATATTAGAAAACATTTACCATCAGTCGCTCAACACTGGCCACCACTTCTCCACAGCAGCCACTCCTGTCGATTGTATCCTGTCTTCTAAAGGTGCACGCTGCTGTTTAGTGTGAACATTGCTCTGCGATTCACAGGAATAAAATCCTTCAATAGCTATCACGCCAATTTCTACTCGATTTCTCCGCGTTTCAGAACCAAACCCTTTTCAATTGGATTTAAGCGCATCCGCCTTAAAGATCAATGAAAGACTCTGCTTTAATGGAGATGTTTTTATCTGACTGTTCGCTCAAGTACACGAGGGAATCCGAAACAAAGCTTCTTGCTATCGGTGTCTGAAAATTTTCTTCAAGAAGTTTGACTACGTGTATTCAAGAAAAAGCTTAGGAATATATCGCCGTTGGACAAATAAAGTTTACCCAATCCAATCCATATATGGCTTCCTTTCGTCTGTGCAAGGGGGCCCTTAAAGGTCCGTTATAAAAGTAATACGCACTATTTTGTTCTGACGTGACTATCCATGGCAGTGTGGTAAAACTGGTCGGGAAACATTGTGAGAGGTCTGCCTTTCCCAGGCACTCATGCAATTCAAACCTATATAGTTTATTTTCATTTTTCTTGCGAGACACACACAAAAGAAAATGAAGGAGGTCCGAACAAAAGGGAAACTGTTCATTTGACAGGGATTCGGGCTCCCTTTACAAGGCATATAGCGTGACACTGCATCGAAGAAGAAAAAGAAAAGACACTCACTATGCGCAAGTTCAGCAATAAAGCATCTTGTTCCTCATGCTACATTTATAGCCAGTTTACTCCTCGCAGTGTGAGAGATGCGCCTCCATGTGACCATGAAATAAAGATGTTGTCTCCACCCACCCCTCCGCGTGAAGCGTTTTTTTTTTCGACTTTGTAAGACAGCGCGATGGAGCATTTGCTTGAACAGTGACACGCTACGAAGTTTTGCGTGACGCTTAGAAAGAATGCAATCGAACCATTCTAAATGCTTCAATAGGCCTTCAAGGACGACTGGATTTCGAGATCACAGTTGTAGGGGATTCTTCTACTAATTACTTCTGCTAGCAGCGGCATCGCCGCTAGCAACCCCCTGCAGTGGGTTCGAGCACTCAACGAGCAGAGAATGAGGTCGTCGCGTCCGCGCGCTCGCTATCTCAGCCATGCATCGCCGCGTTGTCGCGCGCGTCGGCCCGAGGCCCGTCTCGAGGCAGGGCAGCACGAACCGTCGCACGTGGCGAAGGAGGAGAACATTAGGCGTCACTCTCCGTGCATGGCAACTTAATAAACATTAAAATAGCACAAACAATAAAAAGGCCGAATTAGTCGAATTAAATATGAAGGATAGGTTAGCAATAACGATAAGAACACGCGAACACGCACGAACACAAAGGACAGTAACAATGAACAGCACGCGAACACAAACAAAGGACAGTAAGAAAGAACAACACGCGAACACAGAATAACACACAAAAATACACAAAGACCATGCAGGGAAGAAGAGCGTAACCCCGGCCAGCGCACCCGCGACCGCGCGCCCCTAGAAAAGGAAAATAGAAGAACATACAGACATGGGCGTTGGTCGCAGGTCGCCGCCGTGGTCGCTGTGGCTCGCAGAGGCACGCCATCCGACTGATGGCCTGGTCGGCCGGAGGGCCACAAAAGTACGTGCGCACCTCTCCAAGCCGCAGCGAGTTCTCCCGAGGCATCTCCAAAACCAGAAACGCCAGAACGCGCAAACTTTCTAGGAATTTCTCGCTGTCCAATGGCAGCCTATGCTAAGACCGCATGGGCGAAGCGGACGGCCGCCGCTCCGTCCAGCTGGGAGAGGGGGATGCGGGGCATTCCTACGAAAAACATGGCGTCGAGCGGGACCAGGCCCCCACACAGTGCGCAAGGCGGCACAAAGTGTTCAAAGAGGGCCCGGAGGAGTTCACGGACGAACCCCGTTCTGGACGCCCAGCAACGACCAGAACAGATGAAAACGTGGATCGCATGCACGAAGTCTTGCGATCCGACCGTCCATGGAGCATCAGGCAAATTCCTTACAGCCTAAACATGTTGCAAGGGAAAACTGTCAGCTCCGCGTTTTGGCTGCAGGTACTCAACAGAATGAAACGCCGGGTCGCGCGCGTGATTACTCACATCAAAGACAGGGTGAGGCTCCACCATGACAATGACCCCAGCCTCACGTCACTTTGCCAACTTCCTGTCCCGGAGCAGCACTGAGGTGGTCCCCCATTCCCTTTGCAGTCTCGATCGGGCTCCGTGCGCCTTTTTATTGCGACAGCGTTAAGAGCTCATTTCGCAGAAATTCCTGTGTCGGCTTTGGTTGTGAAAAGAAATTCACCGTTGTCCGTGAGAGAAATTTCGACGTGGATGCTAAGACAGGCAAAAAACCTTGGGATAGAGTTGCCAGCGAACGTGGGACCCCTTGCTCGGGAGAACGATGCGACCGCTTACGGCAAGCCATTTATATTGTCGAGGTCGCCGCCAGACTGACGCTGAGTAGGAGAAATGACTATGTGACCATCTTGTGCGTGGCGCGCGGCGGTTAGCTCATGCCGGGATTACTCTAGACGCGCTTCTAAGCGAGGCGCGCTTGCGCTGGCTGGCCTTTACTGACTGCGCGCCGAGACGCGGCGATGTCGTCACATTATACATATTCACGTATGCGCAAATGTGCCTTGCTTACATGATTGTGATGGATTCTGTGCTGTGTACAGGCGCTAGGCGAACTGGGATGCCTTCTTAATCGGCGAGTTTTGATCGCGCATCAACACTTTCTACTTTGCAATGTACTTTGCAATGTACTTTGTACATTGCAGTAATTCACAACCTCAACTGCACGAGTAAAGACATATAATAACAAGTGTGGCGTCATGACAGTTAGGTGGCTAGGCGACTCGAGAGCATGGCAAGCGAACGAGCGCAATGACAATGGGGCCGCGCATTGATATCGCGTTGAACACTTAAGGCGAATCTGAAGGGCCCCAGAAGTTTTTTTTTTTTTCATTTACCTGACTGAAGACCGAGCTGAAAGGAAAGCACTGGAACACTATGGAAATCATCCAAAGACATATGACAACGTTCCTGAGAGACGTCAAGGGCTTTGAGGACGCCTTCCATGCGTAGCAGACTCGTCTCCGCAGGTGTATCGACGCCGGGGGGAGTGTGTTGAAGAATTTTAATGATTTTTACATGTCATATGAATAAATCTCTCTTTCCTAGGAAATGCGAATTCCTTTTATAACGGACCCCCTTCTAGTCAGCGGATTTATTGGAAGATACCTATCAAGTCAATCATACGGGAAATGACAATTCAGTAACTACTACAGTAGAATCTTGATGATACGATTACGGTTGGTGCGAATTTCGGGATGATATGAATTTTAATGTTGTTTTGGACGGACTACGTCGTATAAAATGCGCCGTCATTCGTTGTTATACGAACAGTTTCCCCAACCATTGCGGATGACACGAACGCACGAAATGACCGCTTTACGCGAGCGACTGACTCAAATTTTTGGCTGCAGAGTTTTTCCGCGAGTTCCTTACGACTTTGGACCGGGAAATGGCAGCGAAAAATAGAAAAATTTTGCTTTTCGTCGACCAGTGTTCGGCCCTTCCCAAAGACTGCAACTTCAGCAATGTCGCCGTAAGGTTCCTGCCCGCAAACACCACGAGCCGTCTACAGCCGCTGCATGCGGGAGTAAACCGAAATGTGAAGCATCATTTCAAGGGATTGCTTGTACGGACGCTCTTGGCGAAAATTGAGCGCAAGGATGAAAACTTGCGGATTAGCCTGCTTGAAGCCTTACATTTCTTGGCCATGTCCTGGGGTAATATGACCCAGGACACGATCGCGAACTGCTTTCGCAAGCGTGGATTTTTCGCGGAATCGGATGCGGCTCCGACGGAAGAAAACCAAGAACCTGACAACGATTTGCACATTGAGGGTTTGGAGAACCTTGAAACTCGAGCTTCAGCGCGAGACTTCATCACCGCGGACGACAACGCAGTAACCTGTGGGCTGCG
This sequence comes from Hyalomma asiaticum, assembly GCA_013339685.2. Classification (NCBI taxonomy): domain Eukaryota; kingdom Metazoa; phylum Arthropoda; class Arachnida; order Ixodida; family Ixodidae; genus Hyalomma; species Hyalomma asiaticum. Next base: position 1,534,888 of record CM023484.1, read on the forward strand.
GTCCATCGAATTGGTCGACGAGGAAAAGGAGCAGACGCACAGTTATCGTGCATAGTAGACACCCATTTGGCGATAGGCACACGCGCCTGCTGAGGACGCTCAAAAAGTCATCTCAGATCAAGGCTCAGGCGCGGTTTCCGACGGAGTTTAACAGCAAGGTCCCTTCTGTAGCATACGTTTTTGGACAAAGCTAACCACCATACGATTGGAGATACTGCGCTTCTGCTACGGCTTCGCGCAGTGGCTTGACCCATATACTTTTAAAAAGCAGTGGAGCACTTGAACTGCGCTTACAGAAGCGAGTGAAAACATGTTCATTTAGATTTAGAAGACGCACCTAGCTTTTACATACTTGAAAACGTTATCACCTCACATACAAGAGCAAAAATTTCTATGTTCAAACACTACTATCTGGAACTTAAACATTCATGGATGCCGCTAAATCTGGGCACAAGTAGAGGAGGCAACATTGCTATATCACACAGTAGTGCTAAATTTCGGAGCGTTAAGTCTTTTTATAACCGCCAAAAGCAACTAGTGCCTGCGCACGCACATAGTTATTCCTAAATCTTCCGTTTTAGTGCACTATTTTGTCGTAAACGACGTATTTCTTTTGAAGTGGCAAAGCCATATGAAGCCAGAAGAACGAACACTAGGCACATCTTTATCATACCCATCATTCCCATGCTGGCTCAACGCCTTGTTTGCAACTCCTGTAGACACTAGCGCCAGATTTCCCTCTACTATTTTGGTAGGAAACCCTATGCTAGAGACAACTGTGCATGGCTAAGTCTGAGCATGACTGTTCGATTGGCATATCGCGTCGCAGTTTTTCCCAAATGCAGACATTCAGAATAACAAGACTGCTGGCACCTGCTAATATCTGTGGATGCTGCATCCGCGGCGTAATTTCATAGATTAGTTGTGCAAAGGCGGTTCAAACAGCTGTAACAGTGTACTAACATCTGTAAGCAAATCGTGAGGTATACGTTACTGACTTCAGAAAGTAATATGGCTAAACTCCGTGGATGTGTTCATGACCATAATGTGTATCGTGTACGTAAAGTACATAAAAACTGACAGCCTTGATTTCATTCTCTATATATGTATACGTGCTTTCATTTAAGGAAGCCTTTGCAAGAGGGCTTACTGGAAAATCGTTCGAATTACATAGCATGAGTGCACACAAGCTTGTATACAGCCCTTATTCAGGCACATCTGTTCAAAGCTTTATCAATAAAATCATTGACTTCTCTCAACCTATTACTTGACTTTTGTTTTGCTTTATTTCACACAGTCCCTCAGGACAGAAGGCTCATTGCAAACTATACAGCTGCACCACTTCCTGGTTTTTTGTAATCACTTGTATAATGTTGAGTGACCAAGGAGTACAACAGTCCTAACGACTGTAGAAAGAACCCATGTGTTGTTTGGGATGCCCACAAAACTAACCATATTAACATGTTATAAGGAATTCAAACTTGCACCGCATGGTTCATTTCTGTGATCATTCATATACTTCCCTACCAGCGAACGCTGCAAACTTAACCACCTAACCCTATACACTTCACTGAAAAGTGTCCTGTCTTGTAGTATCACACAAGTTCTCCCACGTACGTCCCCAGACTTCCAACATTTTGCCAGTTTTTCGCCATTCAAAGTGCACCAACCCCGACAACACCATGTATCCTTCTGCAGGACGAACCACGACTCATATTCGTTCTTTGTGCAAGCCTCAATAGACTAAAATGACCATCCCAATTCAACTATACTTCATGAGAACCCTCTTGAGATGATATTAGACTTGGCCAGTGACCATATATCACCTCATGCAATGCCTGACCAGACGAACTTTCATTGAACTCTTGACTACGAGAACCCTCTTCATTTTAAACACATTGTCAAAGAACTAACCTATGGTAAATGAAATTTACACCCCCACCCTCCATGTAAAGCCCCCTCGGGGGTCTTCGAGCTATCAGAAATAAACAATTCACAATGGTAACGAAAAAAAAGTGACAGTTCCGCCTCAAGGGCGAAGCAATGAATGCGATAGCAAGAAACTGCAATGCTATACAAAGTGAGGCTCGCAGCTTCAGGACCAATATTAATTGCAGGAAACATGCACTTGCTAAGTGAGCGGCTCCCGTGGGCCGTGCTGGTACCAAGGGCTTTATACGTTGCGTTTCACAAAGCTACACATACAAAGCCACGGGAGGCCGCTAAATGAACTGTCCTAAGATGAGCGCGAACTATCAAGTGAAGCATGCGCGAAACGAACGCACAGATGTACACCGAACGAACGCGAATAAGCTGTCACAATGGATACTCTCAGTTTGAACAGCGCTCCTGTTGCAAAGGCGGCTGCCCGTCGCGCTCCTCGCGCCATCTCGCTGGTAATGAAGAAACGCTATAAGCGCCTGCCGTCTCTGAGTCCAGCCCAGCGGTAAAGGGTGTGCATATAAGGCTCGCCGTGAGCTCCTTGAAGCGTCTGCTCTTCGTGGCGTTGTGGTTAGCGCCACGCGCTGCGGAGTGAGAGGTTCCTGGTTCGATTCCGCGCGTCGGAAGCATTCATCCGAATTATATTTATTTGGGACTTTTATATATATATACATCCTTATACATATACGGTTCATGACGGCGGCGACGGGGACGGCAAAAATCAACCGAGACTGTCCATATAATTGATATCGCAATAAAAATGAAACGACCTTAACAATTAACATGACTTTCTGATACTTCAAGAAATGTTGTCTAGAGGATGAAGTGTGCAGTTGACACCTGAGCTGACCGGACCACCTGCAATGATGGGAACCTAATGGGAAATAAACAGGGACAACTTACATGGCAGCTTACTGTCACATTTCCTTATTACATTGGTACAGCTAATGAAGATCCTGTTCCTATGGTATCCACACTGCAACACCATGCCATGACGGTAGGGTTCACTGGATTTCTATCTCCATGTGCACACCATGGCTTCTACACGAGCAAGAGCCACTGATGATGGCGCCCTGGTTGTCCATGCCACTATAGATAGGAAAATTACCAGGATGTCATTCAGGCTTTCTCGACAATGGATAATGTGCCAGAGCCATGCTAACCTGTGCGCCATCTGGGGGAACCATCCATGGCTTTTTGGTCCATAGAGATAATATACTGACTCTAGAGGCAAAGCTGGGCCGCGGAGGGGGGGTCCCTCCTGCGCGCCGCCCTCTTGCAATTGTGTCAATGTGGCCAGCCTAAGTATTACTGAAAGTGCTAAAAACAAGTGTAGGTCGTCTTAAGCTGATTCCTTAAAAAACGAATAATCTTGCGAAGATTTAGTGTGAATATTAAGAATACTGAATACAGTTCCTAAAAATGTAATTATTACATTTCACGATGCACGCATTCGCTCAACAAAGCGTGGTTTCGGATCTCTTTATTTCTGTTTTCGGATTCTCCCTCTGCTTGGGTGTCCGATATGACATATGTGATCGCGCGGTGACATCGGTTGACGCGATAGCGCATTCGTGCGGTTACGTTGTTATTGTTACGACCGGCCCCTCTCTTTGTGACCGTAGCGGAGTAGCGACGGACAGGTTGATGCGGTGTTGTTCGAGGGCACCAGCTTGGCAGCCGGGCTGTTCGATCATGCCTCAGCCCGCCTCAGCCGCAATGTACAGGCAAAGAAACTTAAACTAGTAGGTCGTGCCTCGAAAGAGCTTTCTGCACCAGAGAGAATAAACCATGCTTAACACGCACGTACGGTTATGTAGGTGTTCTCTGTACGCACGTTGAACATCGCGCACGGACCGCTTGGACACGGCGATAATCGACAAGCTTGCACTGACAAAACGCCGGGTGCACCGCGTCCACTGACAACGACGCGTGTCGTCTCTCGATTTCTTGCTGAGACTGAGCTTCCCAGCTTCACGGACGGCCACCGTTCCACATTCTAAGGTTCCATCGCCGGGGATAACGAAACGTGTTCTTTGAAGGCCTTGATTTACCAGCGCTGATCGTAAACAAGATAGGTGCTGCCATCTATCGACGCTGATTATTTTCCGCGTAGCTTTCGAGATTGGTGCGCCTAAGCGCCATTTCGGAGGCTATGTGTTTACATACTCTGTTGCCAGATTAATACCGGCTACTGTCCCTAATGATAGCGTGAACGTTGCAAGATGGCGTCGACCACGGGGGACCCCCCCTCCCATACACGGGCCCTATGGGGAGCTTTGCCTCTAGAGTCAGTATATTAACTCTATGTTTTGGTCAGAAATTGCAGCCTAAGGGCACAATCCAGGCTCGTACCTCTAGCAAAGCATGGCTAAATAGGCAGCACAAACTATAGGACTCAAGAAGGTAAGACAAACACAGCGCTGAAATTAAAAGGGAAGGTTTATTTCAAACGCTAGTAGTTTTAGAAACACATGGCCTCATAAGTCATCAATGAGTGCAGGCCGCTGTGATGTCACAATGGTTGCAGTGCTCGAATGTTGGCCTGAAGGACTAGGGCTCGGTAGAGTCTAAAAGTGCAACATATAAACGCTTGTCTTTTCACGTAAACACATATTATTTATAAGCAAAATAGAAATGTATTACATTTCGATATAGGCAATGTCAGCATAGTCTTGTAGATTTTAAAAAAGTGGTGTGTATAACCCAAAAATTACTGCGATGCACAATATGATAACATGCTGCATAATGAAGCCCAGAGTACAAAATAGATGTCACAGTAACATTGTGAAATGCAGGATAACATTTTCATTTGTGTAATGCATGTTCATTCGGGCTTGCAAAAATAGCCTCTAAATGTTTGCACCATCTGGATCGTGAAAAAACATGGGTGCACTATGAATCCAATATTAGTCGCTTCAGCTTAGTCGCTTCAGTTTATGCTTCAACAGCTCTCTGTTGACACGATTTGTCATGGCGTGTGGCAAAGTTGCCACAAAGCTTGTCAAAAAGCATTTCAGACACTGTCTTTTCATTTTGGGTAGTGTGTCATTCCGGTTATTTGTACACTAATTTTGTACACAATATATCTGTGCAGAGCTCCTTAAGCAGAACTTTGAGATCATTCGAAAAGCAAGTATTCAGTTTTACATGAGTCACACTCCCTATCGTGACACTAAAGTTTTGCACGTTCATTATTATTTGCAAGTCACGGCACCGTGCAAGAAACTGTGGGAGGCAAAATGGAATGATCACTTTCTGGATGCATAAGAGATGATTCTCCTGCTGCCATATATATTGAGTCAAAAGTTCCAACAGCTGTTTTCCTGTGGCTTTTTCTTTTGCTATGCCATTTACAGTGTAACCAATAGAACTAAACGAAATGAAAAAGAAAGAAACTTATGACCATGAAAATGACATGAGTGGCGATCGATTGAGAAACAATTTATTTTTATTGGCAAGTACTCGGAACAACCAGAGGCATTCAGCAAGTTGACGAACATGTACAATCACACTTTGAATTGAGGATAAATTCCCGTGAAGAATGGAACACCAGAGTAATTGCTACTGAAATTAAATGTCAGAGGCATGGTACTACTGCAAAAAATATTACATGTTCTAATTATAAACATACAATTGTAGGCACCGTAGCTTCACCAAAGGAATTCAGTGATAAGTATTGTTTGGTAGCAAAGAAGTGGTCTTTTTTCGCCAAGCATGCCTACTTCATCCACCAGCCTATAAAAGGCTGGCGGATGTAGTAGCTTTGGCCAAAGAAAATATCTAAACTAGCATAACGAAGTAATGCTAGGTAAGCCTCTATGGCTGCCAGACATATGCGCTGTCTCCAGGAATTTAACACAACTCTGTGCCTACTTTCGATAAGCAGAAGCCGCGATAGGTTGGGAAGCAGGTGGCACACCTCCTTGCATCTGTCATTTGCTGGCCTCAGTGCCTTATTCGGCTAATTTTCATGCTGCAGAGCAGCATTTCTTTTGGCTTTTTAATGTAGTTGATACGCTCAGCTCATCAAGCATTTACTTGCAGTTAAGGCAAATGAGAAGCCAGCTTGTACAGCTCTTTTTGGTTGTTAGCACTGGCCTGGAAACAAGTTCGAGTGTCTGCAGCTCTTTCAGGTGGTATGTTTTTATACTATGCCCGTTATACATAATATGTGATGCAGCAGGGAGACACGTGAATAACGTAGTTAAGAGTACATCCTTGTTATGTTGTCAACCAACAGTTTTAAATTCTCATATGCCAGATGGCTGTGTACCTCTGTGACATGTATAGTAATTTGCAAAGTATGCCTTGTACGTAATGTTTGTTATATTTCATGTTTGTTATGCTGTAACTTGTACAGTAGAAAAGCACAAGCAAGAAGACACCCATTTAAAGTTAATAAAAGGCAGAAAGGCTAAGCTGTGCATGTCCAACGCGCTCGAAAAATCACGCATGCACTCTATGAGCATAGTTATCAGGCTAAAGTGATAATATACAGTGGCAAAGCTTAAATAAATGAGACACAACAAGTAGAGAGGAGGCAAGAGACAAGAGGAGGAGGTTTGCCTCCTCCCCCCTTCCTGTGTCTCCTTTATTTACGATATACCACTCTGAATGCGCACCAACTGGTCCCGCGGGTGATTGCACTGATAGGAGCTGGTTATCCTTACCGAATGCTGGCTTCAGTTGCACAAAACATAGTGAAAGAAATAAACTGGTGGAAATCTAGTGAACGACTGAGTAACAACAACAATATGTAAAAGCAAGCTTCACAGATGCACTGTAATACCCTGCATACATAAACTATCTTACAAACTGACACGGATAGGCCAGTGTGTTTAATATTAATGTGGTGTTAATGTGGCCAGACTAGTGGACGTTGAAACGACAGGCTTCGTTAGTATGACAACAATGTGAATAGTGCTGTTAGTGGTTCAAAATTGTGGTTGCTCCACTCCAAAATTGTGGTTGCTGCCCCCATTTTTTAAAAAAAATGTGACATGCAAGAAGCAATAGCCATTTGACACGTAAAATTATTGAGAGCCGTCACACTGCATTGTTAAAAGATAAGTGTGTGTTCGTCTCTTTTACTCTCAGACAATGAAAGTGTATGTCTTTCTGTTAACATGCCATGAACTATACCGCTTTTGCCATGCGCACAGAGTATCATGTAATGATTACTTTTTCATTTATTCTTTTATGTTGTATATGTGGTTATTTCTGTATTTGTTTTGGTTTGTGTTTTGCTTGTGGCGTGGCAATGTTCCGCATGTATTTATGAATGTCTTTTGCCACAATTAAGTCATTTTAAATAATTTGATAGTCAGTGCTGCATGGCGTGGTTCATGTTTTTCCACCATCCTTGTTTCACGTTGTCTTTCACAAGGGGGTCCTTTACCAAAGGAAACATGTGTGTGAGTAGTCAAAATGGTGTGCTGGCTCCTCATGGTGCAATCAAGTGTAGGGGAGCAGTTCAATTGATTATCGTATCAAACATGCGTGGTTAGAAGCAGCAGACTGACCGAAATGACAAGGCATTTTCCCATGTAGGGGTGCAGGACCAGCATGTGGTGTACAGTTGGTTGTGCATAGTTGTATATTTGGGCACGCTGCTTAGCACTGGAATGACAAACGAAAAAACAAGCCTGAACAGAAACAGACAAGCACGCTCATCCTGTCCACCCTCTTTTGTTTTCTCGTAAGTCATTTTTGTGCCTGAGTAAGCTATGCCTGACTATTTTAACCATCAAGAGGTGATGCCACAAGCAGACATTTTTCATCCTGCATCAAACTGTCGGCACTTCAGGTAGCTGCAACAGAGCACAAGCTACACACACTATTCCCCTCAGCGAAGGACCCTTCTAGATTGCAACAAAATCATTGACTTGGAAAAAAAATACTGCTTTTCCTTGCCAGTTTCTCAAGTCTTTTTGATGCAGCTGCAGAGTACAATTATGTGTCAGTGCTGAAATGGCGGATTCTTAAACATGTTCACAATTGCACAGGTTTTACGTGCCAACCCACAATATCAGAGACCGACTGTAGTGGAGGACTCTGGAAATTTTGACCACGTGAGGTTCTTTAACGTACACCGATAACGTACACCGATAACACACAGCACATGAGCCACTGAAATACTCACCTCTACAGAAAAAGCGATTACCATGGCTACGATCGAGCGCACATTCTTATTAAAATTAAGCCGAGCACCACAACCACACTACCACCGCCAGAGGCATTCGTAAGCATTTCTGCTGTATTGTGTCATATTGCTGACAATTACGGTAATGAATGTGCCAGGCTGGCAAACAAAGACAGCATACCCCGTGCAATATATGTTCTTATCTCTAGCAGTACTTCTGTGCAAGTACACCATTTTATCACCTTGCAATATTTTACAGTTTCACATTTGCGCTTCTTTATTGTGTATGCCTTGTTGTACATTACCTGTGAAATTTCAAATTAACATTTTTACTTATCGGCGTGCTGTTACCGTCGTGACTTTTCTTTTAGATGCGGAGCATCTCTTGCTCGCGGGTATGGCACGCGTCCGGCGTCCGCACTCACACTACGCATGCGCGACTCTCCTCTCTCCCTTCCCTCTCTCCAACAGCTGCTGCAATAAATAAAGCGGGTAGGGAGCGCGCGCGCGCGGCGTCCGTCCGCACTCACACTACGCATGCGCGACTCTCCTCTCCCTTCCCTCTCTCCAACAGCTGCTGCAATAAGTAAGGAGGGTAGAGAGCGCGCGCGCTTCGCTTCAGTAGTATCTCCTTCTCCGATGAAAGAAGTTGGTGTTGGTGTTGTGTGATGGAAGCAACCGTTCCGTCAGCGAGTGGGTTGACGCAAGTACCCATCAGCATCAACCCACACTCTGACAACGGTCACGCGATGCGTGGTAACGAACCAAATTAACAACGTAATAACACGCAAGATTCACCGCAAGGTTCATCGCAAGGTTCACCGCAAAGGTAACACCGAAAACACTGCAAACCTGCAAACACTGCCGTTAAATGCACCATTTAAACTCCCAGCGATGCTCCGCATCACCCCATGGTCCCCTTCGAGGAGATGGTGTAATTTTTTTATATGGCTCTGCAAACTATTCAAGTGTTTCAATGAGAGCCTTTTGCCACAGTCCTTTCTGTGTGACATAATAAAAATATACTTGATTTGATTACTGTAGTCTGTCCACTAGGTATCTCTGTTAAGGTAAATCTGCAGAAAACTTCCCTGTGGCCAAAAAAATGAGCTTGAAGGCTAGTTTAAATGCGCACATTTTAACAGAACACAATAAAATTTTGTACATTAGAAATGATGAAAAAGAATTTTTCTTGCACATCTGGCACAAACACTGATCTTGATGCTGCAGAGCAGGACTCCACAGTGGAATATGACCAAAGGAGTCTTAATGAGTTTAATGAGGAAGTGTCACTTTACATTGCTGCTCACAAAACGCAAGTGATGCCAGTGTACAGACAGCGCAGTAAGACAGCATGCCGCGAGGCAACATGGACACATTCTTAATAAAAACATATTGTGAAGTGCATTAATACAAATTAAGAAGAAGAAATGGACGTAGGCGGGCCATGTAATGCGAAGACAAGACAACCGTCGGTCATTAAGGGTAACAGAGTGGATTCCCAGAGAAGGCAAGTGTGGCAGGGGCGGCGGAAAGTTAGGTGGGCAGATGAGATCAGGAAGTTTGCGGGGATAAATTTGGCCCAGTTAGCAAAGGACAGGGAGAACTGGAGATCCATGGGAGAGGCCTCTGCCCTGCAGTGGGCGTAGACAGGCTGATGATGATTGTGAAGTGCAAATAACATGAAGTGCCTTAACTTAAGGAGAGGTAAAATGCTATGATTGGGGCGTCCATTTGTATTTAGCCCCAACTTCACTTATGTAAATGGCAGGGGACCTGTGCGTGCGTGTGTGTGTGTGTGTGTGTCTGTGTGTGTGTGTGTTTCCCATGCACACAGTAGCAGATTTCATTATCTTACTACCGCAACCGGCACCTTAACTGTGAATTTCACTGACATGGCTCGCCGTAAGACTTTCCTACTTTGTCAAATTGACAGAATTGAAACGTTAATACGGTTCGCCGGGAGAATTTACGAAGAAATAGCCCGCGATGCGTTGGAACAGCTGCCGTAACGGATATGCTTCGACTGCATACACGGGCCTTTTTCACCGCAATCGAGCCTTATGATAACGATCGAGAACGATGTCGCTGCCATGCCATGCAACAATTGAATCAGTTTGGCTGAGTTCATTCAGCTCTCGACTGGAACGACAGCACTCAGGAGGGACCGAGAAGTTCGATTGTGATGCGTGGATTTCTATTGATAGCGCATCCGGATAGCACAAAGCTGCGATCGGATATCGATCCGATCGGGCTGCGGTAGCAAAAACGGGACTAGCTTCAGGAGCGTCCGACTGGTAAATATCGAATTGAGGCTTGGTTTCTACCCAAGTGCCACTGATTGATAAGTTCAACGCCACAAAGACGCGATTGCTTTCTGCTTAGTCCGCGTTCCTGACCGCGAAAATAATGGTGACGGCGCTACATGTTTTAAAAGCATCGTCGCGTTCAACGCGCGGTGCCCAGCAGCAAATCCATAGCGCTGGCCGCTAGCTCCACGCTACTGCACGAAATACGCCAGGCAGTCTCGGTACGTACCTCGGAGCGTCGTCCACTTCTTTAAGCCAATTCCCTTATAGACGCGCTGGTTTTCCCTAGAACGCACAGGATCTCGCAACGCGTCGTTGATGCATGCTCACGAGCTGAAACAGCCTTTCACGTCGCAGCAGATCTTAAGGTTGAGGCCATTTCGTGGTGTCTGTGATTTGCGCAAGTATTTTGCTCTGATATACAATTCAGTGCAGCTCGGGACTTCATCCGGGGAAAGCGGCACGGGGCTTATATCCGCACGTCCTATCTTTGTCCATGCTAGCAGGCGCTCTTCAGATGGGTCGACCCTCCTCCGGACCGCCATCTAGGATCGCCCAGTGCGCCCCTTATAGTCCGTGGGCATTGCGACTACCTGCGGGCCAACTATATGCATCGCATTTCTTCACCGCCGTGGTTAAATGTTTGCCGTTATGTGTTTTTGTGTGCTCAGGGGCCTCTCATGAGCTCGCACATGGCAGTGCGAACGCGCGTTCGCTTCAATAGACGAGGTGCCAGCTGCTAATTGGAATTCGCTAGTTAAAATGGTGCTGACTATTGGGGCGTCAGTTAAACAGATCTGTGCGGTGTAATGTTATCTAAGAGCCGACGCTAGCCGCACAGCTGTTCTATGAATATTTATTTTGTAATTGATCAAGGGTGCACATCCGCTTATAGCACTTGTATAGTGACTCTTTGTACTTTATCATCGTCGCCTCTCACACCTCCCTCCATCTCTATTTATCCCTTTTCCCCTTACTCCTGTGAGGAGTCGCAGGCCAGAGACCCACTCTCCAGGCCGACATCTCCACCTTTCCTCTCATTAAATGCTTTCTTCTTCTTGTAATTGCGCTGAAGAGGAACTTACCACCCGCATTACATGTGACGTCAATAAGTGTGGGTATATATACCCGATCGTCGGTGTAAGGTTGCGTGAGGTGAGTGGTCTATGCGGTGCATTACTACGATGCGCTTGCGTGTATGTTTGCGTGCGTGCGTATGTGATGTTCCTTTGAATTCGTGGGAGTTTGTACATGCGATATTAAATGCTGATAAAGTGCGTATGCGTGAAAATAAATGGTGATAAAGCCAGTGAAAATGTAATCGCAGTGGGAAGCCTCCATTTTTTTTCCCCGGTTGGTCGGAATCGGCTCAACAGTTAGTCTGCCTGGAATGCTCTAGCGAGAGCAACTTTTAAACCATCGAGTGGGAAATGCAGGTGACTAAAAACTTGAACCCCTGCTGTTACAATCGCAGTTACACCAAAATTGATTCAAAATCTGTGGCAGCCCACTTACTCCCCGAAAAAACGAACGGCATGCCCCATTTTCATCCATTTTGGATTAGAGAGTATGCACGGTGTTTGCAAAACTGCTCTGAAACGCGCGCGGTTATAATCGTGGATCAGTTAAACTTCCCCAACAATAATGGATTATCGCACGGGACAACCGTCCTACGAAAGCAATAAGTGTAAGGGCGTGCAACTCTGAATGCATTCAGCTAACTACAGGATTTTCGAGCGTTTGGAAAGAGCGCATGATCTGCCGCTAAGCCCCTCCCCCCCCCCCCCCCCCCTAAGAAAAGAGAAAAAAAAACATAAACAGAGGTTCGGCCACCGACAAAGCGATGTTTGACAGCAGAAAGCGAAGGCACAATTACAGGTGAAGGGAAGATGTGTCGAACATATGGCACCACCTTATTTACTCTGATATCGCAGCTCAGGATGACATGATATGGTACCGATCAACCTTGTCTGCTAGCTCTCTGCGGCTCACCGCACGGAAAGACTTGGTCTCTTAAAGGGCCCCTAAACAACCCCGAGGTGTAAAATTTGTTTTAGATATAACTGCGCTCGTGTGCGATGTGAACATGCTCCCGCAAGAATTTTGCGAATAGGTGCAATAATAAAGAAGTTACACGGGTTTAAGTGACCGCTTGCGTCGGTTTCGTTTTCTCGGTCGGCCTCCCCACCCTTCTCTGCTGAGGAGAGGGTAGGGGCGGCGCGCCGTCGAGACTCCGCCCACTTTTGACACGTGACCTGACGTGTCATTTGACGTCATTGACGCTTGCGCTGCGGAACCGGTTGCTCCTGTTCTAGAAACGTTGGGTTGCTCCTGCGCTCACGCCGGTGGGATGGCCAGGGGATCTGACAATAGACGTTTCGACCAATCAACGAGATTCAACTACGCAAAGTTGTTCGGGGTAGAACATGACGACACCTAGGATGCGAGCGCGACTGGTCAGTCGCCGGAAAGAAGCGCGGGAATTGTTTTTTGAAATACGGCGTCTGTGTGGCGCGCAGCGCTGTCATATTCGCAGAATGTGATCGCCGCAACCTTCTCTAAGATTGAGTTGGCTTGTTTGGGCGGCTTTGAAACAAAGTAGGAGCCTGTTTAGTGGCCCTTTAAAAACAATCACAATGCCGCTGAAAAGCTGCAAGTCCTCCGATGAAGTGCGCCTGCATAAGATCATCAGGAACAGAACGTGCACGAAAAGGCAGGGGACAAAGTCACAAGAAGGGTACATAATAAACATAGATATGCGCTAGACTTTCAAGTGCCGCACGATGGCCCTCGCATTTCCCGAGAAATACGACGCTGTCATATTTCCTGTGTATTCGTAAGGATGTCGGCGTGATCCCGTTGCAGGTCATTAGAAACGTAGACAAAAAAAAAATAATAACTGCTGCAGATTCCACGCATCGTGGCAACGGGTGTCATGCGAAAAGCCAGCCAGAAAACAGCCCGTGGCGAATTGGTTTCTATTCAACGTAACGAATCAGATGAACGCCTGTGCAATGGACATGAGAGGGTGCATGCTTAACGCGGGTAAACCAGGAACGTCGAACACCGTGGCGACTGAATGGTAGCCTATGGTACGACGTAACGTGCCACATACGTTAGTTCAAAGCGCATACGTATGCTTTGTCGGAAAAAAAAAGCACTATACACTGCGCTGAAGTGCTGTCGTAGGCGACGTTTTTAGATGCGAAGCAGGTTATGGCGGAGTTCAATGCTGTGGTGGTGGTGTGCGGCGTATGTCTACACATCTCTTCTCCTCTCCCCTTCTCCACGTGACCCTCTCCACACACGTCCTCTGTGAACTGCGCGCATTGACTATGGAAACGCTCTTTCTTCCATGAACGCTTGACCAGCTCGAAAGGAACGAGAAGACGCCCTCGCCCGCGAGAGACAACGCTGACGGAGGCAGCGTCTGCTAGCGTCAAACCGATGCAAACGCGTTGTGCACCCCCCGTGCTGCTTCGCATCGCCCCATTGTCCCCTTTATCGGGAGATGGTGAAATTTTTTGAAGTATCGCTACGGGATGGAGCACAGTTAGAAGAAGGCGCGCCGAGTGGCAGTACAGCACAATTATTTTGTTGTAGACTGCTGTCATATATAGTGCTTATAGGGGCACTCGCGCGGTTTTTTCCCCATATTCTGATATCGCGGTTTTTCAATGGCACTGATAGTCCTGTAGCTGGCACGGTGGTTCAATTTGCTCACAAAATCACCAATAATTTTATATAACCGAATGACAGATGTGTTCAAGCCGGAGCCTTAAGAAGCAGGTGCTCCGTGACGTGTATGTCATGACGTCACAACCTCCTCCCCATCAAAAATATGGAGCCGGTGCCACACACTTACCTGTCTTAGGAACTTCTTGTCCATTCATCGTCAATTCACGGTTGCCAACAATTTTCCTTCCTCTATGGCTTACGTTAAGCCAGGTGTATGACAGGCGAGTTTGTTGGGGCCTTCACTTTTCCTCATATTTATTGATGATCTACCTTGAAACATTACCACTTGCATACACCTCTTTGCTGATGATTGGATTCTTTACCGAGCAATCGATTCCTGTCACGATCACTCCAAGCTACAGCATGACCTTCAAACTATTACTTGTTGGTATAACACATGGAAAATATACCTTAATCCCTTCTAAATTTAAAACTGTATCGCTCCCATCCAAGCGCACTATCTCCGCATTTGCTTACAGTTTAAGTAACCCGGTTTCCTTTCGTGTCGCTACCTACAAATATATTGGCGTGAACATCACCGATAACCTGCCTCTTTCCTCGTACAATACAAAAATTTGCCTTACTGCTTCCGAAACGATTGGCCTTATACGGGGCAAATTGCGAAATTGATGCGTGCGCAAATTAGCATACCTGACGTTTGTACGCTCGCAATTATTATTTGCATCCGCTCTGCAGTCACCTGATCAAAAATATTTATTAAGCATGCTTGAACGCTTACACAACAGAGCTGCTCGGTATATAATTTGGAATTGCAATCGGAACTCCAGTATGCCGCATATCAAACTCGACGTTTTCTTACAGCCCTTGACATGCGTCGCAAGGTTGCTTTGTTCTGTCTACTTGACAAACACGTTCGTTGCGATAAACCATTCATACAACGCTTTGAAACACCCTCCCGCACATGCTCAAGACTACATAATCATCTAAGCTTCAAGCACATATTTGGCAAGACAACCGCTTTCAAATGATTCGCTCTACCACGTGCCATCTCATACTAGAAAAGCCTTCCCTATGATATCGTTTCGATAACCGATGGCAAAATACTTCCTGAACTGTTAAGCACGCTTTTTGCTTAGTCTGCCCTGTTTCGTTTGCTTAATTCTCGTTCTGCCACCGTACCTGTTGCGTTAGATTTTGCTATTCTTGTGGAACCCTTTGTTTTACATTGCTCATTATTACTATGCCCCCCTTATTCAATGGCCGAAAGGGCCTATAAGGCGATTTGTAAATAAATGAATAATAAATGCGGCGATGTCACACGACGATATATTGAGTTGTGCCACCTTTTCTGAAATTGACAGCGATGATTCGATCGGTGAAGTATTGCCTTTCTGCTCTTGATCAACCACATGCTCGGGAGTTAATATCTTTATACAGGGGATACATGTTTTCGGATGGTGAGAACAGCTTCCTTAGCATGCGAAGAATTTCGTAAACTATATAGCGCAGCGCGTATCAGACGGCCAACGTGTATGTCCGGTGGTGTAACAAACACACACACACATGCGCTCACAGAGAGAGAAAAACGTGATGCGGTCACTATGAACGTCCACATCTGTGCACGTAGATCAACATGTTCTTGCAGCGTGATTTGAACTTTAGATCTCTGGAGTCGAAACAGCCGCTTCCCGATGCCATAACAACGATGTAAAAAGGGTAAAAAGAAGTAGGAAAACGACCGATATTAGAGCAGGGCGATAACATTATTCCGCTCACAGCCTTGACACTGTGCAGTCGCTGAAGGGGCGGATAAGCAGTAAATCCAAACTCCAATGCATACGCAAGTGAGCGGCGCGGAGCTCCGAGGAGGAAATAGCGCAACCGCACTCAAGTAAGAGCTTCTTCATGACACCCAGGTCAGTTATCTGTACCAAATTCACATACAGGTGAGTTTTACCCGGCTAGCACACAAAGGATTTATTACGTTTTCGAAACGAATATTCAAGACGTTAACGACGTCGCAGAGAGGGCACGCGTATGAGGCGTTAGTCTAGGAATACCTCGTCTAATGTCCGGCTTGTTGCACGTAAAAGAGACGTTTCGTTAACGTCTCCGAAACGCTTTGAAAAAGCCGGTCTTTTCAACGGCTTAGAGGAGACTAATAATCCCATTTTGCGGGATTTCTGAATCCGTTTAAAGACTTACCAAAGACGTCATGAAAAAGCTGTTCCTGAAACGTCAGCCGTAATCTGAAAAAGAAGCAGGGATCGTGCTCGGGAACCGGGCGCGCCCACCAAAATTTTGATCTGGTTGCCACCCCCAGAATATATAAATGGAAATCTGACCTTAGAGCTAACGCCTTAGTGGTACAGATGACCACGAGGCAACTTTTTTCCACCCCTCAGGCGTTCACCCTGTGTTTCTGAAGGTTTCAGCGAAATCATAATATTGGGGGGCATCCCCCGATCCGCCGACGCCGTCCCTGCCTTATGGTAGTAGCTGCGACCTGTGTTACCAGCTGCACCATAAGGATTTCAGTGCTGCAGAGTGGGGAGTCGTTCCAGCTGATTACTTTCGTAGTTACGCCCTATGAAGAAGTCCTGGCGTCGCACTTGCCTTGAACTCTTTTTTTTTTCTTCTCGTGGGTCGAAGCATCAGCACTGAATGCAACTGAGCAATAATAGTGCAGGCAGGTAGGCACACAGTTGGTCTTCAAAGGCTTCATCAGTCTTAGCATTTAAGTCACAATTAGTTGTCATGCATACAAAAATCAATGTAGCATGTGCTTTGTGTGAAGCAAATCTGCCAAAAATAGTAATGACATATCCTTCTACAGTGAAGGATAGACAGTTTCTTGGCAAGCGACCTAACAAGGAGGTCTCCGTGCCAACGATCACGAATTCAAAACACTGCTACATGAACATTTTATTGAGAAGCTAAATTGTGCAAGTTAAAAAAAAGGAAAATGAGAAAAGCGGGAAAAATAAAAGCACCAATATTCAAAGGGAACTGCAGAAGAAATAATTTAACTATATTTGCAACTTATTAACGCCTAGAGCCGTACGGAAAGAGGACTAGCAGTCACGCAATTATCAACAGCCAAACGGCTATGCGCTTTTCATCATACGAGCAGCGCATCCTGTTATATAAGCACAGACAGAACAATAGATGACTGTGTGATAGCTGCTTTCAATCATGTTATGCAGTATCTTCACCATATAAAATCAATGTCAATAAAAGCAAAAGAACTCAAACATTACTCAGATATGAAAGTGTAAATTTGCGTAGGACAACAGCTGATGTAACGAGGCAAGCTTTAAAAGACAACGAAAAGCGTCAATCAAGTGACAATGAATATTGACAAAAAGTAAGCTTCAAAGAATGTAGCGCATAAAATATTAACAAATCGGCATAATGAGCAACATAAAATGCAGTAAACAATCTGTCACAGCGAGTGACGTTACATCGAAGCAACATTAGTTTCATAATGAAGCTACGTACTCGAAGTCCAATACAATGGAGACAATGTTGCGGCGACGAAAAAAAAAAAAATCAATATTCTCACTTACATATACGAAGTACAAATATATGTATCTCTACAAAGCATTGTATTACACACATCTATGCAAATCTGACATGAACGGCTACCAGACTGGCAATCATCATTTGGAAACCAGAGAAGGAAAAAGATTTTGGCACCAGCACATGATGCTACTCCTAAAAAGGACTTCAAATAGCCAGCATGTCTCATGTGCAGGATGAAGCTGAGAGTCTCCGAATTTTACCCTGTTTCACATGAAAAAAAAAACTCGTAAACTATACCTAGTCATTAAACAAAACACCTCGAAAGGCCAGCTCCTTCGACCATGCAACCTGTACCAAACGCGCAACTAGTTCACGTTCACAGACATCAAAAACTAGTTGTAGTGTCCAGGCTTAGTGCAGCGGATGAATACAATCCTACTGGCATCATATGACACGCTGTAACCGCCATCGCGGAAATGCTTGCCATGTAGAACCGCACTCGGGCCGTGGTAGAAGGCAGTTGGTGAGCCTGCAAAAAAAAAAAAAAAAAAAAAAAAAGAAGGGCCATTATTTCTATAAAGCTATTCTGCAACTGGGTTTTGAGGAACGAAATTTGAAGTGTATCTCTGTCATAGACATTGCGCCGCCCTTTACAGCAAGAGCTCATAATATCCTGCAACGTGCAATAGAGAAACACCCAAAATAAATTTTCCTCGAGTGCCTGCTTCCTCTGAATTGCTGCCTGCCCCACATGTATATATATATATATATATATATATATATATATATATATATAGATAGATATATTGAACCAACAAACTGTGCAGCATAGAAAAGAACAGGGGAAATTATTGAGGTTCGTAATTGTAGCATTATAATTGTGGAGTAAGCAGAAAGGAATTAAAGTGGACGAAAATACAAACCTGCCTTCGGTAGGAACCGAACCCACGACCTTCGGATAACGCATCCGATGCTCTACCGCTGAGCTACGTAGGCGGTCGTCACCGCGTCCACCTTATTGGGTACACATGCACATACAATCTAACACTCTCAGGATTGTATGTACGTACATATATCTGCGTACATATATACGAAGGTCAGTGAGCACCGCCGAAGCTTGGACGCTCGCGCTGGCGCCATGCGAAGGCAAGGAAGAGAAGGAAGAAGTCAAAACGCAACAGTCGGCCTACGGCAAAGGCGCTGTGTCTATGTCTCTATCATTTACAATATACTGTGGGGTTCGGAGCGTCACCCCAGGAAGCTTGGTGCACCTGCTGATGCTACCACTCCCGCAATATTATTTTACTTATTTATTTTAACATACTGCAGCCTTAATAGGCTATCGCAGGAATGGGTACAGAATACAAGAGAAAAATGCAATACACCAATACAGAGCAAAAATGTACAGAGCATGAAGATCAGTGGTTATTAATGTACAAATAAATTCATCACGTGATAAAGATTTAACAGGGCCGGGCAACGCATTCCATATTATAATAGTGCGGACAAAAAAAAACTGTATTTATGTCACTCGTGAACATTATATGACACACAGTACTCATTCGTTGTTTGATTGATTTGTGGGGATTAACGTCCGAAAACCAGTTCTGATTATGAGAGCCGCCGTAGTGGAGGGCTCCGGAAATTTCGACCACCTGGGGTTCTTCAACGTCCACTGACACCGCACAGCACACGGGCCACAATATTTCGCCTCCATCGAAATGCAGCCGCCGCGGCCGGGATTCGATCCCGCGACCATCGGATCTGCAGCCGAGTGCCATAACCACTAGACCACCGTGGCGGGGCGCATCATTCGTCGTTTATTTTGGAAGCATTCCAATACGCAGCATGTAGAAATCGAGTGACACATATGCTGCACACTTAGCAGGTGAGACTATTGTTCGAGGCGTGGTTACGGCGCTCTCAGTATGAAAGGGACCATGCAACACTTTTTGAACACACTGAACAAACTGTACCAATCAGTCATTGCGGCTTTTGTGAACATGTGAGCCAAATATTATTGTACTGCAAGCAGCAGTGGATTTTAAGTTTTGTTTTATATACCGCAGGAAATCGCCTGGGGGGGGGGGGGGGGGTCTTGTTTGAAAAGGGACGTCACTAGCAGCACGGACCCAAAGATTGCCTGCTCTTCTTCCAACAAGTAACATCACTGGCGCCACCGACTAGGTCACTTCGCTCACTTCGGTTTTCCTAGACAGGTGCTCAGATTGCCTTTATTTTTTAATGAAAAATGAACAAATAAAACATTCCAGACTACCTCTACGTGATCATAAGTTCGGCCAATGCCTCCAACAAAGTAGTTGGCGGTCTAGTGACATTTGTTGGAAAAAACAGCAGGTGAATTACGCCTGTGTTAAAACGAAATAAAAAATTCCCTGGTACAGGTAGATCAATAATATTTGGCTGACACGTTCACAATAACCTCCACGACTGTTCGGCATTGTTTGCTATCGAGATTCCGAAAGCTTCAAGGCTCCTTTAGTAAATGGAACCTCCCGCGATCAACGAGCACGCTATACAAAGACTGTGCACCACAACTACGCAGAGCATCAACAAATGTTCGCTGTGGCTTCGCTTTTGCCTGCACAAACTGCCTTCCATGGCTAGGTAATAGTGAAGTTAGTACAATGCAACGAAATATGGCTCAATTGGGGTAGTGAATATGTAGCGGTTCATACACAACACAGGACTTGCAGCACACATTTAACAAAATACACCATATACTATGACTTAAGGGCAAGCCCATTCCGCAATAAAAAAAAAACAGGAAAGTGCTAGACGTTCCGCAGAAAACTGTTGAATAGCACCGTGGCTTTGATCTTACGATAAATCGGAGCTTGAAAAACAAGCAGCCGTCGTACACACACACACACACACACACACACACACACACACACACACACACACACACACACACACACACACACACACACACACACACACACACACACACACACACACACACACACACACAAGCTGGAGGCGCCTGAGTGGCGAGGACAGATATAGGCATGCATTGCTAGATCCCGGCGCCAGACAGGCTGGCGACCCTCATAATATATAACAAGCAAAAAAAATAATCCAAACGTGCTTGTATCGGTCCTCGTAACACACCGCTCACCCATAGCCCGACGTGTTAATTTAGTTCGTTGTTCGTCACCTCATCATCTGCGTCCTGCACTCTGCCCAGCAACCTTGTTCAAGTCTTCACTCCCCAGTCCGTACCACGTGAAACACTGGACAGGTTATGGCGTACCATACATCCGCTGTGCACAACAGCGTGCCTATAACAACACTGTGGAACTAGATAACAGGTCGTGTAATTCTGTTGCTATTCGCGGTCTGCAAGAATGACGAACCCCGAAATGCGGAAAACCGCAACAGCATGGTCAATGAGAAATAATTACAATGAACATTCGCGTAAGAGTCACATGCCTCTGACAAAGTTTAAATGTGACCGAGAACGCGCACACAACACTCGTGTTGATCTGAATGCTGAGCTGCGTGAATTCATTTCACCACCACAAGACGCCATGATTGCCTGCGGCAGTTCTGCTGACATGCCAAAACAAATATTGCGAAATTTCTCAAGTACGTACATACGTAAATTTCACAGCCCTGAACTGAAATCTCATGAATGCGATGCCGCAGTGAATGAGCACACGACAACGGTTGCTCTTCAACACGCGATATCAAATGCATGTATTCATCTGAGTAAGACGCGACTAAATTACCACTATCCCACGCAATTGTACAGGCACTGTACTCACTACGCGTAACGGCCAGTTCTTTCCAACATCTCGGCGGTACTAACCAACATTGCCCGTCATCCTTTCCACTTTACCTACCTTCCCTACACCATGTCGCCCGCCACTTCCCTTCATCGTGCACTATAACCACCATGTTTTCCAGCACCCATCATGGTGATTTTTCTGACAGGGACATGAGTTTATGGAGTAGGGGGCTGAAGAATTGAGCGCAAGAGGAGTGCGCGCGCCAATGCCGAATATTGGGCATGCCATAGAAGTGAACACGCATTTATTCCGTGGTGATGATAGTTTTCTGCTAAGGTTGCACAGCAGAATTTGAATAGCTGGAACAGCCTCGCTGTGAAAGGTGTACCGATCGGCTTATTACCACATCATACAACAGAAAGGAACGGACAGACCGTTCGTATAGCGACCGGCGCGCGAAGGAAAACTTGCACTTGACTCCGTAGTGTGTCATTGTAACTCGTGAGAACCGCGTGCGGCTCAAACTTGACGCAACGTAAACAATCACACAATGACAAGGAAGTCATCAGAATCGCAGGGAGGGACACGGTAGATAATCCGCAACATCATGGCCCTAAATATCGACGCACACCATACAGACGCAGTTGGCACAGGCACAAACGATAGCCCTGCAGCTAAAGCTAGTGGAATATTTCTAGAGAAGAGAAGAATGGGCGGGCTCTCAAATTTTATGGAAGCAACAGATGTCAGCCACCAAACAAAAGTTTGCCTTGCCATGGCTTTTTCCCTGGCCAGGGAATGTCGAATGCCGTCTGAAGCATAATGAAGTATAGCGCAAGCGGAGACAGGGGCACAGGAATAATAAGGCTAATACAGCGCTGGCTTAAAGGTTATTGTCTTCGTAACAGCGAGTATATAGTCCAGAGCAAGAAAATAGAAGGCGCAATAAAAGGAGGTCTACAAGGTACAGTTAACCAGAAAAGGTTACGGACCACGTGAGCGCCTGGCCAATAACGTCTTCGCGACACTTCACCACGTCACCTGCGACGGGCAGCAGCGCTACGTTCAAGAAGCATCCCTCCGTAAATCTACGACCTCTCTGTTTTCCAACTGCGCACAAACACTTTTCACCTTTCTATTTTTAATGCTACACGCAGATTGGTTGCCGGGGCCGCGGTTTTATATATTGATAGCCTTTCGGGAAACTTATATCCCTTCATCAGCACACCGGTTGATGCAGGCCGTGACGGTTGTAATGCTGCTATCGAAGCAGGCGCGTGGCGTCCTTACCGCTCATGAGCGCAGCGCGTGAAATAAAGAACTAAGAGTTGTGGTGCACGGCACTGAAAAATCGACATGCTAGTGACTTGGCGCGGAAAGCCAGTTTGGGACGCGCTCGCGTTGTCCGCAAACTTTTGTTGTTGACGTTACAAGGTGTAGTACAAGGTAAAACGTGTGTCCCTGGCTCCTCTTGCGCTGTAGTTCGTTAAGCATCACGAACTTGCTCAACTCTTCACTTTGTAGTTTGAAGGTTATCAGGCAAGCGTCGGCCAAGAAAAACAACAGCGCCCTGGCACACAATTCTGTTGTTGTTATGAGGGGTTTAACGTTCCAAAACCGGTTCTGATTATGAGAGACGCCGTAGTGGAGGGCTCCGGAAATTTCGACCACCTGGGGTTCCTTAACGTGCACTGACATCACCCAGCAGACGGGCCTCCATCGAAATGCAGCCGCCGCGGCCGGGATTCGATCCCGCGACCCTCGGATCAGCAGCCGAGTACCTTAGCCACTAGACCACCGTGGCGGGGCCTGGCACATAATGCTGATGGTGGTACTAGGTATTGCTTCACTCACTGTTATTGGTGCTCTTTAAGCAGCGATTACACCCCTCTCCTACCGCGCAGAAAAAAGGTCCAACCTAGCCTACGCTTAAGCGGAACGAAAATGGTATCGAGTGCAAATATAAAGAGAAAGGGTGGCGAGTTTGTCGTGAAGGTGATTGTTGTGGCATGAGACAGCCAACATGGGAGAGAAGGATGTAGAATTTCGATTTTTCACTGATCCGATACTGACCACTGCAGTTCTGGGACACTAGGCTGATCAACGCTCGAGCAACAACGTTTAGCTCGGGTTAGACCCTGCCAGTGCGAGTCGTGTTTTTGGCTAAGATGTGAAACAGGGCAGCATGATTTTTTTTAACTATGCCGCTTACGTAGAGCTTGGAGAATCCCTTGCGTGCAGCACCAAACGATATAACAGCTTCTAACCTGTCTGCACATTTTCGTGCAGCATGGAGCAAGAAGTGACCCCAGTGCGGGTTGTCCTCGTCACAGGATCGAGTGGCTTCCTCGGACAGCATGTAGTGAAGGAGCTGCAAGAAGAAGAGCAGGCTACGATCCGAGAAATACGGCTGTTCGACAGCCGGCCTTACGTGAACAAACTAGGTGAGAATTCCTTGCACGAGTAGGCCAGTTCTTCGGTGTTCAGGCTAACTAAAAAGTACCTAGAATTTTTTTGGAAGTTGTGACACTGGTCAGTTTCAGGTGATTCACACCATAAATTAAGCGTATCACCTTATACTGTTGCAGCTGTGGGCTTGTTTGTGCCGTACTCGTTTTTTTGCCAATGCTGTTCGTTTTGAACTCGCTAAGCAGTAGTGTGCACGTTTACGACAGCTGTATGTCGTACAGTAGCCGTTGCGACAAACATGCGGCCGGTTATTGCCGAGGCCCGCTGCGGCCGACGCCCAGGGAGACCCCTGGCCTTCGAGTATGCGCCGCTACGTGTCGCGACGATACCTGTGGGTGGGCGTAAACGCTTCCTAAAACGCTAGTAAATGTGCCGCAAACGAAGCCTCTTTGGCAATGATCACCCATAAGCGTAAATGTGGAAGATAAGGTGGTAACTGTAGTACGGAAATTACGGCCACAAGCACGCGGATCTTCTCGGTGACAGGGTAGGAAGAGCTCATGGTATCGACGCGCTGCACTGACTCCGTCTGCTTGTTGCCTCGCTCGAGAACACGATGTCGCATGTCAACAATCACAAGATTTGAAGTCCGGATCGCATCAAGAATGGTTCAATGTCTGGCAGAAAAAATTCTGTAGATCCCACGCACTGTTGGAATGAGTGTCACGCGAAGCAGTCAGAGAGGAAATAGCCTATGACGAATTGTTTGGCATTCAGTTGAACTGTTACGAGTAGGATCAAGGCTCTTATGCAGAGCTCATGTACCTAATCACGAGTATGCCTAAGATAAGCTAACCAAGAACATCCAGAGCACCCTGGCGATTGAATGGTACATCATAGTACGATGCAACGTTGGAAGTCACGTTACTCCGACGCAGACGCATCCGTTTCATCGAAGAAAAGTGCACTAAACGCTCCGTTCATATGCTATCATAAGCGTCGTTCGTTGAAGGATTCCCACGGAATGTAGCAAACTTGCCCAAAAGCATACAGAATTCTAGCAGGACATAAGTATTGCTATGGTAGTGCATATCACACATTAGAAGCGGAATTCACGTTACACCAGCACCATTATTATAAAATGTTGGAGCAATAGCTTTATTTACTATACATACCAAGGGGGAAAAGCAGTCGTGGCCTAGTGGTATAGCGTGCCTGCTTGGCACCTCGAGAGCCCGTGTTCGATACCACCCTAAGGCTTGGTGGTTGCATGTGTGTCTGCGCGCCTGCCATGCCTACATTTTATTCGAGAAGTGCGATGATGTGTTCCTTTCTTGTCTTGAGAGCGAAGTTCTTTGAGTCGGCCGTCGTGTGTCAACCGCGAACATAGAAGAGTGGGCCGATCACGGAGTGAACAGTGGTGAGATGCAGAAAACTTGAGGTGCCGCTCAAACATGCAAATTCGATCCCCGCAGTCATAGTTGTTTCATAAAACTATGACTGCGGGGATCGAAGGATCCCCGCCGTGACTATGACACACTATGACTCTATAATGAAATCACCTGCCATCAAGATCAAATTACTCTAGACTCCAGCCTTCAAAATAGTTTAACATGGTGCGAACGCTGGGATATCCAGCTTAATTTTGATAAAACAGTATTTATGAAGATCACCAAAAAATTAATTAACTTTCGTTTGCTTATAATTTTGCGTCCATGCCACTTACAGAGTTTGATGAATATAAGTACCTAGTTTTCATAATAACTAATAATCTCAGTTGGAACTCGCACATCTCTCACCTTTGCGACTCAGCCTTCAAAAATCTCTGCTACCTCAGACACAAATTAAAATACGCTCCTGCGGAGACTCGTCCAACCGCTTATACCTCATTTGTCCGTCCTAAGCTCGAATGCGCAGCTATCGTATGGGATCCCTACAATAAAACTAACATCGATGCGCTAGAAAGGATCCAACGTAAAGCAGTAAGGTTCATCTTCTCTAAATATCGTTCCACCGACTCTCCAAGTGACCTAATGGCTCAACACAACATTCAGTCCTTGTAACTAAGAAGAAAAATTCACCGGCTTAAATTTCTATTCCAGCTGTATAATAATAGGTTGTCTCTTTCTCCTGAACCTTATATAAAGCCTCTCACTGCTCGCCGAACAAGACATCGCCACTCTGATACATTAACACCTTACAATTCCAGAACAAACATATTTAAGTATTCCTTTTTCCCTCGAACAGTAGCCGACTGGACCAGCCTACCTCTTAGTACACTCACCAACACCGACTCTATCGCATCCATTACATCTTAAATCTAGCCCTTCCTGTCTCAATACAGTGCACCATTATTGTTTTGCTGGCACCCTTGTACATTTGTGCCCCGCCACGGTGGTCTAGTGGCTAAGGTACTCGGCTGCAGATCCGAGGGTCGCGGGATCGAATCCCGGCCGCGGCGGCTGCATTTCGATGGAGGCGGAATGTTGAGGCCCGTGTGCTGTGCGATGTCAGTGCACGTTAAAGAACCCCAGGTGGTCAAAATTTCCGGAGACCTCCACTACGGCGTCTCTCATAATCAGAGCTGGTTTTGGGACGTTAAACCCCACAAATCAATCAACCCTTGTACATTTATCAGATAGTTATGTATTCTTTATCTTTTCACACTGTATATTGTTTTTGCTTGTATCATATTTTTCAGTGTTTGTTTACTCGTTGATAGCTTCACCTTGTTGCTTTGTATAGATCTTCGTTGTACAGAATTTTCGATACCTGCACACTTTGTACTTTTTGTGTGTATTGTTCCCCTCCTGCCTGGGCCTTTTAAGGCCTGCAGTATTCCTAAATAAATAAAATAAATAAAATAAATGTAGTTAACGCCGTCCCGGTGCTTCGTATGTTTATTTTAGTTGGTCATTGGTGGCTGACGTAGTTTCTACAAGAGAGGAACACCTATGGGCGCATGCCCTACAGGTATGCACTGGCCCAGGACTACCAGTGATTGCAGTTCCGTTAATCTAGACGTAGTTGACATGTGTGTCAACTTAATGATGCAAAGATTGTGATTCATGCTCGTCATACATTTGTGCCCTACCACGCAAATATTCGGGTATGATGGAAACGACACGACTTGGAGAGCACCGAGACGGAGGCGGCTAGACAGATACGTGCTTCGGATTCAAAAATATAGATAAATAGATGCTTAGCATTTAAAAAGCAAAAGGAAAAGCGATCGTGAGCTCCAACCCATGTCGCCCAGTTTACGCCAACTCATACAACACATTGGGGGTGATTTTGATAGACGACGTTCGTTGTCCACAGGAATTTAAAAAGTGTGGTAGTGTACTATTATAGCGTGTACGGTTTTAAATGCGAAGCATCTGCGGCTCACACATTTTGTGCGTCCGTATTACGAAATTATCATCATCATTAGTTCAGGTCCCCAAGAGCGCGTGCCCTTCTATGCAATGTCCAATGTGTGACATTCGCACGCGCACTCATTTCTTCTCTTGCCCAGATTACGTCGGCCAACTACTACACTGAATCCACCGCAGTGGTGTGGTGTAATGGTTATGGTACTCGGCCGCCCCCCCCCCCCCCCCCCCAACACAGAAAACGCGGGTTCGATCCCGGCCACGGCGGTCGCATTTTCGATGGCGGCGAAAATGCCAGAGGCCCACGTCCTGTGCGTTATCAGTGCTCGTTAAGAACCCCAGGTGGTCAAAATTTCCGGAGTCCTCCACTACGGCCTTTCTCTACTTTCTATCTCTTTCAATCCCATTCACCTATACCCCACGGGCGCTTAGCCGTGCTGCCGACATGGGCTGCAGAAATGAGCGTCCTTTGCTTAACAGAAGCACAATAATCATCTACTACACTGGAAAACTTAAGGTGGCGTGCGCACATGTTGAAGAAGAAAAATAACAAAAAAGACACAGGCGCACATTGTCTCGCATACCTATGCGGGATGAAAACACGAGAGAGACGCTTGATTTCGGAGTAATCTGAGGAGGCCTACGAATTTGTAATACATGTGTAAGTGATCGAAGTTGGCTAATTAGAAGCAATCAGAAGCGCCCGACACTCTCAGGAGGAGGAGGAATTAACTTTATTTTGGAAACCAGCAGGTTTAGGTGGTCGGGCCTAGGCTTCCCACTCAGAGGTGGGAAAAAATTATGCCACCACGGCGAGTGTACTCTCGAGACCGGTTGCTACTACCCTACTGTCCTAATTCACCTAAGCGCCCGATAAGCGATCACGTAACCATAACGTATTCCCGCCAAGCGATCACGTGACACGTTCTCGCAATCACGCAACGCAATGCAACGTGACATGTTCTCGCCCAAATATCGAATGGCTATCACGTGCAGACATGTTTCAGTTAACTATTGGCCATGTTCGCTGTGATCTGCCCTTGCGCGACCTAGGGGAAGCTGCGTACTTTCTTTAATACTGCTTAAATAGCAACCTAATGATATGGGGCTCTAACTGCTACAAACGAAACTCGGTCACGACTTAAATTGAAAATTTTCTCTTGACGTCGAAGGGCAAAAGCCAATCGAACCATTCGTTGCGCAAGTGCCGCACATTTAGCATTGCACAAAACTGCACGCGCGCGTATTTCATGACTATGATAGTTTTCTGCTGACATCTGACGTCACAACTAAAGATCTTAAACAGTTTCACTGCTAAGACAATTAAAACAACAAAAGCAGCTCTTTCTGTTTTATGTGCTAGTGTCTCCTCCTGAGGTATTTTGTTGTGTGTCGTTCTTATGGTAAATCTCCCGTCCAACACTAGGCAGCGCTCAATTGCTGTGACTTGCGGAAAAACCAACTAAGCGACTCTGGCGTTCCGACGGACCAGATAATAGGAAGGCGTGGCTTTCCAAGCGGGCGCGCGATGCCAAATGATGAAAAGACGCACCATATGAAGCACCTTGCTTCGTGCTTGGCAAAAATAATTCATTTTATATCCACAAAGATATAACACATCGTGCCGGCTATCGCCCTTTCTATAGTTAAAGTACCGTGTGTGCTGTACCATTTGGTTAATATGCCAGCTGCGGTGGGTTTTGGGCCGAGAAAAGCTGTAATTGCGGTCAGGGTTTTCAACCGAACCTGAGGCGTAAACCGTACCGTAATCGGAATTTTCCAGTCGAACCCGAAACCAATATTTGTGGAACGTGGTGAACGCGATCTCATTCTCTTCGGCTCGATAGTCTGAGTGCGGCGCACGACTCTTCAGAGAAAGTCACTCGTGATAGAAGCTTACCGAAAGGAATGCTTCGCGTGCATCTCGCTTTCTAAATGTACTATTAAGACAAAAATTCCCTACCATTGTTTTCACGTCCTCCCTTTTTGATTCGCACAGGTTGTGTTGTACCGAAGACTAAACCTACGAAAGAATACGTGGGAGACATTTGTAGTGCCGCTGATTTGAGTGCAGCGCTGAGCGGGGTGGACGCGGTCATTCACTGCGCGTCCCTCGTTGACTCCAGATTCTTTGCCGACAGAGTGCTTATGGAAAAAGTCAACGTCCAAGGTAAGAGGTCGCCGTCACTTGCCACTTACCACTGCTCAGGAGACAATTGGAGACATGTGGTCCTCGAAAGACAAACCTGCGGAGCGTGACAAAACCGGCAGACAAAAGCGCGCAGCTCGTATAACGTGAATGCTGGGAAGGTGCAAAGCATGCAGTGATGCAACGCCTATGAGCAATTCGTAATCCGTCGGCGAACGGTGAATTCTTGCAAGAGAAGCCGAACTGGTTGTGAGCGGATAGTTTTATGAATATTCCTCTGCAGCGAAAGAGGCATCATTTGCTTGTCGGTGACTGTCTTTCCGTTTCTTTAGCAGAGCTTGTTGCAACACAACAGGCAACGCTAGACATATTTTGCAGCGGCCGTTGTCGCACATTGCCCAAGCAACGCGGCGGCAGGACGCCGTCACGCCGCTATCTCCAGAAAGTCGTAAAAGCATCGTGCATCGATGTGAGTAATGCTAAATACCACTAGTTAGGAGGAAAGCATATTGGTGCAAATACGCAATATGAAAATAACTGGCCGCAATTGTGCACTATATATGTGGTCATAAACAGAAAGGCACGTTTTTTGGTAAAGTAACACGAACTAACACTTATACGCATATACATGATGGACGATGGCGTATATGCCTCTACCACCCTTGACAATACATATGCGTATAATCGTTCAATAATTGCTATTGTAAGTATCCTTGTATAGTTCCTTAAGTAGTAGCCTACATCAACGCTCCAGCATTGCATACAACAGAGTACTGGACAGCTGGTGGAAGTCATTCAATTATTGGTCATCTAGGAAGCAACACTGGTCGTTTCTCTCTAAATGTACGAAACATTCGTAGTAAACAGTTACAGGTGAGATAAAATATTTGAGCATCTCTGTCGTAAGCAGTTTAAAGTCTGTGCCCTCTTCTGTATGCCTCGGTGTTCTCTCGCGTGTTGTCTACTACAATGCGCAACATGCCTTTTACAAACGTGGATCAGTTCGTATTACAAGGAGTTCTCCTAAAGCACAATAAGCATGTGGTAGTGAAACTGATGAGCGGTACCACATTAAGTTTATTCACTGGTACCACGCATGCATTTACATTTTCTTATTTTTGTACGCTCCACAATTTATCCATGCAGGAACGTCAAATGTGGTCGAATCCTGCGTGGCCCATGACGTCTCATGCCTCGTGTATGTAAGCAGTGTTGCCGCGACGCGGCTGGTAAGAAAAAGGCGGCGCGATTTGCCCCTCCCCGAATACGCAGGACCGTACGGCGAGACCAAGGCCCGAGCAGAAAGTATCGTGGTCAACTCCAACGGGCGTCTCCTGTCCAACGGTACGTTTGGACAAACAAAGGTACATTTTGTTATTTTCACTGAACATCGGCGTACTGGCACCGAAATGGTCTGTAACGGTCGTCAAGAATGACTCGATCAAGACGCGGGCGTACGTCGGTATTTGATAATGAGCGGCGCAGAAATTGAGAATCAAATTTCACTAGTAAGAAATGGTTAGAAGGAAGCGCGGTAACAAAAAGTTGACTATGATGCGCAGAAAATATTATGCGCCAAGCAGCGCGTACCGTAGCCTAGCCATGCATAGTGTAATATAACAAGGTGGTTGTAAGGTAAGCAGAGGAGTAGGTGTGAGTTGAGGGGAAGGAAAGGAGGAAGTGAATAATTTGTGGGGTTTCACGTACCAAAACCGGGCAACGATTATGAGGGACGCTATGGTGGACGGCTCTACAAATTGTGCCCACGTGGGTGTCTTTAACGTGTGCTGACATCGTACAGTGAACGGGCTTCAGCATTTCACCTCCGTTGAAATACAGCCGTCGCGACCGGGATTCAATCCCGCGACCTTCGACAGGCGAGTGCTATAACTGCTAGACCACCCTGGAGGGGCATTCGAAGGATGTGAGAAGGTAAAGCGCGACATTATCGTTTAACTATATAGTTTAACAAAGGAATGCGGAAGGCAAGTGAGAGCTAGGACGACTCGTATTATGAGGTGGAGGGAAAGGAGGAGTAAGAGGAGTAGATGAGAGCGTAAATCATAGCATAGCAATGTAGAATCAGGTATAGCAAGCGGTGGGAAAGCTAACTGAGGAGGATAGAGAGCAATATATAGAGAAATAATGAAAGAGGGGTAGGAAAGAGAAGCGAGCAGCATAGAGGGCAATACATAGAGAGATAAAGAAAGAAAGAAAGAAGACGAAGATGAACATACAAGCATAAAGAACTCAGCCCGCGTTCGCAAAGTAAGGGCGCAGCGTAGGCTTCACCGCCCATGGTGGTGAACGGGAGTGCACGCGCTTACCTTTTCACTTATACTTGTTCGAGTATTGCGTGCTAAAACCACGACTATAGCACTAGGCGCTCTGTAGCGCAGGGCGCCGTATTAATTTTGGGCCATCTTGGGCTTATTAATCCGAGCCTAAATCAAAGTACGCGGCTGTCTTTTTGCATTTGGCTAGCATCGAAATACGACCGCCATAGCCATGATTCGACGAAACAGCGGCTTCAGGCATGGCAAGCCACAGCGTAGCCGCTAAGCCACCGCGGCAGGGCTTACACATATTTCAAGTGCGAAGAACATTTAGTGCCCGCGCTGTCAGCGTCCACTCTCTCATGTTGCTTGCTACTAAACAGGAAAATTTCGACCCACTCCTGCACTCGAGTAACTAGGCGCTCTCTGTCCCTGAGCCCACTGCTACATTACACTCTTAGCTGAAGGGGGAGGACTGCGATGGTAGGACAACTTCATTACTCTACCCAGAGTTCATCAGTTCTAGGTGGGAGGAATGCGCAGTCAGTCGCGGGGCTTACTCTTCCATTCAAGGAAGAGTAACATAGTCAGCGAGCTCCCATGCTGCTCATGTAGAGTTAGAAACTCGCGGAACTCCAGCGTTCGTAGCGTGAACAGCGCCCAGTACTCCATCGTTCGCAAATATCGCCGCACAACGATATGCGATTGCAGCCTTGCCGGCAGCGACTACCTGGACGCGGCACGTCTCAACGTACCTTGATATCCTGAATATACAGTCCAACAAAGTACACGCGACTCTCTGCGAGCGCGCCGCGTAAAGATTGTGCGTGGGCGCACGCAGTCGGATCGCGTCCCCGGACGGCCTGCCTGACGCGCACCGATTGGCACCGACTACAAGAGACAGCAAGCCAAGAATTCCGCCACCGCACTTCAAGTACGCTGTTAAAGACGAGCGCGCGCGCAAGAAGACAAAAAGCAAAAGCAAACGCAGGCGGGTGGAGAGATATCAACAGAACAGCGAGCAGCACCCGTGTGAGGGTTCCGTCGGGCGCCAGCCGCGCCTGTGCCTGTGCCGCTGTGGGTGCCCGAAGCAAGCTCAGCCGTATCGCGGATATCGAAATTATGGCCAGTTGGCTCTGTGAACGCTGCATGAGAATGGTGCTTGTTGTTGTTTTGTGGGGTTTAACGTCCCAAAACCAGCTCTGATTATGAGAGACGCCGTAGTGGAGGGCTCCGGAAATTTTGACCACCTGGGGTTCTTTAACGTGCACTGACATCGCACAGCACACGGGCCTCAACATTTCGCCTCCATCGAAATGCAGCCGCCGCAGCCGGGATTCGATCCCGCGACCCTCGGATCAGCAGCCGAGTACCATAGCCACTAGACCACCGTGGCGGGGCGAGAATGGTGCTGTTGAGTTGACACACTGTGCGTGTTTCGTGGGGGCAATCTCACTGTGTTCTCGTCACTGAACGCGAAGGTTGTGATGTGACGGCATGGCAACTTATGTCATGCTGCGACAGTGATGGTTTCGCCATGCCGCGACGCGCAACCATGCAAGCTCGGCCCAGTCCAGCGCACCCATGGTAAGTCATGCATTTGTTTTGTTTGTTTCTTGGTCTTTATCGCCGCTGATGCATGTGTACGTGTTGTTCCATACAGCGCACTGTCTAAGCGAAAAGCAAAAAAGAGGCGTTAGGCGCATATATAGGAACGACGCGACATAAATGCGCGCTTAGGAACACCCGTGAAGGCAGCACAGGCTTCGGAAGGTCATTCGATCAGCTCACGAAATCGCCCCCTTCACTTAAAAAAAACAAAAAAAAAAATCTTGTGCGATTATTATATCATGCGAGAAGGCTTAAACTTCGTGCTTTCGGTGAATGTAAACTTACGCGAAAGACTGCGGCTATCACAAATAATAATTGCTCGTGTAGTACGTGCTGACACCACGATATAATCATGAGGCACGCAGTAGCGCAGGGCTCCGGAAGTGCTGACCATCTGGTGTTCTTTTGATGTGCACTGATAACGCCCTGTATACGGGCTTCTAGCATTTTCGCCTCCTTCGAAAATGCGACCGCCGTGGCCGGGATATAATCCTCGTCATTCCGGTCAGCAGCCGATGTGTTTATCACGTCGCCAAGTGTTTATATGTGCATGTAGCACATATTTTTAACATTCGTTCAGTGCCGATAATCAGTTCTTTTGTTTTTCCCCCTCAGCCTGGCAATATATCCACATGTGCATATTACTGGCAGCTAGTAACAGGCCTTTGACAAGACGCTCGAGTGCAACATGTGTAACTGCGCGATGGACTTTACTAACATTGCGGACCTTTTTAAAGTGCACATGTAACGTTGTTTCGCGTTTCCTTGGCTTTGTGCATTTCGTATAAATGTGTGTGTCGCACAGCAAGTACGAAGCACACAGCAGACTACTTACCAGAATCTCACTGTGAAGTGTAACATGTGTTTAAAACTAGACTGCTATAAGAGAAGCGAAGTAAGCATTTTCAATGAACATTTCATTTTTATGTGCGCAAAATGTCTTATGGATCACCTTATTTCGTGTCTTTTCCAGGAGAATCTTTACGGTGAAGCCGCGAGAGTTATTGGCCGACCAATTTCTCCACAAGACCGATCGTGGGAAGCCTTCTCTGTGCCTCACAATGCACTGTATCAAATTCGCATACCTTTAAGACTATGAACGAAAAATGGGACTTCTGCGGCAGGCTATGCACAAACTTCTGGCAAGCATTTGCAAACACTCCACTGCTGAAAACATTGCACTTTTTAAAGACCTCTGTGGAAACTCCTTCAATTCAGCCTTCATTATACCCTGACTGCTTCACAGCCTACTCAGCTTTCATTTAAGCTCATGCTACTTACTAATTGGCTCCAATGTAGGCAAGACTTAAATGCACGTCATTGCTTAGGTCAAAGGGGCTTTCCAGCTATGGTGCTTGGTATTCATTTATTTTGAATAGGAAAATAAGGCATGCACTATGTACTGTGGCATTAATGTTAAGCAAGAAAAGATCCTGCAGGTCCCCCACACTGTGTGAATCGGCGTCATGTGAAGCTATCTCCAAAGAACTTGCCAATGACGAATTCTTTTTCATTCAGCGAAGTGTTACAATTAGGATCAAGGTGCTTGTGCAAAACGAATGAATACCCACTCAAGATGTATGCCTAGCGTGGGCTAGCCAGGAATATTGATAGCATGGCGACTGAGTGATAGCTCATGGTACGATGTAATATTGATACTCACATTAGTCCAAAGCACAAATGTCTATTTTTTTAAAATAAAAGTGCATTATATGGTCCGTGCGTTGATGTAGCCTCATCAGCATTGTTTGTTGAGGTATTCCTACGGTATAGTTGCACAATAGCATACAGACATATATGCGTTGCTATGATAGTGCTCATCATACATTAGAAGTGCAATTCACATAACACAAGCGTCATTATAACAACTGCTGGTGCAATAGGCTTATTTACTCTAACCGCGTTGGAGGAGCCGCCGTAGCGG
Source organism: Hyalomma asiaticum (assembly GCA_013339685.2). Taxonomy (NCBI): domain Eukaryota; kingdom Metazoa; phylum Arthropoda; class Arachnida; order Ixodida; family Ixodidae; genus Hyalomma; species Hyalomma asiaticum. The sequence goes on from CM023484.1 coordinate 1,570,005, forward strand.
TAGCATGCCTGCTTGGCACCTTGACCGCCCGTGTTCAATATCCCTCTACCGCTTCATAGGCTGTGTGTGCATGCCTGTGTGTGTGTGTGCATGTGTTATGTGTGCATTTCAAACTCAAGCTCTGAGAAATGGTGTTCCTCTCTTGGTTTAAGAGCGGAGCTGCTTAAGCTGGCTATTCTGTGTCAATCATGAACAGCAAAATGTGTGCCGATCGTGGAAGCAAGGCGCCATGTGAGGTGCAGAAAACTTCATGCAACGCTCAGTGTTGTGGGTTCGATCCCTGCAGTTACGGTGTTTCATATGTCTATTTTAGTTGGTCCTTGATTGACATAGGCCTTATCAAATCCAAACACCTGTGGCGCATACTGGCATACTGTGGTCCGAGAACTACGGTTGTGAGCTATGCATGATTGCAGTATTGTTAATCATGAGATATATGATGAGTATGTCAGGTTAGCAATATAAAAAAATTGTCATTTGTGTTGGTCACACATTTATATCTTACCTCCAAAATATTGTGGTCTACCAGGGAAATGAGATAGATAGATAGATAGATAGATAGATAGATAGATAGATAGATAGATAGATAGATAGATAGATAGATAGATAGATAGATAGATAGATAGATAGTAACTATGTTCACCAAGAAATTCTTCACATTTAATAATTCATCTGGTCACAACTCATGGCCCCAGCCTGCACGTCAACAGTTAAGTGCGCTGATGTAGGCGTGCCCATTATTGACAGTGGCATTATAAGTGAGTTGTAGTTGTGTATTAGTTAACCTCACTGCCTTCCTGTCTCTTTCTCTCTCTCTGCATATATGTGTGTGTGTATACACGCCTGAAATGCCAAAGTGTTTTGCAGCTTTCCTCGAGGAATATCTATTAGTTTGAGATATCTTTAAGTAAATACACAGAGAAAGAGATGCTTGCAACTTGTAAATTATGTGCATTGCTTTTATGGATTATGATTTCAACTTGTATACCAACACGCCTTTGTAAGCTGTCACATATGTCTAAAGAGGTATGCTAGACTTAGCCTATGTAATTACCTTTGCCATCTGTTAGAAACGTACCAACACATTAGTACACTGTTGTTAAGAAATGTGTGCACCACCGACCATCATAGTAACATTCAAGCCATATCAGTAAACAGTTCTATCACACCGTTTTACTGCATCAAATTGCTGAGTATTTACGCTGTATTGTACACATTATTGTTCCATGTGCTCAATGTTCGAAAACAGTTTTGTGCGTGCTATGAAAATGTGTATCTTTGCTCTGACATGATAGTTGTTATTGTTTTGATCGCAATAAAACGTTAGAACCAACGTGTGTTGTGTTGCTTGTGGTGGGACAAATTGTCATGCATGGGAACTAAAGAATAAAACTTGTGAGTGAAAATAAATTGCTATAATAGTGATCTGTCATTGTTACTGCTGAAGTTCTATCAAGCAGATTTAACTGGTATTTCTTGCAACACACTGTACGAGAGAGATAGGTGGTGAAAGAGAACAGTGATGTTCAAACATGGACTGGCTGTTCATTTATCAATCACAGCATAGTTTGATGTGCGTAAGTGTAACACCAACTTAGGCATCAAGTGCATGGAATGCTAAGAATATGTGAGAGTATATGCCAGTGACCTTCAGCTCTGAGGATCTCCGCATCTGTCAGTCAGTCACCTGTGCCTGCTTAGTTTGTGAAATCTTCAGTTGCCAACAAGCATAGCGTTCTCCTCCATTGACAGTAGAAGATGCGTAGACACTGCCTGTTTTCTGGAGATGGGTCATTTCATTGAATAACAGAGTAAGATTTTTAACATTGATGCCACAGCATCTGCGTAAGAGGCCCAACGCCTACATTTGCAAAAGAGAAATGCGAAAGCCTTGGTTTTAAAGAGGAGACCTGTATTGCGTAGGCTGTTTTTCACCTTGCGGCACGCCTTGCTCATTCGTTTTTCATGGCCATATGCTGTCCAAAAATAGGCGTAATCAGCAAGGAAAGTAGCTATCGCCGATGACCAGATTGAGTAGCTCAGTACGGCAAACACGACCACTGTACGTCGCGCCAAACAACGCAATGCGGGCAGGTATGCATTAATTGCCAAACAGCTGATCGCCAAATCGATGTGGAAACGCCGCTGCCAGTGCGTGTAGCGCACGATAGGTTACACGCGTATAAGTTATGTATGGTGGTGTAGGCACCCAGTGACGTACGCAACTTTTGTATGCGAATGCGGGTGGTTTTTGAACCGCTAAGAACGCGCTGGCGCCAGTGGACGCGTGCGGCTCACGGCGGCATTAATGAAAATTGCTGAACAGCACATGCCTATGGAATAGGCATACTTGAGTGTGGCAAGTTGAGATGCCTTACCTTTACGCAGACGTTTGCGTACATTTAGCGATCGAAACATCTGTGATGCGTAGGGTAGCACCAAATTGAGCACCGATTTATAACGCGGTTGGCCGCACGGCACGATGATCTGAAGAATAGTTCATAGCATAGTGCTTTGCGGTGGTTTTCTCACCGCCTCGCAAGTTCTGCATTTACCGAACGGAAACACATGCTCATACCGATCAACTTCGAAGCTCTCAGGTTCAGAAGCAGAGTAGCAATACATTTGGTAGATATATAAGGCCACGAATGAAGTCGCCGGCGGAGCGTGGCCTGGTGGCGTGCTCGGTATGGTGTCCGCTTGCTGTGCTTGCGTACCCGGGTTCGAATCTCGTGTTCGCGTTCACTTTCGAAGCGGTGTGTGTTTATGGTTTCTTTAGATATCTGTCTTCTGAGGTTGCCCCTTTGATGCCCGGCAAAGCTAGTTAGCGTTGGAATGTTTGGCGGTGGCATCGACGATTGATAAAAGTGCCTTGCGTACACGAATCAGCTTGCTTTCCGCATTTACTGGTCATGGCGAGTTCTTTAATTTTCTTTTCATTCGTGCTTCCGAATCAGGATTATCTACGATTTCATTTACCCCTTGACGATTAATCAGAGCGTGGCTCCTGCTACGCGGGACCAGCCACTCCGCACGGCACCGTACGTGTCCCCGGCGCTGTTGCCGTGAAGAAAACAGCTGATAACGGTATTCGCTAATCGTAAGCACGTCGAATATTATGTTGTTTTGTTTTAAAAGGTGCTGTACTCAATATCCCGAAAAGTTGAAGTTGAAGTTTATGTCACCACATTTTTACATTTTTTAACTATATTTATAATGTTACATGAAAGGAAGATACAATGTTTCCGACCAGACGTTTCTGGGCAGACGGGCAGAAGTTACCGGACGTTTCCATGGATTCTGTCTATATTTAGTGCTTAATGACTCAGAACACCGCTGTTCCAACTGGCAATACAGGGAAAGTCGAGACACTCTGAATGCTTTGCGCAGGGAGTGTTTATATCGTTAACGTTGCTGGGTTGTGTGTGCGTTGTGCATTGATGCATGTTTTACATATGCGATCTCTCGTTTAGTCACGTTCTCTTGGCATACTCGCTGTTGCATAGTACGATCGAAAGCTTGGTCATACCCTTCTTCTTTTTTTTTTTGGTTACGTCCTGGAAAGAGTGCCTGAACTCCCGCGGAGAAGCATTACTTCACTCCCCTTCAGCCAGAGTGACAGAACTCTGTGCGAGAGAGTGCGCGCACTCTATGCTACAGAGAGTGCCCAGCACTCCTGAAAAGAGAGTGAAATATGGGACAGGCGTTTACTCTGCCGAATGGAGTGCCCAGCACTCCATTGCAACTAAGAGTGTATAGTGACTATGCGAAGGGCAATGAAGAAAGAGAGAAGAAAGAAAGAAAGAAAGAAAGAAAGAAAGAAAGAAAGAAAGAAAGAAAGAAAGAAAGAAAGAAAGAAAGACTTGTCGTCCGTATTTTCTCTCGGGATACAGATAAGGGAAAAGCGGACCCGCTGTTTCCCTCGCCCGACTACATGCAGCGTTGCCTTCACTTCACTGATGCATCTTAAAGACATAAATCACAAGAAAGGAAGAAATAAACGCAGGCAACCAGAAGTTCCACCCCGATAACTCCATTTGCAAGAGAATACAGACACGCGCACTTGTTCGTGGGGCTCTACTTTGTCACTTCCGCCTGACGCGTAGAACATGCCGTGCCCATCTTGCATGATGTTTTGCGAATGGTATCGAGCGTCACACCCATACACCCGTTTGGTTCGTTCCAGCATACAGGCCCCAGCGAGCGCTCCAGCCCTCGCCAGCGATACACTATCGACCAGTCATGGCCAGTAAACCTACCAAACGCACTATAGCACAATTCCGAGTGTGGCGGTGGAATTTTAGAGGATACCGAAGGAAGCGAGACCAACTCTCACAATTAATATGTCCCACCCACCAGTTGTGATAGCACTCCAAAAAGTGCACTGTACGTCCCACTCTCACTGGCAACAACTCTTACACAGATAAACATGACACCACCAAACCACATTTAGACGTAACCCTTGTATCCGAGCACGTCACAGTGGGCGAGCACACACCAGACACCTCGAATATTCCACACGTACTTTTGGAAATTATAGCCAGATCTCGATCCCGAACAAGCTTGTTCTTACTCAGCATCTACAGTGCACTAAGATGAAGACGGGACGAATTCGGACACCTTTTTGCGGCTGCAAGCAAGCAAACGAGAAAACTGATTATTCCCGGCGACTTCAATGCCCACTGCTATCACTCAGCCTGCGGGTACCAAAGAGAAATTCCGGAAGGCTGCCGGCTAGCGCACGATATGACCCTTCATCAATTAATTCTTTTATTGGAACCTCGTAGCCGTACAAGAACAGGCAACAGCGTAAGCAGGGGTTCATGTCCCGACCTATCAATGGTCAAAGGCAATTAAGGCACTCGACGCTAATGGAATAACATGATGGAGAAGTTCGGTAGCTACCATAGCATTTTGGCCACAGAAGTCCAAAAGGCGACACGTATCCCAGATCGCGTAAACAATGTAACGCATTTGGAGGCTTTCCGATATAAAATAATCACGCCCAATCAAATTTATTACTCCTAGATACGTAAATGGATTCACAATATACAGGCAGACTACACAACTGCAACCAAAGAAGTGACGAGAACAGCGGACTCGCCGGAAGTGGATAGCCACCTAGTTCACCTCTGCGAGGCTTGCAGAGGTCTTGTCAAAAGGTGGAAGAGACAGAGGTAGAACCGCAAGCTGGCACAGAGGATCGCACGGATTACGGCTCAAGCGGAAGAATACATTGCTACCTTAACTAACCACAGTTCGCAAGACCTCTGCTACCTGCTTAACGGCACGCTGAATACATATAAAACATAGTCGCTTGTCAAAGAACTATTCAACGCGGCACGCACAAAACTGCACACCGCTAACACTATCCGCACTATTCATAAAGAACAAATGCATGACGACGCCCTACTCCGAGCACTGCAGCAGAGATGCATAGCTACAGGCCCTCGACCGGAATACAGAAATTATCCATAGTAGGCAGTAGCGGCAGTCATCACAGAGGCAGAAGTGAGAGCTGCCCTACTTGGCATAACAAGAAACACGCCACCAGGATCGGGTGGTATCCATTACACACTACTACGCCATGTAGACTACCAGTCCATCCAGATGCTCACTAATTATTATAATGAACATTGGAATAACGGAACGCTTCATCAAGAACGGCGGCACGCCGATACCACATCAATTCCAAAACCTGGCAAACCCTTCTCCCTTAACCTCCGACCGATATTCCTCGGTTTGTGCGGCGGAAAAGTCTTATAGCACGTTGTTATTACAGGCTTTAAAGACAGTCTTCAAGTGACAGAGTTTTTTTCCCGACACCGTGTTTGGCTACCATAAAATATGTCTCAGCAACACATACAACTCAAAGAGAGTGTAGATGTCCCAAGTGCGCTGCACGAGAGAGAAATTATGGCCTTGGACCCCAAGGGGGCTTCGACAACGTCTGGCATGACCTCGTATTAAACAGTCTTACTCTTCCCGATATAGTAAACGCATCTATATTTACGTTCGAGCCTTCTTATCTGACCGCGCGGCAGCCACTGGTCTTGGTGAAGTTCTGTCAGACACAACAAAGCTTCGTGGCAGAGGTACTCCGCAGGGTTCAGTTCTCTCGCCTACCCTGTTCAACGTGGCCATGGCAAAGCTACCACCGCTCCTGTATCAGCTTCAGAATGCGCAGCGCGCCCTGTACGCCGTTGACGTCGCAATCAGGGTGAAAAGAAAAAAGCAAGGTAGCAAGTTGGCCGTGTTGGTACACCGTCATCCTGAAAGAGCGCGCACATACAAGGACGGAGAGGACGTGTCGTCTATTCGTTCCTCTCTGTCCCTGTGTGCACGCGCTGTTCCCCGATCAGGGTGACAAGACGGTGGGACGGCACCGTTCAAGAAGCACTATAGGAAGCTGTGAATGTATTTCAAAGAGTACGCCATTGCCGGAAGACCCACTTGTGCATCTGAGAAATCGTAACTGCCGCTCGTGCTTGAAAAACAGACAAACACCGACAAACCATCAAACGTGACTTTGCATATGGAGGGCAACCCCATTCCATGGGCAAATAGACTCCGCATACTAGGGCTCCACACCCAACACAACGGCAAAGCCACACATACCATTCAACTACTGCGCTAACGAATTGCCCAAGTAACACACATGTTACGGCGCATTATCAACCGTTTACGGCTGGCAAGCCTCGACGTACGTCGTATGTTTATGTTCTTTCGTTGATGGCTTCAAAGACGCCCGCCGCACCTCGTCCTTGCTCATTCGGGTCTTTTGACAGCGACGAGAAGAAAAAGAAGTGATTGCTGCATAGAACGCTTGTTCCAGTCTCTGCAATTTTTCCAGTTTTTCTTTGGTGTTTGCTGAAGACGCCGTTTCCGCGCCTGCGGAAATGGACGTGGACTCACCTGGGCCTCCGCCCGCTCCCTCCACGTCGACTGCAACTCGTGCGAGAAAGCGTTCCGGTGAGCCGAACGACGCCGACAGCGAGGACACGATCATATATTCTTCCGCGAGTGAGGAGAGCTCGTATGACAGCGATTTTGTGCCCGTCACAAGGCGTAAAGCAAAACGACGACTACTCATGGCATGTTCATCAAGTAAGACGCTCGAGCCCCCGGGTCACACAATTTTGTTTGTGCCGCTGACTTCTGATTGCCTGAACCGGCTGAATCATCAGGCTACATCTGTGTCTCTTGAGGCTCTCGCACCGGGTCAAATCTCAGATGTGAGGATCAACAGTCGCAACAATGTCCTCGCTATAGACGTCAAACAGCGCAGTGCTCTGGATGTACTGAGCAACGTCAAGTTGTTGGGGAACATCAACGTACGTTCCTATATATTAGACGGCAAGAACTCCACGGCAGGTGTTATATACGATGTCGACACTTCCATCAGTGAAAGTGACTTTCCAATTCTGATCAAGCCGGTTACGGAAGGACTCGTCATATTGCAAGCCCGCCGTCTTGGCAATTCCCGCTGTGTGAAGCTCATCTTCAAAGCGGAGAACTTGCCATCGCAAGTCAAAGTCGGTCATTTTCGGCACGCAGTGCGACCCTTTGTGCCAAGACCGCTTCAGTGCCGGAATTGCTTTAAGATGGGTCACGTTAGTGCTGTGTGTACAAACTCCACCGTGTGCTCGCGATGCTCAGAGTCGCACAGTACGGACGCTTGCCAAGCAGTACACCGTAAATGTGGCAACTGTGATGGCCCACACGATGCGTCTTCAAAGGACTGCCCATATATGAAGAAGGGAGTTGCAAGTTTTGAGGCGAATGGTCAAAGATGGTTCGACCCACAGGGAGGCTGCTGCCAAGGTACGATGTCGGCGTTCTCGTCGCCGGAGGCGTTCTAAATCTACGGCCAAGCCCACGGATGTGCCTCTTCCGCAATCTAGCAACCCACCACTGCAAACCCCTGGGAGTACCAGCAACACGCGTCCTAAGAAGGACAGAGGTATCACTGCCCCGGCTGACGCGTGGCCGGCACTACCGACGAAAATGCACCAGCAGAACCGCTGCACCGACCACCGAATTTACTTCGGAACGGCACAGTGGCGATAGTCATGACAAGGAAGTCGTAGCCATGGTAAAGGCTCTCATGAATACTCTTCGAGTGCTTCTAACTAGCATCCACACGCCGGCTGCTCGTAGTGCACTCCAAATATTGGACGCATTGAACCCGGTGCTGTCAAGCCTGGAGAACCACCATGGCTCCTCCTCTGCAGCCCTTCCGTAGAGCAGTCAAGCTTCTATTTCCAGTGGAATGCCCGAGGACTCGGACCCCACATTTCAGATATTCGACCATTCGTATTTAGGCATCAGTTTCCGATTATTGTTATTTGCGAACCACGCCTTCACAGTGCAATACGGTTATCTGGTTATGAGGCTTTCAAGTCTGTTACCTTCAACGACTGCAGCAAAGTCATCATTTATGTCAGGTGCGATCTCACCTACATAGAGCATGCTGTAACAGCCAGACGATAAAAACCAGTGCGTATATATTTCCAGGCGTATATATTTCACCCTCCAGCCGTTTAGACACTGTGAGACTTGGTGCACTTTTATCAGCGACACCTGGGCCGTGGATTATAACTGGTGACTTCAACGCTCATCACCCATTATGGGGAAGCCAGAAGATGGATCGTCGAGGAAGGCGACCCTTTTCATTTGTATCGGACAATCAACTGCACTGTGTAAACGACGGCAGTCCTACGTTTCTTCGGGGACTGACGTATACCAGCTGCCTCGACCTGACGTTTGTGTCACGAAGCATACTTGACAAGGTGCAGTGGTTTCCGGATATCGAAACCCATGGCAGTGACCACATTCCTACTTACATAACAGTCAACGGCCTGGGCACGACGCACAACACCGTTTCTCGACGCATCGACTGGACACAGTACAGGTCACTCACAGAGCAGGGTTGCGAAAACAATGCAGAGGCTACTCTTGACAATTTGGAAGACATAATCAGAAACGGAGCTAGAGACGCTGCCTACGATTTTTCACCGACGAAAAAATTTTGCGAACATGACGTGGAATTGGAGCGACTCCGAGCAATCCGCCGTCGATCTGAACGGCAGTATCGGCGCACTAAGTCGATTTACGATTTAAGGGAGGCGAGACGTGTACAGAAGAAGATTAAGATTAAGCGTCGTATAAACACTATACAGTCTCTCCGCTGGAAAACGTTTTGTGAGTCGCTTGACCCACACAAGCCTACATCTCAGATATGGCGAGTCGTCCGCGGCCTGCGAACATCACCACAACATCGTCACTCGTTCAAGTGCCTTGCCCTCCACCAAAGGCGTTGTGAAATCGAGGTAGCCGAAGATTTCTGTGCTAGGATTGCCAATCAAAGGCCCACTTTTACCTCAAGTAGCCAAAGAAGCACGTCAGTCGCAAGAGACTCCAGGATGGACAATCTGTTCTCCTTGCAGGAGCTTGAGGCAGCATTGGCCGCATGCAAGCGTTCTTCATCACCTGGACCTGACGGTATAAGCTACATGAAGATCAGCAACCTCGGTCAAGCAGGTCGGCGTGCCCTTCTGGCCATATACAACGACTCGTGGCGCCATGGTTTGATTCCTCCTTCGTGGAAGTCCAGTCGCCTTGTCCCTCTGCTCAAAGCAGGTAAATCTCCTCTCGACTTGGCCTCCTATCGTCCCATTGCACTGGCTAGCTGCCTCGGAAAGGTGATGGAGAGGATGGTGCTGACTCGCCTCGAGTGGTATCTGGAGCACTATGAAATATACCCTGATGCTATGGCTGGTCTTCGCCGCGGACGGTCTTCTATTGACAACGTCGTGGACCTTGTCTCATCTGTCCAACAGGAAAAAAGCCTAAAATGACTATCCGCGGCAATATTTTTGGACGTGAAAGGCGCATACGACAATGTATTGCATGGATCCATCCTAGATGCGCTGGGGAATGTTGGACTAGGCGGCGTGTCTACAAATGGATCTGCAGCTACTTGAAAGACAGAACTTTCTTCGTACAAACAGAGGATTGTGCCACAACGCACCATTGCACCTTTCGTGGCGTGCCACAAGGCGGGGTCCTGAGCCCCACACTTTTCAACCTTGCACTCCTTGGCCTCGTCGATGCACTTCCACAGTCTGTCCGTCTTTCTATATATGCTGACGACATTTGCATCTGGGCGTCAGGTGTGACACGTGTGCACGTACGGGCCCGGCTTCAGAGAGCGACCGCACTAACCTCGAATTACTTTCATGAAAGGGGACTCGAACTGTCATCTGAGAAGTGCTCGTTAGTTGCCTTCACACGCAAGGACATGGGACGGTACGTAATTAGAATTAACGGACAGGCCATCATGTATGAGAAGGCTCACCGATTCCTCGGAGTAATAATAGACCGCGACCTGTCTTGGAGCCCTCACACTTCCTATATGAAAAGGAAGTTGACCAATATCACCCACGTGCTCGGGTTCCTTGCGGGAAAATCGTGGGGTGTATCTGTACGAGCGATGCTCCAGCTTTACACCGCGTTATTCCTTGGATTCATGCACTACAGTCTACCAGTGCTGGGCGGAACACGTAAAGCTAACGTGCGTGTTCTCCAGTCGCTAAAAGCTCAAGCACTGAGAATATGCCTTGGACTGCCGAAGTGTCCATCCACAGCAGCGACAGTCGTCGTCGCACGTGATCACCCAATCACAACATATCTTCGTGTGGATGCTCTACGAGTACACCTAAGGCATCTCGCCCGAATTCCATCGCACCACCTAGCCTCTCTTCCCGTTTCTAGGCCAGACTCCGAATTCAGCGCCATTATTGCTGCTCATCGTGCAGTCCTACCATCGAGTTTCACGCCTCCAGCAAGCCATCATTTTTTTATTAAATGTAATTTAAGGAGAGGCCATCATTACCATTGTGGTATCTTCATCGCCTCGAAGCGCTCCTGACCATTCCCGGAATTAAAAAGGAAAACCACATGTCAACTTTAGCCTTACAACAAGCCACCCTAATGTTCCTGCATGAGCAACACAGCGGACGCCTTCACGTTTACACGGATGGGTCAGTTTCCTCTGTGAGCGCATCAGGAGCAGTGATCATTCCAGCCAAGTCTGTCACCATACGATTCAAGACGTCCCACTTCACAGCTTCGACGGCTGCAGAACTCGCCGCCATTCATGCAGTGGTAGAAGTCATAATTGCAGAACCTTCCCATGCATGGTCTATATTCACAGACTCCAAGGCAGCTCTTCAATGTCTTATATCGCCATTTCGTCATGGACCTCACGAGCAACTGGTTGCTGACATAAGAATTGTTCACCACCATGCCGTCGAGCAAGGACACAACATCACGTACCAGTGGATACCGGGGCACTGTGGGATCAACGGCAATGACCTTGCTGACAAATCCGCCCGATCTGCCCACGATGATAACCAGTGTAGAGCAATGCCACTCTCCAGGACCGACGCATCTGCAAGGCTTCAATCCCTAGCACGTGAACTTACGCGCGCACAGTGGAATTCGTCAGATTTCACCAATGCTCGTGTCCATAGTTTGCACTCAGACCTTCCGTTCCGCCTTCCGTCAGGAATACCTCGAGCTGAGGAGACACTTCTGTTTCGCCTGTGGCTTGACGTTGCCTTCACAAACGCCTACTCATTTCGTATTGGAATGGCAAACGACCCTATGTGCGAGAACTGTGGCTGCGAAGAAACGATCTCTCATCTTCTATGTGAGTGTCCCTGTTTCAGTGGCCCCAGGAGAGAACTTACCGCTGCTCTAGACAGACTTGACAGGCGCCCTTTGCCCGAGCAACGAGCCTTGGGACACTGGCCAGGGCCATCGTCAGCACGGAAAGCGCTCAACGCGTTGTTGCGATTTTTACACACGAGCGGTCTAAGGCAGTGGTTCTCAGCCATGGATGTGCCGGGGACCCCTTGTGGACTGGTGGAAGTGATGGGGGACCCCTTGCAGCGGAGGGGAGGGAGGGTGGGGTTACGTAGGTAAATTAACACAGCTGGAGCGTGAAACAGGTGCCTTTTATTGCTACCAAAAACATCAAACAAACGTGCCACATCACTTAATTTTGGACAGTTCATCAATACGTGGCACAGTCGCGCTTAAACAGAGTTGCATATCTGCAGCCACATTCAACCTGTTTCGGTATTTGCTTTTCAAGTATGCAAGTCTGGAAAAAGCATGCTCGCATGCATACGTCGTAGAAAACTGTAACAGAAGCTTTACAGCCATCTCATGGAGAAGGGGGAACATTTCTGCAGTCCCCAACCAAAATGCCTCAAGGCTCACAGTGGCAAACTTTGCCTTCATCACTGTGTTTTCCTGGAGCTCCATCAGCTCATTTTCAGCTTCGACACATTCATATGTAAAGCAAGCTACGTCAGCCTCAAAAGGGGCCACAAACCATGTGTCTGGGGCAGATTCTGGGAAGTAGTCCTTAATGTGGCACCTTAATGTGCTCAGATGGGCCGTGATTGTGGCTCTGTCACTTCCAGATACTACCCCAGAGCCTGCAAGACCACCGAGCAGCTTAAAAGAAGAATAGTCGCCTCTGTTTACCCGGCTCAACCAACTTTGAAGATTTTTACAAAAGCCTCTCACCTTGTCCCCAGAAGAGACAACATTAGTGCCCATCCCCTGCATGCTGCTGTTAAGATGGTTCAGGTGCTCAAACAGGTCACACAGATAAGCAAGCTTTGCCACAGAAGAAGAGTCCTGAAAAGGATCTCCGAGTGCCCTATCTTCTGCCAAAAAAAGACTCAGCTCCTCTCTAAGCTCGAACACCCTTGCGAGCACTTTTCCGCGCGACAACCAACGCACCTCGGTGTGCAGGAGCAGGTGTTGGTGCTTGGCACCCATCTCCTCGCACAGTACCTTGAAGAGGCGACTGGCCTTAGGCCTTGCCTTTACACTGTTCACGACTTTGACAACATGTTGCATAACACTCGCAAGCTCTGGACTCAACTCCTTTGATGCCAAAGCTTCCCTACGAAGCATACAGTGTGTGAACGCTACTGCACTGTTCACTTTCTTAACGAGTCCTAAAAAACCTACAGAGTTTCCAACCATGGCTCGAGCGCCGTCGGTGCACACAGCTACACACATGTCCCAACGAAGACCGCGCGAAACAAAAAAATTGTTAATGGCATCGAAAATATCTTGACCTCTCGTTGTGGTCTCGAGTTCCAGACAGCAAAGAAGTTCTTCGGCAATGACAGAGTTATTCACAAAGCGCGCAAACACTATAAGCTGTGGGCTCCCGGATACGTCGCAGCTTTCATCGACGGCGAGGGAAAACTTCCCAGCGGACTTCAATTTATCAATTACTTGGTCCTGCACATCAGACGCCATTTCTCTGATTCTCCGTGCCACGGTGTCGTTCGAGCACGGTATTTTGTCCAGTTTTTTCACATGCTCTTTCCCTATGACAGCACCGACGACGTCCTTCATGCAGGGCATAAGCAGAGTCTCGCAGATGGTGTGAGGCTTCATCTGTTTGGCCACGTGGTAGCTGAGCATGTAGCTTGCCTTGATAGCATCTGCAGAGCTTGCCAGCTGAAACGAAAGGCTAACTTTGTACGCTGAACCGAACCTACAAACACTGCATCGACAGTCTAAAACTGGTGCCTTAACCGGTCGCCTTCCCCACCCCGCGACGCGTTGTATACATGTGGAAAGTCGATGGCACATGCACTAAAGCGAACCAACAAAATCTGCCAGCTAACCGTGAGGCCGGAGCCTCGCCGATCAGCGTACGCACAGCGAACATAACGCATATCGAGGGTCGCGGCTGCCGCGAACCTCGTATGCGCAACTAACGTAAAGCACGTCGAACAAGCATTCGGCGACCGATCGAGGCTCGCTGCCGCAGCGAACATCGTATGCGCAACTAACGTAAAACTGTGTTATGATAATTTCGACCTCACCTTGTTTGGATTATCCAGCTTTTGGGATTCCAACTGTCGTTTCTTGGTTTCGAAGAACTCTATGTCCTTGTCTTGGTAGCTTGGATGCTTTGTCCGGAGATGGCGTGTCAACTTCGTCGGCACCATGGAGCTTAGAGCGAGTACTTCACCGCACAAAACGCATTGCGGTTTGCCGCCGATATTGACAAAGCCAAACTTCACATAACTTTCTTTGTAGCCACGTAACTTGGACATGGCTACGCGACTCAGACGAACACGTAGCTTCGCGACCTCGGCCAACCGGGTGAGACTGCACGGCACAGCCACTGATGCCAGGCGAAAATGGGGATATGATAATGCGGCTGCGGGGCACCGAGACACGTGGTTCGGGAAGGTGTGGGGAAGAGGAAAAGGAGGTGATCGAGACGACCTTGTGCGGATTGTGGGTCGCTGCGGCAGTTCCGGGAGCAGGTCCCAGAACTCCAAATGAGTCACGGCCGGACTAAACGCCAAAAAATGTAAAATAAAGCGGGTGAGGGTTTCGCGTATCACAGAAATGGCTTCGCGGACCCCCATTTGAGAACCACTGGTCTAAGGGACAGACTTTAAGCAGTGTCGCGTTTGTGGGTCTGTGTGAGGGTTTTTTTCCCTTTTTCTTCTTTCTTGCCGTGCCTCCTTTCTGCTATCTCTCATTCCCCTTACCGCTCTTCCCCTGCACAGGGTAGCCAGCCAGTCTCAGCACTGGCTAACATCCCTGTCTGTCCTCCTTTCCTCTTCCTTCCTTCCTTCCTTGACAGCGCAAGGCCTCTGGCCTTGCGCTACTGAAAGAGACCGCAACAAAACCAGGTGACAACTGTAGCATGGAACGCATGTATGGGAAAAGAGCAGGGAGCGGCTGCAGGCGTCCTTGGCTTGCGAACGCTAGGCGCGGTCCTTCCAATGGCCCGCCTCGGTGGTCTAGCGGTTACGGTGTTCGGCTGCCACCCCAAAACGAAGGTTCGATAGTACTGTGCGTTGCCAGTTCACATTAAAGAACCCAACGTGGTCAAAATTTCGGGAGCCCTCAACTACGAGTTTTCTCTCCTTTCAGTCCGCTACCCCGCTCACACGACATGCGCTGTAGAAATTAGCGGTCTTTACACATTCGAACCACAATCATCATCATCCGACCTGTGCCTCAGTGGTGGGAGCAGACAGGGAGCTGCTGGTGATGACAATGATAAAGAATGTTCTTGTACGGTGCACGCGCAATCATGTTCTCGGTCTTTCTTTTTGCACAGGACGAGGACGACTACGCACTCTCGCACTCCGCATCCCTGCTTTGTACGGCGAGTTGGATCAAGTCTTTATCACCAAGTGCCTACGGACGTCAAGGCTAACTTTTGGCTTCGTCTTTAGCCTCGACCGCGGAATACAGGTCAGTGCAGCAGGACACCTCTGTCGTGCGGAGTATACTGTTGACTCACGATAACTGAACAATGGAACGTGGGCACTTCCTTTTTTTTGTCCACCGATCTCAACGAAATTTTCGTTATGTCTTCTTCTCGGTACTGTAAAAATATATGCCAAGCCAGGCGGTTGCAAGTCATTTAGTTTTCCTGAAAATGATTCTTTTTAATGTTTTTGATATCCTTGCCTTCAACAATGCCTAAACGAGCAGGCGGGACGTCACTTAAGAGAAATACGGTGATACTTGAACGCTCAAATCGTCGCTTTAAAGCTAAGAAAAGTTATAATAAGTGTATATGTCATCGGATAACATTGCCGCTTTCATTCTTGTGACACCAGCTCCATATTCCTGTGGTGGGAAGGCTGTGACGTCGTCGCATACGCTAAACCAAGTATCTACCCTTTTCGATCGAGTCACGATATGATTATGAGAGACGCCGTAGTAGAGGACTTCCGGAAATTTCGACCACCTGGGGTTATTTAAGGTGCACTGACTATCGCACAGTACATGGGTCTCAATATTTCGCCTCCATCGAAATGCAGCCGCCGTGGCGGGGATTCGATCGCGTGACCTTCGGATCAGCAGCCGAGTGTCATTACCACAAGACCACTGTGGCGGGCTTTTCGGTTTCGGATTGAACGCATCGTTTATTCGAATATTTAGAGTTGTAGGTGAGTACATGAGCAAACTGAACCACCCTGCCTGCTACAGGACTAGTCAGCGCCATTGCAAAACAGCAGCATCGGAATGTAGCCACCATCACGCTATTCAACACGTTGATTCATCTTGTACCATCAAGTGCATGTTGTCATGATGTTCTTTGTAACTACAACTCAACAAAATTTGCTTGAAATGGAAATTCTTTACTATATTCTATACGTACTATGATCGTCATACTCGCATTTTTGCTTTATTCATATGGAATTCTTTACCATCCCAAGTGTCTTACGATTGGTATTTAAAAAGAGAATTGTATTCTTATTTGCTTCATTACTAGGTGTATATCTTTTATGAATGATGCCGTTTGTTCTACCACTTTTGTTTACCTATAACCCACTTATTCGTGTTCCACCTAATGACACATTTTCTTGTTATGTTGCTGGCATTACGTGATTGTTCTTTCGTTGCAATCTTGGAAAGGAGGTCCCCTGCAACCTAGTGCTTTCGGACCTCCTCCTGTATATTTATCTTGTGCGATATCCTGCTTTTGTACCAATATCTGAAGTAAACTTCGAACTTCAAACGTAATAATAGGCCCCAGTCGATAGTAAATGCCGCACCAGAAAGGGATCAATCATGTCTACTTGCGTCACATTGGCCTGTGAAGTCGTAGCTATACTTAGGCGCATAACGCGCCAGTTTTCTATTTGTCATAATGCTCGGAGAGTGGTCGGGGGGTAGCGCTATATGCAAGGAAAGGTGGCCAGTACTCTACCGTGCACTGTCGTATCTGCGCACATACTCGAACCTGTGCAAACGCGGCTTATACTTTTTATCTGTCTTCTTTCCCTTTTCCTCGATGCGCTTGTCCGGTTCGACGCGCGCGCGTCGAGGCGCATTTGGAAGGGGCATGGAATTGTGCTGCCATCCTGGAGAGGCGCACTTAAGCTGCTCTGCTTCACTTCGCCTCCCCTGCATGGCGTCACCATTACAGACAAAGTGCGCCTCGATGCGCGAGCGCAGAGCCGGAAGAGCGCATCGAAGGAAGAGGGAAAGATGCGAGATAAGAAAAAATATAAGCTGCATTCTTAGAGCTTCCAGGATGGGTGCTGGCTGCACAGTGGAAGAGCGCTGGCCACCTTTCGTCGTGGAGAGGGGCGCTGCGTGTTCGATTACCGGCCGGTCAACGCAAATTTTTCTGCGTGTTTTTCATTGTTGATACTACACGTATGTTTCACTTCGTCACTTCCTTCACGGAAATTACGTAGTGGGGTCGTGGAGGACCCCGCCATAAAATGCTTTCGTGTTAAACATCGTTCGACGCAAACACCCTCGCCGCGCCAAATATAGGCGTCAATATCTATCAATGTACCTCTATATAGGGAAGCAGTGGTCCAGTTCCTTATTCAAGTAGACATGAGAGAAATGACAAAATACAGTTTCCCATTCCATGTTGAAGTCGCCCCTGTTAACGTGCTTATCTAATATATATATATATATATATATATATATATATATATATATATATATATATATATATATATATATATATGCGAGACAGAAAACCTTTCATGCCCTTGCCTCCTCCAGGAAACCGAAAAATCTACGCCCCTGTTTGCGGTAATCAAATGTAAATGCTCCTGCTTGCCTTTGCTCATGTGGCGCCATGCTCGTTCATTGAACATTTGGTACGCTGTACAGGACCGATGAAAATGTGAATCTTACTCTGTATACAGCTCCCTTTTCTGCATTAATGCCCTACTCAATACATCTTCCTTCGGGCGCAAGTGTCTTTATTTCTCTATAGTTGTCCCTGAAGATCAGTACAAGATGCTCCCCTCGTGCAGGGCATGTATGCGGGCAACGCGGCATCCTTGGCTGTTCGAGGCATAAAAGTGCTTGCTGGCCCCGAGTCCCATGACGTTTGCGGAAGATTCTTGTACGCCGGAGACGAGACGACGCAGGACCTCTCGCTGTTGCTCGGGCCCGTAGCGGAAGCCAGGGGCAAACGCTTGTTCCCTCTGAAGGTGCCCTCCTGGCTCGTCTTCGCGATTTCATATGCCTTCTGGGGCACTGCAAAGCTGCTCAGTCCTGTGGTAAAGGTTAACTCGGAAGCGGTCCCAGCCCCATGGAGATGGTTTTCATTAGACGGTGCCCCGCGTACGACGGCAACGAGGCCGCCGAAAAACTCGGCTGGAACCCCAAGTACAGCGTTGAGGAAGCAATCAGTGCCTCTTTAGACTACTACAGAAACGTGAAGCTGTGAAGTTCGACGCCGCTACCCATGGGAGCTCGGGAGCATAATACTGAAGGTCAGACGCTTCGGGAATCCATGTTGCCATCGCCGGTCCAGACCTGTCCGCGAAGGCAGTACCCTTATCCCCCGCCCCTCCCCCCAAAAAAGAAAAAAAGGGAAAGCCTTACCCTAAACGTGTTCGTAAGAGATCGTTTCAGCCAGTCGAAATGCCATTAAAGAGGTCACTCGGTAAACGGCAAAATGAGCTGAAGAAGTAGAAATGCTTCTGAATGCAGCTTCTGCACTTGTGAGTATTAGCAGTTAAGGTTATTGTACGCTGTTGTGGCCAAACGTCGGCCGCTAGATGAAAGAGGCAGCGCGAAATGATGTTTCGAAAATATTGATAGACAGCTCACTCATTAGATATTGACATGACTGATAACTATAGTGGTGATAGAGCAGCGGATTAACTGATATTAGAAAACATTTACCATCAGTCGGTCAACACTGGCCACCATTTCGCCACAGCAGCCACAGCTGTCGATCGTGGTCTCTCTTCTCAATGTGAATGCTGCTCTTCAGTGCTGAACATTGCTCTGTGATTCACACGAATAAAATCCTTCAATAGCTACTAGTTCAAAAGGCTGCTCAATTTCTATGCGCTTCAGCACCAATCCCTTTTCAATCGGACTTAAGTGCTTGCGCCTTAAAGATCAATGAAAGACTTTTCGTTAATTGAGATGATTTTATCTCACTGTTCACTCAAGTACACGAGGGAATCCGAAACAAAGCTTCTTGCTGTCGGTGTCTGAAAAACTTGTTCGAGGCGTTGGACCACATGTGTTAAAGAAAAAGCTTAGGAATGTAATGCGCTTGCTTTGGTCAGTGGAATGAAGCCCATAAAGGTCCGCTATAAAAGTAATGCGCACTCTCTTGTTCTGACTCGACTATCCAAGGCGGCGCGGTAAAACTGGTCGGGCAAAGTTGTAAGGGGTCTGCCCTTCGCAAGCAGTGATTCCATTCAATCCAATTCAGTTTATTTTCATTTTCCTTGCGATACACACACACACACAAAATCGAGGAGGCCCGAACAAAATGTTAAACTGTGTTCACTTGACGGTGATTCCGGCCCGCTTTACAAGGCATATAACGTGACACTGAATCGAAGAAGGGAAAAAAATTGGCCAGGTATCTCCGTGCTTCTCTGCAAATGTCGTCGAAAGACGATAGACGTCCATACTACATGAGTCCTGGTTCATCTGCGGTTCGGCACGAGCTTCGGGCGTCTGTTCAGCCGCTGTGTACGCTCGCTTAGCCTCTCGGTCAGTGACAATTCGCGCATCGTGCACCTCGTCTGTTTCCTGTTGCCTCCGGGTGCGCCTCGATTCATGATCTTTCGCTAGCCGCTGGGCTCGTTGCTCTGACGTTGCCTGGGCACCCTTGAGACGACGGGCATCGGCACGCCGGCGCTTCTCCGCTGCAATCTGCTCGTCGGTCTTTTCCCTGCATTGTCTGGGCATGTCTTGTAGAGTGTGTTCTATATCATCAAACGACCATTTATGTTTTGCCTTGCCTCAGACAGCGCCCCGTCTATGTTGAATCAGCCACATGTGGGTGGCATTGATGAAATGGAGGCAGCGCTGCGTGAGATATGGACGCCATCTGGCCATGATATCGGGAAACGCAAGAAGCTTGCGTAGTACGCAGAGCTACTGGTAGGTGGCAGCACCGTGTCGTTTTACCGAAGCGTAGGAAACGTCCGCTTTTTCGTTCATAACGTCGCATTGTCAACGCAGCGTAAAACACTGCGGTCTTTAGAATTACATATCAATGCATTTTCTCAAATAAAGGAATACACCGCCCAATACTCACGTATTGATGTTGTGCCTCAGATATGCGTAATATTCGCTATTTGATATAATGGTTTCTGCGTATGAACGCAGAAACCAGATCAAGATGGGTGGCCGTTAAGGAAGGGGTTGAACTTTCGCCATTCTACTGAATCGGGTGAAAAGCAGGACAGACACACACACAGACAGACAGACAGACGAAAATTTCCGCATTGAAGTACCCCAAGAAAGACTATCGTCTTTAAAAAAAGACACTGATTATGCGCAAGTTCAACGAAAAAATATCAAGTGCCCCATGCTAGATTTATAGCCGGTTTACTCCTCGGAGTGCAAGCAGAGAGATGTGCCTCCACGTGAAGCGTTTTTTTTCTTTTTCGACATTGTAGCACGGCGCAACGGAGCGTTCGCTTGAACAGTGACATGCTATCAAGTTTTGCGTGAAGCTTAGAAAGAATGCAAGTGAACCGTTCTAAATGCTTCAATAGGCCTTCAAGGACGACTTCATTTCAAGATCACAGTGCGGGAGGTGACACAAGGCGTTCAAGGAGGGCCCGGAGGAGGTCACTGACGAACCCCGTTCTGGACGCCCAGCAACGACCAGAACAGAAGAAAACGTGGATCACATGCACGAAGTCTTGCGATCCGACCATCCATGGAGCATCCTGCAATTAGCTTACACCCTAAGCATGCTGCACGGGAAAACTATTAACTCCACCTTTTACCTGCAGGTACTGAACAGATTGAAACGCCGGGTCGCGCGCATGGTACTGAAGTCAAAGACATGGTGAAGCTCCACCATGACAATGAGCCCAGCCACACGTCCCCTTGCCAACTTCCTGGCCCGGAGTAGCACTAGGGTGGTCCCCTATTCCTTTTACAGTCCCGATGTGGCTCCATGCGACTTTTTAATGCGACAGCGTTAAGAGCTCGTTTCACAAAAATTCCGGTGTCGCCGTTGGTTGTGAGAAGAAAATCACCGTTGTAAATCTAGACATCAGCGGAACCTCGACACGGCACAGGGATTCTCGACAGTTGTACACAAGAGCACGTTTTTGAGCGACTCACATTCCTCTGGAAACACTGAACTGCACGCGCCAGAGGCTTGCTCAGGCTTGCGCAGATGGTGACGCCTCGAAAGTGAAACCGAATGAGTTGTCAGCGGATCGTTGTGTGAAAACACTGCTCACTGCAACGAAAGGGCGATCATTCGCTTGTCGACGGCCGGCTTTGCGATCTTGGAGCAGTGCGCGTCGCAACTCAACACACCTGGCCACGCAACAGAAATTTTATAGCGGCCGCGTTCGTACTTTGCCCCTGGAAGCCATGGCGCCGTCACGACGCCGCCACGGCCCTAACTTCCTCGGTGGTCGAGCCGCGAAAACTACCGAAGCGCTGACTGTCGGCGCGCATCAGCACGACAATCTGCTTCGCTCTATCGTACAAGGGAGGCGATGTTAATTTAAGTGTAATTTTGCTTGTTAAACACATTAGTTCACTGTACTGAACACCTTTACTTTAAATGGACGACAGTGAAATGTCGCCCGGCTAAAGCCCTATTTCACTAAGTGAACATATAAGGGTCATTTGTTCCTTGTATAAGCAATTTTGCGGTGGTGCATCGGTGGAGCTGCCAGTTCGTTTCGTAAATCCCTGTTGAAGGTAGGTTCGAGTCTGCCTGGGTGAAACTTTTTCAGTGTGAATGTAAGTACATTTTTTTTCACAGATGCACTTCCGTTACAGGAATTACGTCACTCATATCTTGGTGGACCCCGGCATAAAATACTTTCGTGCTAAAACCTTGGGATAGAGTTGCCAGCCAACGTGGGACCCCTCGCTCCGGAGATCGATGCGCTACGCACTCGGCCACGTCACAAGTGTTAAGACCGCTTACGGCAAGCCATTTATATTGTCGAGGTTGCCGCCAGAGGGACGCTGGTAAGAGAAATGACTATGTGGCCACCTTGTGCGTGGCGCGCGGCGGTTAGCCCATGCTACCCATGCTAAAGTCCATATATCTTTTTTCCGCTTTTAAGTAGCGACAACTGCCTCCTCTCAGGGAACCCTCTCGCTCAAAGCCCATGTCGGCAGCCATGTTCTTCCTAAGCACGTGGAGCGGAGCACGCGCGCCCAGATAGCGTCCGGCCGTCTGCATACGCGTTCCGATCAAATATATTTGACGTGCCATATGTAAGGAAACGCCTACTGAAACGCGCAACTTTCTTTGACGTTGTCTCGCTGGAGCATTCAAGTAACAGCTTTAGGAAGAGCAACGCCGACGAATCAGATGCGCCAGCGGCACATCAAAACTTTTCGCTACTTAAAAAAATTGGCCGCGTATCTCCGTGCTTCGCTGCAAATGCCGTCGAAAGACGATAGCCTTCTACCGGCCGTACTACATGAGTCCCGTTTCGCGTGTTTCCATTCCCACCGAGGAGTTGCGCAAGCGAGAGGGAAAAGGAAGAGACGCGGGGAGAGAAAGGGACCGGCCGGAGTGGCGGGCGGCCGTTCCCTGCCTTCCGTTCGGCACGAGCGCGAGATAAGGGTGCCATCTGGCCATGGTTACGGGAAACGCAAGAAGCTTGCCTAGTACAGGAAACGTCCGCTTTTGCGCATCCTAACAAGCACTAGGGTCTTTAGAATTACGCATCTATCTATTTTCTACTAAAGGAACACACCGTCCAATAATAGTATTGATGTGGCGCCTCAGATATGCGTAATATTTGCTTTTTGGCCGACTGTGTTCAGAAGTATGAAGGTAGCCACCAGTTCAAGCTGGGTGGTCGTTGAGGAAGGGGTTCACCTTTAGCAGCAGGACAGACACCAAACCCACACACACACACACAGACAGACAGACAGACCAAAATTTCTGCGTTGAAGTATCCCAAGAAAGACTATCGTCTTTGAAAATTGGCAGATCCCACGTGCAGTGGGAATCAAGGAAATGCGAAGCACGCATAAGGAACGTAAAATGGATTTGCATTTGTAGTGAACGTATGTCTTCGCCGCACAAGAAGGAACAAAGACAATGACGAAGTGCGCGCGCTTGGGCGAGCGGAACGTGAAGCGCGTGCCTTTCGGTGCTTCGGAACGCCGACGTGGATCGAGCGTTACCAGCGGCCGAGCGGTGGCACGTTCGACCCAGGGGAACAGATGCACCGAGCTGGTGCCACCAGACCAGCCGGGACGTACCGGGCGTTCTCCTGTGGCGAACAGGTGTCCACGACATGGCTGGCTGTTCCTGCGGTGGATGAGCGAGCGGGCCAGCACGAGCGGCTGGAGCAGTGGTGTGGCCGGGACCATCTACGGACTCGTGGCCACGGTGCCACGCAGGTTCGAGTCCGGCGCAACCATCTGCTGAGGGCGTGGTCACGGTGCCGCGCAAGGTCCCTGCTCGGCACAACCGCCTGATGAACGCGTAGCCCCGGTGCCGCGCAGGTTCCGATCGAGCCGCCTGCTGAGAGCATGGCCACGGTGCCACGTATGCTGCAGTTCGACGCAACCGTTTGCTGAGGGAGTGGCCTCGGTGCCACGTGAGAGGCATCGCACCTCGACGCTTTCCTGAACGAGCAGTTCAGGGTCTGCTTGTGAGCTCGGACACGACTCATCGTGCCTCGTCTACTGATGTCAGCGTGCGCCGCCGCTGCTAGAACATCGGTACCGTGAGTGGTGCGGGCGGACATCCGACATCAGTTAGACAGGACGCGCTGTTAGTTTCTTGAACGTAGCGTTCAGAGTGTGTTGCTTGTGTCGCGTTGTTTGTCTGTGAAAGTGTATGTGCTGTCTCGTCCTGTCGATAAATGTTTCCTTGTCTGTGACTAAGCTCTCTGTGTCTGAGTCCTGGGCCCACGAACCACCACAGCATTGCTGTCTCGCTATACCGAGTTTTGTACATATGAAGTTAACGAAACGGCCGCAAGAGCACCAAGACTGTGGCATGGAAACCATGCCGCTCATACACGCATGTCATGATTCTAACGTTATGACTTGTCATTTACGTTCGTCATGCAGTCGTGTTGTGCCATAGCAATTTTGGCATACATCCCTTTAAGGAAACGAGTGGCATGTAGATCATGCCGCTAATGACATGCATGTCACGATTTTCATGTTATGACCTGTCATTTATGATCGTCATGCAGTCTTGTTGTGCCTAACCAATTTTTGTATAGGCTCCGCGCAGTCGAGTTTTCCATGTGCGACATCAGCGCCAGAATGCACTGCCTGGCGGAGAGAAGAAGCAAAATTGGGCAGACTGTGACAGGGAAATACGCGAACGCGATGCGCGTCTCCAACTCTACAGCAGCAGCAACCGCCCGTCCCACCTTCTTTCGTTTTATTTCCTTTGAGACCAGCGCTCCAAACCTGCGGCACACTGTTCCAAAGGGCGACGCCGCGTGCGTTCGTGTGGCTCGCAGCACACCCACAAAGCAGGGAAGAAACGCGCGCGTCGCTGTCGCCTCGGTTTCCACCGTGCGCGACTGAGCCGTCCGACGAGAGCTACTTAGCGCCCTCTGGTCAGTAGACGGAGCCCATACATCCCATTAACGAAAGGGCAGTATAGCGCCAGGACCGTGGCATGTAAATCATGCCGGTCATGACACGCGTGTCATGATTCTAATGTTAGGACCTGTCATTTACGTTCTTCATGCCGTCGTGTTGTGCCATAGCAATTTTGGTATACATCCCATTAACGAAACGCCTGGCATGTAAATCATCCCGCCCATGACATGCATGTTCTGCTTTTCATGTTATGACCTGTCATTTATGTTCGTCATGCAGTCATATTGTTCCATACCAATTTTCCTACACATCCCACTAACGAAACGGCCAAGAGAGCACCAAGACCGTGGCATGTAAATCATGTCGCTCATGACATACATGTCATGATTTTCATGTTATGACTTGTCATTTACGTTCGTCAGGCAGTCATGTTGGGCCATACCAATTTTCGCATGCATCGCATTATCGAAACGGCCAGGAGAGCACCAAGACCGTGGCATGTAAATCATGCCGCTCATGACATGAATGTCATGATTTTCATGTTATGATCTGTCATTTACGTTCGTCAGGCAGTCATGTTGGGCCATACAAATTTTCGCATACACCCCATTAGCGAAACGGCCAGGAGAGCACCAAGACCGTGGCATGTAAATCATGCCGCTCATGACATGAATGTCATGATTTTCATGTTATGTCCTGTCATTTACGTTCGTCAGGCAGTCATGTTGTGCCATACCTATTTTCGCATACATCCATTATCGAAACGGCCAGGAGAGCACTAAGACCGCGGCATGTAAATCATGCCACTCATGACATGCATATCATGATTTTCCTGTTATGACCTGCCATTTATGTTCGTGAGGCAGTCATGTTGTGCCATACCAATTTTCGCATGCATCCCATTAGCGAAACGGCCAGGAGAGCACCAAGACCGTGGCATGTAAATCATGCCGCTCATGACTTTCATATCATGATTTTCATGTTATGACCTGTCATTTATGTTCGTCATGTAGTCATGATGTGGCATACCAATTTTCGTAAACATCCGATGAGCGAAACGGCCAGGAGAGCACAAAATCGTAGGCGGCTAGATAGATAGATAGATACGCTCAAAGTCGCCGAAGTTCGCTAAGAAATGCTTCGCATTTAAAAAAACGGAAAAATATCTAGGGACTTTAGCCCATGCCGGGATTAAACTAGACGCGCTTCTAAGCGCGGCGCGCTTGCTCTGGCTGGCCTTTACTGGCTGCGGGCCGAGACGCGGCGATCTCTTCCACAATATACTTATTCGCATATACGCATATATGCCACCATTACATGATTGTGGTGGATTCTGTGCTGTGTAAAAGCGCCAGGCGAACTGCGGTGCCTTCTTCATCGGCTAGTTTTGATGGCGCATCGCACCTTTTTACTTTCGCCATTACATTGCAGTAATTCACAACCTCAACCCAACGAGTGAAGACATATAATAACAAGTCTGGTGTCATGACAGTTACGTGGCTAGGCGACTCAAGTGCATATGGCAAGCGAAAGAGCGCGGTGAGAGTGGGGCCGCGCGTCGCTATAGTGTTGAACTCTTAAGGCGAATCTTAAGGGTTCCATAACCTTTCTTTTATTTCCCCCACTAAAGACAGAGCTGGAAAGAAAGCATTGGAAGACCGTGGAAAGCATCGAAAAGCATGTGACAACGTTCCTGAGGGACATAAAGGGCTTTGATGGTGCCTTCCAGGCGTAGCAGACTCGTCTTTGCAGGTGTATAGATGCAGGGGGAGAGCATCTTGAAGAATTTTCATCATTTGTACATATCATGTGAATAAATCTCTTTTTCCCAGGAAATGCGCATTCCTTTTATAACGGACCCCTTCACGCGTGATGTATGGGATATATTCGCTTTTTCAATATAATCCATTGTATAAAGTCATTTTCTAACTCTGTAACGTATATTGTAACTTTCGTTGCACTTGCTGATTTTGTGCAATACTTATCAGTTGATTTTTTATTATTTTGTTGAAGATCGGTCTGGTTTTTTTATATGCAACTTTCTTCGTCTTGTGCCAATGTTTGATTTCTTGTAGCACCATATCTTTGAACCGATTGTGTTGTATTGTAACATAGGCCCCCGTCCACACTATGGCTATTCGTAGGCCTGTGAGATCTTTCTAAATAAGTAAATAAATAAAATAAGTCAATTATACGGGAAATGACGATTTAGTAACTACTACGACCTTGAGACAACCCGTTTACGTATCCTGAAGAGATACTCATCACGACACCCTCTTACTCTGGTGCCCACCTAAAGAGGCCAGTACTATGGAATATTGACACACTAATTCTGGCAATCTTGTCGCAGTGCCCCACAAATATATGAAATTTCAGTGCGTCAGAAGAAGCTCCTTAGTGTGTAAAACCTTCTGTGCCTTCATCACCGACTGTGACGATGCTTATCGCGGAGTAATTTCTTCAAATGCGGTGCGTTGCGCTGTACTTACGTGGCAGAACGTTGGACAGTAATGCTGACTACTATACAAAAAAAAAAAAAACGCAGTCATTGACACATTGAAGAATGATGCCGTTTGGTATAAGGGCTGCACGTTCCGAGACCCTTTCTGCGGACAGGTTCCCTCGAGAATTGTAAAAAACAAGAAACCGCCAGCGAAGGATGGACTTCATCATCAGAAGTTCTTTTCTTTCTGTCTTTATTCGTTTATTTAGGATAATTTAGAGTATTGCCCTGGCGGACACGCCTAAAGTCTAATGTATGATTTGGCTGTGCCATCCATACAGCAGCCGCAATATAACAGTATTGATATAACATTTAAAGGATACAACACCAAAGAATGAAAATCAAGTAAAACTTTGCATATTTCAGAAGCAATGACAGACTACAAAGAAAGCAACGATAGCAACGGCAAACAAAGTTCAGGATAAGACAGGTAACCAAAAAGAATGATTACATGATCTGATAAACACTTACACAACGGTACGAAAGCAGGATTAGCTAGCACCATAATTTTCTTCTGTAAGTAGTATTTGCTTGGCCATTTTTCTAAAAGCTTGTTTGGAAGTGATGGAAATTAAGATGTGTGTGGTGATGGGATAGTCATTAAGGATAGGATAGTCATTAATTTTCACAGCAAGTTTTTGTTCCCCATTTTTCGTTCCACTACGTGGTCTAATTACCGGTTTATATCTGCAATCATGCCCTGTCGTTTTTACGTGATATTTCTTTTCGAAAGAAAATTTGCTTGTCTGAAACTGCCCGAAGGTTTCGAGGAATACTTCATAAGTGCATAGTTTTGATATTGTTAATATTCTATGTTTGCTACATAATAGTCCCCAGTTTTCTATTGCACGTAGTGCAAGGTTTTGCTGTGTTTGAAGTGATGATAACTTGGGTTGTGAATTGGATGATAAATTGGTCGACCAAACTAAAAGACATTATATTAAACAACAATGGACGAGTGCGTTATAAATGTTGTGTTTCACGCTTGTCTGTAATAGATGTCTTAACCTGTTTAGCCCCTTAACAGCATGAGCAACACTTTTTGAGAGAATCTACTTGCGACGAGCATGACATATCTTCATGAAATATGACCCCCCCAAAATTTAGCTGTTCTTGCCTGGTCGATGTTCGCTTTTTGAAATTGTCGGTGAAAGTGAGAATCAGTCATGGTTCCTTTCAATATACAAAGTAGATATTTAGTTTTATCAATGCTTAACTGAAGCTTCTTTGCGTTTATCCACATGCCTAATTGCTGCCACCAGAGGTTAGCTTGTTAAAAAAGATGCTGTGCTATCTTTCCTGAGAAAAAGACGGTATATAGTGTCATCGGCGTATTATGCGAAATTGGAGTAGTTTTGAACATTTACAATGTCGCTCATGTGCAATAAAAATAAGCTCAACCCTAACGCGGATCCTTGTGGCACGCCATATTTAATGTTGCAAACTTCGGAACTTACGCCATTTATTGTTGTGTATTGTATTCTTCCCGTTAAGTAGCTTTTTATTAAAGATAACGCAAGGCCACGAAATCCATAAAGCGATACTTTTTCAAAAAGTACGTTGTGTTTCACGCAATCAAATGCCTTTCGAAAGTCTAGAAAGGCACCGAGATTTAGCATTCGGTTTTCTATATTGTGAAGGATTTGCTCTTATATTTTAAGTAAAACACCTTCTGAAGGTTTCCTCTGAAAGAAACCGTACTGCTTACGGTGCTATCACTTTTTTACGCTTAGGAACTCTTCGTGTCTTTCCTTTATTACGCGCTTCGCAATTTAGGGGAAAACATAAAGCACGGAGATTGGCCTACAGTTACTCATATCATTAACTGAACCACCCTCATGAATAACAGTCACTCGTGCCAGTTTCATCTTATCTGGGAGAATATCATTAGAAAGAATCAGATTGCAGATATGTGTAACACGCATGCTAATAAATTCATTCAAGGCTTTCAGCGGCTTTACCTTTACACCGGCTTTACCTTTACACCTTTACCTTTACCTTTACAGCTACAGTGCTGTTTTTAATGAGATGATGGTCTGTGTCTCGCACTGATCTGTGGTCGCCAAAAACGTTGTAGAAGACCGATGCGATATATATTCCGGGCAAGCGAACGGGACATGAATTTGTGAGGATTGGCCACCATCTATGGAGGTCGAGTTGAATGTCTTGGCTATTTGAATATCTGTTATCCCCCTACACTGAAATGTAATCCTTTTTCCTATGGGAAGTTTTTTCATTACCTCGTTGACCATCCTCCACATCAGATTTGAGTTTCCCGTAACAGCCGCAACCTTTCCGATACAATGTTCCTGTTTTGTGGGTTTGGTATCAGAATTTAACTCACTTCATTCAGATTGGAAGACCCAAAAGTCAGCTTCACTTCTCATTCTTCGAGTCGGTAACGCTCGTACACACAGTGATAATGAATGACCACCACTGGTGAATATTTCCAATCCTACAAGCGAAACAAATGACGAAGTCAAGAGTACATTTCTTGTCTTCTTCGTCGAAACGCCAAAGTCGATGCCTTTGCGTGTCTTCATATAGTTATAAATAGTTCGTACTCGTTCGAAACCGTGCTGGCAGATATAATGTACAGCAGAACGTGGTCTCTGAAGTATTTGACGCCTACATAGCCCATTGTCACCACCTAGTTTTACCATTAATTCTGACGCTGTAATATATCATCATCACCATCAGCCTGTCTACGCCCACTGCAGCGCAACGGCCGCTCCCATAGATCTCCAATTATGCCGGTCCTGTGCCAACTGTGCGCAATCTTTTCCGCAAACTTCTTGATGTCATCTGCCCGCCTAACCTTCTGCCGCCCCCTGCCGCGCTCCAATTCCCTTAAGGACCAGCGGTTGTCGTGTCTTCGCATTACATGGCCCGCCCGCGTCTATTTCTTCTTAATTTCGATTAGTATGTCCTTAACACGCGTTTGTTCCCTAAACCACACCGCTGTCTTCTTCTCCCTTATTGCCACACCTACCATTTCCTGTTCCACTGTTCGCTGCGTCGTCCTCAATATAATCTGATCGCTCTTAGTTAGCCTCCATGTTTCTGCCCCGTCGGTACGTACCGCTAAGATGCAGCTGTCATACACTTTCCTATTCAAAGACAATGGTAAGCTACCATTCTTTATCTGGAAATGCTTGCCGAATGCATTTCACCCCATTCTTATCCTCCTAATTATCTCAACCTCATGGTTCGGATCAGGGGTCACTACCTGGCCTAAGTAGACATATTCACTTACTACTTCCAATGCCTCGCCAGCTATCGCAAACCGCTGTGCTCTCCCAAGCCTATTGAACATTACTTTAGTTTTCTGCATATTAATTTTCAGGCCTACTCTTATACTTTGCCTGCTTATGTCAGTAATCATGCTTCGTAATTCGTTTCCCGAGTTACTTAGCAAGGCAATGCCATCATCAAACCTGAGGTTCCAGAGGTATTTCCCATTAACCCTTACACCCACCTGTTTCTCATCCAATGTTCTAAATACCTCTTCTAGACATGCTGCGATTAACTTTAGATAAAGTGTCTCCCCGTGTCTTACGCCCTTCGTTATAATCTATGAACAGATCGCAAAATACGATTTAGAACAGGGAATGTCGCAGGAGACAACGCTTCGACAAGTGGACTTGTCATCGTCACGGCGGCGAGTGCCTTCTCCAGCGTTGGTTTATGTACGCTATTGCACACTCTCCCCGTCCTCCGAAAGAGAGGAGAAGAAGAGCAGCACGTGCGAACAATAACAAGAAAAAAGGGGGGTATGGTGTAGGTGAAGTGAGCGCCGAGGGCACACAAGACATATTTGCACCTTGTGCGCGTGCAGGATGAACAGAGCAAAACATAGACAACAATAAGAGAAAGACAGCAAGAAACATGATGGTGAACCCAATATCGTAAAGTAACAGGCGAAAATAAATGGCATGTAAATCATGTCGTGGCATGTAAATCATGTCGCTCATGACATGCATGTCGTGATTTTTATGTTATGACCTGTCATTTATGTTCGTCATGCAGTCATGTTGTGGCATACCAATTTTCGCATACATCCCGTTAACGAAACGGCCAGGAGAGCACCAAGACCATGGCATGTAAATCATGCCGCTCATGACATGAATGTCATGATTTTCAAGTTATGACCTGTCATTTATGTTCGTCATGCAGTCATGTCGTGGCATACAAATTTTCGTATACATCTCATTAACGAAACTGCCAGGAGAGCACCAAGACCGTCGCATGTAAATCATGTCGCTCATGACATTCATGTCATGATTTTCATGTTATGACCACTTTCATGTTATGACCATTTATGTTCGTCGTGCAGTCATGTTGTGGCAAGCCAATTTTCGTATACACCCCGTTGACGAAACGCGTGGCATGTAAACCATGTCGCTCATGACATGCACGTCATGCTTTTCATGTTATGATCTGTCACTTATGTTCGTCATCCAGTCGTGTTGTGGCATACCGATTTTCGTATACATCCCATTAACAAAACGGCCAGGAGAACACTAAGACCGTGGCATGTAAACCACGCCGCTCATGACATGCATATCACGATTTTCATGTTATGACCTGCCATTTATGTTCGTCAGGCAGTCATGTTGTGCCATACCAATATTGGCATAGATCCCGTTAGCGAAACGGCCAGGGGAACATCAAGACTATGACGTGTAAATCATGCCGCTCATGACATGCATATCATGATTTTCATGTTATGACCGGTCATTTACGTTTGTTATGCCGTCATGTTGTGGCATATCAAGTTTCGTAAACATCCCATTCGCGAAACAGCCAGCAGAGCGCAAAACCGTAGGCGGCTAGATAGATAGATAGATAGATAGATAGACAGACAGATAGATAGATAGATAGATAGATAGATAGATAGATAGATAGATAGATAGATAGATACGCTCAAAGTCGCCGAAGGTCGCTAAGAAATGCTTCGCATTTAATGCAAGGTGATCTCAACTGTGACACACGCAACGTCGTCTACCCAATAGAATGCACAGTCTGTCGCGTACAATACATTGGACAAACAGAAACTTCCTTCAAAGTTCGTTTTAATAACCATAGGGCCCACGTAAAATCACTGCCGCAACTTCCAATTTCAAAACGCGCAAGCATCATTGGACACCCATTCGACAAATTTAGTCACAATCCTGCGATCCGGCTTCCATATCCATTACGACAGAGAGGCGTGTGAATAATACCTCTGTTACGAAATATTAAAAGGTTCGGGGGAGCAGGCTCAAAGAGGCAAGTCAGAGACACCTCCGAGGGCAGCAAGGAAGAGACGCAGACGCAACCTGGCACAGCACACGAACATGTAATGGAGCGCAAATACACAGAGATGCACACAGAGCACACAGAAGACACAAAACAAGATAATAATAATTACACGATATGTACAGCGTCTCTAGAGCAAGTGTTGAAAAGAGTTCAAAAGGCTCAGAAGGCTCACACGTTCCGGCGCGTCGATGGTGTCGGATCAGCGTCCGTCGACGGCTCTTGAGAACGGCGAGGCAGGCACCAGTAGTGTCGTGGACGAAGAGCCGACGAAGACTCCCATTCGTCTGCTGGGCGTCCGGAGCAGGAGGCGTGTCTTTCTCAAGGTCCCTCGGGCGTTGGCGCTCGACTGGGTCCCTCCGACAAATGCTGGCCTCCCAGGCGTTGACGCCCGACCAGGACAGCGCGTGTTCACCGCTCCGATGTCTTCCTTCGTCTGTCCAGCAGCGGTGGCCGGTTCCTTTTTTATTACTTTTTCTTCGCCCACGCGCCACACGGGCACGTGCACGGCAGCGTCCCCAACGTGGCCCAACGTCATGGCTGCAATGCGCGTGCTCACGCTTCTTAGGCCATTTCGGCTGCAGCGTTCGGGGACTTCAGCACAACTTTTATCTTGCTAACTCCCCAAATCAGGTTTCCTGTTGCAACATGCCGCCATAGCTTTGAGTTTTTCTACATGTTGTTTCGTTTTCCCTCCATGCGCCGCACTTTCAGCGGCGCGTTGGGCCCTGAGAGGGCTGAGCAGATAGCTACATTCAGTGCTCCCGTGACTAAAAGCGGCGATTCAGAAACCGCTCCTTCCCCACCTTCCCTCCTTTACCTTCTACGTCGGTATACGTCAAACACCCCCTTTTCTCTTTTGGGCTTTCAAGGCGGGCACTATTATTCCATACACCGCCCCCCTCCCTTTTTTTTCTCTTCTTGTTTTTCCTTTTTCCCCCTTTCAACTTCAGCCAAGCTCTCTCCCTTTTTTCCCGTTACTGTCATGTAGGCTCTGTACGTATTGTTTGTATTAGAAGCTTGAAAAACGTCGGTCTCGCTGCCGATACGTCGAAATAAGTGTTCTGTTTGTTCAACGTGACCCTTCGATTTTATAATTAACCTGCTGCCAAGGGTTCATCTTTGAAGTATATATATATATATATATATATATATATATATATATATATATATATATATATATATATATATATATATATAATCTCTACCTGTATTGCGTTTGGGATGTGAAACTAATTCGTTTGCTATAGTATGATTTGATTGTTTTTGTGTCTTGCACTTCTGTATTTCGCCCCCCTTACACAATGCCCGTAACGCGCTAGCACAAACGCGTTACAAACGCGCAGTCTTTCGTTAATGTTGGGTATTTACTGTCATCGTGGCGTATTGGCTAGCGCCGCGCGTTCGGAAGCGATGATGATGATGAAAAAACTTTTATTATAGAGGAGAGAGGTACGGGGCCAAAGCATGACCCCGCTACATGGTCGGCGTCCCTAGTCCGGGACACCGCATGACGAGGCCCCGTCTCGCGCCCGTCGCACCAGAGCCCGTTGTGACTCTAGCGATGAGCTGTTGAGGAGGGCAGTCTCCCACGCCTCTCGGGAAGGGGTAGGGGAAAAGGGTAGGTGGGGATTTTTCGTGCATGCCCACACCATGTGGAAGATATCGCAGGTCTCCCCACAGTGTGGGCACCGCCCATCTGCGGCTTGTGCAGACGGCTCGCGGGCGCCGCCTGCTGAACCGCTTGCATATCCAACAC
Source organism: Hyalomma asiaticum (assembly GCA_013339685.2). Taxonomy (NCBI): domain Eukaryota; kingdom Metazoa; phylum Arthropoda; class Arachnida; order Ixodida; family Ixodidae; genus Hyalomma; species Hyalomma asiaticum. The sequence goes on from CM023484.1 coordinate 1,604,168, forward strand.
ACTTGCACTGCAGAGGAGGCGGAGCTATGCTCTCGGTCTCTCCACTGCCCAGTAACATGGATAGGCAAACGCACGAAGGCAGAAGGCAGGCGCGAGCTCGGACGCTTGAGAGGCAACACGGCTCCCGACCTGGTGTATTCTACGTAGATATCGCAGGACCTTCGCCCACGGGATTTTACTCGGCCTGTGTAGTTCAACGGGAAAAGCATGTCAATGGGCTCTCCTTCCGAGCACAAAATCCAGAGCGCGCTGAGGAAGTCGCTATAGCGCTTGCTGCTGCGGATCCCAATTCGAATGTAATTATCACGGACTCCCGGAAAGCATGTGCTCATTACTTGGCAGGGGAGATATCCCCCTTAGCCAGCCAAATTTTAAAACGGGCTCTCGCTGATCCAGCCCCGAAACGCATCGTATGGGCTCCTGGACATCAGGGCTTGCGAGGTAATGAGGCCGCTGACGCGGCCGCCGAGCGCTTACCCACCGGGCTCCTCACCCTGGCTCTTATGACTCGGAGGCCAATACACAGCTGCTGCGGTTCAAAGAAATTCTAACATATTATCGCGACACTCACCGCCTTTCCCCGGCTCCTGCAAAGGGGCTGAGTAAGGCGGAAGAGCGAACACTAAGGCGCCTGCAGACAGGTACTCTACTCTGTCCTGCAATCTTAAAGCACTTCGGAAGCGAGGGGTCCCTGGCTCGATTCCGCGCTTCGGACACAACGTTTCGGACACAGGCGTCAGGCGTAACCCGCGTGCTGGGAGGCACGCGCTCGCCCTCGGCGTTCGCCTCGGCGCGCGCCTCCCGGCGTGTGCCTCTCTCTCTCTCCCGGCGCGTGCCTCTGCTGTCTTGTGAGAGAGAGAGAGAGACAGAGAGAGAGCGAAAGGCGCGCGTTGGCTATGGAAACGCTCTTTCTTAGAGGAACGCTGTACCAGCTCGCAAAGAAGGAGAACGCGCTCTCACCCGCGAGAGACAACGCTGGCGCAGGCAGCGTCTCCTAGTGAGTTTCTTGATTGAGAAATACCGACTGCCCGCGTTGGAGAAGCGTTCACCGGCAACCCATATATTTTCAATTTTTCAATTTATTTCCCATCTTACAAATACAGATGGAGGGGGTTGCAGGTAAAAGCTGCTTAAAGGCAGCTTGACAAGCCTACAAACCTAAAGTACAGCAGGGAGGCAGTTGTAGAAATTATACAATTCAAAACGTAAGGATTTCATAATTATACAAGGATCACCAGATAATACGCGAATCAACACTATGTACATATAAATAAACTTAAAACCGAAACTGAAGCCATGTTATCTAAATACTTAGCGTGAAGTTCTTTGCGAGTACAGGTAAACAAATCGAAATCAGTAAGAGCATTACTATTCAGCAGAGACGGAAGAGTATAATGAAGGCGTTCTTTTCCAAGGTTAAGTCGAGGCGTCGGCACGAACCATTCTTCACCATGTCTTGTGAGGTATCCCACTGATTTGTTCCTTAGTTCCGCTAATTTCCCGAGGTAACTTATATTCTTTCTTATTTCCGATTTAAAGAGGTCACTAAGGCGATATTTATAAAGCTTGTGTACTTTAATCACTCCAGACTGACTGAATAAAGCTGCAGTTGGACATTGGTATGGTGAGTTACACATGTGTCTGAGATATCTTTTCTGGATTAAGTGAAGGCGTTCGAGGTTAGTGAACGTTGTAGTACCCCGAACTAACTGGCAATAATTTAAGTGCGAGTTGAAAATTGAGTTGTATATCAGCATCTTAGTTTGTGTGGGAAGGATATACTTTAAACGTCCTATATCACCAGTAATTAACGTCCTATAGCACCAGTAAGTAAACGTCCTATAGCACCAGAACATCCCGAGCTTCGCCCACTATATATATATATATATATATATATATATATATATATATATATATATATATATATATATATGCACTGGATCTTGACTTGCAATGAAGTGCCGGTGGGAGATAATCCGGAACTCGGCACGATCTACGACGAACATCCCGAGCTTCGCCCACTCATCATCATTCACTCCGTGGATGTGCTGTAATTTTTATTTCTCATCGTCCGTGGTCCACCAAGCGCGATCCGACACGTACGGCGACGATCCAGGAAAATGAGAGGAGCGCTCCACGCGCAGCCCGCGCAGCAGCCAATCGGAGAGCAGCTGCACCGCCAACGCCATCTAGCGTACCTTCACCCAACCGCCATATTGTACGCATGTCTATGGGACAGCGCCCTCTCGGAAACGAGACGAGAAATGGAGATGACGACACAGAATGCGTACAGCGTCATCTAGTGTATCGTCACCCAACTGCAGTTTGCATGCACCTCTATGGGACAGCGCCATCTATTGTATGCTGAGGGAGACGCTACTGGCTACGCAGGATGCATCGAAAACCGAGAACCGCCCAGGTGAGGCCATAAGGAGCTTCGCCCCTAAAAGAGAACAGATGAGTCAGTGACGGCAGGCAAAAATACACGCACCAGAACGCCAGACAAGGGCTCAATGTGGACGTCGGCTGCGGCAAACACATTGGTTGCACTGTGGTCGTCCAGCTCAGGGCACGGCGTCGACAATATAAGTTCGGCACGAGAGCAGTCCACGAGGGCTTGATGCGCGGGGAGAAAATCCCATCCTAGGATGATGTCGTAGGAGGAGCGCGGAAGGACGAAAAATTTAACGGCATATATGTCATTTTGAATAATTACACGGGCTGTGCACTGGGCGGTAGGCTTGATGTGATGCGAAGTCGCTGTTCGCAGAGAAAGGTCGGAAATCGGCGTGGTCACTTTTCTCAAATCGCGGCAAAGTTTTTCACTCATTACAGAAACAACGGCTCCTGTATCGACAAGCGCACGCACGGCAACACCTCTACTAACACGTCAATTTCGTTGGGCGGGTAAAAATGAGGTGGTCTTGGACAGTTCGACGAATACCCCTGTTACACGGGCGCCCTTAACCACGGTTAGCGTAACCGCGGTTATCGTTAAACGCGGTTATCGTTAAACGCGGTTAGCGCAGTTACACGGCGCGCGAAACGGCGGTTAGGCCGCTAACCGCGGTTGGCTGCTAACCGAGCTTGCCTAGCTCGGTTAAGCGTAAACCGACGTTTGGAAACGGACGAAATGGCAGGCGGTACCGCTCCCGAGTTCAGCGGCGCTTCGCAGATATCTTCCCAAAAGTGGTCTTCTACCCGTTGGGGCATATACGGAGCAGTAATACAATTTTTGGGCGATAATATTATGTCAGTGCACCCAAGTGGTCGAAACGCGTGCTTCTGCAGCGCACCGCGGTTGCTTCCGCACGCTCGTACCGCTCAGGCCAAGGCCACCGAGGCTTTTGCTATACTACCGCTCGCAGCAGCATTTAAAATATTGACTCCGACTTGCTTATGACACAAAATAATTCATAATTGAGCAAGGTTGGTAATGTTTACCATTTCTGCAACGCATCGGCCACTTCCACAGTGTTCGACAGATCGCATGCCGCGATGCGAGAGGTAAACACGGCAGCGGCACCGGTCGTTTTGCCGAACCGACTCGCTTCCAGTCGTACCTTCCTCTTCACATCCAGACGCAGGTAGAACTAATCACACATGTTCAGGCATGATATATGAGTACTAATGTTGATCGTGGTGGCAAAAACAAGCGCTCTGTGACGAGCGCAAGTCGCACTTGATCGCGAACGGCACCGCCGTACTCTCGCTAGGCCTAACGCTCGGAGTTGTCAGCGCCGGGCATTCCGCGGTGACGGTGGATTGTTGTGATGCGTTTGTCGCTCGCAGAGGCGTAGTTTTATCAACAATGCCCTCATAGAACGATGCAGGATTGTGCAAAGTTGCTTCTCTCGTACCTATAGCGACGAGGATACGAAGTGTTGCGAGTGTGTTTATGCCGATGTGCGGGATGTGGGCGGAGCTTCTGTCAACCACGAACACGATAGCCCGTGTAACTCCGGTGGACTACGGTTCGCGTTAACTACGGTTGAAATTGTTATCCGCGGTTACGCTAACCATGGTTGCGGGCGCCCGTGTAACAGGGGTAGAAGTCGCAGTTCTTGCCTCTGGAACTGCGGCTGTCAGTTTTCCTCTCGAGCGGCGCTAGGGCGACGAAGCATCGGTGAGATGGATCGACGACGTGGAGAAGACGAGCGGTATGAGTCAAGAGGGTGGCGTGCAGAAGGAGACTCGGCGACTGGAGGAGGAACTCTTTGCGAGTGGTGAGCTGGGTAGATTGAAGGAGCCACACTGCCTTGATAACGGAAGCGCCGACGATTTCAGTATCGAGCTACATATCCTGCAAAGCCACACGTGAAGCATATGGGAGGTTATAGCTGGTGCGCCATGGGCCAGGCCTGGTTGGTCCGAGGGGCGGAGAGGAATATGACACCGTGCGTGAGGGTGGCGGCGACGTGTGCAAGGGACTCGTGGTCTGGTAGGCGCCAGGGACAGGCGGGCTTGTCTGGCAAATACCGAAGCGTAGGTCAGAGGTGTAGCAACAGGCAGAGTTGCAGGGGCAAGTGGTAGTGTCTGGGTGTCATGGGAAAAGTGCGCGACAGCTGTTCTTTGTGGTGCGGCAACGCCGGTAAGGGCGAAGCGATCATGCAGAAGCGCGGATCCGTCAGCCGAAAAAGAAAATAACGACGAGAAGCTGTCTCACGAGGCGAGAAGAAGAAAAGGAAAAGAAACACGGAGCATGGCACGTGGCGCGTGCACGTGAGGCGCCATATTGGGGAGAAGCAAGGCGGCCTTCCATCTGCTCGGACGTGGCACGGGAGGTCTCCGCCAGGACCACGGTCGCGGCGTAGTCCCGAGTGCCTGGCGGGTGCCAAGAGTCGGGGTGTATGGCTCCGCTTGGCAACGAGCTCCTGACGTCGTCTCCTTCCGACGCCTGACGAGCCGCCCGAGCTTCCGACAGCACCGTCGGGCGTAGTCCCGAGTGCTTCCCTGCCTCTTCGGGCCACGAGGGCCTTGAGTACCGTGCCGCTTCGGTACCTCGTCTTCCCTTCGCTGGCACCATGGAGACGCCAGTGTAGACGCTGCACTACTCGTCGGCGACCTCCCGCGACGACCTCCGACTCGCGCCGACGTTCCACCTGCGTCTTTCCCCCGAACCAGTCGACCAGCCTCGGTGAGACTGTTTCGAACTGTGACTTCACTCGCGTGTTTCTTTGTGTTTTTGTCTGTTCCGAAGTGCTGCGTTTACTTATTCGTTTACTAATTTGTGTGGTCCATGTCGTTGTTTGTTATTGGTTTTCTGATAAAGTCTTCGCAGAAAACAGCCTCGCCATCTTTCTGAACATGTTGCCGTCGTCAGACGCAACGTGCGTTCATCTTCTTTTCGAATAACCCCATCACATTGGGCGACCTGCGTCTCAATGACATGGCGAAGAGGCGGGTCCAAAGATGAAGTCACCGGCTAAGGCGTGTGGACGACAAGCGAGAGCTGGCGTGCAACTTCTTCACGAATGAACTGCTTGATGTGGGGCAGTAGAGCGGTGTGATCAGCAGCGACGTCATTGGCTAGGGTGGAAATTTCTGCTTGATCTTGAACAGCTCTGTGCGTTGAGGCACGCTGCTTTCGCAGCTCGTCGTATGACTCACAGAGCTATATCATGTCGGCTATACGTCTGTGGGTTCCTTGCGACGAGCATTTGAAACGCATCGTCGTCGATTCCTTTCATTATGTGCTTTATTTGTTCTGCTTCTGCGAAAGAGGGGTCGACGCGCTTGAAAAGGGAGACAACATCTTCGATGTAGCTCGTAAACGTCTCCTCTCTGCGCTGGACTCGACTACGCAAGCGCTGTTTCGCGCGAAGTCGACGCACTGAGGGACGACCGAATACCTCTGTGACGGCTGCCGTGAAGGTCGAGCAGTCCATTATTTCGTTCTCATGGTTTTTATACCAGAGAGCAGCTACATCAGTGGTGTAAAAGTGGACGTTTGTGAGTTTGGCGCGGCAGTCCCATTTGCTACAGAAGCTCACCCGTTCGTATTCGGCAATCCAATCCTCGACGTCCTGGTCGTCGGCGCCGCTGAATACAGGCGGATCGCGTTGTCGGGTCGCGCCAGCACATGATATCGTCGTTGGTACAGGAGCGGCTTGGGATGGAGCTGGGTCAACCATGATCAAAGGTGACGGCAGCGTCCGGCTGCGAAGTTCCAGGATGAACGATCAGCAGTACCCAGCACCTCCACCACTTAAAATGTGGATGTTGGTCTTCAAGCAGGCCGCGACGTTGCCTTACAGACTGCTAGCACAAAGGTAGCTCTGGGTCTAGGCGAGCGCGCGCAAGAGCGTGGGTAACAACCACCGATCGTCGTCGTCTTCTGCGTCCAGGCGTTCGGGCGCATGTCATACATTTTCACTACAATATATATATATATATATATATATATATATATATATATATATATATATATATATATATATATATATATATATATATATATATATCTCAAAAAAGTTCTTCCTGGCTATCGGGATAAATATTCTATCAAAAAGACACAGTGACAAACATAGGATTTATTCTGACGTTTCGGCTGGAGGCCAGCCTTTTTCAAAGATGAAGGTTTGTCGATGTCCACGAACTGATTGTCGATGTGCACCTGTTTTATTTTACTTTATTCCTATTGTTAATTTCTTGTTTTCTCTGATTTCATTTATTTTCATGTATTATCTTAGGACATTTAATTCCCCATCATGTTTCTTGTTGTCTTTCTCTCATTTTTATCTGGTATATTTCACTCAGATCGCGCCGCGCGCGCAGGGTGCAGATATGTATTGTGTACCCTTGGCTGAACACCGCGCACTTTCTCTAGACAATGATTTCCACCGAGTGTGACTCGTCAGACTAAACGACTCTTTCTGTGTGGTGTTTTCTCTTCTTTTATTCTTTTTTTATTTTTCTCTATTTTGTGTGTGTTTGTGTGTACGTGCCTTTAACAAACCAAACCATTCAAGGTTGTTCGCGGATGCACTACGTTTATCTATCCTCCATTTTCCGTGAACCACGCCGAGAGGGCGATCCTTTGAACTATACTGGTACCGACCGGGCACAGAGCAACCTGTCTTTCTCCCGTTCCCCCGCCCCTCCTGTCTGTACTCCCCGCACAAGAACGACGTTTGGCTTCAGCGGTTCCGCGCTGCACTGCGGGAGTCGTAGCGCCAGGAATCAGCACCCGTTCTTTGTTATGGAGGCGCTGTGCGGACGCAGACGTCATCTTGGACTGGCCTCTGCTTCCTGGACACACATCTGTATCCCCCCCCGCCCCTTCTTTTATTTTATTTTATTTTTTTGTGAGCTCCCCCCTTTCCACCCCCCACTATGCATGTTCGTGAAGTGTATAAGACCATGCGCCCATGAGAAACCTTCATCTTTGAAAAAGGCTGGCCTCCAGCCGAAACGTCAGAATAAATCCTATGTTTGTCACTGTGTCCTTTTGATAGTATATATATATATATATATATATATATATATATATATATATATATATATATATATATATATATATATATATATATATATATATATACAGTCAAAAAGTCGCAGTGAGAAACATATTATTTCGGATTTATTCAGACGTTTCGGCTGGAGGCCAGCCTTTTTCAAAGGAGGTGAAGGCAAAGTTTGACGAAGTAGGTGGTTTCGGCTGCCGCATTACTATAAGTATGAGACGTAGGACTTCAACGATATCCCATTTACTGGCCGACGTTTCGGTCAGAGCCTCACCTTTATCAAGACAGGATTTCTTTTTCTCCTGTTCGTTTATATAGGCACGGAAGAAAAGGCGCAAACCATTTACTAAGTGCTTGGCGAAATGGTCTGGGGAAAAATGGGAGGGAGCAGAGGGGCGCCGAAACAAATTCTTTGAGTGCGCGTACAGTAGCAATTTTGAGGAAGCGGAGGCAAAGGACGGGGGTGATGGGCATGTGACGTGCTCCACGGAAGCACTGAAAAAAAAAAGGAAGGAACCGAGTGCTGTTCCGCGTACTGCATCGGGGCGACCCTGGGAAAGCCATCGCCAGCCTAGTAGCACGTGCAGCGACAGACATGGCCCTAAATGGTTACCCATTTTGAGGAGCTTAGTGATTAACAATGCCGCCGCTGTCCAAAGCGGCCGCCAGGAGGGTGGGTGGGGGCAAGGGGTGAAGAAGTGGAGGCGAAGACGGTAAGGCAAGCCACAGAAAACAAGAAGATGAAAAAGAAAAAGTAATATGAAGGAGTGAGTCTAGCAAAGAATACATGCGCATCTTTCGGGGTATGTGTGGTAGGGGCCTTATATTTTGTTCTCTGAACGGTCTTGTCAATAAAAGGGGGAAAAGGTATGTGAGCGAAGTAGAAAAAATACTTGAATAAACGATTCTAAGGGAAATGCAGTAATTGAAAAGAAAGTGGAAATGCAGTAATTGAAAAGAAAGTGAAAAAAGACGGAAGAGGTTATACAGAGCACCGCATATCTTATGTTGACACGGGCAACAGGTGCGATCGCCGGAAGCGCCGGCTCTTACATAAAGCAACGCTGCTTTGATCTCGGTTATTGCTACTTTGATGTTAAATATCTCTTGGTGTTATTCTCTCTTTAATGGGCGCACAACAGGAAAAGCGCTCGGATATTCATTTATTCCATTTTCCAGGGTGCTGAATTTATGAATTAAAGGGTCCCTGAAACGTTTTTTTGACATTGCGTCACTGATTAGGCAACACAATTGTGAAATCATTCACACCATAAATAAAGCGAAGCACCATGCGCTAAGGCAGCTATGGGCTTATTTCTGTCGCCTTCCTCCTTACCACTGCTGTTCCTCCTCAACTCGATCTGCTGCGGAGTGCGCGCTAGCGACGACAGCGCCTCCCGCGTCAGCCGCTCTGCCGAGTCTTCCGTAGGGACATAGCGCCCCGATATCCTCACTGAGGTCGCCCGCCTCGGCAGTGCTAGCCTCTGTAATAGAGCGCCGGCGACCCGTGTGTACGCCGCCAGATGCCGCGACGATACCGTTGGCTGAAACGAAGGAGTGCGTTGTAGAAGCACGTTGTCCGCAGCTAGGTTTTGAAAGTGTGACTGGTTCGGGGCCAATCAGCGACCTCCCATTCGTAGTTCGATTGGCGGGGGCGTTTGAAAACGAATTTGGCGAGCCGCTGCGACCTTTTGCGATACGCGTGTTCAAAACCTTATTATAAATTACACACTTTACGGACAGCACTGAAATCTGTCCTGCAATGGTCCTAATGACCCGCTCTGCCGGATCACCATGTTTACACAAAAACGTCAAAACCGTTTCAGGGTCAGAGTTCTTCAATCATACCGGTTACCAAACTCCCCATAGGCCCCATGTATCAAAATCCGGACACGCCAAGTGCCAAAACTGCGGAGTTTAGCAGATTGTCGCGCCATCTGTCGACAGAGAAACCAACTAATAAATGCTATGTTGGTGTGTTTTGTGTTATGGAGCGCAAAAAGCTCCGCCGCGTCAATGAAGCGAGCCTTATGCAAACGATGTTGCGCACACAGAAAATCCGTCAGTTCGCCGTGATTCTGGCGTCCCTGGCGTCTTCTGCAGAACAAGAAAATTCACTGACCTTGTGCCGTCGCTTCTGCTTCTCCATGAACACTGAGGGTTCACGAAGTGTTTTGTCCGTGCCAAGAAACTCTCTGGTCCGTGCTAACTGCTCTCACGAAAGAGCAGGGAATCGTGTGTTCGGCTGCCGAGGCCGCTGGTGAAAGAACAAGAAAGCTTTTCGAACAGCGGATGATTTTCGGTGAATAATTATTCTTTTTTTTTCGTCTGAATGTCGATGTGTCATTGGGAATCCAGCACAAAGAGCGCACCAGTGGAATTCAGTTCACACGACTACAGCATCGATGTGTCAACACAGCAGCAGAAGGCCTTTAATGCTGAGCGTGTCGTCTGCAAGCGAAAAAGCGTATGGTGCAAGTCGACGATCCGAGTGCAGGCGAATTGCAATGTAAGGCGTCTCTGTCTCTCGCTGCTTTCTTCTGCCCCTCTTTAGCCGCGTGATGAGAGAGCCATTAACAACTGTTGCGGTGCTGCAACGTTTGTGGCCGCCACTTTCATGCAATAAACATCGCCTCCGAGATCCGGTGAGTGTAGCGTTTCTAGTTACGGCTCCCAGATGGGGCGACAGTCTGCTAACCTCCGCCAATTTGGCCGTCGGCTTGTCCAGATTTAGGAACACAGTTTGGCAACTGGTATGATTGAAGAACTTTGTTTCAGGGTCCCTTTAAGTATGATTCGCTCTGCTCGCGTTCCCTGGGACTGTGACCTTCTGGTCTAATATGTCTGGAGAGGGGGAAACGTTCCCCTCTCCAGACATATTAGATTAGACAAAACCTGTACAGCCGTATTAGATTGACAAAGTCTGTACAGACGTCACGGATTTGGCCTACATCCGGGCGACATGCTTTCCTGAACCGAATGAAGCGGCAAAGTAATAGATCGAAATAAGTAGTGCAGTCTTTTTCTCGTGTCTGTCGGAAGGACAAGCTCAGCGGTCGAGCGAATGCAGAGGCTTTATTTTTCCATCAACTAAACAGCAATGGGCGAACTGCCCGCGACAATATTACAGCAAAGAATGGCGCGCGCCAGCTTCCGTGCCGGCGCTTTTAAGCGCAGAAAAAGGTTTATAACAGAAACGCCCTGGCAGTATCGCTACACAAGCGCCCAAGCCTTGTCGCGTATGGACACGACGTATCACTCTCTCGGCTGTGCATCTGCCCCTCGCCCTCTCGGCACTCGCCTCCGGTTTGTCTAATCTACAGTAGCCTATAACAAGCCACTCAGATAAGGCAATTCAAAATTAGAAGCCATGGTAAGCAGCCAGGTGATACAATGAAACCCATAGCTTCCTTGGTGCGAGGTGGTTCGCTTAATTCATGGTACGATAGATTAGATTTCACGGACCCATTCCGCAGGTCATAAATATGCCATGCTAAAATGACACAGCTGTTGTAAAAGGATGCAATCATGGTAGGGATACGAGGCAGCAAATAAGCCATCGCAATCAAGGTACATCGAAGTAGTCTTCGAATGAATTTAGTTTACTGGGCACAATGCAGTACAGCTCTTATAGTCCAGAAGTGAAACACCGGATAAAGTTCGCAGAGCTCTTGTATTTGGCACGTAGCGAGTCGCACGGCGCGCGAGAAGCACCGCAGAAGTCATTTGTTGTCCTTGCTGATGTTGTGCGCAAACCAGTTGATGCTCGTCGTCCAGCTGTTGCTGAGGGCTTCCTCGAACTTGGCACGGAAGTGGGCCAGAGCGTCGCCTTCGGAGTAGTCCAGTACCAGGGCGTCGCGTAGGTAGTCCAAGTCTTTCTCCGAGGTTAGCTCGGGCATGCCTGTGGTCAGCATCATGGCGAAAAGGGAGATGATGAGCGACCCGTGTCGTCGCAGAATGATGAACGCCTCCTCGCACAGTTGCTGGAACCTGCAATGGCATGCGACCGTTCAACTATGGGGAAGCGGAATCGCCTGCATTGCACGACGCGCATCCTCGTAAGTACAGAAACCGCCAGCACCGCTTCGATTCAACGCCTTAGTCTCGCCAGGTGGCAATCTATGAGTAAATAATTTAGTTCATTTTATGTTGAACTAGTCGACTCTTTCTCAGTTCCCCAATGTGGGAATCAGTTAATAGATATTAGGATCTACATTTAATCTTCAAGACCAAGGCTCAATTGTCGCTTTCTGACCAACGCCTCGGTTGATGCGTTATTCCAAAAGTCATATTCAGTATACAGGGCTGTTAAGCATGCCTCGAGGCATCCGAGAACATTGCTACCCCTGTGATCTTCAAGAGGGTACCAAGACAGCGTTTTCTTTCTTTTCCCGCAGAAAGCATTTTCTGTAGACCTTGCACACCACACGAATACCTGCCAAATATATAGTTGCTATCTTTGTTCCTATAAAATGGTGCGTGTGTTTTGTAGCTACACGGTGCATATTTTTGTCACTTTCAGAGGCCGGTACCATCATGGCTTCCTGTGCACAACTAAAGTAAAAAAGGCAATAGGTAAGACAAAGAAATTTCCATTGCTGCTGTCGCTACATGCGTCCGCCTCTTTGTCCATGAGTCTCCTATTAGTAAAGTAGTGGTACGAGTCTAAACAAGTCTATCAAGGCGGTCGCATGTCAGCTGGGTGTGGTCGCTCTGGAAAGTATAAAAGTAAAATGCAGAATTCGTTTTGAATAAAGGCTCGAAGCCTTGATGATCGGAAGTATGCAAGTCACTCTGCTGCGTACGACTGTCAAACGGCGTCCCGGAATGCGGCGCCGTTTCATAATCATCAATCGGTCAATCGGGCATGCCCATTCGAGGCAAGCCCAGTGACCAGCTCGCCCAATTATCAGTGCTCTATGCGACGACATGGACGGAAGGGCGTTAAAGAAGCACTAAAACCAAGCAACGTTTTTTACTTAGAATGATGGGTGAGAACTTTAGAACATCTGAACGGTGCATATTATCTACGCCACCGTTCACCCTGAAATTTAGGCAAGTGCACGAGAAAGCTCGCGCCACCTGCGTGCCATTCGGTGAACTTGGTATGGTGACGTACTCGAGGTGGCGGTATGCACCGGGGATGAAGAAACAGCTTCCTCCGCGTGACGACCGGCTAGGAGCACCACCGATGTCGGCACACTAACAATGGCTAATCTCTCCTTATATCCTGCCTGCGCTTGCCCTTCTCATGGCGAATCTACGTCGACAGACCGGCTTAGGCGGGAAGTTCCAACGTAATTTACTGGGCTCACTGGATCAATTTACAGGGCAGCCTTCTCTAGGAGCACGACAGCGCCTTAATTTCCTGCGCGTGCACAAGCCGTGGAAACGGCCGCTGAGTTGCCTTTACACAAACAATTTTACATATGACATCATGTGCTCGACAGGTACGTCTCGCAATTTAAATAAAACACTGCAGCCCAATAAACGCTCGATATTCTCTTCACCGTCAAGAAAATAAAAAAACAAAATATGGCGCGGCTACAACCTAAAGCAACTTTACGTGTTAAGGAGACTGCAGAAGAGCTCTACATTTCGTTATACGTTTACCTTATTAACCCCACGAACAAGATTTTATCATCTGTCGCCTTCTCGATTCAGATATGTGGATAATTAAAAACATCATCTCAACTGCACTATTTAGAATTAGGCTAAGGCGTTGCGCTTAACGCTTCAGGAATTCTCAAACAATATATTGAACTCCATGGTGTGTTATAACTATGACCAAAAGCAAGTTAAGTGAACTCGCTCGTTCCTTTCTTTTTTTTCATTCAAAAGCGTAAGGCAGAAGTGAGGCCCTGTGGCCGCCATTTCTATCTGTCACCTCCTGCTCAAAAGCAGAAAGCATACGATTAGGGGAATGCGTCTAACACATTCGGTAGCGAAGTCTGTTGCACAAAATCGAGCATTACAGAATGCACACTTTTACGCAAGATTTGCTCCGGAATTAGACAGCCCAAAATCACGCGAAGGAGGGACGCAAGACACAGTGTTCAAGCGAAGGAGAATAAGAATGGAGGGCTACAGGTAATATAGTTTTCATGGCGATTACAGGACGCAACTTTAGTTAGTCCTCCGAGGACACACAAGTTCAGGAAACGCAGAAAACTGCAACTATTTTACAAAAATTTTAGGGCAATTTTGATTTGCGCCTTGGATACCGCGTCTTGTTGAAATATTGTCGCTCATCACCCAGTTATATTATACAACTCTTAGGAACAGATTGGGATGCACCAAACATAAAATCACGGAATATTCACGGAAGTACGCGTATAACTTTACGATCGTCACTGCTTTCTGTTGAGAAGTATGTACGAGGGATCGTGCACAACAACGTCGTATGGACGTGCACCACTTTCAAATGGCTTGCTACTGCGTTCCGATTGTGACGCCTACTAAATGCACAAATACACTTCAAAAATCAGGTAGTTCTATCTTACGCTATATTTTGCGCGATACGTTACATAGAAGCTCCGCACTGTGCCATTAATAACGATAAGATGCCACTTATATGCCTCGAATCACATGACTGGATATCGCGCACCTGTTAAAAGAAGTGCTCTTGTTTCGGCGGCCGTGGGTGATGACGTGCACGAAGTCGTGCGTAAGCACAAAGGGCACTCGCTCCCGTTTGATACCGAACTTCTCCTTGAACTTGCCGAGGATGTGACCGTAGTCTATGTGGAACAGCTGCGAGAAAAAGAGGAACTTATTGAGCACTTTCAATTTGTACCACGGTGGGGAGCACGAAAAGTGAAACCACTTGCAAGGCAACTACGATTCGCAGCAATATGCGCAACACGCCAATGGAGCACGTATGTTACTTACGTCAGCAAAACTTCACCTTAGGATCGATGCGAGCGAAATGTTCGGTTAAAGATATATTACATATCATTTCTCCGAGCGAACTTCGGGCTCTCATTGTTTTCTACTCTCCTCTCAAGTTAAAGACATCGGAAAGTATGGCAATGCAAGCCTGGAGACAGGTTTCTGTTGCAGTACCGAACTCATCCATTTCTTTATTTCATTTCTTTATTCACCATTACTGCAGGAGAAGATCCCCGAGGTACAAAACTGCGAGGTGGGCCTCCAGCTAGCAATTTGACATGTGTTACAACTGTGTTGTAAATTACGGTAACAGATCAGTTACATAACAGATTAAAGAGACATAAGGAAATAATAAATCAGAACATGTAACAAAAATATAAGCAATGAAATAAAGCAAGAACACAAGGAAAGTGATTACAGTGCATGCATCCCTACTTTCATCCCTTAGAATCTCATCCTTTCTTTTTTTGCTTTTTTAAACAAGAAAGTGCTTTATCCGGGGTGCGCTGACCTCACTCACGTCAGTGGGCGAGAAAAAGATAAGCTGAAAGATAGACAGAAAGCGGAAAAAGGTAGGCGGAGAGATACGCAGATAAGGAGAAATGATAAGATGAGGAATAATAAGGTCAGGAGTGGATGGAGTTAGGAGAGGAGGTTGGCCAATAGTGTTACACCAGAGAACGAAGACGCGTGCACCTTCGCGACAGCCGCCAGTGAGTACGGTACTCGTACCATACTTTACACGATCGGATGGCCCGATCTACACCACGTAGCAGACAGTACAACCTCTCACTTCATGTGGAACGCTACTCATAGCTGTAACAACTGCTGTAATTAGCAAAACAGGCGCCAAAAACCTGAAATGAGCATTCTGAAATGTTTCGACACCGCACTCAATAATGTGGCCCGCGTAATAAAAGTTCTCCGCCACAAGTAAGCACCCGCTCGTGTCTGACGCCTTGCTCATATATACCGGTTGATGCTGCTGAGGGTCAATGCTACCGCAAGAAAAAATAATGTATGAGTTAGTACATGTGAGCCATGTGAGTACATGTGAGCCCAATTAGTACATGTGAGCCCGACTGCAGCGCTGCTACGATGCTGTACAAATAGGCGAGGGGCCAGAAACAATTTTCAGAGCTTTGTTGGGGTCTATTGATTCCTTCCTGTAGTGAACAGAACCACCGAATTTGTTGGGAGAAAAGCTGACAGGAACGATAAACTATCAAGAGGGTGAGCGGAGAACTAGACGTGAAACCTGACGACACAGCTGCGACGATGTTATATTCGCCTGGTGTGCGACCGATGGCGGCGCTGCGAACGGCGCCTGTATGACGTCAGAGCGGGAATTCGCGCGCTTTCGTCTACGTAGGTCCAGCGCCGTGTTGAAGCCACCGTTGCGGTAAATCCCAACAAAAAAGCAGTTCAGTTGGTTATCTCGCGTACGGTGGCTACTGACGCTGTTCGAACAACCGTGGGTCTGCTTTTAACGTTCATTTAGAACTACGGCTCATTGTTTTTTAGAACTGCGGCCGCTTGTCTCCGCGGCGAGTGCTGCGCAATGGTGAAGTACTGCTCTGTGCCTCAGTGTACTTCGTCCGCTCGTGAAAGAGGCGTTAGCTTTCACAACTATCCTAAGGACCCAAAGCTGAAGAAGAAGTGGATGGTCAAGCTCAGAATGGGAAAGCGCCCCACGCCTTCATCGACCGTGTGCAGCAAACACTTCGCGTACAGTGACTTCTGCTACCCACCGTACGCGCCACTCTTCGGTAAGTTTGTGACCGTGTTTATTTGGGCCTGTTGGTTTGCCATTAGTGGGTGTAACATTGCGCAAAATTGACAAGGACACAAGAAAGACGTTGTAACACACAGGGCGCAAACTTTCAACAATTTATTTCGGAACAGTGTACCTCTTTTTATACTTGACGAACATAAATGCGCATGTCCCTGGAAACATCAAACACGTGCACACCCACTCAAAAAAGCAATTTCTTTTTTTGACAATGCTATGGAAGCTTCACTGACGCAACTATCTTTCAATTGTGAGATATTATGAGCTTCTATAATCAATCGCGTCGTTTCATTTCTACTTCTTGCGATTATGATGCACGCATCGAACACAGGTGTACATCCACAAACTCTGCAATGAATAGCTAACCAACCACCTGAATGATTTTTAACATTGTTCTCATGTTCGCGCAGCCTGTCGTTAATGCAACGACCTGATTGCCCGACATAATAGCGGTCGCAAGTTAAAGGAATACGATACACAATACCTTTATTGCATGCAACATACTTGGTGCGATGCTGCTTATTGCAACACTTCTTTTCTCTGCCTTTCTTATTAGTTAATTGGCATAGCATAGCAAGTTTATCGGGTGCGGAAAATAACACTTTAACACCGACCCGGTCCCCTACCTTCTTCAAGTTGTGCGATATTTTGTGAATGTAAGGCAATACCGTGGTTTTTCCTTTTTCTTTTTGGGCTTGTTGTGTCGCATTACCGGTAACTTTTATACTCCTAAGTATCTTTTCGGCAACAGAAACCAACAGCTGTCTGAGTATAAAGGTTACCGGTAATGCGACACAACAAGCCCAGAAAGAAAAAGGAAAAACCACGGTATTGCCTTACATTCACAAAATATCGCACAACTTGAAGAAGGTAGGCGACCGGGTCGGTGTTAAAGTGTTATTTTCCGCACCCGATAAACTTGCTATGCTATGCCAATTAACTAATAAGAAAGGCAGAGAAAAGAAGTGTTGCAATAAGCAGCATCGCACCAAGTATGTTGCATGCAATAAAGGTATTGTGTATCGTATTCCTTTAACTTGCGACCGCTATTATGTCGGGCAATCAGGTCGTTGCATTAACGACAGGCTGCGCGAACATGAGAACAATGTTAAAAATCATTCAGGTGGTTGGTTAGCTATTCATTGCAGAGTTTGTGGATGTACACCTGTGTTCGATGCGTGCATCATAATCGCAAGAAGTAGAAATGAAACGACGCGATTGATTATAGAAGCTCATAATATCTCACAATTGAAAGATAGTTGCGTCAGTGAAGCTTCCATAGCATTGTCAAAAAAAGAAATTGCTTTTTTGAGTGGGTGTGCACGTGTTTGATGTTTCCAGGGACATGCGCATTTATGTTCGTCAAGTATAAAAAGAGGTACACTGTTCCGAAATAAATTGTTGAAAGTTTGCGCCCTGTGTGTTACGTCTTTCTTGTGTCCTTGTCAATTTTGCGCAATGTTACACCCACTAAAGGATGTATGAGACTACGGCTGCGTCTGGATGGTGTACTACGTATTTTACCTATGAAGCCAAGCGCGCGCCTAGAGGACTGCTAATCATAAATTCATAACCTGTTGCCGCTGCCGCGAAGGCCCCTAGACAAGGAGCCGACGACGCGGCCTCCGAATCGCCTCGCGGGTAAGCGCGCCTCGTGAGCTCAGCTGAGCGGCGCAGGATGTATGAGACTACGGCTGCGTCTGGATGGTGTACTACGTATTTTACCTATGAAGCCAAGCGCGCGCCTAGAGGACTGCTAATCATAAATTCATAACCTGTTGCCGCTGCCGCGAAGGCCCCTAGACAAGGAGCCGACGACGCGGCCTCCGAATCGCCTCGCGGGTAAGCGCGCCTCGTGAGCTCAGCTGAGCGGCGCAGGATGTATGAGACTACGGCTGCGTCTGGATGGTGTACTACGTATTTTACCTATGAAGCCAAGCGCGCACCTAGAGGACTGCTAATCATAAATTCATAACCTGTTGCCGCTGTTCAGTGCACATTCTCTAAAATTTTCACCTGAGGCAGCATGCGGACACTTTTTTTAAAGCGGAGCTCTTTAAGCTTTTCGTTAGGCTGCGTGGCGTGAAACTCGACCCAGCTTGCCTTTGCCACGTTAATCTCTGTGGCCTTGTGAGTGGCATAATCGGCGATTAACTATTTGCAGGCCCGTAGCCCGTAGGGGGGGGGGGGGGGCTAGGGGCGACGGTGATGCGACCTCCGTTGACGGCCTTGACCGCGTATTCAACAACATGGCCTGCGTCGTACACCGCCTCGCCCTCGATGAGACATCGCGACGTTTCGCAAGCTTTATCTACATACTTGTAGATGCTCGAGAACGGCACGCTTACTGTAATATCGAAAGAAACACCCAAACTAATTAGTATCGTACGGCGGAAACAAGATAACGAGCGCGAACACTCACACATACTTTCACTTTCTTACTAGCAATGCGGTCGGTGGCATCGGCGCACTCGTCGGCCATCCGGGGGATTTCTTGGCCCTGTCGATTGGGCCGCAACTAAAACAAGTTCAAGATTACACTCGAAAACAATCGTTGCAGGCGTTAGTTGACCGTCGCGAGGCTGTTCGTTCGACAAAGTTCTCACCTGAAGCAGACGATACGCGTACAGAAGCAGCGGCTGCTGCAGCGCGGTTGAAATCGGAGTCCCCGCTCTGACGTCACACGCGAGAGGGCGCCACTCCAAGATCTCGAGGCCAATAGCAAGCGACTTAGTTGTCCGTCGCTGTGGTGTCGTGGTTATGGCAATCAGCTGCCGCCCAAAAAACTCGGGTTCGAACCCGGCCGCGCAGTCGCATTTTCGACGGAGGCGAAAATGCAAGAAACCCGTGTACTGTGCGTTGTCAGTGCACGTTAAAAAAAAAAACCCAGGTCGTCAAAATTTCCGGAGACCCCCGCTGCGGCTTTTCGCTCCTTCCTGTGTCTTTCAGTCCCTTTCCCCCACCTCCCATGGAAGCTTAGCCGTGCTCCCTAGATGGGCTGCAGATATTAGCGTCCTTTTCTTAACAAAGCACAATCATCATCATCATCATATTCTGCGACACTTGGGACTGCATGGTTCTTTTGCATACAGCACCGGTAACGCCAGACAAGTTGCCTAACAGACGCGGATGTGTCAAACACAAACTTGCGTCACAAAAACAGTAGAGGGTCGGGCCGAGAATAACGCAGAATTACTGTGCTTTCCATGCAGAAACCGCCTTATAATTATGAATCAGGCCGTGGTAGGCAATCCTGGAATAATTTTGCCGGCTGAATTTCCTTATGTTTTCCTTAAATCGAAGTACGCAGATGTTCTCCCCTTTCGATCCTACATAAGTGCCCCGCGCGCAGCATAACCCACACGGGGCGCCAGCAAGGATAATACTTGTATACAACAATATGTCACCGTTTGAACAGGGAAACTCTTTTGGCAATCATTCCTTGTCCAATGAACCAACAAAAAAACTATGATCATTATTAGTTCACGTTCCCAAGAGTGCGCGCACACTTCTGCGCATTGCCCAGTGTGCGGCGTTTGCACCGGCGCCTCTTTCTTCTCTTGTTCATATGATCTGAGCCAATAACTACACTACCGCGGCAAGCAGAAGAAAGAAAAGGCAAAGACATTTTATTATGATTTTGTGGAGTTAACGTCCCAAAACAAGCTCTGATTATGAGAGACGCCATAGTGGACTGCTCCGGAAATTTCGACCATCTGGGGTTCTTTAACGTGCACGGACATCGCACAGTATACACGGGCCTCAACATTTCGCCTCCATCGAAATGCAGCCGCCGCAGCCGGGATTCGATCCCGCAACCCTCGGATCTGCAGTCGACACCATAACCACTAGACCATCGTGGCTTGGCAGAAGGCAAAGACAGCATGCGTCGATTTCTCCGGTGCACAGCGTCTTGCAAAGCTACGCGTTTGTGCTTAGCATCGCACAAATGCGCAAATGCATAATGTAGTATAGCAAAAGGAATGGAACGGCGTCACGGTGAGGCCACACCCACACGTGCCGCGTCTCCCACCGTCTGTGGTTCTACGCGAACGTCTTTACGCTGAGCTACGTGCAGAACCTTTTGGAGCATTCGTTGGACATTGTAGTGCGTTGCGAGGCGCATTTCCTGAAGCCCCAGACCACGACGAAACGCGGATATTCTGGAGACAAACCCCTGCTAGTACAGTGCCTCTCAGCTTCGCTGCTTCTCAAGCCTCGCGTCACTACTGCAAGATTCATTAATTTTTTAACCGGAATTATTTTTTTCCCCAGCTAATCTTGGAGCTTAAGGCAAACAACAAAAAAACGAGACCAAGCACCGTACTACGAAAACGCGAGCATCTGGTTTTGTACGCGCACCACGGCCGGGGGAGAGAGCCGAAGTGCCAGTCCTCTCCGGGACGCCTCACTCAATTTCCGGAGCCCTCCACTACGGTGTACCTCTCCTTTCTATCTCTATCAGTCCTTTTCCGCTAACTCCACGGACGCTTAGCCGTCCTCCCGACATGAGCTGCAGAAATTGGCGTCCTTTCCGTAACCGAACCGCAATCATCTCCTACCACGAGGCGCCCCCTAACTTCTCGGCGATACTAGCGCTCGCCGACTGAAAGCTTTATAGTTAGAGTACGAAGAAGACAAAGAAGGGAGTAAAGAATACCCTCTGAAGCTCGGTCTATTTTTCATGCATCAGCATCAATTATTTTTTCAGTCCTATGGGCCTCGATTTCGCACTCCTCAGGTAGTCTACGTGCAGGCACTTACTGGCCCCCTAGACGTGCGGTTATACGACGTTTCCCCAATTGGTCAAAGAGACAACCTTGAAGTTATCTTTGATAACATATATCCGAGCAACGCTAGACATCTGTCGCCGAATATATTAAACGGTTTATTATAAAATCATTTAGTTGACCTGCACATTAAGGATGTCATTGCTACAGATGCTTCACAAATAGATGAAAAATCTGGAATTGGAATTTTTTCTGAAACTTTTGACTGGACATCTTCAATAAGACATTTTGATTTCCTGTCTGTATTCTGGCAGAATTTCTGGCTGTTGCTTTGGCCCTACGAAAATTAAATTCAGCGACCTCATCAGTCGTAATCGTCACTGATTCTTTTCCTCTATGTACAGCTCTTACTGCTAACAGTGATTCACGCATCTCACGTGCTTTTCATTCCCTTGTCCCTAGTCATGTAACGGTAATTCGATTGGTGTGGTTGCCAGGTCACGAAGAAATTGTAATGAATGAGATAGCGAACAACTTGGCGAGGGCATCCCTTAGTGGTCCAATTGTCTCGCTACTTCTTGCATCAGCGCTCATAGCTGTTGCAAGATTTAGAAGGAGAGCGATGAGACAAGAATCTAGTGATACCTTATTAACTAACTGACATGACTATCGAGACATCTTATTCCCTTGGAAAAGAAATGTCTTTACCTCCATAAAACTACAACTTATTTTTACGCGGTCACGTTGCCGCATCCGTAAATTAATCTTTTATATGCACAGAGCTGGTCCGGCCCCATCGCCTTTGTGTCCATATTGCGTCGAAGACGAACCTATAGAACATTACTTCTTACAATGCACTCAGTTATCCTCATTAAGAAAACACACATTGGAAGATTCTCTTCTTAGGATTGGGTTGTAATTTTCCGTCTCCAATATTATGGCTTTGGGAACCTCCTCATTAAAACATTGCCACGGGGATGTATGCTCTACCGTTGCAAAATTCATAATTGATTCAGGCCGGTTCTGTTTATAAATTAGTACTCTTCACTGTTAATTTCGTCCTGATTATTTTATTTATTTATTTATTTATTGAGTACCTGCTTCGCCATAAGGCATTACAGCAGGGAAGGTACAGTACAAATCATCAAACACACACAAAAAAAGCATATTCATAAAGCATGGAAAAAATCATCACTTGAATTAATACAAACTATTTCCGGTGGCAGAGTGTTCCACTCTCTTATAGTGCGGAGAAAGAAAGAGTATCGAAAAGCGTCACCCCTAAAAGGAATCTCGCGTATTTTTAAGTGATGATCACGTCTTTGAGAAACATAGTTAGGTGGTTGAAAATATAATTGCCTGATGATCCCTGTTCTCGAATGATAAATGCTATGAAAGAATTTCAATCTGAGGTTTCGACGACGGTTTTCAAGAAGATACCAGTTTAATGTTTTTTTGCCCTCTGTCACACTAAGCATCCAGTCATAATTTCCAAGGACAAATCGAATTGCTCTATCCTGCACTTTTTCAAGTTTACAAGTTCCTTAGTATAAGGGTCCCAGCAGACGCACGCATACCCCAGTATACTGCGTACATGTGTAAAATAGAGCTGCTCCCTAAGTTTCTGCGGTAAACTACTGAAGTTACGTTTCAGAAAACCCAATGCTCTTACAAGCTCACTTACTAGGTAACGCTGAGCACTTGTGCTAATGCGTGAGCTAAAACATTCGTCTGGCTTTGTCTTTACCTTAAGCTCAGTACGCGCGGTCACGCAGCCAGGTGTGCACAGTGCACTTAAATCACCACACGTCGGTTGGCTCACCTCTCCGTTCGCCTTGACCATGATGTTATCACTGTGGCGATCTGCGACGCCAAGAACGTAGGTCGCGACGCAGTAGCCGGCGCACGACAAGGTGAAGTTCTCCACCGCTTTCTTGAGGCTGCAATCGATCAGAAGATGCGCCCAAAGAAAGGTTTTCACTTAGCAAAGAGCTATTAAAATCGCATTCGCTATAGATGATCCCTTTAACTAAGACAGATTGAGCAACGATATGCAGACAAGAGAGACACCGGCTTCAAACGCTTGCGCTCCAACTGGTAAGCGCTTGTTTCTGGAGTACACTGACCACACTTTATAAAGGAGGGGCTTACATCACGGTTTCCTGAATTAAAAAAATCTGAAAAGCACGTCTCTTTACTACGTGTGAATATCCCTCGAACAATTTGATAACATCTGCGAACACATTTGTGGCCCCGTATAGGTTGAAATTCTGGCTTTGTGCGTGTTAAACTCGTGGTATAGTTACGAAACAAGCCGTTGCAGCATCACAAAAGGCTAGCCGTTCTTTTCGACATCCTATAATGAAATTTGTACATTACCAATCGGCTTTGTAACATTGGTCCCTATATTTCAATAGCGTTCAGCTCGTGGTATTTGCTTCGTCTCAATGCATGACAATGTACAAACGCTGCTAAGCATGGCCCCCATACAGAACACTAAGCCTCCGTGCTCCAAGAGATTGGTGCGTACCTCTCGGGGGTCTTGTTGTGGTCCTTGATCCAAGCCAGGAGAGAGCCTTTCTTGAAAGCCGACGTGGCACTGGAGTTGTGCATCTTCTGTATGTTGGCGATTGTGTTAGACCGGCGCACCACCTCTATTAGGCCCACGTTGTGGTCCGTGGGCAGGCACTGGTACGGGATCATTCTGTCCCCGAGAGGCAAAGATTGGGCACCATTTAGACAGAGCACATTTCATCTTCCGCGTAATATCAGAACTTCCCGCCACTGCTTGCTTTAGGTTCAACAGGCAGACCGAGGGATATCTGCACCATCGGCGAGCAAAACGTTATGAAGTACATTGTTTCTGCCGGATGGCTTTTTTTAAAGCGAAGCTAGTTATCTGTAGCTTGAATATAACAGCGCCGGTGGCGCAATGCAAGGGAGAAAAGCCTACCCATTTTTCCTTCAGCGCATGAATACTACATGATGGGGTTGTACGGAACCTAATAAGGAAGGAAGGAAGGAAGGAAGGAAGGAAGAAAGAAAGAAAGAAAGAAGGAAAGAAAGAAAGAAAGAAAGAAAGAAAGAAAGAAAGAAAGAAAGAAAGAAAGAAAGAAAAGAAAGAAAGAAAGAAAGAAAGAAAGTGCATGAGTGGTTAGATTCATATGGGCGATAATACACCACAACTGAGCACTGAGTGAAAGTGCTCCAATACGGTCTAGGTCAAGCTCGCACAACGCAAGATTCGATTTCCCCCATTTTCTCGACAGGTGGAGGGTTTGTGGTTTTTGTATTGTACATCTACAATTTTCTTAGTATATATATGAGTACAACGTTTTTAACGATACCATCCACAACTTTCGATATTGCCACTGCAAAGAAACAACTAGAAACAATGCTGTCAACGCTCCTTGCTCCAAAATTACAAACAAGAGTTGGGGCCTGCAACTACCTTCATAGTCTCCGGTAAAACTTACCGCTCAACTAGCAGGCCTGACATTTTAGACGCAGGGAGGTATGAGTTGGCTAAAGGTCGTGGCAAACGAATAGCATTTATAGGGTGGCTCAGTTAAGTGGTGCCAAGCTTGAAAAAATCTACGTTCATGTTAAGAGGCTCAAGCCAACTAAGCTTTATTTTTATTGTCGAGAACATCTCGAGTTGTTTTTTAAAAAAGTGAACTCAGGTAATGATCTCAGGATAAATAATTAGACGGGTTTACAACTCATTCTTTAACCGCAAGATGTTTCATGGAAAAGTTGGAAGGCATGTCAATTAGTGTCCACACAACCTATCTTCAAGGCGACAGGTGCAGCGATTTAATGTTTTCTGGCTTTTAAAGAAGTGCGTGAGGTTCGAGAAAATGTCACCGGCCTAGGTGTTTTCCCAGAAAGACGTTAGCAGCCTCAGTCATTCTACAAACACTCATGGACGACGCACGCAACCGAGAACAACAACAAACTGCAAGATTAACGATAGATTCGGCTGTTCAGTAAACGTGTAGTGCTGGCACATTAGGTTGCTTCAGCGGGTGTACAATTCTTAAGGCGCGCAGATTAGAATAAAAAGGAACGAAACTTGTTTTGCGTTATAGTACCACACAGGATTTGCGCGCCCTGGAATTTGGGACAGTATTATTGTCGACGCTTGGAGGTTAGCGCCACAGCTTTTTAACCAGCTGGACACCGCAGAAATTGGTTGTCACTGCCGAAGCAGGTGACCATGTGACCACTAGCAGGAACTGTAATAAACAAGACAACTGTCAGATTTCTACTAAAGTCTAGCCATTCGGCTCAGTGATAGTCATCTTGATGCATCCTTTAGCTGTCAATTTGTCTACACACTACTCGCGTTCATGTATTGGTTTCCTTGTTACAGAACACGGCAATACGTGTCCTATGGGCTTGTATGCCATCAACGTGTTTTTATAAGGTGTATGTTACGCAGTAACTATCGAGTGTTGCGTTCGCGTTTGCGACACGGTCTCTAGGAGGATATACGCCCGATCTGTCGAAGGTATCTAGAGGATAGTGGTCTGCCATCCTCTTTCATGCTGGGCCACTAGGAGTCGCCGCAGGGCATTTCCTGGGAAGAAGCAGACGCAGGTTTGTCCGCTTAGTTCTTAATTCTGATCTGTCGTTCCTGCCACGTTCTTGTCGCTGCGTTTTTGCCATGAAGCAGCGGAACGAGCAATGGCTGAGAGGCATTTCTTGATAAATGCTGCCGTATACTCACAGACAATCAAGAATGAAGCGGTTGGCATGCTATTTTTTTTCTTTTCAGGAATGCTTGAGCGGTCTTGCGCGAAGAGGCGCAACAGCGTTCAAGTTTGCCTGCTTTTCGAGTTATCTTTATGCTCCGTTTATTCATCTCTGAATGAGTGAAAGTGCTGTTATTTGGCGCCTATTCTGCGATAATTGGCTTTACAGTGATTCGCAAAGACAGCATACATGACCGTGGCAGATATTGGCACACTTACCTGAAATCATAACCCTCGTCCTTCCATATCTTGTCCATGATGCGAATCATTTGCAACGTGAGCATGTCTTGCCGCAAGTCTGCGAGGTCGTAGGCGATAATTCAGTTTGGCTAAAAAGCCATTGTTTAACCGGAAAGGGAGATATAGTAATTAACAATGGTCACAGTCTGTTGCTTCAGTGAGCCAAAGACGCTTTAATGTGAGAAATCTTGGCCCCATGGTTTTCTTTTCGTTAGAAAAATAATACCAAGACAAGATGACTTCATGAGAACATCATTCTATTGCTGAGTTGAATTTGGAGCTCACTGCATTGAGATACATCGAAGCATCTTTGTCATATTACATAAGGCAACTAACGCAAGTGAATGCCACAAATGTTTGCGTGACACGCGTGGAATGTATTATTTCATACCAGCTTACACAGCCTCAGCTAGTTTTGATATTTAAACGCTCAGCGCGACTTTCCTAGCTGTGTGCGTAGCAGTCTGTACGAATGTCGAAAGCAGTTCCTTTTTGACGGCTTGTCATTCGCTGGCGATCTTGAAGTTGGCTCAGGATTTCCTATGAGAACAATAGTACAAGACTTCCCTGCGGATCACGCTCTATTCTGCTATGCGTTGTTAAGTGCAACCTTTTTAGTTGGTCAATATTTCTGAAATAACCTTGTTTTGCTCCCTACTGTCGTAGTGATCTCTCTTTCGGAAGAAATAAAAAAGCTGGTATGACGGTTTTATAACTTTGGTATTGATAAGCGGCTTCCGAGCAGAAAACGAAAGTGTAGCTTTAGAAGGCGACAGCGATGTTCTTTATCTTCGATCTGGTTATTTATGAACCTGCGGCGTACTTACCATCCCCATATTTGAAGATGATTGCAATATCTTCAGCGGCCGAGTCACTGTTTTCGAAGACTAACCAAAGTGGTTTCATCTTGGAGTCCATAAACCGGCATTTTTCAGGTCTACGGAAAGAAAGAACGTAAATCGGGAAAAATGGAAAGTTCCTGAGACAAAAGGGCACACCGGTTCATGCAACGACTTTTCCTAGAAGCTTTAGAAGCACATGGGAATATATATCTGCTCGAGAAACCCTGCTAGGAGTTTCTCAGTTTGAAAACAAACCCATCTCTTGCGTGCAGGGCCTGCGATATTAATATAAAGCAAGCTGTACTAAGCCATTCCGAAATAATTTCAAAACCTGAGGTTCTACCATGCGCATGTTGTACAAGGAAGCCAATGTCTAGACAAGAGGACCAACATTAATCCTGATTGGATAACTTTTGTTCGCTACTGTGACAAACAAGCCATCGTGTGCAACCTTCGGCTACCAAGACATTCCCTGTACAAAGTTTGTTCATGACTACTGATGCTCACGCTATAACAACGAATGATTTTGGCGTCGAGCTATCTGCTTATGCTCGCGGGGAAATTCACTGAATACTGACGCCGTAATGTGTACTTGCAGCTGAGTCACATGCATATACTTAGTAATCGGACGAAATCTTAGAAGCTATAGACTTGCTTCTAAGGGACCACAACGCCGAGTGCGGAGTTCTCAAATGGCCGCGTACACTTTGTAAATTTTGCCACGTACAAAAACCATTCAGCGGAGCTTTTGATTGCTTTCTGGCAAGTCCACCCATCATGGTGTTTTAACTCAGCATAATCCTAAGAGTTTAGTAAGCACCTATATCTTCAGAGAAGCAGTCATACATATTTGTGCATGACACACATGTGTATGTGTGAGTCAAGAATGCAGACGTCAGTCACAAACATTTGTGAAATAACGGTGATTATGAGTTTATGGAGCTTTACGTGCGAAAACAGCTATGGTTCTGAGGTACACTCTTGCAGTCGAGGGCGCCGGAATAATAGTGACCACATGGGGTTTTTTAACGTGGGTCTAAACCTTAGCACAGGAGGGTTTTCCGCATTTCGCTCACATCCAAACGAGGCCGCCTTGGTCGGGATTCGATGCCGGGACCTATAATTTGGCAAATCGGCGCCCTAGCCTCTAAGCTACCACAGCGGGTGCATTTGTGAGAGAAGAAAATGAGTAGGGCATCAATAATGCTATCTGAAAAAAGAATTTGAATAGCATGTGTTCTCGGTAAAGTGCTTTTGTTTGTAGTTTTCGCGGTTTCAGGTAGCAACATGAGAAAACAAAAAGAAAAGAAATGAAGCTCATTGAAGTTGTTTTGTCATGTACACGAAATACGGTATGTACTCCTGTTGCTTTATCTCATTTCCATTGTTCATAGTTCTAAGCAGTGCACACGCGGCGTCTAACGTTTTGAGAGTATATGTACGAGCGGGATCTGCGGAAAAATAAATCAGTTGTTGAAAGTTAGCGCTGTGGTGTGTCAGGTGTGCCTCACCCTTGTCCGTGTTCAGCGTGCGCTGCCATGAGACTCAAGGTCCTCTACCAACAAGCCCGCATTGTCACCCTCATCGAAGAAAGTGAGCTTCATAGTATAAGCTGTTATGGGCTTGTTACAGCAGCCGGAATTTCTGGCGATCGTGTCTGCCGAAGCGAGTGTCCGTAACCGCTATCACCTTGTGTGTGAAAAGAATAAAAACCTCCATGACTAGCTGTGTGGACCTGCGCCCAGCCTAATAGAGTGCCATTACAAACGTCCTATACCCTTACCACGTCGCTCGGCAACTTGCATTTTCCGCGACGGCTCTTAAGTTGTAGGACAGGTAGTGACATGCACCCGTGGCTCTCACCACATGGCTGAGGACTTCACGTTCTCAGCCACGACTCTGATTCGTACGAGCTCTCTTTCAAAGCATTATATGCTGCCAGCCGCCGGCTATGGTTTCATCAACGAGGATGAGCAAAAAGACGACGATGATGAAGAAGAGGGGGAAGACTGCGAAGACGAAGACGACGACAGCGAAGGAAAAGAAGAAAGGGATGACAACAAAAAAAAACAAGGAGGCAGGAAATGAAGTGGAAAATAAAGAAGATGGGGAAGCAAAAGTAAAGTAGGAGTGAAAGAAAAGAATGAGGGGGCACAGAGCAAAATGTAGCTGACGCTGCCACTGTGTTGCATCCTCTGCGCAGGACTGGGAGTTCTTAAACTAGCGTTATGTAAGGCCGAGGCAGACTCACCTGATGCAGCTGAAGACGTGGCATGGATCCAGCGGGCTGCACAGATTGCGGAAGGTCGCACGGAAGGTCTCCTTTGACATACTCTCGCGCATCGAGGCCACCAGCTTGTCGCGGCTGTCCTGTCTTGACGTTATTCATGCGAAGAGAGTGCGAGGAGAACACTCGTTGCGCTTTTGCCCTCGTGCGCACAGAGACCTTACTGAACGTGTTGCCCGTACCATTAAAAACTCACAACGCCATTCACCCCTGCGTGCGCTCTATAACCGCAGATTCATTCACGAGCCTTTGTATGCTCTAGTGTGTCTTTAGCGTGCATGGTTAGCGGTGCACGTTGTCATACTGCACAAGAAAAAAATGCGTCTGATCCCAGTGTCATTGAAGCGGGTATAACGAGAAAGTGAAGCCTGTCTTCGCGAAGTTGTGGGATGCATACTCGGCAGTCTGGCGAATCGAAGGGCGGGCAATGGGTTGCGTAATCTCGAACGGCTCGCATTTCTCCGGAGACACTGCACCGCATGCGCCAGAGGCCTGAGCAAACCTGAGATAAACCAGGAGCGTCCGCAAACAGTGGAACCTTGCAAGCGAAACCCAAGGGGCTGTCCGCGGATCATTTAGTGAACACACTGTCAACTGCAGCGAAAGGCGTGTTATTGGCTTGTCGACGATCGCCTTTGCTTTCCTGGAGCGGAGAACCTGTTGGTAGCTAGTTCGCTGGCCGTTGACCGGTATGGTGCTACGCGGTTTGGGAATAGCGCCACGTTGTCTAACATCCATTTTTTTAGAACTTCCGAGCTTCGAGGTTTATTACCTGAAATGACACGGCCTACTTCCTGAAAGAGGGAGTACGCATAGATTCTTGCATTTCCTCACTCTTAAGTGATTTGTTTTTATAGCGCCTAGACGGAAATATGTCTGTCAGACTCAATCATACGAGTTGTCTTTAAAATATTTTACCATGTCGATGACTTTTTTATTTTGTAGTCAAAGTTCACATGCTCAACTTGAGGACTAGGCGGCCAGATTAGTGACTTTGGTAAAAGAATGCCTTGCCCCCTCGACGTTTTTCATGAGCTCCTACGGAATGGCACCATATGTATTTTACGCAACGTGTCCCTATTACCACGCAGCAAGATTTAAGAAACAAGCACTGGCATTACTCAAAGAAAGCCTAGTGCATATAGTTCCTTGTACAGTGGAGCAGCGGCGAGTAATTTTTGTTAATTAGGTTTAATTACCTAGTTGTAATTAAACATCTTTTTCAAGAAGTACCGTTCTAATCATTGAAGCGTCAGTGAGGCAGTTGTAGTGAGCCATGTGGGGCATCTAACTGCACTATTTTTAGCGACGTACTAATTGCGTACTCATTTTTGTTGATGATAACTAGCCTTACTTCGAGTAATGCGAGTGGTTTGGTTTAATCGTGCTGCGTGATAATTGGGACACCCAGTATGTGCGCCTAACGTATTCCGAGATTGATACGTGTTTGATAGGTGAACCGCGTACCAACAAACCTATTCTTCCGTTTCATCCCTCACATTCTAATTTTACGCCTTAAAGATGCCTTGAAGAAATCGTGCCTCCATTTCGTTTCGGTTAGCTTGGTGTCCTAGCATGAACGCCTTTCGCAGGATGGTTATCCCGTGTCCCGGTACATTGCGGTAGCTGAAGGGATTATGAGTGGCTTTAGGAATGACAGTCAGCACAGACTTGACCCTACTACTTATAGTAAGAGAAGTATTCTTCCTTATATTGCATCGTCTCACACAATCTGAAGAAAAATGCTAAACGACCGAACATTCAAGTGGCTTTTTCTGTTCCTAAGAACCTCATGAGTATTTGGAAGCTGACTAAAACGCACAAGGGAAGGCTCTCCCCATTTGTGATAGCATTCAGAGAGTTTTCTGACTCCATAAGTAAGGTAGTGTATAGCTTTCCACTCATCTGTGGAAAGTGTTACGTAGGTCAGGGAGGTCATTGTCTAAATGTCAGGCTACGTGAGCACTGTTACGATGCTAAAAAGTGCATAACAGCCAGCGGATTTCCTGCACAGCACGGCAAGTGATGTGGTTATAAGCCATGTTTAAACAAGTGTGTCATAGTGTCGCGTAGCCACTTGCAGCGCATTAGAAAACTTATTGAAGCGAAATCTACCTTGAGACTTGGTGATTCGTGTGTAATTGATTGATTTGTGGGGTTTAACGTCCCAAAACCAGCGCTGATTATGAGAGACGCCGTAGCGGAGGTCTCCGGAAATTTCGACCACCTGGGGTTCTTTAACATGCGCTGACATCGCGCAGCACACGGGCCTAAATATTTCGCCTCCATCGAAATGCAGCCGCCGCGGCCGGGATCGAACCCGCGACCCTCGGATCTGCAGCCGAGTGCCATAACCACTAGACCACCGTGGCGGGTCTGATTCGTGTGTAAGTTCTCCACCGTGATCACTACCATGAATCGACGTATCTCGGCCTGCTGTCATATGCCGCTTTATTATATTGCCATACGGCGGTTGCCTGTATTCCTGTTTGAGATTTGTTGCTTTGTTGACGTCTTGGCAGATGTTCGCTGAGTGCTCAAGTGGTTGTATGGGTCACGAAATAAATTATCAGTTGCAAGTTAGCGCTCACCCTGTTGTCCTGTACTTCTGATAGCCCCTTCCTCCTTTTTTCGCTAGTTGCAAGCAACGCTACACGCACACAATTAGCTGAGGTGTCCATTCTTGAGCAAGAAAACCCCATGACCATCTATTTCATATTACGGAATCCTGAACAAAGAAAAGGGACAAGTCCTGTTCCTCTGACTATAGGTTCGTGAGTGCGGCGAACGTACTTGCGACAATACTCTTGAACAGTGGATGATAACAGAATTGCTGCTCTATGTCGCACATCACATTTACTTCCTTCTGTCGTCTGCATTAAAATGCCTATCGCGTGGCCTTGAAAAGTTGGCAGTACATTTGCGGGAAACTGGGCGTGCCCGAAGATGGTACAAAAAAAAAATGTCGCGTAAGCACAGGAAGCCAATGAGTTCGCCACAGAATAGCTACGCACCTACAAACGGTAATTATTAATTGCACGAGTCATTAAGACATACACTGCTACTTCCTTAAAGGTACACTAGCGTGAAACACTAAGGTAGTTCAAATTGGTAGATCATTATCGGTGAACTCCACTGCCGTCAATTTCGCTATCTTATCTTCACTATTAGAAGAGGAAGTCCAGATCGAAGTTTCGTTCTTTTTTTTCAACATTGAATCCCGTGCCGGCTTTTTGAGGAATAACGTCACGAACACCATTCCATTTTGCGGTTTCTTGCCACAATTGGAGCAGTCACATGGTTTGAAACAAGCTGTCTTAATCCCCTCGCTTCCTTAGTACCGCACTGTATATGTCTTTTACAGATACGTTACACATCAAATCAGGCACGTAGCCAGGATTTTTTTTCGGGGTGGGCCCAAAAGCATCATCATGATCATCATCATCATTTATTCACCTTTAAAGGCCCTTTTCAGGGTATTACATAACAAAAAGGGGCGACAACAGCGTCAATATCAGCATGGTCATTATTATACAATGCTTAAAAAAACTTGCCCGGGAATATAGAAGGCGCTTAATTATTAGACGAGAAAGAGAACAGAGTGCAATGCAGCCCAAGAGGAGAGTTAATCCGAGATGGAAAGGGAGTTTTTTGTCACTACAGTAAAGCTAGTGCGTGTGCACGAGAAATAGTACTGTCTAACCAAGTAATCTGGACGAAGAAGGGCCATAAAGACTTAGTGACGGAAAAAGGAGCGACAAAAAAAAAGCAAAGCAAAGGAATCTCGCGCCCACCTACGGATTTGCAGAAAATAAAAAGATTATTTGTCGGACGCTTTCTTTACTCCATTTCTCACATTTTGTCTCAATTACAGGCACGCGAGAAGAACGTGAGCCACTTTATGAGAGCAATTCTTAAAAGAAAAAAACAGACATATTCGCGAAAACAATTTTTTAACCACAAAAAAAAAAAAAAAAAAACACGGATGCTTTCGTGACACAAAAGATGCAGAACGCTAACATTCGTTTTAGGAAGCAATATCAAAGAACGACATTGCGAGTGGTTTTACAATATAGTAAAAGCCAATGCAAAAGAGAAAAAAACGACCATGCAGCTTGGCCGAAAAATTTCGTCGACACTGACTTGCATCCGGTGAATTGGCATAAGAGCCAGGCCATTAAGCCGCTCTGCAGCTGTTCGGCTCCTCAAATATATTTTTACTCTTTCAGTGTCGAGAAGCTGCGTTCTGCAGCAGCTGTGCTCGCTGTGATTGTCGCCAATATCTTGAGTGTGTGAAAGTTCGGCAAGAGGGCTTTGTTGCATTCAGGTAAAGCGCCCGTCATAGAGCGGGGAAGTTCCTCCTCTTGCATGGCTTGCCATTTAGTTTTCTAGATTTCCCATTCACCTTTTAGCGTAACGATACGCGCTATTGTCATATCTCTGAAGTAAAAATGAAAGGCCTTGGAGGCGTGCTTTGGCAACACAAATTGCAAACATTGCAGTGTTTTCCGATGGCTTGCAAAGCGCCGTTTCAGGGAAGCTTTCAAGTCATCTATCTGTGGAATGAACGTGGCTCACAGTACCCTTCCACAGAATTACAAGCGACCCTAGTTACCTTGTGTGTCTATACCCTTTTTACTCCTTCCGCCACGCGGGCGCCTGTCCCCACGACACAGGCGGCGGAAAAAGGGTGGTCGGGTTCGCATAGTTGCCAGGGGGATTGAACGGGTTAATGGGTCGTCGAAGCCATCGCTTTCCATAGAAAAGTCCCCTTTTCCAAGCTTTCCGTTAGCTTCCGCCGTCCGGTCATGGAAAAACTATGCGTCTACGGCAACGCAAAGCCGTACGCGTGCGTGTTCCCACGCGCCGCAGCTATCAGATAAAGCACCTGAATGCTCCCAAGGTTGCCGCCACTACGCGATTGTATAAATGACGCCCGGAATATGTGGCCTGCTAGCTCTGCAGCAACAAAGACACCGCTCCTCTCGTTAAGACGGACATTTCCTCAGGGAATCCACCGGTGGAGTCAACGCTATCCTTTTCTGTATGTCCTGTCATTCTTTGCACTGTTCCTTGAAGCTATCCAACTACCGAGCGCCCTGACCGTAGATGGGAATCCTCGTTTCGCGCAATATAGCCATGGTCGCTTTTACCCAGAAAACCCGACACCACCAACCAACCATCTTCCTAAACATAACTGATGCGACGAAGAAAAATCGCACGAAGTACGAACAGATAACGTCGTTTTCACTGGTTTCGAAGCCGTATGACAACATTTTGTTCGCTCTGGTAATTTCATTTCGAACAAGCTGGTCTAGCATATATGAAAATGTCCTGCGTTGCGAAGTTTACTATCTTTTTCCGCAATAACAAAGCAGTAACTGTTCCCGATAATTAGCTTCAGTTGGCATGACCGTTGTTTCAGGAAGACTGATGCTGTGCTCGCTGTCTTGGGAATGTTCGGCTGTCGGGATGCGATCTCTTGCAAAATTGCAGAGGTCATTCCTGTGCTGTCGAAATGTTTCTTTGAGGTTTTTCGTTTCGCCGATGTAGCTCGCATCGCATTTTTGTATACAGTGCCTTGGGCTCTCTCCTCCGTGAACGGCCTTTGGCAATATGTAGAGAACATCTGTTCGTAGGCTTGTGAGTCACACGGATGCCTTCTTTTCTGAGAATACGGCCGATGGTTTCGCTAACGCCTCAGACATATGGGAGAGGGTGGTGTTTATGTTGTGGTGTTGATTCAGGAGCCGGACGCTGAATTCTCGACAAGCGTAGCCGTGCTTTTGGAACTGAAGTGCTTTCGGAATAAAGGTTCTTGGGTAGCTGTTTTTAGTGAGTTCCTTGACTATCGTTTGTTTTTCATTTGTTTAAATGCGCACGTCGCTACTTCTACTTGCGCCTCTATACCCCTGCAATAATGGGGGACTTGACAAATTTCGGGGGGGGGGGGGGGCGGGCCCCCCTCGGCCCCCCCTTGACTACGTGCCTGCATCAAATGCTTATCACGTCGAATACGTATCACAGCATGCATATCAGTGCGGTAACCGCCGAGCAGGCGTCGCAGCTGCTATTTTCTTAATGCGCATTTTCTAGGTTAACAAGCGTCTTCCTCTCGCGAGAGTGCTCCTTTTTGGCAATGGGAATAGTTAAATTACTTATACAAAGCAATCGTACTTTGGTGTTCCTTTAAGGCTTATTAAATTCTCAATAGAGGTTAATTAAATAACGTGCAGTACGCACGGTGCATTCCGGCATTTCCCAGGCCGGGAGAGGCAGTTATACGCCACACTTTAATTTAAATGGAGCGAAAGCCTGGTGCTCGTTTGTTAATGCGTTTAAAAAAGCATGTGTTCACATATGAGTGGATGAGAATGTCGACGTTAATGGCGACGCTTCTACTTTCCTCACT
Source organism: Hyalomma asiaticum (assembly GCA_013339685.2). Lineage (NCBI taxonomy): Eukaryota > Metazoa > Arthropoda > Arachnida > Ixodida > Ixodidae > Hyalomma > Hyalomma asiaticum. The sequence goes on from CM023484.1 coordinate 1,639,585, forward strand.
GAAGCTCATAAGCCCTCGAGAACGTCTTGGCCTGATGTGTAATTTGTAAAAGTACGACCTAACGCATAGGTTATTCCACTGTGATATGTGCGGCAGGCGTTCCACCTTCAAGGGCTACCGAGGTTTAACGCGAGTCGCTGATTTTAAAAACTATATTTCTTCCTGGACTCAGAGGAAGTGGCAACGTGAGAACGTATCGTTTGTTGGTACTCAAGGCGTCACTTTGACAAAGCATACAGTAAAGGGGAGCCTGCCTTTCTCTTGCTCGCTTCCATGTGGACCTGCTCGCCCAGAGTGCGAAGCTTGAAGAGGGCCTCCGCTTGTCGCAGCAACGCCTCGCGGTGCTCCGGTGCACCGTGGCAGTACGCCTCCAGGATCAGGCCGAACTTGACGCTCAGCGAGGCCACGTGCATCTCACACCTGGACGGTGGCGTTATTGAAGAATAAGAGTTGAGTTGACAAACGTTTATTGTTAAAAAAAGAAAAGAAAAGGACGTTGCCGAAGCAGGTGGGTGGGGCACCTAGTCCAGGGCTCCACTGGCCTCAGCAGCCCGCCGTGCCTGGTCAAGGAGTGCCACTTGGGCCTCGTTTTCCTCGCTGGCAAGCCAGGCCTCCCACTGCTCCGTTCGAAATTTTTGCGCCGAAATATGAGGCGTATTAATTTTAGATAGCCTGAGCTCGCATGAGGAACTATAGGCTAGATTGCTGTTTCTTTCTTTCTCATCGCTAAGCTAGCATCAAAATTGGTAACAAGGCACTGAACACTTCGATGCAATAAAAAAGATACGAGCGTTCGAACTAGCGTTTACAGTGGCTGAGCGACGGAACGTCTACAGCTGGTTCGGCGATCCTAGGCGGCACATTTCCGTTGAAATCTAAACTCAAGCAAAACCAACGTGCAGGAAACCGAGAAATGACGTAGCCGATTTTGAATAGTGGGAGTAAGATGAAAATAAGGAACAATCAATCTAAGGAAATACCCGTAGAAACTGATTGCTCTTCGAGCAACAATAGAAACAGCAACAAAAAAAGATAAACCGGGGCGGGGAGGGGGAAATCAAAAATGGTCACGAAAGATATTTGCGAAGCAGATATTTCCTACGCTTTCTGCCGTCAACGACAGAAAGCGCAGAAGAAAGCTTATCTATTTAGAGCAGCCTGTTATATGTAGGCATATGTAAAATTACTCACACAATGGGTCGTACTTGGCTGGTATCCACATATACGCAAGATCAAACAGTACGAGCCTCAGACGGAAGAATATCGAGCTGCGTATTCGATGCTAAGCACGCGCCTGCTGCAACACCACATGCACGAAAGTTGAGGAAAGAAACACGCCGCAAGTACGGTCTCAAGCGACATTAATGGATTGATGTGTAGTGGTCTTACCGCATGAATTATACCATGGCAGATTTCATTACCATCATAATAATCATTACCATCACCATGGCGTATTTCGTGCTCATTGCCAAGTGCACACTTCACCTAGGCAAAAAGGACGTTCTGAATCGGGCGCTGTGGCCTCGATTCATGGCGCTGGGCAACAGACGCAGCTACATCCATCGTGCGCGTACTCACGAAGCGCTTGGGAAAAGTTCGCGGGCGCAACCCAATTCTTATGAACGTTGCATAGCCAATTCAAACAAATTGGTTTTGTTCGGAGTTGTGGCTAATTTCTTAGTGCACGTTCATATTGTACATTTGATCATTTCTAAATATCAATTATAAGAGGTATAAATCACCTTTTGGTTTTCTGTGTTAGGTTCTTTATTAATGTTTGTGGTTATAGACCAGTACGCCTGACTTCAGCTGCACTACATATAAATTGGAACCGGAACAAAGACAAAACTTTTGAGCTAAATCTTCAACTATTCACTTGCAGTTGACAATAGTAGGCATGGCCTGCGAGAGATTTCAGTCAACGGGTGCCTAATACAAGGAACATTCAATACGAGAATTTTGTTTGCATGCACTAAATCGCCGATACGGTCTGAGAGACCGATTAACGCTAATATTACTAATCAAATGTAATGTTAGTGGTAATTGAAGTATAGTTCTAGCATTGCAACCCACATTTACTAGCTCGGTATGCTCGTCAGCACGCCGAGAACAGTTGGGAAAAGTAGATGAAACAAAGACCACAGTAGTCTTGAATTATTTTCTTAAGTTACAGGTACTGGCACAAACTACGGAGACAACGCTTCTTTGTCCGTTTAATTCCATGATTTAGTAAAACCTCACTCCGCGTTATCCATTTTTCTTATATAAAGTAGATGACCTCACAAATCGCTTTCGAGAGTACATCGAACTAAAAAAATAGTACGAGCACGTGTAAAGTGGACAAGCGCAGCCGGCCGACTTCCACTAGAAGCTCACCTCAGAAGCCAGAACATTTGGTGCCCGATGTGCCTGTTTTTCAGGGCTCTTTCTAGGAGAAACTTGACTAGATCGCACTCCAGGTACGATTCGTGCTTGAGTGCTTGCACGAGTTGCAGCAGGTACAGTGAGAGCTCCTCGTCACTATCCCGAGAGAAAAAATAATCATAATTAACACAATGTCGTAGGCGCATGCTACCACGCTTACCAAAGCATACTAAGGATTGCAAATGATTGAGAACGGGCTGGTAGAAAAGTGCCATACGATGCATATTCAAAGCCCTTGTAAAAGGGTTCTGTGCGACAGTTCGAATTTTCGCACGGCCTTGAAGAGGTGTTGGGCCCGGGTGGCAATGCCGGACCATGACAATATTTTGCTCAAGTCACGAGCTTAAACTTCTGAGAAATTTGCATGGATTCCATTGCAGCTTTGTGCCACATGCAGGTGGATGCTAATGTTCTCTATCATAATTTCCTACGTTGCGGTGGTATAGCTATTGCCTTCTACCAATAAACTTGCGGCCCAAAAAATGACGCAGTAACTCCATCGCAGCTGCCGTGTTATGGCCTATCCTTGGACCACTTCCTCCTCTCCATTCACTACTGCCCTTCGCTTGACAACTGCCTTGGGTTTCCGTAAACATGAATGACCATCGTATTGATATTGTGCAGACGTGGGGATGTGCGTTCGAATAGATGCGTTCTCCGGTTGTCGGGGACTTCATACCACTGAGGATTGGGTACTAGGGATTTGGTGTTGGGGACCACGCATAGAAGGCTTGGTACACGCGTGCTCGTGAAGTTGACAGTTCGAGCACAGCAGGAACAATTGCGAGTTGCGAGTCTGATTCGTTGTTCACTAGAGACAACTAACTATACGCTTGAAACGATGTCATCGTAGAACTGAGTTTAATCAGCAAGTGATGGGCTAGACGATGAACAGCGTATTAGCCTGCTATAAGAACAACGTGTTTTTTTCTAAATAAGACCCTGAGTACGGAATGCTATATCTAGTTTCCTTAGGAAGAACGTGCAGTCCCGGTTCTTCCAAAAGTCTCCGCGGTGTACTCACTCCATCTGGTGCAGGCAGCGCACGGCGAAGCTTCTCACAAATGTGTCCGGATAGCTGTAATCCAGGAGCTCTAAGGCTTGTTCCGGTTTCAGAAGCTTCCATATCTGGAGCAGTGCTTGCATCTGGAAAATAAATACAACGTCGAACGTCAGAATAAAGAAAACGTTAAGCGTTGTAACAGTCGCACGTTTCGGTCTTATCCTACGAGGAGACCACGCGGAACGCCACGGCAATGACAGCAGTAAATTATCACTAGAAAAGACGTTATTGTAATGACTTAATGGTTATCACGTGCCAACGTAACGTGTTATTATGGAGCACTCGCCCTCGTGGAGGACTCCGTCGTAATTTTGAGCACATGGGGTTCTTCAACGTGCACACTAATCTAGGCACACGGGCGTTTTAATTGCATTTCGCCTCCATCGAAATGCCGTCGTTGTGGCCGGGTTTCCTTATTATTTCTGCCCAAACCAAATGATGTGCAATACAGTAGTTACATGTGCCAATGCCACAGGCAACGCACTCACCATGGCGACGTCCTGGTGCTGGCCCCAGTGGAGCGAGAGTAGAAGCTTAGGCAGCGAGTGCGGCAGCTCGAGACAGTCGTAACGCAGGAACCAGAGCAACTGCTTGTCTTGCTCATGCACAGGAGCCAGAGGGTCTTGCTCAGCGATCTGCCGCAGCTGCTCACGGTGACTCTTGCTCGCATGGCCCTACGTGTACAAATTTGTCATAAGCACGTTCACAACTTTCACGGCTGGATCACAACGTTATGGCAAAGTACTAACAGAAGGCTGATACGGTGGGAGCGCCGAAGAGGTGAGGGATGACAGCGTCTCGAAATGTGATTTATGCGAGATCTCAGTTTGTCGAATCCGTCTTGCACCACCTCTTGTCAGTGCATACATTTCGTTCTAGCATTAATGGTCGGGCTGCAAAGTAATGGTGTCAAATCTAGGAAGTGGATTATAGATGCGCAACACACTGAGTTACGCTCGAGACGCTGGTTGACCGTTATACAATCTCTCGCAATGGCGATAAATTTTTAAGGCGGATTACGGCTGTTCCACGCGGATTGCGTCTGTAGCTAAGTGGCAAGGATGCAGAGCACCATGGACATTCGCCGGAAAAGCCAGATTGAGTTCCTGAACCACGGTTCAGGTCACGTGCTAACGCCCTTGAAATTCGGAGAACTGGCGTAGCAATGAGGCATTGTTCCTCTAAGGTATTGCTCGGGTGTGAGATGAAAAACGAGAGAGATACTATAGCCACAAAGAAAAAAGTTCCTCGATGAAATTAACAGCGTGAAGGTAAACATTTGACACGTGTCACCCTGGCTTGGGCGGAACTCATAAACAAATAGGAAAACCAACCAAGGTCAAAGCTGGGAATATCCGACGTTTCGAAGCCAGTCCGGCCTCTTCCTCAGGGATGACTGAGGCCATGTCCAAGCTGTGTTGTATAGTCTCTTCCGCGGCGGCCACACTGAAAGCGATTCGCCATGGAGTACAGACCATGCGTATACACCGCGGGGAGAATTCCCCAAAGAACGGTTCAAGTTTTGTGCCGTCTTCTGGATGTGCGATGATTCAAGCAAATCTTTTTCTCAATTGGGGTTGGCTTTCGAGGATTGTCGTCCCCTCAAAGACGAGTTTGTGGTGCTTCCTGACCTCATTTCTGGGTTGCCTAATTCGTTCCGGTAGGTTTTCGTATTGCCAATGTACGTGCAGGGGCACTCGGTACACGGAATTTTGTACACTAAGGCTGGGGTCTTCTCCTTTGCCGGCCGGTCTACAAGGAGGGGAGGGGTGGAAGAAGCGGCTTAATGTGCCCGAAGGGACGCGCGCGGTGTGTACGCTTTCTCTCTTGAAAATTCGGGCCAGTGCTACGCAGGCCCAGTGCGCGTATGGTACCGGTACGGGTTTCGGGGAACAACTGTCCACTAGTGTACCCTGTGTGCCTTCTCCCCACTTTATGTCTGCGCGACGGGCGACGGACCGAATGAAGTTCTTCGGGTAGCCATCTTTTTAGAAGGTTTGCAACCATGCGGGCCTCTTCCATCTGCCTTTCCGAGTTTGTGGTGCAAGTAAAATGTTAACAACAGAGGCCTTGTGACTCACGGGATGGGAGGACTCGTAATGAGGTAACGACCGGCGTCCGTCGGCTTCCTGTAAACATAGAATTCCAGGTTCTTGCTTTTTTTTTCTGTCACTTGGACGTCGAGGAAGCATACACACTCAACCATGGACTCTATGGCCAAGTGAGCAGAATTTGCATGTTGCCTCATGTTGTGAATTTCAGAGGTGTTCACTACACAAACGCAGTCATCCATGGAGCGGAGAGAAGTTAAGAGGTATGTCAGAGGTCCACCTCAGGATGATGCGCGCTGAGAAAATTTTGGTGGGGCGTGTTCAAGTAGCGTGAACTACACAACGCGCACTTAGCAAATCTTGAAATTGCGTAATTCTGTAGACCCCCACATGAATGTTGGACACCTCCCCAAGGCATTACCGAGAGCGTTTAGTCTCTGCATCGGCACCACGTCACTGCGCGTAGGAGACGTGATGAAATGCTTGCTGTAGCACGTCTGATACTCACGAAAATAGACACATCTAAACGTGCTGTACCTGCACAGTCGAGGGCGCTGATATGGCGTTACGATTTTGTATCCTTGCGACAAATATAAGGGGAATTGTACGTGAAGTTGCGTCACGTGAACCTGTCGCCGCGACAAATGCACCTTGGAGCATGTTGGGACCGAAACTACGGAGACAAGGCGGCGCTACCAGACGCTCGTTTGCCGCGACAGATTAACCCGAAACGAGACGACGGACACTTCTAAGGCCGGAGACGAGCCGATCGCTCGTAATGACTTTAACGTTACCTCTGCAGGGAATGACGGCTGATTTCCACCCGAAAGAGTGTTGCTGTCTTCACCTGTCCCGGCTTCGAGAAGCATTGCCTCGGCGAACTTCATAATTAAAAAGGCGGTCCGTCGCCTTCTCCCCCTTCCTACTTTCGACTTGGCATTGAAGTAAAAGCCCCAACTTAGTCTTCCCTAGAAGACGTCATAGGACCACGCGGACTACTTAACAACCTGGAGAACGCAGAAGAGAGTAGAGCATTTCCCAATAAGCTACCCCCGTGTTGTGAACAAACGCTGTAAATATTTTCACTCCAAACGCTCCTCGTACACCTCCCTGCTAGTTAGTTAATTCATTAGTATTGCCGCCTTTATGAATTGGTGTGATTTTGGCCACCTTAAGATTTGTTGGAAAGCTTCCTGCCAGAGATGATGAATTTAAAAGGTATGCTAGAACAGGACTGAGTACAGACGCGACAACCTTAACTGGAGCCACTTTTACATCGTCATAGCCACTCGCGGCAGTCGTCCTTAATTTTTTAATGTATCTGCAGACTTCCTGTGGTAGTACTTCGTGTAATACGAGAGAAGTCATGATATTATTTGTATTACTTGTGTCACTTTCATATTGCGTTTTATCATCATCACTAACAGCCACATTTACAAAATATTCGTTAACTGCATTCGCAAGCTCCATGCCCTCGAATAGAACATTGTTTGGTCCTATTTGCTTAGGTGTGATATTTGCTCCTGTTCTCCCAGTTAAAGAATTAACTTGCTTCAATATCTTTGCAGGATCTGATCTTATGCGTGTGAACAGAGCTTCATAATAGGTCAATTTAGCCTTCATAATGTCACTGTTTACCTTTTTGCGAAATTGTTTGAATTCTTGAAGCATTTAAATGTCTCTACTCGCAAGGAATATATGAAAGAGCTTGTTTTTGTGGTTAATTCTTTTCAAGAGGTCGCTGGTTATCCATGGCTTTCTATTGTTACCCTTGCGTGTTTTACTTTGTTTTACTGGAAAAGCAATATTGCAATATTCCAAGAAGATGGCTAGAAAAGTGTCATATGCACTATCCGGATTTCGTTGCACATTCACAGGTGACCAGTCAGCGTTTTCAATTAAACCGGTAAACTTCATTGATTTCTCATGAATGCTTCGATACTGCGAGAAATTTTGGCGTTCAACCTTAGGCAGCAACTGTGTCGAAAGGTAGATAGGTAGGTGGTCACTTATGTCTGAGCACAGTATGCCCGCAGCGTAGTCACAGCTGTTAAGGCTGGTTATACAGATGTCAAGGGAAGTGGAACTGCTGTAAGTAACACGGGTAGGATCCATAATGGCGTTTTGACATCCATATGATGCTGTAAGATTTTTCAAGTCAAGCGCATGAAGGCCTTCACTCGTCATATCGATATTCAAATCGCCCGTGATAAAATAGGGTTTTTTAATCTCATTAAAATAATGCATGAGTTGTCCCATGTGATTCAGAAAATGCCGCTTGTTGCCAGTTGGTGGTCTATATACCACAGCAAGCAAAAATGAATTTGTCGCTATTGCTAAGCATTCTACTTCACCATTACTACAGACACGTCGTCAAGCATTTGAAAACAATATCTTTGCCTGAGGTATATAGCTACTCCTCCACCTCTCCGCGTGCGATCCAAGCGCATTACAGAATAATTTGTGAACTCAGGAGACATGTCGGTATTGCACAGCCATGTTTCTGTAAACAGTATCGCATCAAGGTCTGCGTTAAGAGAACTCATAAATATATCAAACGCTTCGTGCTTATTTCTAATACTCCTCATATTTTGGTGTAGCATGGTAAAAGAGGCATCACTAATTGTTGGTATCGTTCTTTCTATGGTCGTCATCAAGCCCCGCCACGGTGGCCTAGTGGCTAAGGTACTCGGCTGCTGATCCGAGGGTCGCGGGATCGAATCCCGGCCGCGGCGGCTGCATTTCGATGTATGCGAAATGTTGAGGCCCGTGTGCTGTGCGATGTCAGTGCACGTTAAAGAACCCCTGGTGGTCGAAATTTCCGGAGCCCTCCACTACGGCGTCTCTCATAATCAGAACTGGTTTTGGGACGTAAAACCCCACAAAACAACAACAACATATGGTCATCATCAAGAGAAACTTTTTTGTTTACCTGATAAGGTCTAAATCAGTGTTGTTTTTTATTCGGATTACGTCAGATGTTTCGTGCTTGCGTGCAAAAATTTTTCCTCCACTCGACCACACAAACTTCCGTTTTGCGTGGAAGAAGCGGCTTAATGTGCCCGAAGGGACGCGCGCGGTGTGTACGCTTTCTCTCTTGAAAATTCGGGCCAGTGCTACGCAGGCCCAGTGCGCGTATGGTACCGGTACGGGTTTCGGGGAACAACTGTCCACTAGTGTACCCTGTGTGCCTTCTCCCCACTTTATGTCTGCGCGACGGGCGACGGACCGAATGAAGTTCTTCGGGTAGCCATCTTTTTAGAAGGTTTGCAACCATGCGGGCCTCTTCCATCTGCCTTTCCGAGTTTGTGGTGCAAGTAAAATGTTAACAACAGAGGCCTTGTGACTCACGGATGGGAGGACTCGTAATGAGGTAACGACCGGCGTCCGTCGGCTTCCTGTAAACATAGAATCCAGGTTCTTGCTTTTTTTTTCTGTCACTTGGACGTCGAGGAAGCATACACACTCAACCATGGACTCTATGGCCAAGTGAGCAGAATTTGCATGTTGCCTCATGTTGTGAATTTCAGAGGTGTTCACTACACAAACGCAGTCATCCATGGAGCGGAGAGAAGTTAAGAGGTATGTCAGAGGTCCACCTCAGGATGATGCGCGCTGAGAAAATTTTGGTGGGGCGTGTTCAAGTAGCGTGAACTACACAACGCGCACTTAGCAAATCTTGAAATTGCGTAATTCTGTAGACCCCCACATGAATGTTGGACACCTCCCCAAGGCATTACCGAGAGCGTTTAGTCTCTGCATCGGCACCACGTCACTGCGCGTAGGAGACGTGATGAAATGCTTGCTGTAGCACGTCTGATACTCACGAAAATAGACACATCTAAACGTGCTGTACCTGCACAGTCGAGGGCGCTGATATGGCGTTACGATTTTGTATCCTTGCGACAAATATAAGGGGAATTGTACGTGAAGTTGCGTCACGTGAACCTGTCGCCGCGACAAATGCACCTTGGAGCATGTTGGGACCGAAACTACGGAGACAAGGCGGCGCTACCAGACGCTCGTTTGCCGCGACAGATTAACCCGAAACGAGACGACGGACACTTCTAAGGCCGGAGACGAGCCGATCGCTCGTAATGACTTTAACGTTACCTCTGCAGGGAATGACGGCTGATTTCCACCCGAAAGAGTGTTGCTGTCTTCACCTGTCCCGGCTTCGAGAAGTATTGCCTCGGCGAACTTCATAATTAAAAAGGCGGTCCGTCGCCTTCTCCCCCTTCCTACTTTCGACTTGGCATTGAAGTAAAAGCCCCAACTTAGTCTTCCCTAGAAGACGTCATAGGACCACGCGGACTACTTAACAACCTGGAGAACGCAGAAGAGAGTAGAGCATTTCCCAATAAGCTACCCCGTGTTGTGAACAAACGCTGTAAATATTTTCACTCCAAACGCTCCTCGTACACCTCCCTGCTAGTTAGTTAATTCATTAGTATTGCCGCCTTTATGAATTGGTGTGATTTTGGCCACCTTAAGATTTGTTGGAAAGCTTCCTGCCAGAGATGATGAATTTAAAAGGTATGCTAGAACAGGACTGAGTACAGACGCGACAACCTTAACTGGAGCCACTTTTACATCGTCATAGCCACTCGCGGCAGTCGTCCTTAATTTTTTAATGTATCTGCAGACTTCCTGTGGTAGTACTTCGTGTAATACGAGAGAAGTCATGATATTATTTGTATTACTTGTGTCACTTTCATATTGCGTTTTATCATCATCACTAACAGCCACATTTACAAAATATTCGTTAACTGCATTCGCAAGCTCCATGCCCTCGAATAGAACATTGTTTGGTCCTATTTGCTTAGGTGTGATATTGCTCCTGTTCTCCCAGTTAAAGAATTAACTTGCTTCAATATCTTTGCAGGATCTGATCTTATGCGTGTGAACAGAGCTTCATAATAGGTCAATTTAGCCTTCATAATGTCACTGTTTACCTTTTTGCGAAATTGTTTGAATTCTTGAAGCATTTAAATGTCTCTACTCGCAAGGAATATATGAAAGAGCTTGTTTTTGTGGTTAATTCTTTTCAAGAGGTCGCTGGTTATCCATGGCTTTCTATTGTTACCCTTGCGTGTTTTACTTTGTTTTACTGGAAAAGCAATATTGCAATATTCCAAGAAGATGGCTAGAAAAGTGTCATATGCACTATCCGGATTTCGTTGCACATTCACAGGTGACCAGTCAGCGTTTTCAATTAAACCGGTAAACTTCATTGATTTCTCATGAATGCTTCGATACTGCGAGAAATTTTGGCGTTCAACCTTAGGCAGCAACTGTGTCGAAAGGTAGATAGGTAGGTGGTCACTTATGTCTGAGCACAGTATGCCCGCAGCGTAGTCACAGCTGTTAAGGCTGGTTATACAGATGTCAAGGGAAGTGGAACTGCTGTAAGTAACACGGGTAGGATCCATAATGGCGTTTTGACATCCATATGATGCTGTAAGATTTTTCAAGTCAAGCGCATGAAGGCCTTCACTCGTCATATCGATATTCAAATCGCCCGTGATAAAATAGGGTTTTTTAATCTCATTAAAATAATGCATGAGTTGTCCCATGTGATTCAGAAAATGCCGCTTGTTGCCAGTTGGTGGTCTATATACCACAGCAAGCAAAAATGAATTTGTCGCTATTGCTAAGCATTCTACTTCACCATTACTAACAGACACGTCGTCAAGCATTTGAAAACAATATCTTTGCCTGAGGTATATAGCTACTCCTCCACCTCTCCGCGTGCGATCCAAGCGCATTACAGAATAATTTGTGAACTCAGGAGACATGTCGGTATTGCACAGCCATGTTTCTGTAAACAGTATCGCATCAAGGTCTGCGTTAAGAGAACTCATAAATATATCAAACGCTTCGTGCTTATTTCTAATACTCTTCATATTTTGGTGTAGCATGGTAAAAGAGGCATCACTAATTGTTGGTATCGTTCTTTCTATGGTCGTCATCAAGCCCCGCCACGGTGGCCTAGTGGCTAAGGTACTCGGCTGCTGATCCGAGGGTCGCGGGATCGAATCCCGGCCGCGGCGGCTGCATTTCGATGTATGCGAAATGTTGAGGCCCGTGTGCTGTGCGATGTCAGTGCACGTTAAAGAACCCCTGGTGGTCGAAATTTCCGGAGCCCTCCACTACGGCGTCTCTCATAATCAGAACTGGTTTTGGGACGTAAAACCCCACAAAACAACAACAACATATGGTCATCATCAAGAGAAACTTTTTTGTTTACCTGATAAGGTCTAAATCAGTGTTGTTTTTTATTCGGATTACGTCAGATGTTTCGTGCTTGCGTGCAAAAATTTTTCCTCCACTCGACCACACAAACTTCCGTTTTGCAGATTTCTTTTTTGCAATGGCTGCACCAAGGAGCTGCTTGTTATGACGCGTCAGGTGCTCGTTAACATAAATGATGCTTTCCGTGCCCTCGTGCCCGAGGCGGCTCGAGAGGATCCTTTGTTTCTTCGACGTTGAGAGCAACGCATTGCGTTTCGTGCGTGAAATGAGTCGGACGACAATGTTCCGTTCATTGCTTTTTGGCGTCGACACACTGTGGGAAATGTCGATGTCAGTATAAGATTATGGTTCGCCCACAAGCTCACCTATCTTCTTTACGACGATTACTGAGTCAAGCTCCTCCGGTGCACCCTTTATCTCAAGATTGTTAGTTCTTTGATGTTGCCCAAGTTCTTCAACTTTCTTCTTCAACTTTCTTCTTCAACTTCCTCCTCAACTTCTGTCTTAATCAGTGATTGAGGCACATAGTTTTTTGCTTAATCCAGTGAATCGTGACCATGAACCCAGCAATATTTCGCTTGATATACGGCATCAGTTTACAGTAGTGCTCCGCTTTGCCGTTAATATTATCTGTCTTACAAAATAAATTATTTGGTTCTAAAGATTTTGCGCAGGGCCATGAAACCCTCCAATGCGCGCAAAACTGTTTCCTGCGGTAGTATCCCTTTTAAATGCTGAGCATTTCTTGTCGAACTTGAGGAACTTTGAATCTATCTATCTATCTATTTAGCCGCCTACGTCTCGGTGCTCGACTGGTCATATCGTCCGCCTGATATACCCAAGCATTTGCATGGTAGGATACAAATGTATAACCTACACGGATCACTGATCCTTAAATGATTAACGTGATACACTCGTCACGTACGTCACGATTTACAACACTGAAATCATGTGAGGCTTAATCAGGCCCATAAAGAGAGTGACTAACAGCCGACATGGACCAGGGGAAGCCAACCTAGTCAGACTTGTTCACGCTTTGCACTCTGCCACTTCGCCTGCGTAGCAGCCATGCATGAGTGGCGGAAATTCGAAAGAGACAACCTCAATGCATTCTTAAGGGAAACAATCAAGGTAGCTCTTGGGCTCACTATGTATACGGAAAATGAAAAAAAGCTCATGCAGCTACAGATGCACAATACACTCGAGGAAATTGCAGAGGCACAAGAGCTCCGTCCATTAGACTCACCATCCCACGATCAGGAAGAGACACCTCAAGCGGACAGGCATACAAATTGCAGCAATAGAGAATAATTACAGAGAAGTTCCCAAAGCTCTGCGAGAAAATATCACAATGATGCCTGTTCCAAGGAATGTTCACCCCATTTATAATATGGGCAGAATGAAAGCCAAAGTCAAAGTCCTACTGGAGAAAGCTAAGAGTCAGCCTGAAGACTGATCATTCGTGGACCCCGCGTTCGTGTCCATCAGAGGAGCCTTCACAGTGGTCCTTCTGAACGACAAAGCTGAAGTTGTCAACTCGGGTTCCACGTACACCATACAACCAGAAATTGCAGAACAAGTAGCCATCGCATTGGAACTTTTTCACCCAAAGATATCCACGATCCACAGTGATTCTCGGGCAGCAGTCCGAGGATTTGTAAAAGGCATCATCTCTAGAGAGGCCCTGACAATTCTCGATGGAGAGGTCGTCAAAAACCTCACAACCGTATGGTTTCCAGCTCTTCTGGGAGAAATCAGCGGTGCTCCCGCGAACCTCAACGAATCTGCCCACAATGCTGCACGTGGACTCGCCAACCGTGCAGTTACAAGGCAGCACTGAGGTTCCAGACTGCAGGGACCAGATGCTGACGTACAACGAGCTCACAAAGCACTTCTACTTAGGCCGCAGGGTCTTTCCCCCTCCACACAGTAAACTAAATAGAGCTCAGGTGATTACGCTAGGGCTCTTATAAATAAGAACCCATCCGAACCCGCTATTAATCAACAAAATATCTCCGGACATCTCTAGTCCTACAACACGGGAAAAATGCAATGCTTCCATGGGTCCCAGTCACATGCTATGGCGATGCTCCGCGTTACACAGCGACAAGAATAATACTGAAGAGCGGTGGGACGCAGCTCTACGCAGTCTACGTTGCAAGAGAAGCTGTAGAGAGTCCAACAGGCCCGCAAAGTGGTCGAAAGGCTATCCCTTTCTGTCCCAAAGTGGGAGCGGCCCGCTTCGGGCTGGAAAACTAGCGCGACTTAATGGACTTCAATAGTTTTCCATCCACCATACCCGTAGCGATCGGCCTACGGTATGCACCACAGGTGTTTGAATTTTAGAGCCCATGTTTTAAATCAAGGACGAACCAAAGTAGACATCTTATTGTTAGATCACAGTTTAAACTAAGAAAGGCACGCCGTTTGTCGTAGCTCGCGACTGAAATATTATCATAACAACGGCGCACGAGACCTACCAAGCAGTAGGGGGGGCACCAAACCCGGGCCCCCGAGGTGCCAGGAAAGCACGTTATCACTAGGCAAACGTACGTTTCAGCACAGTGTAATCAGGTGATTCAACTGTGCTATATATATACATAAACCTAGCACAGTCATCCACAATGGCTCGGGAAACTTCGTATAACGCCGAAGGAGGGCGCGTTTTATAAACGTAGTCCCTCAAAAACAACATTAAAATTCGTATCATCGCGAAAGTCGCATCAACCGTAATCGTACCATCGAGATTCTACTGTATATATATATATATATATATATATATATATATATATATATATATATATATATATATATATATATATATATATATATATATATAAGACCGAGATGTGTAGTAGACCCTCGGCATTGGCAGCGGAAAGCGTTTATTCAACGTTTCAGCCGGAGACCGGCCTTCATCAGGAATGCCTATGGTTGTTATGCCGCTTTATTTATACCTGTCTCGGAGAGCTTTTCCTTTAAAAAAAGGAAGAAGGAAGAAAAGAATATAGAGAGAATAAGTAAAAAAACCTGAAACCTGAAAGGAACGGACCCAAGAGTGGAAGTAATGCAGACGACGTGCGTCATATGCGAGCACCATCTCCCCCCTCCCTCCACCCCTCCTCTCTTTACGAAGTGGTTTCCGTGGCCGGACCTAACAGTCATGAGTATAGTTCAGGCACCCCTCAGGAGTGTCCGTGTCAGAAAAAAGAAAAAATAGGGGACAGAAAAAAAGGAAGGAAGAAAGAAAGCGGGTGGGGGTGGGTGAGTACAATTGCAATGACGTCAATGGCGATGGCGTCTACAAGTCTGCGCCCGGACGGGCAAGAACGTGCACAGACGTGCCTGCACGTTTGGCGATATCCAGAAGGGAAAAAAATAGAGAGAGTTTTAGAGAAATAATTAGAATAAGACAGGTAAAAAGTGAATGTTCAGGAAGTAAAAAAAAAAGGAAAGAATCATCAAATAGGTGTACGCGATTCGCTTAGCAAAAACACGTCATATTTCAATGGTCCGATCCCCGCTGTACATATGGTGCCACAGGTTAAACGCTCGCCCGTGATTTTATTATTGCGATGGTCCCTGGATTTTCATTTATACCTTTCTCGATTGTTTTGAACTGGTATATTAGATATGATTCTCGTTGCTCACGTTCTCGCTTTGACTTGAAGCCCGTTTCTAATAGTGTCAATGTTAGTTTATCGAATGAATGATTTGGGAGGTTTAGATCTTTCGAGAGAGGTAAATTTAGAATAGATTTGGCATGGGGTTTGTGGTTGCTGAAGCGGAGCCTGGATGAGGTCTCAAATGTTATATATATATATATATATATATATATATATACAGTAAGTGTACCTATCACACCGGTTGTTGGGATGATTCTTGTATGAGTTGTCTTGCGCTTCTAATGTGTGTTAAGCGCTCTCATAGCAATGTAATAAACAAACTATATGTTTTACTGCCACTCGGTACGATTTTATCCAACTTTGTCGTAGGAATACTTCTTTGAACCACCCATATGATACATACATCAGCCCACAGTAGGCAGCGTTGTCACGGCTGCTGATTCATCAGTATATCTGCTCATTTCCATAATTTTCTGCTGATTCCGTGATAAGGCGTGTCAATGTGCTGATTTTTTTGTATCTTTACTAAAACCGACGAAGAATCTGATGATAAGTTTTCGTCACGGAGCTTATTTTAACGTGGTAGCACCTGAAGAACGACAAAGAATAAAGGCGGGTACTTTGGCCTTTAATGAACCATTTCCTGAGTTTCAAGCCTCTTAATCGTACGGCAATCTGTGTTTTATAAGCTTAAATATGAATACAGTGAGTATTGCAGGGCAGTATTATGAACATTGAGCAAATTGCATAAAAAGCCGAGAAGGTGAAAGTGAGCACCCTGCCATATTCTGGCTGCGGCGCTTCAAGCTCCTTGTGTTTAACTGTACTTGTTTTGACAGTACATAGCAGTACCACAGGAATCGCTATCAGCAAAGCTAGTTTCCCAGAGAAAGCTAAGGAACAGTTTAGTCAAGTACCAGAAGACTGCTGCAGGGCGTGCGCCAGATCAATCACTTACAGGACACTGATAAGGACAACGGAAAGCTTGCAGTGGGATGAACATGAGTGCACTAAATGGCATTGTTGCGCAGCCTTTATAGAACGCTGTCGCAAATGCCATTTTAGGGACGCATGTTCGCGCACGGTAAACTTCATTTGCTCAAGATATAAGGGCATGATGTTTTCTTTCTGGGGCATAACTGAAACAACACAGCTTTTAGGTACTACGCGCCATGTAACGCCTGTGAACACAGCATCAGAGCCTTGACTCGCGCTTCTGCACGGCTTTCTCTCAGGCGCTAACAATGACCACACTTCTACACCGTTATATATGGGCTGAACTTATAGTTTCATAAACTTAGTGCAGTAACGGTAGCTAATGATCCACTGATTTCTATTAATTTTTCGCGTACAATTCTACTACAATATCTTGATGTGTCATGGAAACGCTGACCGTAGCGTACATCCTACCTCTGCAAACGAAAGGTCTGCGCTGTCCACTGACGTGATTGCAAACTTTACGTGGCACCATGAACTTTACCACTCAGTAGCCATGGTGCTATAGGCGTTCCTGGTTAGAGTCCTTGAGCATACGCCCATTTATGCTCTTCGCACAAGGACTTAATCCTACGCGTATGACCTGGACTAATATCAAACAAGTCTTTGTAGGCAATTTCATCGACTGCTTCGCATGACGCCGATTCCAACAATGCGTGGGATATTCAGGCTTTCTTATAATTGCTTCTGTGAAATTAAGCTCCAAGTCAACATACACTATATATATATATATATATATATATATATATATATATATATATATATATATATATATATATATATATATATATATATATATATATCAGGCATGTGCGAATAGTAATATTTTGGTTCGAAGCGAATTCGAAGCGAATAGTCCTTGGGGTCGAATACTTTCGAAGCGAATTCGAATAGTTGTCAGGTGTCCGAAGAACAAAACTGAGCAGTTCAAAGTTGGTTTATGCAAAAATTCTTTATTTTTGAGGTTGCAACATACAAAGGAATCACAGATAATCCTGTAATAAAATATCTTAACCAGTAAAAAATTTGTATGTATATAGACTAGTTGTAGAAGATGCTCCCTTCTACACAGATAACAAACCTACAACACAAACACATACATAAAACATCATAGAAAACCATTTGGTAATATATTTCAAGTAAAAAAATAATGGCATTTAGACTAGCAGCTCCACAGGCAGTGAAGAAGATGCCACCTTCTACTAGTTAAAATGCTACATCACACAGAGAAAAAAGACCGTTTGATAACATGTTTCAATAAAAAAAATATCACAGCTCTACATGCAAGTAAAAGGTGTTGCCTTCTACAGTTAACAAAATGAAAGTCAGAAATTATCATGGAGAAAAACTAGTTGCTCCACATGCTGGGGAAGAAGGCGCTCCCGTCTGCAGGTCACAATGGCACCCGCTGTGGAGAATAACCTTTCGCTTGTTGTCTGGGTTGCTGGCACTGAGAGGTATCTGCGGGCTACCCTTAGAAGGGACGGGTGAAGGCCTTTGCTCTTCCACCAATCGAGTGGGTCCTCACAGCGAGGGAGGAAGGGAGCTCTCAGGTAGTTCTGAACATCATCTTTGATGGAAGGACCAGTTATCTTAGAACCATCTGATGCAATACTAGCAAAGGCCCCCCACACAGAAGCATCTTGGGAGCTATCTGAACCTGTATCACTCTCAGTTGATGCTTCGCAGCCTAAAACTTGCAGTGTTCCCTCTGCTGCTTTGGTAAGAATAGCGCAGGCCCACTTCTTCTCTGCCCTTTCCGTATAGCAGGCATCCTTAAACCTTGGGTCTAGCAACATCACTAGGGCTGTATCCTCAGATGTCTTGACACCAGGAAACCTTGCCTTGATGCTGCGTGCCAGACTTGAAGCAATTGCCGATGACTCATCTGATTGAGCTGTGTGCCGAGCAAGTACAATGCCAGTGCACTCCAGCAATGGAATTACTTGGGACAACGTGGGATATTTGTCCCCAGATAGCTCTGTTGTGGCTTGAGCAAGTGGATCGAGTACCTTCACAGCGGCAGTCATCAGCTTCCATTCAGCTGCAGTGAGGTTATCAACCGCATCGCACTCCGAAAACTCCACGGTGATTGGTTTGCGAAGCTTGAGCAGCCTAGTCATCATCTGATGCTCGCTATTCCAACGCGTCGGAACATCTTGCACCACTTCCAGGGCATTCAGCTGCATTTCCCTTTGTACTTCCACAAGGCGCGCCCGAGCCTTTGAGCTTTTCTTATAGCGGCCAACGATAGCCCTGGCCTTCGTGCACAGTTGGGAAAATCCAGGTACATCCCGCTTGACATCACTCACGCACAACTGCAGCGTGTGCCCGAAACATTTTATGCCTATCCAAGGCGACTGTGTAATTGCTGCAGTGAAATTTCTTCCATTATCTGTAACTACGTACACTGGTACAGTACCTGGATCGGGAAGTGCCCACTCCTCCTTCACACTATTTAGAAACAGCACCAAGTTTTCGGCTGTGTGAGCGTCTGCCATTTCTGTACATGGCAGTGCGTGCACATGAAGTTGAAATGAGCTGTCCATGATGTGGCATGTTACCGACAAGTAGCTTTCATTAGCACGCGATGTCCAACTGTCCGTTGTTATTGAAATGGCCTCGACTCCACCGTCAATCACCGCCTGAAGGCTGTTCATCAAGTTTTGCTTCTTCGAAGCATAGAGCTCCGGGATTATTGCTCGGGAAAACGTTCTCCGCGACGGCACAACGTACTCGGGCATAGCAGCGTTCATAACGGCCACAAAGCCCGGCTCCTCAACAACACTGTAGGAATGCATCCCGCGCACTATGAATCCGGCAATGGCCTTTGTCATTTGCTGTGCTTTTGGCGCCGTATGTTTCAGCTTCGGCTTGAACCGGTCAGCAACTGAGGGCTGCTGCACGTCAGGCTTAGCAGTAGACTTCACGCTTTTCCGCGCACAACGTTCCTTTTCGTATGTCATGAAGACATCCGGGTGCCTCTTTAAATGCGTCGCCAGAGTCGTCGTAGTCCCCGTTGGCGTCTTCAGAATGGAGTGGCACTTCAGACACTGAGCTTCTTGGCCAGGCGGGACCTTTACAAAAAAGTTCCATATCGGGTTGGCACCCGTGGACGCATTGGCCATGTCACTTGACCGAAGTAACTGATGCACACTGAAGTTCAAGCGTGGAGTGCGATCAACAGCTGCTCACTGCACGCGTGCCACACGGTAACCAAACAATGAAACGGGAGCCTTGACGAACGTGCGCGTGTAAGATGGCTACGACAACGCTCTCAATGTGGCTTAGCTTGTCTTGGCTCCAGATGTAGTCGAGATGTAGGCCTGATGTCAATGGCACTGCGGCTTGCCAAACGAAACCGAAACTCCTGATAGAACTTGCACGCAGTTTTGAAATTCGTTCACCCCGAATACTTCGAAATATCGGAAATTTTAAATTCGGGTCGAAGCGAATTCGAATACTCTAATATTCGTTCGAATATTCGAAGCGCTCGAATATTCGCACAAGCCTAAATATATATATATATATATATATATATATATATATATATATGCTGAGAACTTGTGCTCAGTGGGCCAAACGTACTTGGAGTGAAATAGCAGACACGACTTCGCAGTTATCCTTTATTGCCAAGAGTTCCGAACGCGGGTCCGGTTGACTTAATAAACCGTCGTTCTCTGAGAGGCGCATCGTCAATTCTGTTATAAACTAGCGGCAACCCATATAATATATATATATATATATATATATATATATATATATATATATATATATATATATATATATATATATATATATATGTGTGTGTGTGTGTGTGTGTGTGTGTGTGTGTGTTGCAGTGTTCATTAGTAGCTTATTCTGTTTCAGCCAGCTAGGAAATTTATTCAAATAGTTATTGTCTTTGACTACGAGCTCTGTTATAGTGACAGCTTTAAATAATATGTTACTATCTTGTGCATACACACCTAAATCAGGAGAATCGGGTATATTACGCACATATTTAAAATACATTTCAAACAAGACAGAACGAATCCGTATCAATTTCTGTGTTTTTCGGGGTTTAACGTCCCAAGACCACCTCTTATTGTGAGAGACGCCGTAGTGGAGGTCTCCGGGGATTTCGACCACCTGGGGTTCTTTAACGTGCACGACCTCGCACAGCACACGGGCCTCAACATTTCGCAATATGAATCCCTGCGGGACACCAGTAGTGATTTCTTTACGAGATGAAACGCCGCTATTTATACATACGTATTAACGCGATAGCGTTAGAGAGCTCGTTTCGCAGAAATACCGCCGTCGGTGTCGGTGTCTCTCCGTGAGCGAAAAATCGAGAAATATGCAAAAAAATAAACAATACATATAAACTTCCGGTCCCATTGAGGATCGAACCCGGGTCGTTTGCGTGGCAAGCAAGTGTCCTACCACAAAGCCACGATGTTTTTTTCTCTACTTCGGTAATGAAAAAAAAACAATGCCACGACGTTACTTGGAACTTCCTCGGAAAAAAAACGCCACATAAATGTCAGGTAGTGGAAGGAGTCCCCTTAACGCATTTTTTTCGGCAGGTGTCACGACGAAAATGAGCCCATTCGGCGATTTGTAGGAGGAATAAACTTTGTTGAGCATATCAAGCAAACAGCAAACATTAGATAATGTGCTGCCATCTGTGAGACATTGCGAAAAACATGTCACGACTACCATGGCCTCCGAGACGGCGGGCGCGCCTGCCATCTCGGAGGCGATGCGACTACAGCAGAGCCTATATGGTTCCGCCGTCCTAGGACAGGGAACATATTGCCACATGGCGTCTTTTCATTTAAAGCGACAGACGCACGCTCTTAGCATTTCTATCTTCGGCTTGCGTCTATGCATGCGTAACAATAGGCGTCTGGTATGAACGCGCGTCAATGATGCTGTGGCGTTCGACTTTCATCCTTAGTGTCGACGCGTTCTTAAGGAGCATCCACGCCCCGCCACGGTGGTCTAGTGGCTAAGGTACTCGGCTGCTGATCGGAGGGTCGCGGGATCGAATCCCGGCCGCGGCGGCTGCATTTCGATGGAGGCGAAATGTTGAGGCCCATGCGCTGTGCGATGTCAGTGCACGTTAAAGAACCCCAGGTGGTCGAAATTTCCGGAGCCCTCCACTACGGCGTCTCTCATAATCAGAACTGGTTTTGGGACGTAAAACCCCACAAAGCAAACAACAAGGAGCGTCCAGCTCGAACTCTGCGGGGTATAAAACGGCGTGCGTCGCCGAGCCGTGGTGCTCTTTCTCTTGTGACCAGCCGAAAGACAGCTGCGCCTGTCGTCGCTACCACCGCCTAATTAGGACAAGGTCTCCAATAAAGTGGCTGCCCCAAGACGCCCTCTAGGTCTGGCTCTTCTAGTCACAATACTGCTTGACAATACCATATCAAGCAAACAGCGAACATTAGATAATGTGCTGTTTGCCATTTCACCGACCATAAGGCGATGCTTGTTGCGGTTGGCCGGAACATGTCTCCAGAAGAACAAATCGAACAGCTGCCAGATGGTTAACGCAAGGACGACAGAATGTGACCATTTACGAATGGAAGTGTCACACCTACGCGCAGTTCATAATACAGGACCATGTGACTACATCACTGTAAAATATTTTCATGAAGTTGATATAAAAGTTCTATTAAGTAGATCGAAAACCTCTACCATTACTATACATATGTTGCGCGCGCGCGTGTGTGTGTCTGTACGCATGTGTGTGTGTATGTAACAACACACATTAATAAGTATGCACTGAGTGGTTGAAGTGCACACTAGGGGTCGGATTTCGGTATCGCGTTCAACTCTTAAAGGCGAAGCTTAAGGGTCCCCCAATTTTTTTTAATAGCGATTTCTCAGGTACTGCCGAAAGCGTTCCATGACCATACCTCGTAGACCATACTGTTCCGATTTTTCGTTTAATTTTTCATTTAATGTGGCACACTCAATTGAATGCTTACATGATGTCTTCCAGAAAATCTAAAGTATACATTCTATTCTCAATGCTCATAATTTTGTGTTGAATATCAAGAAGAGCTGCTTTACAAGATTCTTTTGAAGGACATAGTACATGTGACTGCTTACGTTGTCTTTAGTCAAATATTTTTCGTAGTCTCTCATTCAGGGCACTATGGAACATCTTCGACAACCATTCTGAAAGAGAAATCGGCCTGTAGTATGTCATTAAAGGCTTATCGACTCCTTTGTAAATATGGTATAGTCGAGCTAATTTTAGAAAATCTAGAAAGACACTGCTTCCAAACTTTATGTTTATCATGTGAGCTATGACAGGCGCCATGACACCCGCAATATCTTTCATTGCAAAAGTTTAATGTCATCATGTTCTGCAGAGGTGTCCTTTTTTTACTGCAAGCAGTAATTGCAGAAAGTCAGCAGGGATAACAGGCGTAAAGCGCCACTCAAAGACAGTGAATTTGTTCACGATGGGTAATGATGTGTGGCATGGTTCCGTTTCTCTAGACAGCGACAACTAGAAACGAAATATTTATTCAATGCTCTGCTGCTTCCCTGCCTCTCAATGCACCAGTGGTTGTCTTTATGGTTATTTCAGTGTACTCTAGTGTTCTGTGTTTTTCGCAGAAGTTATATATGGGACTTCAATCCGCACTTTCCTTGGGTCACTTTCTTTTTCTGTCAAACAACCGTTGATAGCATCTAATGTTTCCTTTCTTGAATTCAGCGGTGACATGATTTCTGTATTTGTTTAAATAAGTGAACTGTTGTGCACTCGTACATTTTGTGAGCAAGTGATGCTCATCAAATTCCTTTCTTGTTATCACTCTAACAAAGTTGCGTTTATCCAAGGTCTTCGTGTTTTCCTGCTCCTGCGAATGGATTGTTTCAACGGGAAAGCTTGTTCGTGGCACTTACTCGCACTGGTCAGCCACCATTATACAGCACGCTCACGATCCGCGCGAAAGACCCCGCTTAACACGTGCGGGCACCAATAGCACCCCACACCCCCAACGGGTGGTCTTGCGCGTTAGCCGCTCCCACTGTCGCACGCAATATTCCCACATTTTAGCCAAGCAACGGCGTTGAGGTGACCGCCGGTGAAGGGCATCGGTTGAAATTAGTAATAAACTCTTACTCACGATTCCGTGTGCCGAGGATCCTTGCTCTTTGACGCATGATGCAGCGCACTCAAGTATCTGAAAAAGTAGGGATGCACATAAATTTACTTTTGCCAAGTTGCCTGTGTTCAATTAGCAGCTGTAATAACAAGAAACTTGTAATTCACAAAGAATACCGATAGCAGTTTCAGTTTCAGCGTCATTTTGTCACCGCAACGGCATATGCTAGCCAATAATATAATAAAATATCCCTGGGATCTTACGCCCGAAACCCCGATATGATTATGAGAGTCAGAATAGTAGAGGGTCCGGAAATTTCCACAACCTGAGGTTATCTAACCTGCACTGACGTCGCATAGTACACGAGTCTCAGCATTTCGTCTCCATCAAAATGCAGCCACCGCGACGGGGAATCGAGCCCGCGACCTTGGGATCAGAGGCCGAGTGCCATAGACACTGGACCACCGTGGTGAAGCATATGCTAGCCGAGGTGCCCGTTGTAGAAACTACTTCTGAATGGCCTGACAGGTCATTTTTGTCCTTTAGCACTCGGGCTGTATTACGGCGACAGGAATGCCGGCAAAAGAAGATGTACAGAGACCTTATAAGTACAGGCAAGCAACTTTACCAATAGAACCGAATGCATCACTCGGCAACGAAGAAAAAAGAAAAATAATTCTACGCACCTCCACAAACTGAATCATGACGAGTGGGCGAAGCACTAGGGATCGTTCGGTGTGCTTCGACGTGGACCAACTAGTATCGAGATGAAATCCTTCGTTCAATTCGAAGCATGGTGGTGCGTGGGAGAGACTATAAGGCAACTATTGAAAATAATCCTATAACTTGCCTCGTCCAGCTTGGGAAAGCACACTAGTCGGCTTGCGTCGTACGTGTGGAAGCAAAGCGTGAGGAGCGTGGCCTGTCGCCGGTCTGGGTTGGCGACGGCTGTCCCCATGGGGTTCAGCATGAACGGCTCGTCGGCCTGCGGGTCCTCGGCATAGGTCCACAAGCTGAGCTCCATAGTGCCAGACCGCAAGACACTCCGGTAGTCGTAGGTCGTGACGTTCGCCCATGCCAGAGGTGCAGCGAATAAGTCCTGCAGAAAGCATATTGTCGCGACTATACTTTGGAAAATGTACTTTGGTAGTCGAGAAAAACGAAGTAGGAGCACGAGCAAGGACCACCGGTCCTTCGGAAGAATACGAAGTTTTGGCGTCTGCGCTTACTGTGGTTTCTGATAATACAGTTCCTTGTTCTTTTTGTCCCATCGTGGTCCGGTCTTGTTTTTCCACGTTGTGACAATATGCAGGCGGGAGTGAAGTAAGGGAGAGAAATCCAGCAGCAGAGGGATGCGTTTCAGACAGGCGGACAGACGGGCGAGTGCGGGTGGACACTCAGTCAGTCTGTATGCCTGTCTGCACAGGAGTGTAGGTTGCTTATAAATGTTAAATATTCAGCCTGCTTGGGCAATGAACATGCGCGTGCAAGAGAACAAGGGAACAGTGCGTAGCAAGTAAGCACTTGATCTTCGAACAATTTAGTGAATCTCCTTTGCGTAAGTGAGTAACTGAGTGAAAACCAACTGTCCGCATAATACTCTAAAGTCCTGAGGACAAGTAACTACATCAGCGTTTCGGGACGCCCCAGCCTCTCCAAAATGCATATTTATGCCCAAAAACTTGCAGCGTAACTGCTAAAGAACGCCAGATTATTTCGGGTGGTCTTGCAACGAAAATCAGCAAAGCAAACAACGTTGACTGGTGCACATCGTGGACGGTGCTGCACTACGTGACATAACAAAACATGTTGTTGGACTACTTATTTCATGCCCATCACTAACGTGTGCACGTAACGAAAAATCGAAAGAAGGCTGTGCAAAAGGTCTCATTACAAGCGACACTCCTTCCTGCCCTGTTTACTTTAACCCTTGGTCGTGTTTGCACCATAGCGAAGAACACGATAGACATTCGCAATGCCTCGGACATGGGTATCATGTTTATGATATCAACTACTTCTTATGGTTCACATCGGCTGGAACTGGTGACACTGTGGTGTAGCAGGTACTGCGATTCTAGAATCTGTACTGTGATACCTCCTCCATTAGAAGTTTGAGGCCTCCCTGATGAATTTCGTTATAAAATATTAATATTGCAATACTAACACAGCAGGCTTCGATTCTTGCCTACAAGTATACATAAGACGCCACTACCATTTGCTATTTTGGTCGCAATTTGGGCAACTTTTCGGTAAGGATTCATGAAAGCAGAATGCGGTGAATGAACCATTACAGCTTTGCGTTAGTTCTAACATAAATTTTTCAGTGTTGAACTCATTCGTCCGGCAAAAGTTAAAATTAACTGCGTAACCGTCGTTCATCACCCACTAATTAATCTCGCTATATGTCGCATAGATAGTCAAGAAGCTGGCACTCAGTCTGGAGGCGAAGCATTCGATCCGGCTTCGCTGTTTCTTTAATCCCACCGCCTAAAACGCGCTTGTCGATGACTGAATTTTGGCTGAGTTCAGAACCTGGTGCAGTTCACATTAATTAGTTGAATTTACTGCCAATTAAAATACCCTGTAGTGTCTTGTAGTTTAATGTGGTGATTGATGATACCGAGGAAGCTTTTTATGGGCATACGGTAGTGCCGAAAGCGTTACATCTCGAAATCATTGTCATACTTCAAGGGGCCTCAGTGAAGGACGTATAGCACAGCAGGCCTACCGGATGCATCGAATGTATCCACAACAGCCAATTCACTCGATCTAAAAGTAACGAATTATGTATAATCGAAAGTTCCCTTGCAAAGCGGCATGGAAGGGGCACACGAATCGTCTCAGTGACGTTTACTGAGTCAGGCATCACGTCTCTCATTGCATCGATTTTCTCTCTATATGAGTAGCTCACTGCTTTCTTGTCGGAAAGGAATTTTTCGAGCGAGTTTCTTCAAACAATGTCAATGCGTTGGTGCATGGGGCACGACAGTTAAGCTGATCGGGAGCGACACGACAGTTAAATGCGTTATACAATCATTGGCCTCACTGAAGGTCTTAATCGAAATTGCTTCGTGTGTCTGTTCTTTAACTTTCGTCCCAATTTCACTAGAAACTGCGAGACCATGCAACCGCATCTAACAGCTATGATTCGCCAAAAACTGAATATCCCTGCAAAGGTTATGATTGAACGCGCAAAGGGTTCCCGTACCTGTCCAAGCCTCCGGCGGGATCGCTGTGCTCCTCCTCTGGCTCCCTTGGTGACTTCATACATGACAATGCAAAGTCGAGCTGCGTTCGGGACGTCCTGGACGGGCAGCGTAAACTCGAGGTCCTGGTCCCATGTGCACTGGCCATCATTGGCCGCGCACTCGCTGGTGCGCCGTGTTTCGCACAGAAGCTCCGTGCCATGGTATATGCCGGCCTCTACCGCCAGCTGCATGCGGAAACAGTGAGTTAGTATTTTCCCAGATTCCAGTATTTTTCAAATAACTGCCTGCGTGCATCTTGCATTTCTTTTCCTGGTTAAAGGAAGCTTCTGCGGGGGTAATCGCAACAAAAATACAAAAGATAGACTCGGCGCAGAATGCTTGCATGTATGCTTCTAGTAGCTCACCGGCTGCGCGCGTGTTGTACACTTAGATTATTTTTTTTTACTTAATCGCCACACACGTGTTACAGCTTCATAGTACCAGTGATATAAAACGTGTTATATAAGCCTAGCATAAAAACACATCATATATATAATATACATACGCAGTAGTATGCGATTTTCACACCACTCAATAGTTGCTAGGCCACCTGACTTCTTTCTATTGGGAATGTGATTGATTTAATATTTTATTAGCTTTAACTCTCCATGTAAATGTAACCTTCTGGGATCGATCCTGCAGCGAAGCCCCACCGGATTCATTCTTACGAAGGCGTGTTTTTCGCGAGCTCACACAACTTAGCGCACGAGCTTTCTTTCATTCTCGCCACCGAACATGTTACTTCGAGTTCAACAGCGGGAGCACGTACGCCAATGTATCTGTCGGTGTGGGTGCCCGCTGTGGTAGCATAGGAGCTAGGGTGGCTAGCGAGGCTCGAGTGGCGGTATCGAACCTCGTCCACGCTTGCCACATTTTAATGGGGACGAAATACACACAAAAAAGAAAGACCCATGTATGTAGATTCAGGCGAACCCCAGGTGGTCAAAATCACCCCAGGGCCCTACGCTGTGGGACATGCCTCTTAATCATAGCTGTCTTCGGCCCGTAAAGCCACTACTAATTGGTCGGCGCGATTGATAGACCGCTACCGTCATTTTCATATAAATTTCACCTGCTTTGGCACTTTTCATTATCTCAGATTGAAATTATTTCTAGTAAACGGCCGAAATTGAGGGTGATTACGAAAGAAAAACGTCTTGGACATCCTCAAGTGACCTGGCCACCCAAAACAGTGAGTGGCAGACGGAATAGTGACGCAGAGCGTGAAGCCAAAACACAAAATGCAGGCTATCAATATCGTTTTAACATACCGGCTGTGGAAATCATGCAATGTATACTATTTTAGGCCACGTTCGGATAAGTAAGCATATTATACCAGGAAACAGCAGAGGGCTGCAAGAGAATGTAATAGTCGGAAACAATTTCAATGCGCAAATTATTTGCTACAAATAGCCGGTCATTACATCGTGAATATGCCGGAAAGGCTCAACGCACACGAAAACAAAGCTCTGGGGCTATCCGACATGAACTCACTGCGATGGTATCCGGTTGATAAGCGCATTTCTGAGTTCTCTATATGAAGCATCACACGCCTGCGTGTTGACTCATGCGATACTGCGTCCCGTATTTTGCGCTACAACTGCTCCTTTTACCGAGCCTACGTTGTAGGACCATGGCAACTACATAGAACACAGACTGTGGTCCGAGGGTGTCTCCGCCAAGTCTACAGTTTCGATCACCAATGTTCAGGGACACATCACCCCACGTTTGGCGGAGCACGGCGGGAGGCCGGAGCATTGTAAATGGTAAAAAGAGTAAGGGAGGGTTGGTGGTGAGTTCTGCTTTCTCATGGCATCGTAATTTCATTTAATACGCGATTTACCTACAGCGCGAGCTAATTATTATCTGCATAAAAAACGATGTGTCAAGCTGACTATTATTGTTTCGATGTTGCAGTTGCAAAAGCAAAAGCAATTGTATATACGTGCGCATTATAGTGGTGCATTAATGCAAAACTTGTGCCAGCTTTACCGCAATAAGCGCCTAGATTGCATGTTGAATGTAAGTTATAGCTAAAGGAATGATTGCTGGAATGTGTCAGCAACGTTCTTTACTTTTATTTTTATTTCTTTACCTCGTCTTGTCCGAGTGCGGCGCGAAAGAGGGCTATGGCTTCTACTCTTTCTACAGCTGACCCACCATTGCTCAAAAGAATGCAAAAAACGAGCCAAAAAAATAAATGACAAAAAAGAGCCCCCCTCTGTCCATCCCCCCCCCCCCCCCCCCGCCCTCCGGTTCTTTTCTTCCGCAAAGAGCCACGCTTTTTTTTCTCGGAACAGTGAGCGGGACCTCTGGAGACGGCCCCTCGCTTTTTCCACGTGCACGTGGAACAGATTTCATGCATCAGGTGAAGCGCTGCCAAAGCTAGCGCTCGTGTTTACGCTGTGTACTTTCGCGACCAAAAAGTAGTCCATTGCTTGTGGTAAGCAAGAAAATATACATGTCTCATTGGCAGCCTTAAATCATAACACATTTCTCATCAGTTTGACAAAAAGCGCTCGTATTTTCGGGGAAACAATCGAAATATGCGAGTTTCTGCTTTACGTTTGCCGTTTCCTCTCGCAATGATACACCTCTCTCTTTCTTTTTCTTACGGACTACATTTGCATAGCCGTCACAAGTGGAGCCATTTTATCCACGAAGGTTTTGTTGTGTGTGGGCTGCATGGCTGTGCTTTCCGAAAAAGGTGGTGCTGTGGTACTGAGTGCAGTGAGTGGCATGTTTTGATCGCGTCGCAAATAAGTGGACATCCTTCGATGTTATAAAATGACCTGCGTCGGGAGTGACGGAAGAGCACATTCCTAGCGAAATGGTGCTACAAGTGCAAGTTTGGTGGCAGTACAAAGGCTTCTTTCATGCCAGGCTGATTGCTACAAGGTAAGCTTTGTTGCTTGTTACTAAAATTCTAATACGGTGTGTCAGTTCAGAAGCACGTGAATTGGACAATTTTATAGCTGATAGGCGCTTTTTTTTCGCCATCGGATATCGGATAAACGGCTAATGTCACAAAGCTAGCATGTTTCTCTTCTGTATATTCAGTTGCGCCTTAGCCATTGCTTCTGCTTCCGACCCTTTAGCGGCGTTGTAAAAAGATGCCAAATGCAGTATTTCCTTCTTGTGGCGAGATCGAAGGTCACACGCTATCATTTTCTGATTTTTCCTTACGAATGCCTTAGAAAAGTTGCTGTTGAAATTCTGTTCGTTTTACGGGTGCCCTTCCCGCGCCTTTTCACCAGTGAAATTCTCGATATGGTAGCTTATTCGCGGAATCTGGCACCAGTGCGGCTGTTGAGACAGCTGCTGGTGGGTTTGCCACGAAGCCGTGAGGCTGGAAGTGCATGCTGCTTCAGAAGCAACTGAAAGTGCCATATTGAGCATAAAAATGGCGTGGCCGCATTTTAGATATTATCTGCATTTATTTTATTTATTTACCAAACAGAGCACTCCACACGCTATTTCGGAGAGGTTACAATACACTCAGTCGTCCCTATACATCAAAGGTCAGTTGCTTTATTGCAATAATGTATAATCATGTTTGCTGGTTCAGCTATCCATGACAGTGCTTTATGTGCATATATTTGATGCCATTTCGGAGAACCGGCCTCAGCTGATTAACAAGCTAATCACGTCGTTGAGAAAAACAGTGTTTTTTTTTCTACGTGGCAGCTGTAACTTAATTGCAATGATCTGTTTTGGCAAAACAGGGACAAGCATCTCCCTTCCCTTCGCCTCAAAGTGCAAGGAAGTAAACTGAAATAATACTTGAGCAACTGCTTGTAAGGTGCTTTGCATATCGACCAGCACATTGCGTAGTCATGCACGGTCATGCAGGGTGGTTTAACGATACGGGCGTGTTCCGATGTTTTATGATTGTTGTTCTTGGCGCCTAAGTGAATGCATGCATGTATACATATAAAATATTGTGTCATTGCGTCATCAGCTGCACATATTTTGGAGCTATTTATCGGCCCTGATAATGTAAGCATTACTTTCATGCTCCAATTGT
This sequence comes from Hyalomma asiaticum, assembly GCA_013339685.2. NCBI lineage: Eukaryota > Metazoa > Arthropoda > Arachnida > Ixodida > Ixodidae > Hyalomma > Hyalomma asiaticum. The sequence goes on from CM023484.1 coordinate 1,670,393, forward strand.
GTTTTGCCATTTACAGCTCGCACAAAAGACTTCCCTGCGAGGTGCCAGTTCGAGTGCAGTGGAAAACTTAATATTAAAGCTCAGCGACTTGAGAAGCAAAAAGACAAAAGACAACTCCGAAGAATGAAAAAAAAGGTTGGAAAATAAAATACACACGTGAAAGGTACATCTTGCATTTGTGTTCTGTTTTTGTTTATATATGTATTCGGCTCTCACACATGGCCTACAGTGTCAAGCAGATATGGACATATAAGGCGCCATATATGGATATATTACAATTTGCGCAGATATGTCCATATAAGGGCCCATATACGGATATATTAAAAATTGGGCAGATATGGCCATATAAGGCGTCATATATGGATATATCAAAAATTGGGCAGATATGGCCATATAAGGCACCATATATGGATGTATTAAAAATTGGGCAGATATGGCCATATACGGGCCCGTATACGTATATATTTAAAATTGGGCAGATATGGCCATATAAGGGCCGTATATGCCATATATGGCCATATCTGCCCAATTTTTAATATAACCGTATATGGATTTTTTCATATCAGTCCATATATGACATTTTCGTAAAGGACAGTACCAGTCATATATAATGTTTTATATAAGCCTAGCATAAAAACACATCATATATATAATATACATATGCAGTAGCATGCGATTTTCACACCACGCAATTATTGCTAGGTCACCTGACTTCTTTCCATTGGCAATGTGATCGATTTAATTATTTATTGGCTTTAACTCTCCATGTAAATGTAACCTTCTGGGATCGATCCTGCAGCGAAGCACCACCAGATTCATTCTTACGAAGGGGTGTTCTTCGCGAGCTCACACAACTTAGCGCACGAGCTTTCTTTCATTCTCGCCACCGAACATGTTACTTCGAGTTCAACAGCGGGAGCACGTACACCAATGTATCTGTCTGTGTGGGTGCCCGCTGTGGTAGCATAGCAGCCAGGGTCCACGCTTGCGACATTTTAATGGGGACGAAATATACACAAAAAAGAAACACCCATGTACGTAGATTCAGGCGAACCCCAGGTGGTCAAAATCACCCCAGGGCCCTACACTATGGGACATGCCTCTTAATCATAGCTGTCTTCGGCCCGTAAAGCCACTACTAATTGGTCGGCGCGATGCTACCGTCATTTGCATATAAATTTCAGCTGCATTGGCGCTTTTCATTATCTCAGATGGAAATTATTTTTAGTAGACGGCCGCGGAGACGAAATTGAGGGCGATTACGAAAGAACAACCTCTTGGACATCCTCAAGTGACCTGGCCACCGAAACAGTGAGTGGCAGACGGAATAGTGACGCAGAGCGTGAAGCCAAAACACAAAATGCACGCTATCAATATCGGTTTAACATACAGCCTCTGGAAATCATTCAATGTAGACTATTTTAGGCCACGTTCGGATAAGTAAGCATATTATACCAGGAAACAGCAGAGGGCTGCAAGAGAATGTAATAGTCAGAAACAAATTTAAAGCAGAAATTATTTGCTACAAATAGGCGGTCATTACATCGTGAATATGCCGGAAAGGCTCAACGCACACGAAAACAAAGCTGTGGGGCTATCCGACAGGAACTCGCTGCAATGGTATGCGAGTGATAAGCGCATTTCTGAGTTCTCTATATGAAGCATCACACGTCTACGTGTTTTCTCATGCGATACTGCGTCCCGTATTTTGCGCTACAACTGCTCCTTTTACCGAGCCTACTTTGTAGGACCATGACCGCTACATAGAACATAGACGGTGGTCCGAGCGTGTCTCGACCAAGTCTATAGTTTCGATCACCAATTTTCAAGGGCACATCACGCCACGTTTGCCGGAGCACGGCGGGAGGCCAGAGTATTCGAGTCGGGAGTCACCGCCAGGCTGGTTTAGAAGTAGCGAAAGTGGGGTATACCATCCCCCCCCCTCCCTTTTTTCCCGGTTGATGCGGATTTTCTTCCGTCATTGGCTGTTTGGCCGTTCTTGGGCCATTTCTTGCATTTGCTTCAAGCAGTTCTTTTCAAGTGCTTCAAGATCGCTCTTAATCCAATGTGTATACATGTAAACAGCTTTCTTTTCTGCTGGTGCCTGAAGCCCTTTCGCTGTTCTTTTGCATGCTTTTACTCATTAACGACGCACTTCTTACCACGGTTTAGGTGTGTCAGCAGTAATCGCCGGACAGTTCTGGCAATCTGTAAAAGACTCAAATATAACGAAATTCTTTCCCTTAATTGCAAATATAGCTTGCCGGGTGTCGCGTGGCCGCTGAACCGTTACCTTTCTCATCGGTCAGTTTTCTGAATTTAAATACAAAAAAGGGAAACGAACGGAGCCGCAGTATGGCTTGATAACAAACTTGTATGCTCCCCAAGTATATGCATAAACCACTTGCGAATATCACCTCGGCTCACAAGTGCGTACTTCTAAAGCACATCAGTATAATAAAGATATGAATTACATACCAGATCTTTTTTATGAACATTACTATTGATGTTTCTGAAATTCTGAATCTGACATTGGGGCTGAGACCATTAATTGTCGTTCACTACTTCAGTATGCGTATGTCCGACTGGCTAGACGCGCGATACGCGTGGTACTTACTTTTCTTTGCCTGCGCCTTCCATAATCTTAGTGGGCGAATCTCCGTCAGTCGCAAAGCATTTAACTTACCGCTTTACGGAAGCTTCGCTTCATATATTCCAAAATGTCCATCTAACTATTCCTTTTAAATATTAAGAAGCAATAACTACTACACCTTCATATTTGTCTCGGTTGGCTTCTCCTGTCATTTGGCTATGATCCTTGGACTGCAGTCTAACTTCAAAGAGAACACGTAAATCGACAGACACCAATTAAAGTGGTATTTTCCTTCCATTGCTGTTATCGTAACCTTTGCCGCGCCGATCGTGCACTCTGAAGCGAACGGCACGCTTGAAGACAAGTCGAAGACATGTGCGAAGATATCCACTACATATGGGAGGCCCTCTACAAGGACAGCTTTCGAGGAATCAGCGCCACTTCCCACCTCTGTGCACTGTATTCTTCGTGAAGCTCCCGCTGACTTGATGGAATGACAATAACACGGGTGCAAGCTGTGTGACGTAGGGTGAACAAAAGCCCATCCATACATGCGCGACTTCTGCTTGCTACTAAGAGGGAATGTAGCACTTTTTTCGGCAAATATAAAATCTGCACAACTTTACCCACATTCATCACGAGGAACAACAGCACTAACAACATGAGTGCTGCTTATTCCCGTGTCCTCGTGTGGTTAGCCTTACTGTACCTCATGATGAATTTCCACCAACCCTCCACCAACTGATGCTAACTTTTGACGCCCAATTAAGGAGTGAATAAGTGTAAATACATAGACGTAGCTAAATTTTTTTCCTACTGTACGTGGGGGGAGGGGGGTTTAAGAAGAAACGCTGAGGGAGGGGAGCTGTTGAGTGGGACAATGTCTTTGGGAACACTCAAGATAATGAAGACACAGAAGGAAAACCTGCATGCCGGGGGACCGGAGACGGGCCATCACTTCATGTTTCCACTTTAACACTAACGGAAATAAGAGGATAGTTTTTCATTATGACAGCAATTTATCCATTCGGCTAAGTTTGGTTACTTCAGAAGCAATGAAACTTGTTCCTTTGAGAATGTTATTTAGAGTAGACACGTACAAGAGGGGGCATTCATATGAAATAAATATAAATACTGAGATAATATTTCTGTCACAGCGTGCATTTATTACCTCGTTCCTGGAGAAAAGACACACGTTTTGCCTTTCATTTCCTTTTTTCTCTTGTGCATTTCTGTATGTACACCAGTTAATACTCCTTTAATGGAAGTGGGCCGCCTGGCCACGCATCGCATATGCAGCCGTGTCGAATTGTACTGATGCGTAGTATAGAAACTATTTCCACACCTGTGATAATGTGTTCACATCTGTGGCATTGTGGGCAATTTTAATGAGGAATTCATAATTTTCCCTGCAATGCTAAACTATAAAATATGCTACTTTCGCCCTTATAAAAGTCAATGACGCGCGTACCGATGGAGCTGCGGAGGCGCTTCGCAGGCTCCGAGTGTCTCTGAACGGTGCCGCCGCAGCGGTGCGCGGATAAAACCCCTCTATTTTTTAAAGGTAGCGCCATTCATTCTTCCTTATGCCACCGCGTTCTCCCCGGCCTTTTCTACCCGCTAGCTGCTGTCACCCCAACCTCCTCCACTCCCCCATTGGCCAATTCATGTCACGTGGAAGAAGGTGAGGCACATTAGTATTTTTCTAATTTCTTTTTCTTTGCAACGTGCTCCGGTCGCCATTGTCGGACCACCCGGCCGACTACGGTGCTGTGTGCGTGTACGGATTGATTGAGTACATGTGTGTTAGGAGGAACGTGTTGAAGATAACTGCATTGTGAAGCCGGGCTGCTACGCATTCGGTTGTCGTAACCGACAGGGCCACGGCGAGAGGAGTTTTAGGGGCGAAGCTCCTTAGGGAGATCCCTCATTTCATCTAAATAAATGTTTTCTCCCTCTCTCTCTCCTTAGGGTCGAGGCTTGTCTCCCGTTGTTTGTCGTAGCCAAGATCGCGCTCGCTCTCGGCGCGTGCCTCCCGCTCTCTCTCTCTCTCTTCGACAGCGGCAGTCATGAGTACATTCAGACGGTGTGTGTGCATGTGTGGAAGACGCTGCGCTGTGCTCCCAATTTGGGCTGCAGAAATAAGCGTCTTTTCCTAGCATAATCACTACCCCCACCACCATGTGTGGGCCGATTCCCGAGGCAGTGTACCAAGACTGTCATCTGCTGTGTTGTGAGAGAGCGAACTGCGTGCGTTGACTATGGAAACGCTCTTTCTTCGATGAAAGCTTTACCAGCTCGCAAGGTACGAGAACGCGCCCTCGCCCGCGAGAGACAAGGCTTACGCAGGCGGCGTCTTCTAGCGAGTTTCTTGATTGAAAAACCGACTGCTCGCGCGGCACAACCCTTCACCGGCCACCCCATATGTGTACAGGGTGGTTTTTTTAGTTGCAACACATTTTTTGAATTAGAAAAACATAAATCGCGGGAATGTCTTGTGTACCATTCGAGTGTACGGGTTGGAGGCCTCTAGATACAAAACAATCGCGCACTTGTGCGCGTAATTATCGGAATTACGCTAATTAACTCTTTAATTATCAGTAATTGGTGGCTACAGCACATGAGTACTTTGGAGCCCGTCCTCCATACTACCTATCCCAATGATCAAATTTTGAATAGCGGAGTGCATGTCGGAGCTACGCGAACAAGTATTTCCCCGTGGCAGGCTCTTTGAAACCGAAACTGGCCGGAAAAAGAGCATCTGTGACGTCGATGTCGCCACCTCCCCGGATTTCGTCACTCGCCCACGGCGCCCAACGGCGCAGATAACAAGGAGATAACGCAAGCTGCTTGCGCGGCTGGAGCGGCCGGAGTGGCGGTAACCACGGGCGAATGGCGAGTGACGGAAGCCGGAGGGGGGGGGGGGGGGGCGGCGACATCGACGTCACAGACGCTCTTTTTTCCGGCGAGTTTCGGTTTCAAGGAGCCTGCCACGGGGAACTAATTGTTCGCGTAGCTCCGACATGCACTCCGCTATTCAAAATTTGATCGTTGGGATAGGTAGGGTTCAGGACGGGCTCCAAAGTACTCATTTGCTGCAGCAACCAATTACTGATAATTAAAAAGTTAATTAGCGTAATCCCGCTAATTATGCGCACAAGTGCGGGAATTGTGATAAAATCGGAAATTGCTTAAGGTTCGCTTTTAGGAGTGGAACGCGATAGCGCGCACGCCATTTGTAGGATACTTGCGCAAGTAAGCTACCTGAGCCAGCTCCTCCTGTGTATTGGTGGCGCTGCCTGGGCGTGCTACCCTACGCGTTGGCTATAAATTCTGGGAATGCCGTTCGTGTTTGCGCATCCTCGTAACAGAATTGTGTTTTCTGGTGCATTCAAACTGCAATCCGTTCTACCATGTGTGTACGATGAGTTAAGCCGTAGCTTATAATTTTATGACGGAGCGCGTTTTCAGAAGTTCAGTTTTGTTCGTTAATTCAAGTGCTCTACGGCGGAAGACCTGCATGATAGGGGTAGTCCGGGATGATGTTTTTCCACCATCGACTCCGCACGCCAACGCCGACGCGGGATTTTCCGCGAGACAGTCTACTTTACACTATCGCCTACATATGTACATTACAAATGAGAAAGAAACGAACTGCGCGAAAAACACGGACGAGGAAGACACACGCACAGTTCGTTTCTGTCATGCATTACCAACTCGCCCAGCGTTCTATCCTTCAAATGAGAAGTTCAGTCATTTGAGGAGCGTTAACATCGAAGTCACCAGATCCTACCTTGGCTCCAGGTTCGACGTTGATAGCGGAGGCCGACACAACTCTAACGCGGAAGGTCTCCTTGATGGTCCACGCGGACACGGATTCGTCTTGAGCCAACGCCTCCCGCGAACACCCGCTGACTGGAGCACTCTGTTCGATCTGTGCGTACACAATGTCGTGATCGGCTGCAACCAAAAAAAAAAAAAAGCGAAGCCTGTCGGGTATGGCATAGCGATAATAAATGTAATATTTCTGATACAACTGGTATGATTGAAAATTACATTGATCCGTGCAAGCTTCCTACATACTGCATGTTAATCAGTACGAATCGTAAAGCTTAAATAAAGTTTTTGTGTTCATAATTTTGAATAATGTTCGCATTTCCTTTAGGTTAACTTTTCCATTTCAAAAATCTCTTACTAGGCTAATCATCAAGCGGGCCTTCCTATAAAAGCAGCATGCTATATCAGATAGGTCAGACTACTACACGTGAGCGACTTTTGAGTTAGTCCACTTATGCATTGATTGGAATTCATCTAGTATATGCTGCAACTAAGCCTTCCGCCGCTGTTCAAGTCCTCAGAATTTTTGTCTCTAGAAGATCAAGTATGTTTCCCAATACAGCCGCACTGTTTCTAAGCAAACTGAAGGTTGAGGTGCGCACATGGACGCAAAATGCTAGAGGCTCGTGCAGTTCGCGATGCCAGTGCATACTCAAAAACCTCATGTCATCAAAATTTCCGGATCCCTTCGCTCGGACGCTTCTCATAAACGGGTCGAGGTTTTGGGACGGAGAACCGCAGAAAGTATTACTGAGGTTCTGGCGTGCAAAAAGCAGTACTCACTCTGAATGTCACTGATGGCGACAATGAGGAACTGAGGTGGTCTTCCCTCAGCGATCTTCTCTTGGACATACTGAAAAAAAAGATATTTGTGGATTGCATCAATGAATGTTCAGCCAAGAGGCATGTCATGCCGTAACTTCATATTGACACGTTTCTAGGTAGCAATTTTTATGTTCCGGGGTCGTACTTTACTTCCCAGTTACGCCCATCCAAATAATGCTGCACAGTATGTCTTACGTAGAGGTGCGCTTTTATGGTGCGCTTTCGGACTTGTTCTCGCGTTTTTTTTTTTCCTTTTACAGGAACATAGCTGCTCCGCTTGCTGCAAGTGCTGCAACTAGTGAGCTAACCTCGCATCGTGGACTCATGTCTATAATAGCAATTACATCGAAAATCTATCTCGTCTCACCAGATCTTTTGACAGTCTTTTGTACAAGCGCTCTGTTATATGGTATAGAATAACATCTCATAATCACAGCTAGACGCATACCCAAATTGCTGCACATTTTGTTGTCGGCGACAAGGTACAACAGGGCTACTACTATCGATGAACATTCGGTGAACAAGACGACCAAGTTCGAAGCTTGTGGTGGAGACTTAGACGTTTGGAACGGGAAGTAGCAAAACTTGCGCAGACAAACGACTTCCAGACCGGCACAGAGGACGCCGCACAGGGACAGAATAGGCTATACTACACGGCGTGCTTACTTGTTCTTTCAGACTTCTGCTATTCCTCCTCCTCTGGCACTTCTTCCTTTCCTATTGTCTGCTTTTTCTCCTTCCTCTTATTCTTCATTGTCACCATCTGCTTCACTTTTTCTTTCGTTGCCTTCACATCCACTGTCTTCCTCTTTGTGTTTTTATTAGTGGTGCTCTTCTTCGTCTCCGCGTTCGTCCTCCGTCGTCACTCCCGTATCATCAGCCCCGGGGACTGGCTTACACGCGGAAGTTCCAATCTTACAGCAGCTGGCTGTATCGTACATTGGACCCTTCTGAGTATTCAAAACAGCACGAATATTCCACAATTTCGAATAGTTCTCTTTTTTTTTCGAATCGGCTACGAATATTCAAAGTGCAATACTCGACGAATATTTCAAATGATCCAACATTCGTAACACTTCTATCCATCGCCACTCCTTCGCTGAATTACACACCGAATGCATACGCAGTAATACCTTGTACTGTAGCAGTGGGAGCTCCTCCAGCAGGTACTCTTCTCGACCGCACACCTTCAGCACGAGGCTCTCGACCGTGTGGCACAGGAACTGTTCCTCCGTGCTGGCGTTCTGCATGGCCTGCTGCAGCAGCTGCTGGGGTGTGGCGCTCACCGACGTGCTCAAGCTTAACGTGCTCTGGTGAAAGAATAGTTTAGTATTTTTACTACGAATGATCATATGTAAAACTCCAGTACTCATGCTGCGAAAAAAAAGGACGACGGGATGGCGCCTGAGCAAGGTTTGTGTTTTAAAAAAATTACCCTCTATATTAATACACAAAGAACGTATACAGAGGGCCACTTATTCTTAGCCAAGCCCACAGGAAAGAAAAATTGCGTATGTCGTGTTGTTAAAACATATTCGCAAATATGTCACTTGTCTGTCAATGTGTGTGTCAATGTGTGCTAAACCCTAAAATGCAGACGAACTCGTGAACGCCAGCTTTCAATATACAGGGATCGTTGGATTGCTGTTGGATTGCTCTTGGGTTTCATTTTAACTAGCTCCTCTTCGACAGAATCAAACCTTTGGATAGTTTACAAAATATGTTTAAAAGTTTCGAAACACGTGTACGGAACATGTTTACACCTTGTTTACAAGAGGTATTTAGAACATTGGATCGGGAACAGGTGGATGTAAGGGTTAATTGGTAATACCTTAGTAACCGCTGATTTGCTGATGACATTTCCTTGTTAAGCAACTCGGGAGGCCAATTGCAAAGCACGATTACTCGCTTAAACAGGCAAAGTAGGACGCAGAGCCTTAAAAATAATATGCTGAAAATTAAAGCAATGTTCAATACCCTTGGGCGAGCAAAGCGGTTTCAGATAGCAGGCGGGCTGTTGGAAGTGGTAAGCGGATATGTCTACTCAGGTCAGGTAGTGACCCCTGATCTGACCCATGAAGCTAAGATTATTAGGAGGAAAAGAATGGGGTGGAGTGCATTCGGGAAGCATTCTCAGATAATGAATGGTAGCTTACGATTGTCTCTGAAGAGAAAAGCGTATAAGAGCTGCATCCTACCGGTACTCACCTACGGGGCAGAAACTTGGACGCTCACTAAGATGGTTCAGCTTAAATTCAGGACCACGCAGCGAGCAATGGCACAGGAAATGGTAGATTTAACATTAAGGGACAGGAATAGAGAGGAGTGGGTTAGGGAACAAGCGCGTGTTAGAGACATATTAGAAATTAAGAAGAAGAAATGGAGGGGGGCGGGCCATGTAATGCGAAGACAAGATAACCGTTGGTCATTAAGGGTAACAGAGTGGAACATAGACAAGGCAAGCGTGGAAGGGGGCGGCAGAACGTTAGGTTGACAGATGAGATCGACAAGTTTGCGGGGTTAAATTGGTCCCAGTTAGCACAGGACCGGTATGATTGGGGATCTGTGGGAGAGACATTCGCCCTGCAGTGGGCGTACACAGGCTGATGATGAGTTTGCGAAATACTCTGACAGAGTGATCACAGCACGCGACCAATGTGATCGTGCGCAAAGAATCTTCCTTGGCGAGTGAAAAGGCTGGTGATTAAGTTATAATACAGCACTGTCGAATTCCCGCGTGCCGCCTACTTCATTGGAGCGCACAAAGAGCTGAAATCTGCACCATTTTGCCGTCGGTGTGATACGCTTTCTAACACCGAGATGGTACAAGTTCTCCAGCCGTGTGCTGGGTACTCTATGTTCCCGAATAAATTCTCTTCTATTGGAGCAGGCTCCGTCACGTGGTTGTTTGTGATTGGTGCGTGCAAGGTCTGTCGGAGAGACGCAGCCACACTTAGGCACACGATCCGGTAGTCTAAGAGGCAACAGACTGTTCTTAATTCCGATACCCTCTCGTGGAGTTGGTACGCCGCTCTTCCCAGCACCATCCTCAGGGACCAACTCTGGGCGGTCCAACAGTGCCTTGAGGCGGCGATAAGACAAGAGCGCAACGTCCCCAGGTGGGAACTTAAGCCCGGTCGCACTAACCCGTACTCACGCCTTATTGACGTTCAGTCATGCCCACTGATGTCACTCGCGTTCATACTTCGACCTGATCTAATCTCTTGCATTCACTCCCCTTGTCATGTCCAACCAATTTCAAACTAGAACAGAAGCTCACAAGGTAGAGGTATGAAATGGAGAGATCGTTAAAACGACGGCAAATATCGCTGGAGCCAACATTTTGATGAGTGGACTTGTCCATTACTCGGCACTTAGCACACTCTCCCCTGTCCTTAGAAGAAGAGGAGGAGCAGAGACACTCTCTGCTTCTCCTCTCCAAATTCGGCAAGCTCCAAACGGATAAAATGAGTACTAAGTGGATCAAAGGAGTGCGATCTTAAACAGTATTGTGCGCACCAGAACGTTTTATATGCTGACAAGAAAACTAACTACAAAAACTCGTCAGACAGCAAGGCAATGTTGAGCGTAGCCTATGATACGTTGTGAAATAGTTATCTCGGCGAAAATCTGCACGCCCGCCTCACTTCCCCATGGAAGAACAAAAGTGTCTCCTCCTTTCTTCTCACTAAAGCCCCGTCCAAAGCTTAATGGCTTTCTGAAGGAACTTTCCTACAAGGCAGGGGGCCCAGGGCTACAAGGCCCAGGGCAACACTAGTGTTGCCATGGCGACCTTTCGGTAACAGCGAGAACCTCGATTTCAGTGCTTGTTTGAAGAAATTATGATATCAACTTGCTTTTCCCAGCATCTTAAAGGGGCCCTGAAACCATATTTTACTCGCTGGGTTTTGCATCGAAACGGGTTCGTTGTATTGTTCTGAGGTAAATGCAAAAAGAATTTTCGAGATCGATGCAGGCAAACGCAAGTTATTCAACTTACAAATTCAAAATAAAAGCAGACGACAGATATCGGCATCCCAAGGCGTGCATGCTGCTTCCAATCAAAACGCGGCTTACATCTTGCAGAACCGGAACCGTGCTTCCCTCTGTGGCCTTCCTACCACAACCACCACGTGGGCCGCACAGCGATCCTTGTGTCAGTTACAAGCAAAATGAAGTTGTAATGCCCAAATTTGTACCTTTAGCAAGCATAAAACACGTTCTGAATTTCGAATTTCTTATATTCGGTGCATTATCGATATGTGCGATGTATATTTTTATTCTCTACTGTTCCCGGCCAATCAGAACCTGCAGCAAAGCAGCATGGTGATGTCATATCCGCTCGGAGAAACTGTTGATGTATGGCGCTGCAGTCTGCGCGGAAACCGATTTCAGGTACAAATTAAAATATAATACGGTTCAATTTCGCCGCTTTCACTGGTGTTTCGGTCATCGTCAAGTCCCACACAAAGCAAATCTGCAATAAAATCAATGTGCGTAAAATGCGTTTCAGGGCCCCTTTAAGATCCTGCAATAACAATTTTATGAGAAGAGGGTATACCAAGTGTACGTACAATGTGCACAATTTATTTATTTATTTATTTATTTATTTATTTATTTATTTATTTATTTATTTATTTAAGCATATGCCTGCATCACCGTAAATATGGGATTATCGTAAGGGGGAGGACAGAGAAAGCGGTACAGGCAACACAATACAACCAAAATATTGGAACACTACCTTTAAATACAACACAGGCATCAGCGTAGACACTAAAATCAGACGGCTGCAAATAGACAAAAATAAAAAAATACAGCGCACTTATTAAATATGAATACAGAAGCTAGGGTGGGGCAAACAACTGTCAAATTCTGGACAGGTTTGGGCAGTACCTCTACTTGAACGAGAATTCAACTAGTGTGCCATCAAAACAAGTGCGTGTCGCGGAGACGATCTCCTCCGGGCGACCATTTCAATCAGGAACTGCTTTTGAATAAAGCAAAGAAGCCATCTATGTAGTGATGCGTCGCTTGTCGGGCCTTTACAGAATGATGAATGTCGGCATATACATATATTTATAGGTAACGTCACGTTTTTATAATATTTTTCGTTGAGCCCACTACCCGTGTAAAAGCCTGGTGGAATACTTTCCGTTTGTACGCGTAGTCGGATGTAATACTGTCCACATTACACACTCTATCATTGTGTAACGCAGTGGAGGCCATGAAGACGCAGAATTCAAAAACTTAGGGATCTAACTGATTACGAGTCAAGATGTACAACATTTGGGGCGAGCCCAATCGTTGGTCGTCGATAGGAAACTGGTAAACGGTGAAGTGCGTCAACTGCTATGCGTGCATCGTAGTAGTTTCCAGTCTAATCGCTGATGCTCCCGTGCAGTCTGGAAGGTCTGGAGTGCGCAGTTTCCAGAAAAGTCGGCATCATTCGGGAATCAGCATGCAACTTCGTGCACTGCCTGCCCGAGTATTAACGCGCTGTTGTTGTTGTTGTTGTTGTTTCCTTAACGCGCATCACAAACAAGTAAAAAGAAAACGATCTTCATCAAAAAAAAAAAAGAAGCAATAACAGGAGCGCGTTTGAAAAGTGGCTGCCTTGTTTTCGGTTAACGGCAACACTTCCAATTGTCTAACCCTTCGTCACGATCTTGCCTTGTCTTACCCCTCTCTCCAGTAGGATGTGCGCGTCGAAGCTGGTGTCCTCAGACACCCTGTCGGCCATGTGAGGAGGCGGGAACTGCGACGAGCAGCGGTCGATGCGAGCCGGGTACCGGTACTTGACCTGCTCGAGTGGAGGCCACTCGGCGCGCTGGTCGGCAATGGCGGTGCAGAAGGCCCGCATGTTGCGCCGGAACTCGTTCACCTCGGAACACTGCAGGGCCTCGAAGCTGTTCACGCCTGCACATGCGTGGCGGGAATGGGGAGAGCGATAAGGAGGTAATTTGTGAGTAACCATAGTCGCCGAGAGTTGCGATGTGGGCTTGTTGGTGGTTCATATTAAGAGCTTGGATGTAGCGCACAAACAACACACGGACACCAGAAGCGCTGTGTGTTAGTTTAGCGCTCTGTGGTGTCCATATGTGCCTTCTCGTGTCCGTGTGTTGTTTGTGCGGTACATCAAAACCATAGTCGCGAAATTGTAGATAATTCCTAAATACCCGTTAACATGACTGTTGAATTCTTGCAATATAGCAGGCTCTGTTCTACAGATTTCCAACACCGCCAGGGGTAACTTCCTTACGGGGCTCGCTTCTTTCGCGTTTGTGTACGCTGTGATGAACCGGCTTTCTCTTTAGTATTTCATTCTCCGAATAAGGCATTAGCTGCGTAAAAACTTTGTCTTTTTTTTCCAACTCTCTTTGAGCAATGAATGAAATGCTTAAGGGGCATCTTCAACAGCCTTTTGTACAATGTGCTCCACGAGTGAAACCACGTGGCCTGATGTAGCAGAGACGGTGAGAATGGCTGAAGATGTTATGTTAACTGAAAGAAGCGAACTCGCTTGTTTCATTTAACAAATCATCAATAACATCGATAAAATGACAAGTGTCGGTCTGAGTTAACAATGATATCGCCTCATCCTCTGCCTAGTGAAATGGAGGCGCAAACAAAGCAAAAACGGTTGGGTGCCTTGAACGGAAACCGTCCACAAGAAGGGACAACCGGCGCATTCGCTTACTTCAGTGGCCAGACCTCAGCTTTTATTTTAAGATGGTCAGCAAAAATTTACGCAGCTTGCACTAGCGCTGCAAAGATGGAAACAGCAGTGGAGCTAGTGTTCGGCCCAACTGCTTCTAAGTTTTACTACTAATGTTAAATGCTGCTTCGCTTGACTAGTGGTTTCGACGGTAACATGCCACGTGGCTATTTCTTCTGATCACGTGACTATCTAGCTCGCGCGAAACGAGGTGCAGCTGTGACTGGTGTCGTTAGGCAACATCTTATTTTTATTTATTTATTTATAAATACTGCAGGCCCTACTCGGGCCCAAGCAGGAGTGGGAATATGATTAAAAACAATACCAACAATAATGCTTAGAACTATCGACAACTTAAGTAGTAAACCACAATTAACAAGCAAAAGAAAATGAATAAATAAATATGCTTTGCAATAACAAACACACAACATTATAAATGATAAATATGCACGTACAATATTTCAACACATGAGATGAACACTATGCATCATGGAGATGACAGCTTTTGCGAACCCGACACGGCTGTTTCTCGAGTTTCAACAGTTCCGCTGTTAAAATGGCTAGATTGATCCACCTCATTGTGATGAAACCGCGAAGGTGACTGCGGCGCAGTGGAAAAACAAAAGTAAATCTGTCAAGCGCTCAACTAAGGCACTTTCTTGGACAGCCGTGATAACTAATATCAGTCACTGCAAAATAGGCGCGTCAAGCTATGCTCTTGAGGAAATGCAAGCTTACCAGTGAAGCTTGGGAGAAACGAGTGGTATTGAGAAGAAGAAATGTAGTAGTGAGCCGTGGACATAACCCTAGCAGAAACAACAGGCATACTGAGAGAATGTGTAGTCACGCACAAAATAAAATTTGCGATATTGCTTGTAGCCTACAAGTTGCATGTCTGCGACAGCAGAAAACACCTGGGAACATCTCTCTTGCGCAGAACACCGAATGACGTTGTGATGAGCATGCTGACAATAATGGTGACATAAGAACTGCTTGATATATTTTCTTGATGTATAGATACAAACCAGCTTTATGCTCAGGATGAAGATGCTTGTGAAGCGCTTCATTGTTTTTGTATCTGTTTAATAAAACTTAAACTTCAATTCAAACTGAAATGCGCATAAGCGCGAAATCTTAAAAAAATTATTAAAATACCTTTTCCTGCTTATACAATGTGGCTGTGACGAAGAAGGGGCCTACTACAACGAGCGACAGACCGTCACAGCAATATCACTTTTCTCTTCCGGACGTCCCGAACCGAAATTGTAATAGAACGAAGTACAGTAGCAAAGACTGCACGCGTAGATGCACAAACACCGACTCGTCGAGATGTACCAAAAATTTCCAAAAGTGTTCACTTTTGTGAATTTTTACCTACGCATAGCTGCCATTCCCAGCAGTTCCCGCACTTCAGTTCAACGTGAAGTCTCAGTAAAGGCACGAAGTCGCATAGGTTTGCATACTCCGCCTTTCATCTGATTGCACTGCCGGCTCTGTCAGAAATGGCATAAAGCGTATTTCCATACTCATATTTGCGCCAGTTCATCGTGAATGCTTATTTCAGCGCGCAAGAAAATGACACGGACACCGAGAGGAATACGCGTAAGCGCTGCGTGTATTCTTCCCGGTCTCCGTGTCCTTTTTTTTTTTTTTTGTGCACTGAGGTAGGCATTCATGATGAATTCGTACCAACTCGCCTAATTCACAATCCTCTTCCAGTTCATCAATCTTGAATGTGACGCGTAGTGGCAGTCGAAGTACCACGAACCCAAGGTGCCTACCTTTGCCGATGAGCAGTCCGATCTGGGTGTTGACGGCTCTGTCAGCCTTGTCAGCGCGTCTGTCGACGAGCCTCAGCAGTGCCTGGAAAGGCCGCACGTCGCAGAGTCGCCGCTCTTCGTCGGTGAACTCTTCTCGCTCTGAGGTCCGCTCGCTGACGCACGTGAACACGTACGCGTCGCGGTCCCGCAGCACCCGGTACAGTGGAAGTTGCCGTGCCTCGCGCCATGTGGACTGCGTCAACGCAAGGGAGGGAGAGCCACGACGCACAACACTATGTTACACTGCTAAAGGGAATATATAAACTACGTTTGAACGGCTCAAGAAACGTGAGAAATTCTTCTTATAACCAGGCTCGATTGGAAGGTAGAGTTGAGAAATGACACTATTATCTGATATTTGGAAAAGAAGCACGGTAGAAAAAGACACAGAGGACGATACGTTCCCACTGGTGCTTTGACCACGCGAGAGAAGCTCTTGAGCAGCACGTGGTTCTCAAATAGGAGTTCGTCGAGGCTATTTTCGGCAGTCCGCTTCATCCGCGACAATAAGAAAAATAAAAAAAGCCCTTTTTCTTAGTGTACAGGGCACGTGGCTGGCTTCGCCGCATAGCAGTACTGTTCAATGGCAAAGCCCGTTCAGTTCCAACATAACTTTGCCGCAAGACACCACGGCAATGTGCCGCGGCAAGCCCGGATTAGCCACAGTGTCATGAGCTGAACGTTCTAACGGAGGGAACGGGCCGCGCACTGTCACAGGCCACAATACTTCATAACAGCAGGTGTATCACTGTCGGGCAGAGGAGTACAATGTGTACCCTGCTTGCACATTAGAAGGCCCATGACAGCTATTTTTTTGTTGGATACTTTTATGTTCTAATGAGTAGAACAGTGTCTTGTAATCACGGCATGGAGTGGCAAATTCTCCAGCTAGAAGTCTAATTAGTCACAGCATCGTTAATTTTGTTCAGTTTTAATGAAGCTTCGAAACGCGCGCCAAAAACTGCAAGAAACTAGCGCCACGGGGCAAGCGTGGCGGCTGTCGGAAGTGAGCGCATGCACTGATCACTTGAGCTCAAGATTCGGTGACGTTGCGGAGAGCGAGAGCGCCAGACCAGCTCGCCACACTCGCTTTGCATCATAGCGTGTGTACAATGTACGCTTGAGGGACCAACACGGAGAGGAAGCAGAAAAATACGGCTTTTGGCGTGGCCTCCGCGATCGGCTGCGAGAGCAGATCTTGGAGGCCACGCTCGGAGGCCATAGCGCGGCGCGCCCGTGTCTCTCTGTGACGTCACGATATCAACTTACGAAAGTGAAACGTCACAGATGGCCCACAATCTACGTCATACTAGTGACGATGTCGCGAGGTGCCGAAAACCCAGATGAGCATTTATGGTCACTTTAAATACATATTAAAATATCTTAACGACAACGTTCGCCGTTAATACTTGGCCACAAGTGCCTTCAGATGTTCGACAACCAAACAACACAAACATATCGGGTTTGAAATTTTGGTGTCATGGGCCCTTTAACTTTTGCGCATTAAACAATACGCAGTTTAACGACATTGCCTCGGTAGGTCTCTGTTACTACTGATTTATCACCGTATATTGCGTTATCTCACTTGGCTGTCGTAGTTTACACTTGGCTGTCGTATTTTCCGATTTTGTATTGCCTTAGTAGCAGCACCGTGGTTAACCAAGTGATAAATTACTTTTACATATTCACCGAAACACAGACTGTTTCGCCCGTCAGAACAACCGAGCTGCGACGAAGCTATTGTAAAGCCCTAAAGATTTGCCGTTTTCAGGCATGGCACCAGCGCCCCTGAGCTGTGCTGCTCCTAGATTCGAACACTGCAGTAATCCTCTTGGGATTCCACTACCGGCCCGCTTAAGACACACTGGTCAGCTTCGAGTGTTTCAATCTGGGCACCGCCGCCCCGCCTACCTCCTTAACTTGCTCTAGTGTCGACTCCTTGTGAACTCGCAGCAGAAGTATGAGGCCGTTGGGTAGGAGCACCGTCACTTCGACGAGGGAGTCCGGTGGTCCCGAGATCCAGGGGTCCTCCAGCAGGAGACCACTGCCCGGGGGTATCATGGTGCGGACTAGGCTTCATGCCGCGGCACAAGGGCCAATGTCTACATGGCAGCCCCTAGATCGCCCGGTGCGAGGCAGCGTCGTCCCGCTATACGGAATCGCAGAAGTAAAAGTAAGTTGTGTCAGATACGGTAGGAAGAAATCGCCCATGCATAAATGCAACATTTCAAATTTCACATGAAAAAAAGAGAGCCTCGTTCCTCCCCTTCCCATTCAACTATTTGAATTAGATGCCCGCTAACAAGTATGATCATGATAATCAGGTTCGTGGTATTTATTATAGGCTACCGAAAGTGCTTACATCAGCCCTGTAGCGAGGCAACCTCGCTGTGTATTGCTTCGAGATACCGAAATGCCTCGGAACCCATTCATTTCTTTTTTTCTCACTTCGTTCATGCTTTCGAACAGAAAGCAATTT
Source organism: Hyalomma asiaticum (assembly GCA_013339685.2). Lineage (NCBI taxonomy): Eukaryota > Metazoa > Arthropoda > Arachnida > Ixodida > Ixodidae > Hyalomma > Hyalomma asiaticum. The sequence continues at coordinate 1,688,662 of CM023484.1, forward strand.
GTCATCAAGCATTAACCAGTTCTAATGGCAAATTTAAAATATAAGACGGTGGCGCAAAATGGGACAAGGACGAAACAGGAAGAAGCGACGTATACAAGCGCACTTGTATACGTCGCTTCTTCCTGTTTCGTCCTTGTCCCATTTTGCGCCACCGTCTTATATTTTAACTATGCACCAACTAGCCCAGCAACAAATTCTAATGGCAAATATCTTGTTGGTGCCCATAAGCAATCACTATTTCACGGCGTAAGTGTACCCACAAATATTGTGTTATTCTGCACTTAAGATATAATGATGTGTTATATTTACCACGGCGAAGCATTGTGCTTGCAGTGCTTCAATGCACGATAGAAATTAGTAATAGACCGATTCCTTGGATTTTACCTCCCAAAACCACGTGGCGATTACGGGATACGCTGTAGTGCTGTTCTTCGGCCACCTGGGGTTCTTTAACGTGCACTGAGGTCTCACAGTATACGGGCCCCACCATTTCGCCTCCATCGAAATGCAGACTCTGTGGCCGGGAGTCGATCATGGTCGCGGCTTGCTTTTTGGTGCACGTTTACGGGGAAGACATTGATCTTAAAATTTGGCTGTAGGTGTTTCGTTCCACCCTCCCCTCCCCCCCCACCCCCCCCCCCCCCCTCTGTCCCATCTTCTAACGTGTAAGCAAGCGCTAGACAGTTAAAACGAGGTGCTCTAAGCATGGCATGAGAAATTCCTAAGTGACATAATCTGTAAATGCACCTGCAAAATATTTCAACTCCTGGCATGAAAATTATTTGCTCGTGCAACAGCAAATGCGCTTAGGAGGACTAATAACCATGAAACGCTAGAAAGTGTAGACATACATCTTTATGAGAAACCGATCAATGTAAAGCAAGTTCGACGAAACTACTAATATATCACAATGGGCCCCCAAGGCAGCTTCAGAGAAAGCCGCTTGAACTTGCTGGAATAACACAAGAAAAGTCGCATCCATCATTCTCAAATGCTGCGTTTTAGATTGTCCTATGTTTATTGATATTTACTGATATACAGAAAACCCTGAGGTTGTTACACTATCGTTCAGTAAAGGCTTCACTGCGCGAAGAAGGCAATATGTATTGGACACAGCAACATATATACGCACACTACGCTATATGCGAGCGCGCGTTTGCGTGTGTGTTCTTTAATTTTTTAATGCTGAAATGAATGCTTAGGTATTGTATAAAGAGAGTAAAAAAAAGGAAAATGATAGGCTATGCTCCTCTTTGATTTCAAGGTTGCCGTTTTAAAAGAGTTTGCTCGTCTGAGGCACACACCAAAACCACGTGCACGAGAGGTGAAGGAACTCGGCAATTATTTCCCGTGCTCCTCACGTGTAGTGTTCTTCGCGCTCTCAATCATGTTTGTAGAATCTCTAAACCAACTACACCAACAATATGGCTTACTTCAGTCACACTGCGGCTACAACAAGTATCCTATTTCTTTGGCGCTCCGGCGACGGCGGTCCAGTGGCGATTGCACTCCCCTACCGCTCGGAAGGTCGCGGCGGCGGCTGCATTTGGATGGAGGTGCGATGTTGAGTGCGATGTCAGTGGACGTTTGGAGAGTGGAAATTTCCAGAGACCTCCATATTCACATCGTGATTTTGGGTCGTTAAACCCTACGAATCAATACGGTCATTTTGTTGGCATGCGCATTTTAGTTTCATTTTTTGCTATATGACTCCGCGCGCGACGCGTGCCGATAGTAATTAAACACCGAACAGACAATTACAACAAAGGTGTGGCCTATAAACAGTTAATTATGCGTATCCCCAATTGAATAGGGCTAAATCTCAACAAGGGCTCTTAGGTGGGCTAGTCGATTATGGCGGAACAGCGCGAGCTATCGACCTGTGGAAAAGAAAGACAAGAGATAGACTCCTGTCCATCAACTGCATTTTGATTGAATGAACTAGTATTCGATAAAACATAATAGTGTGTAGTCAATGTTTTGTGCTGTGTGCTGCAATGTGCCGTAGTTTCGCGCTGTTCTGCCATAAAGTTAAACCTACAGCGCCAAGGGCAGCACGTCTAATTTTCTGAAAGGAGTCCCGTTTCCTGAAAGAAGTACATTTGCAAGTAGATCTCCGAGAAGTACAAGTAGATCTCCGAAATCGATTGGTGGGGCACGTGATGTTGATATCGATGCCATAGAGAGCATGCTTCCACACCATGTACATAGACGATTCTTGCGATAACGAATGTCAAAGAACAGTGCAGTTCTCTTGATCTTCCCCTTTATTAAGTGGCACAGTACGACAGAACGCCACAGTTCGCAGGAGTCAACACTCTTTTCGCAAACACTACCCCACGCAAAGTGTAACAAAAAAAAATGAGCTGATTTCGGAAGATACACAAGCGCCTCACCAGCCACCCTTCGGACACGCTCTTCCCATAAAATACGCACCTCACCTGACGTCGGTAATCCCATTCGGCAACGATTACGGGACGACGGCTCAATCGTGACGAACAATCCGGGATGTATACCGCAGCCTGGACGTGCGCGCCAAGCCAGACTCGACAAACGCGCCAGCGCACTCCGTTGCAAGCCCGAGCAAATCAAACTGCGGTGCGTCGCGGCGCGCGGTTTCCGCCGCATTCTATCGAAAGGGAAGCGTTTTGAAAGTACGTGCATATGTTGCCGCTTTGGAGCGAGGGGTGAGAGGGGGGGGGGGGGGGATATCCTGTTTCCCTTTGGAAGCCACGCGCCCGGAAGGTTACGAGAGACGCCCGCGGAGCCACCCTTGACGTTGTCGCGGTTCCTGCTGCTGATGCTACTGGAGGGCCGGTACTGCACAGCGTCGCTACGCTCGCCAACGTTAGCTGCGCTGGCGGAACACTATTGTGTATCAAAAACCTCGCGCAGTACTCGGCGTGACGATGCCACGAGAGTTTAGAGAGAGGGGATGTGGACCCCGTAAACACAAACAGCAAATTTTCCTTGCCTGTTTCGGCGTGGAGTGACGTGTAGAGGGAAACTTGAGTACCGCCCCCCTGCCCCTCAGCCTCAGTTTTTGAACACTCAGCGTCGAATGGCTCATGCGGTATGACGCGTAGCGAGGACCGCCGGCGTTCGCGCTCTGTTCGCGCTCTGTTCGTCACCCTTTCTTTTCGCCGAAACATCGTTCAATGTAGACGAAAGACAACCCGCGGCAGTGACAGTGGTCAGTATAAATTCACTGATCAATTAATTGGTTGATTCAAAATAATCGAAACCATTTCTCTTTTGTTTTTGCATTTTGCGCATGTATTGCTTTAATTTCTTTTTTTTTATGGTGTGCCAGAACACCGCACTCACACAGCGATAAAGAAAGAAGGCAGGATGATGAACCAACTAGCCCGAAATGCGTTTCTGATATTATGGATACGTTCATTGCAACGAAGCGGCTGAACATAACTTTGAGGCTCCAAGAAGACGCAAAAAAAAAAAAACTTTTCTATATAATCGTTCTCGGCCCATGTATTTCACTCCTGGATAGGTGTCAGGAGCTTCCTCAGGCTGCGACAAAGCAACTTTTTCTCTTACCACATCTCTTCGTTTTGTCCTGCCCACAAATAAGAGAAATGCATGGACTGACTGATTGATTGCTTTATTTATTCATTATTATTAACTTGATTCATTGACCGATTGATTGACTCGGGAGGCCTATGTCTAGGATAACAGCCTTCATGCTCATGATTTACAGAGCAACCGATTCGTGCCCTTAGTGAGAGTGCGCTGTTAGACCAATATTTCCAAGTGCTAAAATCTGCACAATGCCCACACTTCATTAGCGTTTGCTTAAATACTTACGCCTTTTTTCCGTATCATAGTTGTGGAAAGTGCTTCCCAGGGGGTAGAAGCAAGCAACGTAAACTGCAGGAGAAGCAAGTCGCTTAATGGAGACTGCAGCAAATGACAGGCCGGCAAATGACAGGTGACCTCTTATTGACATGCATTACCTTTTGAAAATATCAAGTATATAAAATAAACATCATAGAAAAGTTTCATAGTCATTTTAATTTGTCATTTGACCGTAGCCCTTCCATCAAGTTTTCCGGTGGGAGACTTAACACGTACAGTTGTTCACATTTGTGATACGGCATAAGGGTCATCTTCAAGGGTTTACACGGCTATAGCGTCCGCGAATGGGCTTCTCTTCTGAACCTATAACTGCACCTAAAGCGAACATTACCCAGAGCCAACGGAACGATAGGGCTCGAGAACATGCATAGGAATGTTATTAGTAGCTGGGGGTACTTAATATCTGTGACGCTCCCCTCAGCGCAAAATTAAACATATGCGCGGCTTTTGTTACGCCCTACAACTGGATTGTTGGGTTTAATCTGTCTCGAAGCTTCGTGTCTTTGACTAGTGAGTTCGTAATTTCATAAAGTGACATTCACAATGAAATCTGAGTATAGGCAGACGAACATGTACTCCAGTCACGTCTTTCAGCAGTAAAAGCAGAGGGGGGGGGGGGGGATATCCTGTTTCCCTTTGGAAGCCACGCGCCCGGAAGGTTACGAGAGACGCCCGCGGAGCCACCCTTGACGTTGTCGCGGTTCCTGCTGCTGATGCTACTGGAGGGCCGGTACTGCACAGCGTCGCTACGCTCGCCAACGTTAGCTGCGCTGGCGGAACCCTATTGTGTATCAAAAACCTCGCGCAGTACTCGGCGTGACGATGCCACGAGAGTTTAGAGAGAGGGGATGTGGACCCCGTAAACACAAACAGCAAATTTTCCTTGCCTGTTCCGGCGTGGAGTGACGTGTAGAGGGAAACTTGAGTACCGCCCCCCTGCCCCTCAGCCTCAGTTTTTGAACACTCAGCGTCGAATGGCTCATGCGGTATGACGCGTAGCGAGGACCGCCGGCGTTCGCGCTCTGTTCGCGCTCTGTTCGTCACCCTTTCTTTTCGCCGAAACATCGTTCAATGTAGACGAAAGACAACCCGCGGCAGTGACAGTGGTCAGTATAAATTCACTGATCAATTAATTGGTTGATTCAAAATAATCGAAACCATTTCTCTTTTGTTTTTGCATTTTGCGCATGTATTGCTTTAATTTCTTTTTTTTTATGGTGTGCCAGAACACCGCACTCACACAGCGATAAAGAAAGAAGGCAGGATGATGAACCAACTAGCCCGAAATGCGTTTCTGATATTATGGATACGTTCATTGCAACGAAGCGGCTGAACATAACTTTGAGGCTCCAAGAAGACGCAAAAAAAAAAAACTTTTCTATATAATCGTTCTCGGCCCATGTATTTCACTCCTGGATAGGTGTCAGGAGCTTCCTCAGGCTGCGACAAAGCAACTTTTTCTCTTACCACATCTCTTCGTTTTGTCCTGCCCACAAATAAGAGAAATGCATGGACTGACTGATTGATTGCTTTATTTATTCATTATTATTAACTTGATTCATTGACCGATTGATTGACTCGGGAGGCCTATGTCTAGGATAACAGCCTTCATGCTCATGATTTACAGAGCAACCGATTCGTGCCCTTAGTGAGAGTGCGCTGTTAGACCAATATTTCCAAGTGCTAAAATCTGCACAATGCCCACACTTCATTAGCGTTTGCTTAAATACTTACGCCTTTTTTCCGTATCATAGTTGTGGAAAGTGCTTCCCAGGGGGTAGAAGCAAGCAACGTAAACTGCAGGAGAAGCAAGTCGCTTAATGGAGACTGCAGCAAATGACAGGCCGGCAAATGACAGGTGACCTCTTATTGACATGCATTACCTTTTGAAAATATCAAGTATATAAAATAAACATCATAGAAAAGTTTCATAGTCATTTTAATTTGTCATTTGACCGTAGCCCTTCCATCAAGTTTTCCGGTGGGAGACTTAACACGTACAGTTGTTCACATTTGTGATACGGCATAAGGGTCATCTGCAAGGGTTTACACGGCTATAGCGTCAGCGAATGGGCTTCTCTTCTGAACCTATAACTGCACCTAAAGCGAACATTACCCAGAGCCAACGGAACGATAGGGCTCGAGAACATGCATAGGAATGTTATTAGTAGCTGGGGGTACTTAATATCTGTGACGCTCCCCTCAGCGCAAAATTAAACATATGCGCGGCTTTTGTTACGCCCTACAACTGGATTGTTGGGTTTAATCTGTCTCGAAGCTTCGTGTCTTTGACTAGTGAGTTCGTAATTTCATAAAGTGACATTCACAATGAAATCTGAGTATAGGCAGACGAACATGTACTCCAGTCACGTCTTTCAGCAGTAAAAGCAGATCGTTGTCTTCCCCTAACGCTACTAAAAAGCTACCTCTCAGAAAGACGTCAGTTTGTCTCCATGAACGAGACGGTATTATACAGAGAGGAAATTATCTCAGGAGTGCCTCAGGGCAGCATTCTGTTGTTGTTGTTATTTGGGGTTTAACGTCCCAAAACCAGCTCTGATTATGAGAGACGCCGTAGTGGAGGGCTCCGGAAATTTTGACCACCTGGGGTTCTTTAACGTGCACTGACATCGCACAGCACACGGGCCTCAACATTTCGCCTCCATCGAAATGCAGCCGCCGCAGCCGGGATTCGATCCCGCGACCCTCGGATCAGCAGCCGAGTACCATAGCCACTAGACCACCGTGGCGGGGCGGGGCAGCATTCTCGGGCCTCCGATTTTTAATGTGCGCATAATGATATAGTCTACATTTCTGCATTGATATAGTCTGCAAACATAAGCGCGTGAGTTGCACATTTCATGAGGAACAAATTTATGTACTCTATAAGCGTTCGATAAAAAGTGTGCGCTCTGAGAATTGGTATTACTTTAAGTGTTGACGACTTTAGGTGTTTCTTAAATGGATAGCAGGAGGCCTTTGCTTCACAGTGGCCAAATGAGAACGTCTATATCTGCCCCTCTTCAGAAATTCCCATAGGGATCGCGGCTCTAAAGCGTCGTCGATGATACTGCGCTGATGCGTTCTCCTTTATCTTGCGGTTTGATATACGTTGGGCAGTCTGCATTTGGTCTGCACTTGTTGGAGTATGGATTCGTGAAAATTAAGAGTCAGTTTTATGCATTCCTTTCGCGGTTTGGCATTTTTCTCTTTTATATCTTCTGTAATTGCTTTGAAATTTATTCTTACAAATGGCTGTAAAGTACCATTCAAATGCTGTTTTGAAAATTTAAGGATGCTATTACGTCTCCAAACATTTATAATTCACGAAAACACTCCACAATCACGCTCTCGCGCTCTTGTATGGCTATAGGGCAATACGTGCCATGATAACCTTGGAGTGGAGCGAGCGGAGAAAGGGAAACAGAAAGGCAGGGAGGTTGACCAGAAAACCGTCCGGTTGGCTACCCTACGCTGGAGGAAGGGGAAAGGAAAATATAAATACGAAATATCGAGAAAGAATGAATCGTGCAGAACTGCAGGATTGGTCAGGCATCCGCCCGTGCCCGTCGTCATTCTCAAGAAACACAGAAGGGCTTTCAGTGCCTTGTGGGCCGGTGATCATTGAGGACGGTGTGCAAGCCGCACCTGCACGGAAAGCGGCCGATCGTCCTATTGGCGTAGCGTGTGAGGAAGTCCTTTCCTTTCAGGGTCAAATGGCAAATGGTAGAGAGCTTTGTCGGTGTTGCAGACCTGTGGGGTCGCTCCAGTTACTACGGAGTAAGTCTCCGTGAAGGCAACTCCCAGCTAAAGGCGACAGAGAAAGGAAGCATCACGCCGAGAAAGTATTGATGGAAGGTTGATCGGGGAAAAGGTCGTGTACGTCTTACATTTGACGAGTTCCACTTCCCTCAGTCAATGAGAGACTGCATGCCAGGTGTCGTAGCTGCCTCGCAGTGTATGTTCTGGACAGCGGAATTGAAACGATGTGCGCTTTTTTTTTCCCGTTCATTCCGCGGTGACTAGGCATCCCTTGAAAGTCCATCTCGCGGACATTTTGTCTGAGATTGTAGCGGCGCTTGACGATATGGCATCCGCTTCCAGGAACTGACTGCGTATGGACTGTTACACCGGGTTTGAGTCCGAAAACACAGCTTGTTTTCCTTGGCCTCCAAATATCGATAGACTCTAATACACGACGCAGAGTCATGATTTCTGCCACCGCGGACGTCGTAACATGAGGTGTCCTAATTATGCGGGTTATTCCCTGCCTTGGTGTGGACACTGTGCCGCCAGAACTGGACGTCGTGGTCGATCCGCCGTGTACACTTAACCTTAAAAACTCGTCTATACGTAAGGGTACGATTCAATCAGCACTTCCCATTGGCTAAGATACCATCGGCCGTGATCACATTCCTTACCTTGTTGCTCTATCAATGTTAAATGGACTTATGTGTTCAAAATGATGTATACTTTCTTCTCTTTTCTTGAATTTGGGCCCGTCACCATGCCCTAATGATTATTGCACTCGACTGCAGATACGAAGGTCGTGGTACAGAATACCGACGGGTGCAGCTGCCCGCGAACACTGCGATGTCAGTGCACGTTAAAGAACCCCAGATGGTCATAATCTTACGGAGTCCTCCACAACGACATCTCGCATAGCCATATCTTGGTTTGGGGATGTAAAACCACGGAAATCAATGAAATAATTTTTATTTGTATGAAACACGGAAATGTGTCTGTACTGCCTTGAACGAGAGAGAAAGAGAGGAAGGTAAATGAGCGAAATACATGGATGTTAGCCATACTGCACTGAACGCTTGCAATTGGATCAGCGGGCTTGTCAGCAACTTTTATTGGCTGCTCCTTTGTCTGCATTCTATTGAGGCGAAAATAGAGCGGTTTTATTCGTTGATTCATTGGTTCGGTTTTGTTTTGGCGACACGACCTTTGTGCCATGGGCCCAGAGTTATGGGCAAATATGGTCGCTGTACGGATGGGGCGCTCCTGAGGCCCAAGCTTCCACTAAACGCCACCATGCAGCCACCTCGCTAAAGTTGTTCCACCACCACCGCAACCGCCCCCCCCCCCTTCCTCATAAAAACAGGCCGCAAAGGTTACATTGATACATCGAGGGTCGTGGCCTTGCTGGAGACGCCGGGTGAGTCACTTCTCACGCAGCAGGTGTGCAACGCCCGAGATGTTCGGCCAGGCGTGGCCCCAGCGATGCGACGTCGGTCTTTTAATTTTTTTCGTTTGATTGTTTAATAATACTGTTGACCCAAGCAGTGTCATTAGAGGAATGGATAAATAGTCATAGATGCAGTTCAATCAACGAACACACGCGCAAAGTAAATGCGAAGATGATTGCAAGGGCACTGCTTCTTTCATACTTATGCAGAGTAAGGTAAGAGGAGAGCAAAAACACAAATGCACCCATCGCGACCGCGGCTTGGCATTAAGAATTAGAGGTTAGAAACGCCGCCTGACCCGAATTAACAAGATCATGGAGCTCGTTTAAAACCGCAGCAATAGAAGGAAAGGAAGCTAGTTATTTATGCATTTATTTCCTAGACAGCATCCGTGAAGCATCTTGCAGGTGCGTTAACGAGGGAAAGTTTGTCTTGGGACGGTTTAAGTATGTTTTTCGGTAGTATATTGCTTCACTTGTCTATTGCAGAAAAATGGTAAGTCGAATATGTCACATTTATAATGATATTATGGCGTGTATGCTATGGTAACGACGGCGAATACCGTTAGTTGCTAGTACGCGCAACGGGCCTTAACTCCCAAATTCAAATGGAAGGAGAGCAGTAGATTCCTCGGTTAAGTGAACTTCGACCTGAATTACACGCGTTCTCTTTCGACGAACAGATCTATAAAAACGACGGAGAACGAGGAATGTCGCTGGAGTCAACGTTTCGACGAGTGGACGTCTTTGTCTCGATGGCAAGTGCCTTCTCAAACGTCCGTCATAACATATGTGCTCTTCATGTCCCAACTAGCCCTTCACCATGTCATTTTATGTACTATCGTGAGCAATATGAAAGGGAGCAGAGGAACGCGTGGCAAACAGCCTCGAAACCAACTCGGAGCGATACGCGGATGGCGCTGTGAAAAACTAAGTGGAAAGTAGTGTGCTCTTCCACTAACTGTTGGCACTCGCACTGGCACTCGCACCACGCCGGCGTTTCTACAAAGCAGCAACTTACGCCGTTTCAGCGATAACACGGTATCGTCTGAAGTCCGATAAAACGCAGTAATTGTCGCAGTGGCATGCAGCGATTCGTTTCCTTTTCATTCATCTTTATTTTGCTTCTTCTTTTTTACAGAACCGCTTGTTGCAATGCCAAGTCCTGCACTTTGAGCAAACAAACGCATGGCCGGAGTGCGAACAGTCACCAACAGGCGTTAGAACAGCGTTCCCCTTACATATATTTCCCGTATATTCGTCATATTTATATCTAAATTCTGAGGAAACATATCGAAGGATATTATGGTCCCCCGCAAGGTCTTAGCACGCGTCCCTTGTTTGCTAAACATCAAGTATTACAAGCCAATCAAATTTATTATTTTAAATTGCTCTTGTATATTCAAAACAAGAAACTTTACCCCATGTACAGTTCTTCTCGGTGTGTTGAATACTGTCTCCGTACAGACAGCATCAAAACACCAAAAATTAGAACTACGTATGGTCAGCAACACATTGACTATAAGATACCGAATCTCCTTAACAAAGTGGATCACATTGTTGACCTAAATAAGAAAACATCGAAAAATAGGCTTAAAGAAATTCTCTTGTGTAATTGCACTGAATATAAATAATACTTGTGTTTTAGGTGAATCAGTTTTTTTTTTGTGTTACTTGTCGTGCAGTTAATGTATTCAGCGCGTTCGAATTGTGCAGTTCATGTACTCAGCGCGTTCAAATAGTTGTGATTGCAATTTTATGTAATGTTTTTTTTTGTTGTTGTTCTCGTTACCTTGGGAACATCTTTACAGATTCATTCTTTACTTGTCCTTTGGTCATATATTGCTGTAATGACCCATTTGTGTTGTATTTTTATATATTCTGTGATTGCATTCATGTATTGTTTCAGCTTAGCTAATGTGTCAAAGAACAAAGTGTTCTTCGTTAATTGTATGTATATATTGTGTAAAATGTATTTTGTTGCTAAACTGTATTTCGGAGCAAAAGCCTCTGTCAGGCTGTACAGCCTTTAGCTTTTGCTTCGATTTCTGTAAATGCAGAAAGAAATAAACCAAATCAAATCAAGTCAAAATAAAGATATAACTGTAATGGTCATACGTAGCCCTTTATTACAGATAAACTGAATATTATTGCCTTCTGCACTACACAGATCGGCTCATATGCCTCTAGGTTGCAGGCATTCATTGTAGAGATTCTTTTCTTTCTATACTTTCTCGACCTTGCACCGTAAACACATTTTCCGACGGTGTTTCCGTTAGCTTAGTGCACCAGATTACAAAACATAAGGTTGCCCGCAAGATTCGTAAGGTGGTTTTTTTTTTTTGCGTAACCTCCTCTACATACAATATGAAAGAAACACTTACTTCAAAAAAGAAATTAAAGCTGTGTTGCGTACCCATATCAAACGAAATATCTTGCATGGATATTTGTTCATGTCCATACAAACATTTAACTACAATGTGGCATTTCAGAAAGTTATATTTCTTTATTTTTATATTTTTTGTCCTTTACGAGAATTGTTACACTCGGTCTTGCGTTCTCTCGCTTGGTAGACTTATATCAGAACCTTCTCCTAACCATCTTTAAACTATCCTATCCCGCAGGTAAACTTTGAAGCAATTCACCAGCAATGTAAATATAAGAGTAAATCTTCACAAAGGATCCTTTAACATACGTTTTGAAGCCAGAATCCACGACGCGCATATAACACACCTTCCTCAATGGGCCAGTTGCATCGACTTCTGAGCTCCCTTATTTGTTTCTCTTTGTTTGTTTATGTTTCATTGATGTCTAGCACATTATCTTGCACATTTACCACTGTGTGACGCTTAGTTCATTCGCTTAGTGTGACGCTTAGTTCATTCATTAGCTTACTTCATTTCGTAATTTCACTCCTCTTCCTTATAATTCTGTGCATGCCTGTATACGCACTGCTGCCATAGCTCAAAACTAGGCCACAGTATGCATGAACCAATCAGTACTTAATTAACTAAACTGATTGAATAACTAGTGCCCAAGCTTTCTCGCTTTTGAAAGAACACTGCCGCCGTCTCTCCCATTTGCTTTTGCGTATATATGCGTGACAGGCGGCGGTGGTAAAAGCGGATGGAACGCGGCAGCCGATGCAGGCTCATCGTTACTTCACCAGTGTGCTACGAGGCGTGTCGCCGGACCTTACGTCATGCCAAAGGAGAGCCGACAGTCAATGCTGAACCCTTCAAGGTAACTTATCGAAGTGTCTGGAATGGATGTTCGGTGTCGCTTGACGGAGCTTTGGCAACCAAGGTGGCCCGCGTTGAGCAAGCGCACCAGTATTTGCATAGCGTAGGAGATTGCGTGAAGTGCAGTTCCCGTGATCCGAAGTAAGCGCGCCTCTCGGCATTTTTATGATACTCAGCGATTTGGGTATCCTTCCTGTAAAGAAGCATTGGAACGTCGTAGTGGGCCGTCCTCTCCAGCACCGATGGCCGCCAATGCTTGCTAGTTGTACCTCGGAGTCTGCGTTCTGAACTATGCCCGTCCTTCCACTCCGATCCTCAGTGTGCACATTCTGGGGTATACAAAACATACGAGCGCATCCGACAGCGGTACTTCTGTCGAGGAATGTACCGCTACGTTCAGCAGTTCGTTTGCTCCTGCCTCGATTGCCAGCGGAAGAAGTCTTCGCCGCACCTGTCTCCAGTAGGCTACAGCCTCTGCCTTGCCCTATCCGGCCATTTGGGCGCGTCGGCATCGATTTGTTTGGGCCCCTCCCGCTAACATCGGCTGGCAACCGCTGGGCCATCGTCGCTGTTGACCACCTCACGCGATACGCCGAAACCGCCGCCCTCACCGCGGCTACAGCGCGCGATGTCGCCTCCTTCCTGCTCCGCCGCTTCATACTTCGACACGGCCCACCCCAGGAATTGCTTAGCAATCGAGGGCGTGTCTTCTTATCGGAAGTCGTCGAAGCCATTCTCAAAGAGTGCCACGTTGTTCATCGCACAACTACTGCTTACCACCCGCAGACCAATGGCCTCACAGAACGCTTTAATCGCACGCTCGGCGATATGCTCTCAATGTACTACGTCGCCTCTGACCAAGCAAATTGGGATGCCGTCCTGCCGTTCGTGACCTACGCTTATAATACCGCCACTCAGAGCACCACTGGGTTTTCACCCTTCTTTTTATTGTACGGTCGGCACCCGTCGCACACAATCGACACAATCCTACCGTACAGGCCGGATGCATCTGAGGCTGCGCCTATTTCTGCCACAGCCAGACGTGCTGAAGAGTCTCGCGATCTCGCCCGGGCGTTTACTACCAGTGACCAAGAGCGCCAGAAGAGCTTTCGCGGTGACACCGCCTCTGCACCTGCGTTCCTTACTGGAACGCTTGTCTGGCTCTCGGTCCCTTGCACTACACCAGGGCTCTCTTCAAAACTACTGCCCAAGTACGAAGGCCCCTACCGAGTAGTCGAGCGTACCTCCCCGGTCAACTACCCCATCGAGCCCGTTGAGCCATCCTCAGACATGCGCCGTCGAGCGCCTCAAGACCTACTATGATCCACTCGTAGTGACCAGCTGTTCGGTCGCCGGGAGGCTCCCTTTTGTCCCCGGGGGTAATGTAAAGAAGCATTGGAACGTCGTAGTGGGCCGTCCTCTCCAGCACCTTGCAGTGGGGTTCGCTCTTCAGCGCTCCGCTGAGCAAGACGCCGCTTGTGCTCGAGATCCAGGCTCGTTGAGACGCGCATTGCTCGTGTGGTCGCCGCTCGCTCCAGGGATCGTGACTTGAGCCGTTGATCAAGCTACCGGTCGGCCCTTACGCCAGCGTTGAATAAACGCCTTTACATTCCTAAAATTAACATGGTAATAATTACGACCGTATTGCTTGTGAGACCTTACAAGCAGGGCGCCATTTGTCTCTCTGTATAAATGAAATTTCGCACGTTAGCAGAGTCGCGTGGCCTTTTTATCTGCAATAAACATGTCGGAGCTGGGACAATCAACCAACTGCGGGCGCAGGAATATTTCATCTCAAAGTAAAATTATTAATCGAACGGTATCGCGATGGTGTATGTATGTTCGGGCGGTTAAACATGATAGTCTGAGCCCGACTGTTCCAAATTTGCTTAATTGCATTTCTTACTTGGTGTGCTATGAGCCTCTAACATTCCCCAGTCATAAGCCTCTCGCATCAAGTATTAGTCTCAAGGCGATTGAATGACCCTCTAACATTTCCAATTAAAAATATTTTGATCTAGCAGCGATTGCCAACTATCATAACTTAATTACACAAGATCCACAAAAATTAATGTTTGATCTATATAATGTAGAAGTCTGTTACCGTGTATTGTAGAGTAAAGCAAAATTGCCTTCATGCCATGTTGTCCCTGCTTCAAACTAAACTTGGCTCACGGATATCGGATAGGATCCCCACTAACAATTTCTTAAACGATAACTTGCGTTCTAATTTTCAGAACAGCAAATTTGCGACTTATACAACTTTTCCTCGGCATTGTCAATGCACTTGTGGAGAAGCCCGACATGCACTTGTTGTGCATTGGAGCTCTGGGTCCTTATATATGTTCTTCTTAGTTTAAACTTAAACAATATTTCCTGTCAAATTGTCTTCCATATAGTACGAGACAATGTGGTTGGCTATTAGAGCCTTGGTAATTGTACTTTGCCTTTGGGCTTTCTTTTACAGCTGTCCCATTTCCATCGCGCCACTAAGCTTTCGATAAGCATGTTTAAACATATCACTGAATTGAATTTGATTGCTTTGGCATGTGCTTTTGCAGCAAACTGTCGCATCAAGTATCCCTCTGCGATCTCCCACTTTGGAAATACCTTTCTCCGTGATATGATTCTGTAACAGATGTCATCTTGAAGAACGAATAATAATTATACAACTGTGAACTGCAAAATAAAGTAACGACGCAGAAAGGTACTCACCACGCTCGAACAGGTGTTTAAAGCTGCCACTTTTCGCGGGAACGAATCCCGGCCGTAGCGGCCGCACTTCGATTGACATGGAAAGTTAAAGGCCCGTGCACTGCGTTGCGTCAGTGTAGGCTGAAGAACTCCGGGTGGTTGAAATTTCCGGTGCTGTCCTCCACGGCATCGCTCATGATCATGTCCTGGTGTCAGGACGTAAACCTCAAGAATTATTACTCAAAAATGGCCGTAGTCTAGACTCGATATATAAGCATGAAATGGCCACTACCTCTTAAAGCGGGAGCTGCACTCAGGCGTCCTGCAGCCGGGCATCGCAGCCGCCCCTTTGTTCTCGATCGGCAGTGAAGTAGCGCTGTGCGGATTGAAATTTCAGCTGGAAGCGTCCCGGCGCAACATGATATTGTCTTTCGCCTGGCAGTGTTACCATCCAGGCGACCGTGCGGATCGTGGCGCGCACTGATCCCGGGACCATGCTTCGAGAGTCGCGCTTGCTCCAGACGCTAATTTTGAAAGGTGTCAAGTGTAGGGTAACCTCATGCTCACGACGGCATTGCAAATGACAGTTAGAGCTTCCGAGTACTGAGAGTTACTAATTCTCCGATACTGGTAAGAAGCAATACGAAGAACTCGGAAACAACATTTCTCAGAGTTCGTGGGCCTGCTCAGAGTAGATCATGTAAGAGGACTCGTACAGGCTCGTACAGAGGAGTCGCAGCCACATGCTTTCAGCATTCCAATGTCGCCCGAATGGTGTGGTGTAGGTACCCGGATAACGGCTCTAGGTTTAGGGCCAAGGTCACTTAACGTCACCGAGAAGGGAGCTAAAATCATTTCGTGCTTAATGCTGGCAACCTTCAAGCCTTCATTGTTTCTCGTGCCAAATTATTGACACCCGAAATAGCTAAGGTATCCGAAAAATAGCTAAGCCCTCCTTTTCTCCTGCCTGCTCCTGCCGTTTGCGCAGCCGGCTGGACTGTCTGCCACTAATGAAAAAAAAAAAACGCTTAATATATGTATATGTATCTGGTTATGCGGGAGGTTTTAACATCCGTTATGGCGTGCTGCACTTAAATTCGATTTTCGCTCAAACTAGTCATATTCTTGGAACAAAAGGAGCATGCATGATTGATTGATTGATTTGTGGGGTTTAACGACCCAAAACCTCGATCTCATTGGGAGAGAAGCCGCAGTGGAAGGCTACGGAAATTTCGACCACCTGTGGTTCTTCAGCGTTCTTAAACACCACATAGTACATGGGCCTCACGCTTTTCCTCCATCGAAGCGCTGCCGCCGCGGCTGGGCTCGACCCAGCGAACTTCGGACTATCAGTCGAGTTCCATAGCCACAAGGCCACCCTGGTCGGGCAACGAAGCACTCAGCGTTTCTTGAATGACATCACAACGCTGCGCGTTGATTTAATATTTGTCTTTAGTGTCCCTTAAGTGCGGAGCCTTTTGGCGGCCCGGCGTTCGAGTTAACCGCGCTAGCTGACAGCCGTGCGTATTGTGTTATGTACTCTTCACTCCTGTTTTGCGCGATCGGGCCCCGTCGTGGCCGAAGTCCTCATGGGATACATGCTATTCGTATGCTTCCAGTGGTACATAAGACACAAAATGTGTGTTGTGGTTCATGCGTGTCAGAATAACTAAGCGTCGCTGATTCGCGACACTTCCACGAAAATGAGTCGCGGCCCGCTGAATGAGTATTTCTGCTTTCCGCTCCTCGGGGCATTAACCTCGTCCGCAGCTGTCCTGTGAAAGGTGAGAAAGAAGACGCATCGCGAAGCTCTCGCTGCAGCAAGGGTACGTGTTTGCGGAAAGCAAAACATGACTTCCTTGCGTTCTTTCTTCCGTATCACATCTCACGCTAACCGCATGAGGCGTCAAAACACGCCTGGTTCCAGAAAGAAGCGTCGTCTTTGTACGATCGTTGACTCGGGATGTGTGCGTGCAGTCAGTTCCGCCTTGTTCATCTAGGTACGAAGGCCAAAAGAAAAAGGCGGAATCGGCGGTGGCATTTCATTACGTTCTGGTAACTTTGTTTACGAAGAGCTTAGAACAAACACCGAAGGAGGGATCGATCAACTTTTTGAAAGTCGTGCGTAAGAGAGACCAACTGGCGGTAGCTTTCAATGGACAGATGTTGAGTATATATATAGTTTATCACGACACGCATTTCAATGAAAAAATAATGACACTGATAGTGCAGGATGCGGGTGCGCTAATCCTTGCAAACATTAAAAATGTATATTATCAGCCACTTCTTTCATAAAAGTCAACCACATATTTCTACAAAAATTATTGTCCGTCGCCGGCATCTATTCCGCTAAAGAAATAATTAACGTAGGTGTCCCGCAAGGCTCAATTCTGCGCCCGCTTTTATTTCTACTCTACATTAATGATCTTCCGCAGTGTCTAACCACATCAAAATACTGCATTTTATATGCCGACGACACGACTCTTTTACGTCCAAACAATTCAATAAGCAACATTATAACAACGGTTAACATTGAACTTCGTAAGGTTTGTGCATGGTGTGATAAAAATAGCCTTTTGATAAATCCCTCCAGAACTCAGTTCTTAATTTTTAATTCCAGGTCAATAAATAACGCCCAAGTTTCACCGCTTTTCATCAACTCGTATCCCATCCCCCTATTACATTATTGTTCTTTCCTTGGAATTAAGCTCGATTCCCGGTTAAAATTCAACTTACACATTGATGAACCGCAACGGAAAAGATCATACGGTACTAAAAGCTAGGTGATGATTTGACTACATTGATCATCTCATACCATGCATTCATACATAGTCATCTTAACTATTGCATTGCTTCATGAGGTCAAACATATCATTGTCGTCTTTCTTCTCTCCAACATGTACAAAATCAATCCATTCGCATTATCACCTGGGGCAGCCGACGTTCTCATGCGCCTGATGTGTACCGTGAACTAAACATACTAAATATTGGCAACCTAAACAGATTTAGTGTGTACACATTTGCCTATCGAGTAGTTAAAGACCATAAACTTCTGAAATTTGTTCTCATTCCAAGCCTTACTAATTCAAACATTACCCGCTTTTCCTCAAATAACAACTTTTTAGTTCCCAAGATCCGAACTATGGTTCTCAAAGACTAGCTTTTGTTTTAACCAAACTTTGGAATTCTTTGCCTAACGACATTAAGTGTGCTTTTTCTGTATCATCATTCAAACATCAGGTTCGCGCATTCCTATTTAATCCATAATACCCTTTATTGAATGTTCTTCAATTACAAATTTAATTCTGTCATTTTGATTGGATTTCATGGGTGCTTGCTTTGAATTCTGTTACATTTCCTCATCTTTACTGTTTTATGCTTTCCGTTATATAACTGCTTGCCTAAATGGGTTATACGCTGTTCCTTTTTTCCTTTCTTGTTTTATTTCTTACTTTGTACTCTATATATTTGCTGTTTGCTGTTAAGTAATGCTTTTTTTTTTCTACCATTATAATAAGAACCCCCTACAGTTACTACACAATGGGACCCTTTTCTGCACCAAACCTCTCTATTTCTGTACATGCTCGAATTTGAATAAACTTCAAGCTTCAAAAAAGCTATTTTCAAAAGAGAGCAAGAAGGAGACGTGAAATCCTCCAGTGCCCGTACGGAGCGCCAAGAATGATGATCATGATTAGTAGGGTTTTGTGGCGCAAGGGCCATAGGTGGCCAAAGAGCGCCATGTCCTTAATGAGGTGTTAATCGATGACGAGTGCTTATGATGATGGTGTATTGGGGCTGTAAAGAGGCCTGAAATCACGTGCTGTATAGAAGCGTAAAAACTGTGTAAGGAGTATAAAACTATGGCAGTGACAAGTGACGCGATCAAGGGGTGTTGAATGAATTAAAAGAGAGCATGATACCTACAGGTGAAAGGTGAGACCACAGCACGAAAACCTCCTCATGGCCTTTGAAGGCCAAAGGCAGGGAGGCTTGGTGCTTGCGTACTGTGGCTACCCCAGCAACAACCTCCCTTGGGAGGTCGTGCTACGGATTGCCTCTGTATATGACGTGAAAGCTACGAACTTCTTCTAAAAAAGCAAGTAATGACTGGTATTTAAAAAACGCTTCACTACCTAAAAACATTGATGGATGCAGTGGCATGTGTTGTCTATATGGTAATGGGAAATGCTTTTTTCTAAGAGGGTCCAGCTCCCTGCATTCAATGAGAACATGCAGGAGAGTGAGTGGTTCGCCACATTTATCGCACAGGGGCGGATCCCCGCCGGACAGCAGGTATGAATGTGTTGAATGCGTGTGTCCTATTCTTAATCTGGTAAGTGTCACTTCTGTGTGGCGTGATTTTGATTCTGGTGGCCAATTAGCGAGCTGTGGTTTGATCACATGAAGTTTGTTGTGTCTTTGTCGATCCCATAAACTCGGCCAATGAGCCCTGACCTTTTGTTTCAGGAACGGTTTTAAATCGAGTGCAGGAACAGGTCTGGGTGCACTGACGACAGAGTCTACGTGGGCAGACGTAGCTAGCTGGTCTGCCAACACGTTTCCTTGGATTTCTCGGTGTCCTGGCACCCAGCACACTATGACGTGTTGTTCGAGTGAATAGACCGTGCATAAGAGTGAGTACACTGAAACTAGGACAGGGTTATTGTGTTTTTTAAGGGTTTGCAGGGATTTTACTACGCTTAAGGAATCGGTATATATTACCGCACTTTGTATTTTCGATTCCTTGATATGCTTGACAGCCGCAAGTATTGCGTATGCCTCCGCTGTGAATATGCTTGTGTTTGGGTTTAAAACGCCGACCTCCGAAAAAGATGGCCCAACCGCTGCGTAGGACACACTATTATAAGATTTCGATGCATCAGTAAAGAATTCGGTGCAGGAGTACTCGTTCTGTAATTCAAGGAAGTGTGTCCGGATATGAGCAATGGGCGCGTGTTTTGTAACTGTCAAAAAGGAAAGATCACAGTCTATGACCTGCCACTGCCAAGGAGGAGGATGTTCAGCAGGGGCCATTAGACGGTGCTCAAAAAGTGGCATGTCCATTTCTTCAGCTAGGCCCCTCACACGAAGTGAGTAGGGCTGCCTCAGCGAAGGACGGTTTTCAAACAAGGTACAACTGGACAGATCATTTATTGTGGCATGTGACGGGTGTTCCTTGTCTGCGTTCACTTTCAAGCATGTAGGATCTTTGGAGATGGAGCGACCACTCGTTGGATTCGACGTACAGGCTTTCTACGGGGCTAGTGCGAAAAGCACCCGTACAAAGGCGAATGCCTAGATGGTGGACTGGATCAAGCATCTTTAAGGCACTTGGTGCTGCAGACTCATAGACAATGTCGCCGTAATCCAAACGTGTGCGAATGAGGCTTTACGGAGCGCCAAGAACAATTAAAACGTAATTATATTGAATTAACAGTTTCCCGTCAGCTGCTGTAGGTTATTACTGCAAGCACGAAGCACAGAAACTAAGTTCCGTGCGTTATCAAGATTAAGCACTTTGACACTTTATTTATAAACACAAGTTCCCTTATAGTACCAGAACAAGATCGTGCCGAACTACATCAAGGAGTCCTCAGCTACTGCCTAAGCCAAGCAAAGGTGAAATCCTTATGGCTTTACCTCCAGGAAGTCAAATCTAGAACAGGAATGGATTATGCTGACAGGGCGCCTCGTGTACTCCCTTATACTGTAGATTTGTGGGCGCGTGCGTTCGCGCTAAAACTTGGTATCAGTTACGAAACAACTTGTCCAGCAGCAAGCGGGTTCAGTTGGATATTCGTTTCTCTTATGCGATCCGTAACGATTCGCGTATCTGAGACCCTGTGGTAAAGTCGCCCACTTAGTGCTCCAGATGGACTTGCACTGCCCGCTCAATATGTTTGTACAAAATCATCACAACCGTTTCCGGATCCGTTAAGTACTGCTAAGCCACGCAGCTGATTATGGCAAAAGTGAGCGCAGATTTTTGTGAGAACTGGGCAGGTTAAAAGTGCCACCCATTGCACGCTTCACTTGGCCTGGCTTTTGGTGTGGCGCTACGCCAGCGCAGGAGAACGTGGCAACTACGTAGCTGCCACAAGTGTCATGTACGACTGCGCTCTCCTGTGGAGGCCAAGGAAGCAATTCTGTTAGCGTCCCCCTGTTGACCGCTTGAGTCGTCCATTCCTTGTCTTCCGTCCTTGTTTGTGCGCGCTGTTTCACCATGACAGTATACCAACTCGCCCAACTTGCTACTTTGCTCGAGAAAGTTATGGTTGGATCATGGGAATGAGTGGCGCCTCAGCGTTTTGTGTCGGTTGGCCAAGAACGTAGCGTCATACTTGCAGATAATGGGCAAGAATGTAATATAGCAAGCTAGACCGAGACGATTGTTTATGATTAAATGAAAAGTGCTTAATGTCATGGCTGCCGCATAAGTCGTCTGGGTTGCAAGTCCGGAAAGGGAAGGCAAAGTTAACAGAAAGCTTTCGCCTAAGTAAAAAGTTGATTAATGCTTGCCGGATGTGTTCTAGAACAAATTAGGAAGATCAAGATCGCCAGGTAAGAACCGAGGTGGATTATCATGATGAAAGAGTACTAAACGCACGGTGTAAATCATCAATGAATGTGAAAAAGTACGAAGTTGACAGACAGCATACACCACAGACCGAGAGTGAGGCAAGCCCGTGTGCATTCGATAAACCTACCACGGAATGAGTGACATTTGCAGCTGCACTGCTTTGCACGGTGCAGTTGGGCGGTATTGCACAAATGCCACACCGTGTCATCCGAGTAGCACGTAATCGCATAAATGCAGCCCGCACATTACGAAACATCTACGCCTCAATTCGCTAACACAGTGGCACACTGTCAAGGCCATGTAACATTCGTTTCGGTTTACAACGCACAAATTATTTCAATCATGTAAGTGCGCGCAGATTAAGCCACCCTTTCGTGGCGCAGTACTTCCAGTAAGCCTCCTTTAAAGGCGCCCGGCAACAATTTTTCAACAGTCAGAATGCAGTACCTATCGGTCGCAAAGGTTTCTGTGAACTTGTGAGCGAATTACAAATGCACCGCACACGCCAGGGAACATGCAATTTGCTGTTAAAGACGGTTCGATGTGATTTCATTGATTTTTGGATTTTACGTCCGTAAGCCATCTATTATTTTAATAGACGGTGTATTGGATGGCTCCAGAAAATTCGACCACCTGGGGTACTTTAACGTGCACTGACGTCGCACAGTACACTGGCATCAACATTTCGACTCCGTGGAAACGCAGCCGCTGCAGCCGGTATTCAATGCCGCAACCTTGCGATCAGTAGCCGGTTTTCCTACCAAATGAGATTACTCTCGCGGGCAACGCAGCTGGAAAGCGCCCGCTCTTATATCAATACAAAACGTCATATACGACGCATCGACCAACTCGCTTGAGGCAGCATTGAATGACTTCGTGATCATGGAAAGAATTTCTGCTATACTTTGTATGTTCCTTTTCAATTGAATAAACAAAAAAAATTGTGCGTATCTCGCTTGAAGAACAACGAAAAAACTCAAGCGACTCCGTCGGTGGCCCACATGACGTCATTTGTTGAAAGAAGAGCGGGTGCATTACAGGTGCGTGTGGAACCAGACTGCGAATTTTCTGGCGCGTGTACCGCCATAATACTTGTCTCGCATGTTCACAGGAGTCTCCAAGACTGACTTTCAGCGTCTTCTATGTAAAAAAAAAAAGTTTTGCAGGGCCCCTTCAACGCTTTAACGCTCCTAAGACAGAGGCTGCTCTCCCAGTTTGTGCTGGTATTGCGCAACGCATTCATAGCAGGCCATGCAATTTGTTTCTATTAACAGCAGAAGCAATGTCTTCTGCCCCCTTTTCTTCCCTAGACCATTCAGCTCTATCTTTCCGAGTGAGTTGATCTAATTCACGACCACGCTACGTGGCCGCCAACTCATGGAATTGTTTCTTTATCCGCAAGGATTCTTCGCCGTATGTTAGTAATGGTGTAACGGAGTGGTTGGTCACTTTCCACTTTAGAGACAACGGCAAGTTGCTCGTCATAATTTAGGAATTTTTCCCCTACGGCTACATACCATTCTTATGCATAGCCGAATTTAACCTTTATGAGCATGTGCCGTGCTAGTAATTGCCCTTGTTATGAATGCTCATGCCCGTATGCCTAGGTTGATTGTGAATTTTAAGTTCTTGTTTTAAATTTGACAGGATGCTGAGTGTTCTTTTGTCTTTTTGCCTTGAGCATATTTACCTTCCGCCGTACTTTAATACTTATTGGGGCTAGGTCTTCAATTATTCTTTTAGTTCATTTTCGTAGTCGCTGAGGATTACAGCGTCCTCTGCAAACCATGATGGCGAGTTTCACAACGCGCGAACATAGGGAAAAAAAATTGCGACAGAGAAGAAAGAGCGCTGACTTCCAACTGATCTTTATTTTGCAGAGTGGGAAGATATATACATACAAATAAAGAAAACAAGCCTAATCAACGTTGATTAGGTTTTTTTTATGTATATATATATTCCCTGCAAAATAAAGATCAATTGGAAGTCAGCGCTCTTTCGTCTCTGTCGCATTTTTTTCCCTATGTTCGCGCGCTGTGAAACTCGGCATCATGAACGCAAACCAAGTAGCCCAAGCTGCTACACTTGTAAACTCTGCAAACTATAAGTTGTGAAGCTATTCACGGGTGATTTTACGCTGTTTGTTCTATGTACGGTCGTTTAATTACGTTTTGACGATCATGAGTTGCTTTTATTGGTTCAAGGGCGAAAGCTCACTAAAGAGTGCAGAGACGTTAATGCACTTCTAAGCAACATGTGGCTGTATATTCAGAGGCTGTATACCCTTGTTAACTCCCTCTCTTGGTCGAAATTGTGTTTTTTTTTGCTTTTGGAGAAGAAAGACAGCTGTGGAATATTTGCAGAAGCGGGTGGTAGTATTCATCTAAGCTTCTAAAGCCTACCGTCGACCTATTGCCCCCGAAATCGCAGTATTACAGTCAACAGCAAAAGTTTGCGGGGTCCAAAAACTTCCGAAAAATCCCGAAAAATCTCTGTTACCACTTACTCTCTGAACAGAGCCTCGAATTAAATGTTACAGCCTATACATCACAGAAACATCTATCTACTGAAACATCTAAATTGAGGCTATGTTGCGAAGCTAATCGGTAATACAGGTCTCTAGGAACACGATGTCTCCTCTACATTCAGCGGAGGTGCCGGCTCCTTGCAATGACCCTTTCAAGATGTTCCACATCCAATGGAGTGTAATGACCGTCACTATATAGTACAATCTTTTTTCTTCAAATGACGCGGAATGAGGCGAACACTCACTGAATTTCGTGTGTGTGTGTCGAACTTTATTCAGACCTTGCAGACTTCTGGCCTAGGCTCCTACCTAGGAGCAAGTGGAGAGGCCGTGTCTTCCGGCAGCTTCCTCGGCCTTCTGGATCGTCCAGAGTTGTTGGTCCGGGCCTGAACTGAGCAGCGCATCACATCAACGCGCACGAAGGTCTTCACTGGAGACCGCGACCGCACTGTTGCTGATTATTAATCCTCGACATCTTCATAGGATATGATCTAGCGTAGGTGCTAAATACTGGTACACACGGTGTTCTATAATTCGGGATGTATGTAGTTCGTGTTTAGAGCTGCCGCAATTGAACGGAATGAGCCCGAGTAAGCTGGGGGTGAGGTGGTGGGTACTCCCGCCTTTGCATTCGGTAATGTTGAGTGATCTCGCAGAATTTAGTGAGCCGATCGTCCCATTCCCACACCGCCGCGGAGGAATCCCTTCGGGTGGCTGCTGCTTCGAACGCGGCTCGGAACGTGAGACCTCGAGCCACGTTGTGCACTACCTCGTTTAGATTGAGCCCCGACTTATCTAGGAGGGTGTGGTCTGGGAGCCAGAGGATCTGTACGCATTTGTCTGTCTCGCGAATTTTGCCTTTATTTAAGATCCGCAATGCCTCTGGGGAGATTTACCATCGGCATTTCCCGAACACTGTCGATCCCATATAGACACGCTATATCGGCGTAGAGGACGCACCACAATGTCAGCGTAAGCTAGGCTTTGATGAGTACTCTCTCTCTCTCTCCTTTATCGCTCTTCTTTTATTCCTGCTTCTCGTTTATTCGTCCTCTTCCATCGTCTTTATTTTTTTCAGAGAAAGATTTCTGCCATTGAAATGCGAATGGGCTGCCGTGTTCACACTCGCGTCCTTTAAGTCCGCACTCAAGTCACTAGACTACTGCAGCGGAAAAAGAAGGGACAGTACTATGAAGAAAATGAGTCAAATAAATATACCGAGAAAAGCCCACAACAACAACCACAACATCAAAAAAGGCCTGAATCAATTACAACGACGGCACGGTGCTGGCAGACCGTAGCTACTTGAACCGCTTTGTTCCGAACCGGGAATCGATATTTGTTTCGGTTCAGCTTCGGTTCATGTTCAAGCACATTCCGAGAACATTGTTTCAGATTCTGGTTCAGTTCTGACCATTACGTTTGGGGAACGGTCTTCTCCGGGTTCGGTTCGACACCTTGGTTTCCATGTCACAATTTATCACGTCGCTTTGCACCGTATATATCGGTGTTACCAATGAGGAATTTTCCCGCTTCCTTTTCTTGCATTCATTACTCAACTTGCAGTAGCAGTTCATGGATCGCGCCTCTCAGCTCACATTGAACTTCACTGATTTGTAGCGCATAGGGCTTGCGTTAGGAGCATGCCGTTTGATTAGAGAAAATTGTTCCTATAGTGAATGCAGAACACACTGGATAAGCCGTAACCATTGATATTACACTAGCAAAACGTCATACACCGCAAGTAAAATTTAGTCGAGACAGGAGCTTTCACCACCGTATCAGCTCGATATACTCCCATGCCCCTACCATCTAATCCGCAATATCGGAATGAATACGGCGCTAGTCATCAGTTTAAGAGCGTTGCAAGTCGCGGGGTATAAAAATTCCATGACCTTATTATACGAGGAATTGCAGGTCACGCGTCACAAACCTCCCATGTGAGTTTTAACAACCATTTTTCGCAGCGACGCGCTGGCGTTGGTGTGTGTTTGTGTGCGCGTGTGCCTGTTTAGTGCGTCCGTGTATATTTCTGGCTCGGCAACGAGTCATCGGTATGTACGTGAGCGCGCGCGCGCGTCTGTTTAGTGCTTGCGGGTGAAGTTCAGTGTGAAACGACAAATCATCAGTGCACATTGTGGTTACAACGTCCCATTATTGTTTGTGTAAGTTTGCCAAGACTCTTAGTACTGCTGAACCGCACTGGACACCAGCCCTACACCTCCAGCCCGAAGCTGAATGCCGCGCAGCGAACAGATGATCACACTAATGTGCGAATCCTGAAAATTTTCTTATGGCGGTTCTGGGGCGCTGCCGCCGAGCCAATGTGGACAGGGCTTTAAGCTTCATAGATCACCAGCATTTTATGCGGACATGAACAAAGACTGCCGGAAAACAAACGTCAAAGGTATTGACCGGAAGAGAAAAAGGACCAAAAGGATGCCAAATTTGCCCATATAGACCCAATACTAATAACATTATTCAAGAAATTGTCCCGTACCGCGCCTTTTCCTAGGCGCGGTAGCTCCTAGTACAATTCCTCCTAGTACGACCTGAACATATACACCCATAGCTACCAGTAAAAGCTTCTCGATGAACGTAAACATATACTCCAATAGCTACCCTCGAAATCTCCTGGATGGATGAAATCATATACTCCCATTACTCCATAGTAAAGTTATTCATTAAGGGAGTAAACCTTTTACTCCCCTTGAACGGAGTATATCAAGTTCGAGGGCGACACGCGCGTGCGAAACTCGAGGAGGGCCTCGAAGCCAATAAACGTGTGCGAAGGCTGAGATGTTTATCAAAAGTTTTTGACGTTTCTTACGCTTCGCCGCTTCCTGTATATGCGTTCGCCTTCCTCAAGAAATCCCAACACGTGTGTGCAAAAACAAAAAAAAAAAAACGTCAGAACTTTCTCCTCTTCCGGCCACAGTATGGTATCGCTGGACGCATGTGCACTAAAAAAATATATACGGCTTTGTTTTTTCAGTCTTCTACAGCAGTACGAAGCTCCCAGAGTGCTATATAGAGGCCAATAGACCGGAAACTCGGCCTCGTGTCAATGAAGCGTGCGTCCGCGATGTTGGAATCATCTCCGACATGCAGCAACTGGGCCAGAGGCATTCCTTCTCTTTCGCACCAACCATGCTCGAGTCAAAGGGAGTGGACTGTTTTCGTAGCGCTCCTTGATTAAGCAGTCGCAGTGTTGTACCTAACGTGTGGGGGGAACGTCATATAAACTCCAAGGTCAGCCTCTTCCCGAACCCCTCGGTGCAGCAGTATGAGGACATTTTGCTTAGCGATTACGCTGACCGCGAGCATTGGCTGGTGAAGAGATCTAAAAGGATGGACTTGCAGGGTAGTTTACTGAGCATCGTTCAAGAAGAAACAGCGCAAACACCACGCCGGCGAAAAAAAAAAAAAACATGCACTACACCACGGCCACGCTCCCGAAACGACTATGTGACACTACCCGCCGGCATGGTACTATTCGGTGACGTTGCAGTAAGATATTTTAAAGCTCAAAGGTATAGTGAGCTCGCGTTTGCTCTAAAACAATCGATTTACTTGAAAGCTATAAAGAAAGAAAATACTTAAAAACCGAGCAGTGCCGCCATTCGGAAGCAAAGCTGCAGCACGGTTTGTTTTCCCGTGGTCTCCGAGGGCGCGCCAATCTCGGGGGTCTGGTGGCTACTAACATGACGTCAACTGCACAGTTGAGGTTAAGGGCGCAGTGAAACCGAAACCCCGTTATTTATCGCGCTAGACTAACTCATAGAGTATCCTACTAAAATATTAGAGGGAAACTGGCGCTGCGATTGTGAAGCTGCCATGGCAATGATGGGTATGACATGGATTTGTCTAGTCTTCGTGCCTGCGGCTTCAAACGTTTTGTTGGACTTGTTTATTCCTGTTTTTTAACTTCAGTAACGCGAGTGACTTTACTACACTTTTTCATTACGCGACGAAGGCAGCGGCTGTAGTGCATGCTTCCCTGCTAGAGATCATCAGGCTGTCGCATGTACTAAAGTCGTTTGCAATGATGAGGTGCCATGCAGTGTTTCGTAGTTGTTTGTTGATGGATGGTTACACATATGATTTGCAGCGGTATTTTAGCAAACTTTATAAATATTCGCGTTGCGTCTCGCGAACCTTATTGAAGAGGATTTGCTGTTTTTTTTTCTTACATTGTATTAGATGCGATAGAATCTCTAAGCGTAGGGACGCTTTCACGGCAGACATACATCCCTTGTTAGAAGGATGTTCGTATATCTTGTACTACGGCATTTCAATTCTGCTGTCTGATTAATTCAACGCCGACCGAACGCGCCAATCAGGCGCACAGTTATCGTGCGTAGTAGACGCCCAGTGGACGATAGGCAGACGCGCCTGCGGACGACGCTCAAGAAGTCAGCTCAGATCAAAGCTCAGACGCAGTTTTCGATGGAGTTTAACGGCACGGTTGTTTATTTAACACCACGTTTATTTCACAAAACCAACCAATAAGCGATGGGCGATACTGCGCTCCTGCTAGGGCCTCGCGCAGGGGCTTGACCCGTGCATGTAGTTGGTAAAAACACAGTGCAGCACTTGCCCTGCACTAAAAGAAGCGAGCGAAAGCCCGTTTGTTATATTTAGAAGACACATCTACCTTTTTCATACTTTAAAATGTCAGCACGTCACTTACAAAATCAAAGATCTTAATTTTAATTTCGAACACAACTACATCTGGAACTTAAACGTGTATGGACGCTGCTAAATTTGGGCACAAGCAGAGGAGGCAACGTTGCCATATCGCACAATATTGCTAATTTTCTGAGCGTTCCGTATTTTTCTAACCGCGAAAAAGCAACTAGTACCTGCGCACGCACATAGTTATTCCAAAATCTTCCGTTTTAGTGCACTATTTTGTCGTAAACGACCTATTTTTTGAAGGCGGAAAGCGATATGAAGCCAGAAGAACGAAGACTAGGCAAATCCACGTCACAACCATCATTCCCATGCTGGCTCAACCGCCTTTCTTGAAACTCCCATAGACACTAGCGCCAGTTTTCTCTCTAGTATTTTAGTAGAAACTCTATGGACCAACCCACACGATGCAACGGAACAATGCACATTTTTGATTGGAGGGTCAGGATCCTGAATACGCACTTAGTACAAAATTTTCAGAAGACGTTTGCGACCCCTTTAAGTATGTGGCCTGAAACGGAACACAAAGGATGCGGCTACGACAACATGCAAAAATCAGCTGCTTTTTTTCTATATCTCGAACTTTCGCCCTGCTCGCTCTCCCGCATATTTCGTCGTCGGCGCTGCATCGGAAGGCCAGTGCTAGACAGGGCCCCTTCGCCGTAAAGACGGAGTCTTGATCAGACCAGTGTACCCCCTTTTGATTTGCTCCAGCGGGCTTCCTGGTGGTTAAAGGGTGATATGTGGAAACAGGAATGATGGCACATGTCAGCGGCGGTCTGCACAAGAGCCGGCTTGAGCCTGTCGATTGACACTGTCTCGCCTCTGGCACCCACACGAATTGTGAAGTACTAGGCGTGTCGCTCAATCACCAAGTGTAGACGAGTGTAGGGCGGCTGTAGCGATTTGCCAACTGGGTCTATGCGAAGAAACGTGTGAGTGGTGGCTTGTACCTCCTCAAAAAGAAGCGGCTTTTGCGTTGAGGTATGCCACGGCGCTACTGGACGAACTGACTTGAAGATATCTTGCAAGCGTACCAGGTAAGATGAGCTGCTTTGCTTGTTTTCCGGGGTAAACTTCTGGCGGATGAACTCTGCTGGCAGTCGCAATGAAGTGTCGCAAACAAACTGGGCTGTAGCGCATTGAAGATCGTCTGTAAAAGCACTCCGTATATCCAGGTGTACAAGATGCAAAACGTGCCCCTCCACGGTCGTCTAGTGGCTATGGTACTCGGCTGCTGATCCGACGGTCGCCTAATCGAATCCCGGCTCCGGCGGCTGCATTTCGATGGAGGCTAAATGTTGAGGCCCGCGTGCTGTGCGATGTCAGTGCACGTTACAGAACCCCAGCCCTATTGAAAATCCGCCTGCCACCCATCACCATAATCCACCATAACCACCAACTCAATGGTGGTTTTTATGGTGGACATGGTGGTTACATGGTGATTGATGTTATGTGCCTCGCTGAATGTAGATTTATTTGGTTGAGCTCGTCCAGACCTCTCATGCACCTCCGTGCAGTTGTTTACTATTGTGTGGACAAAAAAAATCACAGAAAAGCGGGATTAATGTAGAGGGTAGGCCCCTTCTCTGACTAAGAGAAGGCACCTTCAGTGTTCGTTTGCTGTTGTGATTTCATGCTTTATTTGCGTCGCCATAACTGCGACGTAACAGGGCGCAGGTGTAAAAGAGGATGGGGTGCGCTCAGCCAATTAGGTGTGCATTTAATAAAGCACAAAATATCACCCACCATGTAACCACCATGTAACCACTATGTCCACCACAAAATCCACCATTCCAATGGTGGTTATGGTGGATTATGGTGATGGGTGACCAGCGTATTTTCAATAGGGAGGTGTACAAAATTTCCAGAGACTTCCACTACGGCGTCTCTCATAATCACAGCTGGTTTTGGGACGTTAAACCGCACAAATCAATGAGAGGCAAAACGTCAACCCAGTGTTCGATGTCACCGTGAGCCATCAGCACTCCTCTCAACTGCTTGTGAAAACGCTCGACCAGGCCATTTACTTGACGATGGTATGCTGTTATTCGCTGATGGTGCAGAGATGAAGGAAGATCGCAGATCCAAATTGTCTGCGTCGATCGGTAACCACTTCCGGAACTCCTAATCGGAACACCAAGGTGTTGACAAAAGCGTTAGCGATGCTTTCAGCTGAATATCGCTGGCTTGTGCTGCTTCTGGACACTTGGTGAACCTGTCAATACTGTGGGGACGTAACGATGTCCTTTAAAAAGAGGACGGGGTCCAACGATATCAATGTGCACTTCCAGGGAACGGTTGCCGAGAAGTACAAATATTTGAGCAGGACTTTTGGTATTTTCCTTCTCTAACAAGTAAAACATGCCCGTGCCAAATTTTTCATATCAGTGTTCATTCCAAGCCATACGTAGCATTCAGTGACGAGTTTTGTGACGCTCTGATACGAGGATGGGCAAAAGAATGAAGATTGAATATTCTTCGCCTGAGTGTGAGCGGTATAAAAGGCCCCGGAGAACCGGTCGACATGTTGCACGTTGAGGTTAGAGTAATGCCGGGTAGCGGAAGATTTCAATGTGCACGCAGGCTGCAGTACTTCATCGTCAAGCTATGCTGATGCCAGCTGTTCTTCAGTCACTTGTGCAGATTGAATTCCTTCAACTCCGCTCAGTGCATCTGCCGGAATGGTCATTGCCCGCTTGACGTGCTGAATAAATATTCAGCACACTAGCTCAGCTCAGGTAAGCTAGCTGTGTGGTCTTCCTGGGCGCGTAGTTCATTCCTCCAGCGTTTAGTGCAAAATTAGTGGCTTATGGTCAGTGAACAATGGGAAACGACGGCCTTCCGGAAAATATCGAAGGTGTTCCATCACAAGATAAGACATATGCAAAAAGTTCTCGACCAAAGACACTGTAACACGTCACGGGACCGAACAACCTTTTTCGAGAAAAATCCGAGTTTTCCATATTTATCAATGAACTGCTGAAGAACTCCTCCAGAAGCCACACCAGAAGCTTCCGCCATAAGGCTTGTGGCGTAGTCGTGCTTCGGATGTGTTAATGGCGTTACTTCAGCTAATTGCGCTTTGATGTCAGCGACAGCTTGTTCTGTAACATCTGTCCAGGTCAGTGTTATGCGGCTGATTTCGTGTGAAACATTAGGTCTATAGCGGTTTAAGCGTTGTGGCACATGAAGGGATGAAACGCCCGCAGAAATTTACTAAATCGAAAAAACGTCGGAGTTGTAGGATCGAGTTTCGACGATGGTATATTATGAGGATTTGCACCTTGGCAGGACGGGGTTTGATGTCATCACTGTTTGCAATATGTTCAAAGAACTCCAGAGATGCTACACCAAACTGGCACTTCTCCTAGTTAATCACAAGACCAAGTTCTTGAAGACGGTTCGAAAGCAACCGGAGATGTTCTTTTTTTATGAGCTGGCTACCAGAATGTCGTCTACGTAAGCAAATACAATGGGCAGCCCACGGATGACTATGTCACTGAATCACTGGTACGTCTGCAAAATTCCAAAAGGAGTCATAATAGCAGTTTTGGCAATATCTTTATGAGCTATGGGAATCAGGTGATAAGGCTTTGCCAGATCAATTTCTTTAAAAAATTTCGCTATTTATAAGGGACTGTCGCTGCATTCAGGGCCCGATAATCTCCCCACGGACGCCAATCACAGCTTTTGTTTGGTACCGTATTAAAAGTGAAGACCATAGACTAGACGAAGGAACTTGCGATAGCAATCTCCAGCATATGTTTGAATTCGTTTTCGGCTAAGGTTAATTCTTCTGGTGCCAGGTCACGAGGTGATGCGTGACACGGCGGGCCTCTAGTGATGATGTGATTTCGACGCTATGACATACAGGCTTGGTCCAATCAGGTGAAGGGGAAAGAGATGGAAAGTCGTCCAGTAATGCCGCATAAGGATGTGGAGCCGTGTGGCGTACCGTGAACGCAAATGGCTCTATGGCGAAAACCTCGCCGGCCACTTTTTATCCATTTGTGGAACCCTGGATTTGTTTCTTTGCCATTTCGATTAAGGGACCATAGTTACCAAGAAGATCAGCAACTAGTATTTCGTGACTGACGGAAGAGGCTAGGAAAATCCACTTGAATGTTCTCCTAAGTCGAATATGATGAGTCACGGACCTGCGGCAGTTTGCGTCAGTTTGACTGCCGGTCACTGCTTGCAATTGCATGACTGGCCTGCAGTTTCTGACTAAATCACGGGAGCGTAGCACCCCTACCTCTGCTGCTGTGTCCACCAGCAACCACAGTCCGCTGTTGAGTCTTAAATAACTAACACGCGACTGGGAGACAGGCGGGAGTCACTTGTCACCGTTAGTGGTTCCTGGTGTTGTTTCCCTGGCAGTCACATGGCCGTGTGCAACACCGCCCAGATTGTCAAAAGCGTGGGTGATAAAAGCAAGGGGGTGGGTACTTAAAAAAAGGCCTAGTTGGCGACGGACGGTGGAAACGCACGGGTTAATTAGGGCAAGATTGGGCGAAGCGTTGTCCATCTCATGCGGTGAGGCTGCTCGCCACAAGGAATGTGGGCCACTGAATGTCGTCGCGAATTGCGTTGATGTCATCTTACATTCACGAGGAAGGCTCCGGTGTTGTCGAGCGGTTGTTCACGGTGCAACGTCTCTACACGCATGCAAGAAGTGTGAATCTCAGAATTTGTAGCACCTACTGAGAGCTGAGGAGGCGCTATTTCGCATAGCTTTTCTGCGATGGTGACCAGGGTGGATAGGTTCAAATCCAACGCTGTTGTCAACGCCATCAGAACCACGGGCGGTAAACGCTGAATAAACTGCCTGAGGAGCTGCGATGGATGGCGATCTCCGAGGTCGGTGGGTGAAAGGAACATTTGCAACCGCTTTCTCTCAGTAACTGCCGTGCGTACCAGGACTGCCTTCTTCGACGTGTCGTAAGGCGTCTGTCTAAGTGGCGCAGCTAGGATGTCGCACACTTCGAGCGCAAGTTCGTGTGACAGGGCGCCGAGTAAGTGGCAGTACCTTGCTTACTGTGATGCAACGTTAGCAAGCTGAACGCGGGCCTCTACTTGCATAAACCAAATGCCTGGATTTTCAGGCCAGAATGGAAGCACTGCGTGGGGGCCCAACGCCGTCACTCGGATGAGTCGGTCCTTGGTAGCGGTCGGGTGGAAACTTCTGCAACGTTCCGCTCCATGGTCCGGCGTCAACACTCTGCACTGTGACACAGAACACAAAGGATGCTGCTACAACGAGATGGAAAAATCAACTTCTCGTTCACCTGACAATTCGTGGCTCACACCCACTGTGGGGGATTGGCCAAGAATTGGTTGCGTAAAAAGTTAAAGCTTAGGAATGCGGCAGTATACACAGATTAAATGCGAAGTAAAGAGGTACTGGGGATCGTGATGTAATAGAGAACAAAAGTCCTGCAGATCCCACTCACTATACGGATCGGTGTCACGCGAAGCAGTCAACGAGGAAATCGCCTATGAGAAATTGCCCGGCATTCAGTGCAACTGTTACGAGTAGGATCAAGGTTTTTGTGCAAAGCGGACGCGCCCACTCACGAGTATGCTTAACATGGGCTTACCAGGAACGCCGAGAGCACTACGGCGACAGAATGGTAGCTCGTGGAACGATGGAACTTCGCAGGTCACCTTAGTCACGTTTCAAATGATTTTGTAAAGGACATTTACGTACTTCTTGTCACACTGTGCGCTCTCTTACCCACTGAAACACGCGCTAGCTCGAATACTCTACACATTGCGGATAAAAGAGAACATTAATGATATATGATACATTGACGTCAGATATCTTGCACAACGAAAATGAGGAAAAGCTGCAGCTTGTGAAAATTGCTCAAGGCTGCTACTCGCTTGCAGTTACTTCTTTACTTATTTATTCCACGGGAGGTACAAGGCCTACGATGCAGTTTTTCTTTAAGATCTGTTTCCACCGAAGCCAGCGGTGACGTTGGGAAGGCCACAGATGCCCCGCACAGGTACAGGTAATGTCTTTTACCGTTTCCTTTTTGTCATACAAAGACTCTTAGGTGAAAATGTACAGCAGGGAAACCAAGTGCTTTAAATTGGATATGACTGGAATAAACTAATTGCCGCTTTCAATGACTTTGTCCCAATTCCGAGCTGGCTTGCCTCAGTTATAAACTGAATGGGAAGCGACCATTCCCCATTGCTTGTCGTTTCGTACCAGTCAGAAACCGACTGAAGCGCAACTTCTTCCCGTTACGCCTGTTTGGGCACCAACAGGAAAAAAAAGACTAGCGTACTGGAAGCAGTTGAACTGACAGACATTAGTAGTTTAATATCTGATATATTCTAACAGAATAATGGGAACAAATAATTGAAGCATGAGGACAGCGAACATGCGAAATAACATTTCGTGCCTTACGCAAGCACCACATTGTACATGCATTGACAGCAGGAGGCTGCGTCAGGGAAAAACGAAAATCACCATTGCGCGGATTTTTTTTTTCGTTTGATAAGACAGTATGTCTTTCTTTTTTAACACGAACGGGCTTTATGCCGGGGTCCTTCCTCCACGACCCCATACGTCATCACCGTAACGGATATGAAGCAGTAAAGTAAACAAGTAATAACAATAAAGAAAAACACTACGAAAACTTCTGTTGATGCGCTGGGAATCAAACTCACAGCCCCCATGCCACGACGAAAGGTGCCTGGTGTTCTACCACTGCGCTAATGTTCGAGTATTTTTTCTTTATTGCCTCTTTGTACACAGCCGGTAAAAGAGCATACTTCGGTAGTCTATACAACAAAGAGACTCAGTCAAACTGGACAAAAATCATCTAGAATTCCTTGAGCGTTGCCAAGGGTACGACCCTGGACAACCACTCAGGTTGGCATTCCTTCGTTTTCTGATATTCAACAAATTGTAACATACATTCTCGAAAATATAGTCGCGCGGGCCTTGCATCAGGCTCACAATAAAACCCTGCCATGCGAGCTCGCCATAGGCAATGGAGGCCCGTTAACATAATTAAATCCAGCGGCAAGCCTTCTTCATCGTCAACTGGAAGAAATCTGATCCCATATGAATCTAAAGATAAATCCTTTTTTAAAGTTCTTTTTACATATAAGACAATCTGAACCCCAAGGTGTAAATGAACCACGATCTTCCAGAAATTTCTTCACAGATAAGGTCCCTATATGAAGTTTAAAACGGAATGGCTTTGCAGCAGGCGATACTTCCATTCTTTTCACCCGCTTAAGGACGTCCTGTCCTTGGCCTCCACTGCGCTAATGTTCGATGCTGTACGAACGCGCCTTGTTGTCTCTTCCCGCTCAGCACGAGCGCATCAACGCTCCCATTGCCTCAAATGGAGGCGCCATCCAGGGCAGACGGAGTAAACCAGCAGTGATTCGCTTCCGTTCCAGGCGCGTTCCAACGTTGCGTGGCAAAGATGAGCGCGTGCAGACCCGCGCGCGTAGCCGCGTTCGTAGAGCTTCGAGCGTATATGCGCCGATAGCGCAATGGGCACCAGTCAACTTTCTGCTTCGATCCCAGCCGCGGCGGTCGCATTTTCGATGGAGAAGAAAATGCCAGAGGCACGTGTACTGTGCGTTGTCAGTGCACGTTAAAGAACCCCAGGTGGTCTAAATTTCCAGAGCCCTCCACTACGGCCTTTCTCTCCTATCTCTTTCACTCCCTTTCCCCCACTCCCACGGACGCTTAGCCGTGCTCCCTACATGGGCTGCAGAAATTAGCGTCCTTTCCTAACGAAACCACAACCACCACCACCAACTTTCTGCGTGGGCGGTGTTTCCTCGCCGACCGCTCTTCGAGCTTGACGGGAACAAGAACACTACTGCGTTAGGCGCCAGAGCACGGAACCGACGTTGACGGGTTAATGTGGCACAAGTAAACACGGCTGATACCTTTGTCGCGCGGCATTTACTATAGCCTGCGCCCAGTTGTTAGGTAAACTACTTCAGTTACCACGAAAGGTTGGCCATGTTACGGAGGCGATGTGAGCGTGGGTTCATCCACGTCAAACGGTGCCGTACCAGCGAAATTCCGATAGCGATGGGCAAGTGCACAGTTCACCGCGATGTAGCAATAAACATTCAACGGCTTATGCGAAGATACATTTAACTTTCGTTTTATACCGATTCCTTTCACAGAGGGATCAGCCACCTTGTTTTTTTCTAGAAGAGACGAGTGGGTTCGTTGCCTGCGTCATTTGAAGCATTCTCAGATTGTTTTGGACGTTTCATATCTGTAAAAAATGCCACGTCAGTCCAACGCATGAGAAACGTTTTTCTCGCGACAACACGTGTGCTTGCGGATCCATTGTGTATAAACGACCTGCGCTGCTTTCCTTGGTGGCCATGGAAGCATTTCAAGGTGACTGTTGCACTGATGTTTAGGGCGCACGTTCTTAGCCTTGGAGCCAGAAGTCGTGCCAGTGGCTTGAGATGTTCACACCATGGCACGTTGCATTGTGAACAGTGCTTCTGACACGGCATTGTACAATGCGTATATTGGTTTTAGGGGCGAAGCTCCTTAGAGTGTGGGTCGTTCCCTCCTCCGTATGTATGTAACCACCTCTAGTTTAGTTTATGAATGGCTCAATAGATGGCGTTGTGTGTCCAGGCTGCTACCTCTAGTTTATGAACTGCAGCATAAACTTGACTCCCCGAGTGTGAGGTACATTTAAAACTCGATTTAACGAACTAACTTGGCCCCCAAATCAGTTAATAACGAAAATCACTAGGATTGTAGTCCCCTTTCGTCCGACCGAGGAGGAGGCCGAGAAGGCACATCGTCAGAAACTCAAGCAACGGTACGAAGAGATACACGACGCTTTGGAGAGGGGATCGTTCGTCTCGTTGGAAGAGTTTCTCGCCACCTTCGACGTTTTCGACGTTTTCGACGTTTCTCGAGACCTTCGATGATTTCCCCTCAGGAGCTTCGCCCACTCATCATCATTCACCCCGTGGATATGCTGTGATTTTTTTTACATTCCAGGTTCCTTGCTCTTAAATTTTACAGCAAAAAGAAAAAAAAAGAAAAGGAACAGAGCGCCGCGACGGCCATATCTGTGACTTCAAAATCATAGTAAAAATTCACGTGCGTATCTATCGCGTTGTTGGACGTGTACATAGAGTGGCGCTAATGCTTCTCTTCTTTAACTCTACAATGTGGCACTAGGCGCGGTGCTTGTAAAGTGGATTTTACGGAAATTGGAAAGAGTGTGCTTCCGATGAATCGTGATGCCTGTTGAAAATCGTGCCGCGCATGATTTGCGCTTACAATTATGGGCGCTCGACTGTATCAGCATCTATTTGTAAATGCAGCTCAGCCCGATGCAGTGCACTGAAGTTATGCTGCATTCGCAATCAAACAAGAGAGCTGCGTAGTAGGGGTTCTTGTACAAAACAACAGCCGCATAAAAGGAGTATAGCACATTACTTATATGCTTGACCAGAAAACCGCCCCTTGCGAGATAGGCAAAAAAGATGGCGTAGGTAGCTTTTACGTAATTTTTTCCGGACAATATGGGGGAGTTGGCCAGAATAAGTGAGCGCATTTGGCAAGACAGTACTTGCACTAACTGCCGGACTCCCTAATTTAATGGAGTTATCCGGCCATCATTGCATTCTGTATGTAGCGAACGAAGACAATTGTCGCTTTACGCTGGGGCACACTGCATTATGTGGAACTCTTGCACCATTTTTTTTTTAAGTATAAGGCGGAACTATGTGACGTTGAGCTAGTAACTTTTT
The DNA here is from genome assembly GCA_013339685.2 of Hyalomma asiaticum. NCBI lineage: Eukaryota > Metazoa > Arthropoda > Arachnida > Ixodida > Ixodidae > Hyalomma > Hyalomma asiaticum. The sequence goes on from CM023484.1 coordinate 1,727,253, forward strand.
GTGAGATCACATGTTTCTTGTAGTGACTGATCACCTTTTTGTTAACAGCGTGTAAATGCTATTGTTTTCAGCTGGTGAAATAAATGTCACGATTCTAATAAATGTCACGATTCGGCAGCAAGCTGCTGCCGCTCTATGCATTTGACTAAGATCAGGTTTTGCAGCCACCTAATGTAGTTATGAACTTGGTCGCATGTGACGATGACGAGCTAAGGCCCTTACGATGTTCTGCCGCCTTGAGTCTCAATCGTATTAAATAGTGATGTATATTGTACTATTCTGCCATGGTTCACAATCCCTGTTACGCGCGTGAGATTATTAGCAGCAGGACCATGTAACTGGAGCTAACAGCAGCGGGGGAAGACTGAGAGGAGTATACATGGGGCCAGCTGAGACCCGTCCAAGTTGTCTATGGCGGTTTTCCCAGTAGGGACTAGATGCCAGCTAAAGCCTCTTGAACTTTGTACAGTAGCGCCATGCCTTCAAGAGCTCCGCTCCCTCTCTTTTTCCTCCTTTACCCTATGCGAGGCGGATGCCATGTTACCATTGGCCGATACTGGTGTCATGTCAGAGCGCGCGCTGTGCCCGCCTCTTGACATTCGTGCTCCATTGCCATGTTTGCTTCAGGCCCCCGTGCTCAATGGTTGTTAGAACGCTGGCGACGCGCATGCCTCCCATGACAACGTGGGTGCTCATGCATGCCGGCAATGCTGTAAAACAGGTTTCATTCCAAAGGCGACGTCGCTTTTGATTAGCGAGGGCGGCTGCTGCGTCTTGAAATGTAGGAACATATCCAGCGAAAGAACAGCCTTTCGCGATACCATCTATTAAAAGCGGTGGGTTAAGAACAGAAAAGTCTGGCGAGCTGAATTCGAAGGTAGGATTTCATAGATAATAACGACGCAGTTATGCGAGGTAAGTTTGATTGTCTCGTATTATAAACGCCAAAGTATGCATGATTCGCTACTTCCTATAGCGTGGTAGGTATGTCACAGTTCATTGAGCTCGTCGCAAATGGACGTTGGAACACGTGCAGTCCCTTCGGAGCTTGTAGTGATTTCTTTTTCTTGTTGTCGTGGTGAATATCTCTATACGCAAAGCACCTACTGAATCGAATTCGTGTTCCGGTTCCTGCGCTATAGGACAGGGGCCGGACACTTCGACTAGTTTCGGTATTCGAAATAAAGCGTCCGCCATTGTTTTGGTAGGAAGCGAAAATTCAGCAACGTTTGTTTGTGTGGCCTTATCTTTGCAACCTACGCATGAATAAAGTAAAGTTATGCAATTATGTGTAGAAGTAAAATGTGTCGTCGGGTATTTTCTTTTTTTAACACCCTATATACTTATCCAGACGCTGCATTCGTTGCGCCGACGGGCGGCGCTTTCGCTCTTATCTCTTCTGCTGCCACTCCGTCCGTCTGCTTCTGCCGTTTTCACTGTGCACGTCTGGAATTTTTAAAGTGCCTTGTAGGTGAAAATTTCGGTGTTTGTGAGTACGACCGCGCTCAAAATGTCGGCGAAACAAGGAAAAGGACACGAGGCGTGCTGCGGTGCTTTTTGGTGCCACAACTTGGGCAGAAACAGCGCAGCAAAATTCCACTTCCCAGCGGACGAAAGGTATGCACACTTTTTGTTCGGTACGAAGAAACGAGGGCTATCCTTATCAAATCAGCTACAGGGCGAACCAAAAGATTGCTGTTCGCGCTTTACAGTGGGTTTTTTGTTTGGCACTGCTCATTTTACAGTATAATGTAGCAAGCATGTAAAGCTACTTGTGGACAGTTTCTCGTGAGCCGATTGATGCCAGCTGACTCGCCGACGGAAATTTCGCTTCTTGTTAGCGGTGGCTCTTAATTTCTTTTTCTTCGAGAACAAATCGTGCAAAGTATGTTCGCTGAATGCGCTTCTTCGACGAACTGGTTCGGCTTTAGATCCGACGACCAGTTCCTTGTTGCGACTCTACCACATATGAATGCTTAAGAAATAATCCCCCAAAATCATTTACGTAGCAGTGACTGCTTACATTCCGTGTAACGTGAAGTTCGTGTTACCTGCGCTAAGTCCATGCTGCGCTTTGCTTTTGAACCTTCGACACATTCTTTTCTCCCTTTTTCGCACTCTCTATATTAGTGTCGCTTTTACGTGTTGTTTATTGATTTCCATCCTGGTATTTGTTTCATTTTCTAGGTGAGACGTAGGGCGAAATTACGCCAAAAGGGCAGACCTCGAGGGACTCACACAGAAGCAACTGCACGACGGCTACTGCCTCTGTTCGGACCACTTCACCGAAAGTGCCTACGCGAACCCTGCCAAAACACTTTAGCGCATTTCGATGTCTGCGCAAACAGCATGCAAGGTATTGTCTTTGTGCAGACATTCATAGCTCACATTGTTGCGCTGTAATTCACTGCTGCGGACACGAATTTTGAGATCTTGTACTTGATGTGGTGAAGTTGCATAAGTACTAATAGTATTCGGTATTCTTGCCACGCATACTTTCATTAATTTCACGCATACTTTCATTATTCTTGCCACGCATACTTTCATTTTTTAATATCAAATGGGGAGGAAGAAGCTCCTAGAAAATTCAAATATTTTAATAAGTCAAGAAAGCACGCTGTGCCATAAGCAAGTGTACCAGCAAAGTTGAGGCGCTTTCACCGGTTTGTTAAGGCGTCTTCGAAACTCAAATGACAAATTACATCCAGCTAATTACAAAAGTAATAGTACAGCTCGGATTTGCCCTATGCTTCCAACATTATGCACGAAGCTGAGCTTATGAGCTCTATAAAATAAATGCTTTATATGATTCACGCATATTCCGGGAATGTCTTGAAAACCGGTCAGAGTAGGCTTGTTCTGAGCTATCTGCCCAGGCTGATTCATTAAATGCTGTAGATATGAGTTACTTTTGTAAACATTTTTTCCGTGTCCCGAAAGTACGCGTTCCGTAATACTTTTGCGCATGACCCTGTCCTAGCCCAGTTTCCAATGATTATTACCCATCGACACTTACCTATACTGCATTTTTTTCTCAATGGAAAGCTCTGTCTACAGGGTGTCATTTGCTGTTTGATGTTGTAGGATTGCGATACTCATGCCTAAACTGTGGTAGAATATATGGCATTACAAATTGCGAGGAATAAATGCAACGTACTGCTGTAAAATTCTGTAATGATGCCCAGTTAGCAATGCTACAGCTTTGGTCAGCGACGTATCGAGAAACATAGCCGAGTGTTATAACGTTAATATAATTTGCTCAGTATGTAATGGTACATTAGCACAAGATGAGTTATGTAGGAAGTTAGCTTGCTATAGAAGGTTATTTCCACTAGCAAGCTTCATAGAAAAAGGGGCTGGTAGTGTTGGGCTAAACGTGCAGGTCATCTGCTCAGCATGATCAGTTCATTATTCACAAACGTGTTACTATGAACCGTCGTTTCTGGAGAATTGTGTACAGCCAATAAACGTGGTGACCCCTGCAGCGATATTCTGTATACGATAAATTGTGTGAAGACTTCTCTCATGCTTGTGTAACCGATATAGAATGCGAACGTTTGTATTTATCATACGAGATTCACTGTTCTGTGCTATTGTGGCATCTATCGAGTTTTATCGTTTGCAATGCGTTGCTAATAAAATGAGTGAATAAACCACATTTTCTGACTACACCGTTTCCTTGCTCAAACAAAACTGTCACGCTTCAAGGCTTGCTGGCTCGTGCGCATTGAAACGAGAAATATTTACAAACAAATGTTTTGTGGCTTGGCTGAAAGTTCGAGAAAATAGCAAACGAAAGTTGTCGAAAGAAGACATGCAGCAGCAACGAAACCTGAAAAAAAAAAAAAAAGATTGCAAGTGGTCGCGCGCTCGTCGAGCGCATAGCAGACGACAAGCAGCTCGGCGCTTCCTCCTCTCTCATCAACAAAAGCGTTTCCATAGTAGCATCAGCAATTTTTTTATTGTTTTTTGGTTTCACAGTTTGGCCTACCAAACACCAGGGGACAAGCTGGCGCTAGTGGTGCTATTATCGTTTACCTGGGGGGTATACTAGCTGACCTAGCCCTTCTATAGGTTTGCTCAGGGCAGCTTACTATAACTCAAGAGCATGATCCTGACGTACGATTAAGGAATTTTGAACAACGAGCAGAGCGGGCCTCATAATTATATGATGGTTTTAGCAAGTAAAGAAGTCCAGTTTTTATAGGGGCTTTCATAGTCTGCTCCTCAGGGCCAAAATAAATTTCGCTGTCTGTCTATGGCGTTCATGTATGGCGCAGTTATTTTGACGAATCATGGAGCTAGTAAATTTTCAGGTTAAAGGAGGTTCTAGAATGTGACCTTGTCGCGGTGAACTTGTCCTCAGTTCCCCCCCCCCCTTCTCCTCTTCGTTTTGGAGCCGAGCTCCTCCAGCTAGCGTTGCTGCTGCGAAGAAGGATGGACGGAAGCCTTCCTGCTATCTGCCCGCCGTCGCGTTGTCGACTTGAAAGATGAGACCGGCCTTTCACACAAACACAACACCAGGCTTTATACACGAGACAGATAGTACATACATATTGACATACACATGGATGACTTAGCTTCGGTTAGTAGGGCATAGGTGAAGCCATCGGTTGGTAGGGCCTAGCGGTGGGACCGTCGCTCCAATTCGACAGAGCCGACCCCAGTGCGTAGCACCTCTCCAGCGACCTCAACCACCGCCCGGACTCGTACTAGATGTCCCCTCTAGTACTATCCGCGCCCGAACCCCAGTTGGGAGGACCTTGGTGGAACGATCGCTTCCATTCGACAGAGCCGACCCCAGTGCATCGCACTGCTCCTGCGACCGTAACCACCACCCGGAGTGGTGCTAGATGTACTCTCTAGCGCTATCCACTCCGTCCTCGCCAACCTTCGGGCTACCCTCCAACCTACTGCTTACCTTCAGCCTTTCCAACCTCCGCTTCCAGTCCTGCTTCCAGTCTCTGGCTTCCGATCTCCCTTGCCAGGCAAAAGGGGCCACCTTATATACACCGGTTGCTCCGCCCCTCAACCACTCACAACCAATCACAAACGGCGATTTACACCCCGACGCCGCTCTAACCAATGACAACCGTGAACAATACATTGGGTACGCTTGCTGCCCACCACGCTGCGGGGGAGGGAGTGAGGGCGCCAAACCAGCTGCACAATACAGCCTCACAATGGCCTCCTCCTTCCCCACCTGTTCACCGCGTTGATGCGCGTATTTTCCGGCGCCTGTTTGGCTACCTTGGCGTACCTATTCCCCGTCTCATTCCGACGACCCTTACACGCCCTTCCTAAGATTAGCGTAGCGCACTGATGCAGCTGCGCTAATTACACACAACAAAGGTTCGTCGGAATGGACATAAACCGCTGTAACCGGCGTTCACCAAAAAAATAATGAAACAAAAACACAAAAGCAAACTAACAGAATAAAAAGACCCCCACGCGGCTCGCATACTATCCATCGACAAACATTAATGGCATAGCCATTACGAAACGAGCCGCCGCGTTGATACAACGCACACTGCAATGATACAAACAAACAAACAACAAATAATGACTCTCCGAGTTCCTGCCGTCCCTGACACACAACCACACAACACTGCGCTGTTGCGCACACTCGGCCGTGCATGAATCCGTTGAGCAGTCTCAATGTCCACATGCCACGAGTGTCCACCGCGCGTCTAGTCCTCTCGTGCACCAAACCATCCTCGGAGAACCACTGCCGACTTCCTAGCACTGGTTAGGACCATAACACTACCAGGCAGTGTTACTGTTGAGATGCACGAATCCCAGAGGACTCACCGCTTGAGACGATGCCGCTTGCTTCCACAACGCCTTCCGAGGTGCCGGCCCGCCCTCGTCGTCAAGCCTTGCCTGCGCTGTTGGTGTAGTGTCCTCGTCGCCTCTCCTGGGCCGATGACTTGGTCGTTCTTAGCCCCAGGCTTCTTCACGGCAGGAGCTCGTTGTCTTGTCCGTCCCCGGAGGGGATTACCACCCGCAGTACGACGTTCTTCTGCGAATGCAGAGCACTCGCTGCGTCGTTGTTGCGATCCTGTCGACTGCGCCAGTAAATTTTCAGGTTAAAGGAGGTTCTAGAATGTGACCTTGTCGCGGTGAACTTGTCCTCAGTTCCCCCCCCCCCTTCTCCTCTTCGTTTTGGAGCCGAGCTGCTCCAGCTAGCGTTGCTGCTGCGAAGAAGGATGGACGGAAGCCTTCCTGCTATCTGCCCGCCGTCGCGTTGTCGACTTGAAAGATGAGACCGGCCTTTCACACAACACAACACCAGGCTTTATACACGAGACAGATAGTACATACATATTGACATACACATGGATGACTTAGCTTCGGTTAGTAGGGCATAGGTGAAGCCATCGGTTGGTAGGGCCTAGCGGTGGGACCGTCGCTCCAATTCGACAGAGCCGACCCCAGTGCGTAGCACCTCTCCAGCGACCTCAACCACCGCCCGGACTCGTACTAGATGTCCCCTCTAGTACTATCCGCGCCCGAACCCCAGTTGGGAGGACCTTGGTGGAACGATCGCTTCCATTCGACAGAGCCGACCCCAGTGCATCGCACTGCTCCTGCGACCGTAACCACCACCCGGAGTGGTGCTAGATGTACTCTCTAGCGCTATCCACTCCGTCCTCGCCAACCTTCGGGCTACCCTCCAACCTACTGCTTACCTTCAGCCTTTCCAACCTCCGCTTCCAGTCCTGCTTCCAGTCTCTGGCTTCCGATCTCCCTTGCCAGGCAAAAGGGGCCACCTTATATACACCGGTTGCTCCGCCCCTCAACCACTCACAACCAATCACAAACGGCGATTTACACCCCGACGCCGCTCTAACCAATGACAACCGTGAACAATACATTGGGTACGCTTGCTGCCCACCACGCTGCGGGGGAGGGAGTGAGGGCGCCAAACCAGCTGCACAATACAGCCTCACAATGGCCTCCTCCTTCCCCACCTGTTCACCGCGTGGATGCGCGTATTTTCCGGCGCCTGTTTGGCTACCTTGGCGTACCTATTCCCCGTCTCATTCCGACGACCCTTACAGAGCTTGTTCATTAACATCAAAAGTTTGCAAAACCAGAACCTGTTTTCACTAAGTGCGCATTGTGCAGAGCAAATGTCGTTGTTTGCACTTCTGCCGCTGATGGTAAGACGGTGGACTTGCGATGTAGAGTAAACATGTCAACCGTCCCTTCCCAACCTGCTTAACGAGCTCCTTCCTTGACGAACAGCCTTACAGGCATTGAAGGAGTACTTTCTACGTGCTACTTCGCGTGAAGAAATAACAGCAATACTGGAGCTGTCGAGAAAAGATATGCGTGTCTTGGCCCGCCCGCTCGTCGTGACTGTAATCCATTTTGGGCATTCGGTGCTTCGTTCGTAAGTATCATGGTAATAATACGGATCGTACGTTAGGTGTGAAAGGCGGTCCTTACTAAAGATTTTTGAAAACATCTTTGTTGTATCCTGTACATAGTTCTGGCAGTTTCGGTTTAGTGTTTAGGTTGGCAACACTGTGTCCTTGTGCTTGTATATATTTGTGGAACGTCTATTAAAACGGAGAGTATGCAACCGCTACCCGTGAGTGCGAGTCACTTCACCCATCACAACAATGGCGACGAGGATGGGATCCCTGTCGAGCAGGGTACTTCTCTCATTGGCTTGGATGGTATTAAGGCCTTGAAGCTGCGCATTGAAGGCTCTGAGCTGCAGTGTTTTCAAACCAGCACGGTACCGAACGCCGAAGTAGCTCGGACATATCCGATAGAGCCATCTAAGCAGCTGCCATCAGCACTTCAGCGGCAGTTTTGCTCGCTCTTCACAAATGAGCTGGGCCTTGCAAAAGGTTTTGTTCACAGGATTAAGACACGTGCGGGTGTTCAGCCAGTAGCATCAAAACTTCGCCGGATTCCTTTCATGTTACGACCACGCGTGTCTTCCGAACTGCAGCGCTTGGAAAGCTTGGACATGATTGAACGTATCGATGCGTCAGAATGGGTGTCCCCTATTGTAGTCATTCAGAAGAAAGATGGAAGTATTAGGCTTTGTGTAGATTTACGCGAACCTAACAAGGCCATCGTTCCGGACAGCTTTCCGCTGCCTCACATGGATGAGCTGCTTCATGCCTTGGTGGGTGCCACGCACTTTTCTAAACTCGACTTAGCGTCTGCCTACCACCAAGTTCCCCTGCATCCTGAGAGCAGGGACTTGACAGCTTTTATCACACATGAAGGACTGTACCGGTTCAAACGCGTTTGTTTTGGGCTAGCCTCAGCACCTGCTGCTTTCCAGAGTATGATGTCTCGAATCCTTCGCAATTGTCCGGGTGTCCTCTTTTACATTGACGATGTCATTATTTTTGGTAAATCAGCTGAGGAGCACCTGAAGAACTTGGAGGCAGTGTTACAGCGTATCAAAGACGCAGGTCTGAAGCTCAACAGCAAATGTGTGTTTGGAGTTCAGGAGCTCGAATTCTTGGGCCACAAGGTGACACCTTGCGGTATTTCGCCGCTCCCAGGGAAAGTGGACGCAATTGGGGAAACCCCAGTTCCAAGAAATGCCGCTGAACTCCGCTCCTTTCTTGGGTTGGTGGAATACTACGCCAAGTTTGTGCCACACTTGGCCGAGATGGTTCTTAGGAAAGGCGAAACCGTCACCTGGTCTGTTGAGGTGGATAACAGTTTCCGCGCGGTAAAGGCGGTATTATCTTCAGATCTGGTCTTGCACATGTTTGATCCTGCGCTTCCAATCATCATTTCCACTGATGCATCCGAATGTGGTCTAGGAGCAGTCCTCCAGCAGCACGCCGGTAATAAGCTTCGTACTGTTGCTTTTGCATCACGCACGCTATCTCCGGCTGAAAGAAAGTACGCAGTGGGTGAGAAGGAAGCACTTGCATGCATTTGGGCATGCGAACATTGGCATGCATACCTGTGGGGACGGAGCTTCACTCTCCGAACAGACCATCAGGCCCTCGTTTCGCTTCTGTCTTCGCAGGGCTCAGGCCGACGCCCTCTTAGGATTGCACGTTGGTGCACAAGGCTACTACGGTACAATTTCACGGTGGAGTACCAGAAAGGCTCATCTAACACAGTAGCCGATGCTCTTTCGCGGTTACCCGTTCATATGGCAGATGGAGAGCTGACTTTTGAGGAAGAAATTGTTTCCATGGTTCAACCAACTTGCCTGACCAAAGAGCAGTTTGAACAAGCGGTTCTTGCTGACGCCACTCTTCAAAAGGTGAAGGCGTTTGTAAATGGGTCTTGGCCCTCACACAGAGACTTGCCGGAAGGTCTGGAACCATATTTCAGAGTTCGAGACGAACTGTCAGTGGTGAGCGAATTGTTGTTGCGTGCAGAGAGGCTTGTAGTTCCATCATCTCTCGTGGCTCAACAGGTGGCAACAGCACATGAAACTCACCAGGGTATCGGACGCACCAAAGCCAGACTTAGGGAACAATTTTGGTGGCCCCGCATGGACGTTCACGTGGAAGAAGCAGTCCACAATTGTAGCATCTGTCAAGCAGCAGATAAATCGGCAAAGACGTCGCCTGCCCCGCTGCAACCTGTCGAGCTACCAGAGAGACCATGGCAGAAACTTGCAATAGATATCGTTGGTCCCCTGGAGAGGGCGCCTCCAGATTGCAGATTTGTGCTGACACTCGTAGACTACTTCTCAAAATGGCCAGAAGTACAGTTTTCAAGGGAAATTTCTACAAGAACCGTGACAGAGTTCCTGCTCAACGTATTTGCCCGGGAAGGCTATCCTGAAGAGATAGTCTGTGATAATGGGCCCCAGTTCACGTCAAAGGAATTTGTCAACTTCTTACAAGAACGAGTGATCCGTCTGTCGCATTCATCTGTTTATTACCCGCAGGCAAACGGACAGATCGAGCGCTTCAACCGCACGTTCAAGACTTACCTACAACTGGCCCGTCTAGAACAACGTCCGCTGCGAACTGCTGTACGGGATTACCTCGCCGCATACAGGTGTACACCACACGCCACAACAGGAGTGGCTCCTGCGGTACTTTTACATGGAAGGCTGCCAAGAACGAAGCTTGACATCTTCGGCTTATCTCCTGAGTCCTTCGCAAAGGCACCCTACCAGGAACTGGCCAGGCTGAGGCAACGTGTCAAGCGCAGGCAAGAGTACAGCAAAGCCTACACCGACAGGAGGCGAGCGGCAAAACCGACAACAGTGGCAGTAGGAGACATGGTGCGGGTGAAGAAACCATCGGTTTCATTCAAGGTTGACATCTCTTTCTCGAAGCCAAGAAAAGTCATCGAGAAATGCGGTCCAGCATCCTTCATTCTCGACGACGGCAAAACATGGAACGCGGCCAAGCTGTGCAAGGTGCCTGCTCGGCGCCCTGGCGACAATGGCCTTCAGCACCATTCTGCAGGGCGTGAATCTTCGATAAATCATCATCCCGTTGATGCGACGCTTCTTTCTGCAACATGGCAACCAGTGTCCGCCGAGGCAAGTGTTCCCGCAGCGAAACCTGTGCCTAGTGCAGACTGCGATTCCAGGTCGCCAACAAGATCAGCCGCCGGACAGTTTCCGGCTTCAGAAACTGTTTCACGCCCGCCCGTGAACACTACAGAAGAACCTGTGGTGTCGTGCCCACCTGGTCGTCGCATTCAGCCGCACAGAGACAGACGGCGACCGGACAGATATGGTTATTAATTGTGAATGTATAAATATTCCTTAGTTGGTGGACCAATTACCTAATGCATTCAATATTTTTGGCATGTGTATAGATAATTTTGTGTATATATGGATGTGTATTTCTTGCTGTGTATTTCTCGTTCCATATATAAACTGTGCGCGATTAACCTATACTAACGTACTAACACCTTCCCAAAATAAAAAAAAATAAAAAAATAAATGAGGGAGGGAAAAATGTTGTATCCTGTACATAGTTCTGGCAGTTTCGGTTTAGTGTTTAGGTTGGCAACACTGTGTCCTTGTGCTTGTATATATTTGTGGAACGTCTATTAAAACGGAGAGTATGCAACCGCTACCCGTGAGTGCGAGTCACTTCACCCATCACAACAATCTTTTAATATTCCATTTTCTTACATCACACGCACGTCTCCGAAGGCTACTGAATTGACTGACTTTTCCCGTTTCTTTTTTTTTTGTCTTTCTTTTTGCGCATACTGCAGCGCTTCTAAAATACGCGGGCCCCGCCACTGTGGTCTAGTGGCTATGGTGCTCGGCTGCTGATCCGAGGGTCGCGGGATCGAATCCCGACCGCGGCGGCTGCATTTCGATGGAGGCGAAATGTTGAGGCCCGTGTGCTGTGCGATGTCAGTGCACGTTAAAGAACCCCGGGTGGTCAAAATTTCCGGAGACCGCCACTACGGCGTCTCTCATAATCAGAGCTGGTTAATCATCGTACCCCACAAATCATCATCTAAAATGCGCGTGTTCCCCATGGGACGTACTTGCGGTAGCTTAATAATTTCAACGTTGTTAGACCTTGCCTATAAAAGGTTCCACGAAATCAAGCACAGATTGTATCTTAACAAATTCACGAACACCTTGCCGCTGCTTAAACTCAGGCATACATGTTATGGTGTTGCAAGTCATCGTGCGCATTGAACTGGAGACTACAAATATCAGACATATATGCCCTCGTGTTTGAAAATAAATTGCAAACTTGCAGCTCAGATGGCTGAACAGAAATGAAAAAAATGTTTATTCGTGTCATTTTCTGCTCCATCGGGTCATCAGTTCTAACAATGGGGGTGCGTTTGCAAATTGAGGTATTCTTCCTTCCTTTTTTTTTTTTTTGTCGAAAGTGTACAGGTGCCACTCGATGTATGTATAACTCAATCCCCAATACGCTGGCCCCTATTCCTGTTGACTTTGGTGATCTAAAAAATTGTGCTTGTTCTTATCGTCTATATGTTTGTGAGATTTTAACAAAGATCGTTCCGTAGACCATACAAGTTTTTTAACACCCAAACACATCGTCACAGTGGCCACTGCTGCTACATCCTGCTAGCCTTCGTGCAACTTACCTGATATGAGCGGTGAACTTACCTCACAAAGCCAAAGCGGAGTATTTGGCATGCTACTTGCTGTAGATCGCAACGTCATCTGAAGGCTCAGACGTATTTTGCAACGACTCTAGACAAGACATGGAGGTAAGGTTCTCACAAAAGTTCTTCAAGCACAGCTCTCAGAATTCGCGATGGCCAACGTTAAGCTCGTTTACACTCTTTGGGAAATAGCTATGAAAACAAAAAAGAAAGAAGTAGACTTAATAAATTTAATAACTCATCAGAGACAAGGTGTACGCAGCAGGCGCATATGCAACCCAGACAGCGGGCGCAAATGGTCAAAACGCTTCACATACAGCGTTTATCTGCGCGCACAGTGACTCTACGAAATGTCGCATGATGCGCGCTGGAGCAGGGCAGGAGCGCCACGGTGGGGGAGGGAGCACGTAGGGAGGAGAACCAAGGAGGAACACGAGCGGTTACGAGTGTCGCTGCTTTACAAATTTCTGGGCACTTCAAGCTGCACTGGTACCAAGTGGGACGCACTGGCAACTTGTCCCTCTGGTAATTCTGCTACCAACCATTTTAAGTGGTCCCAGTTGTTAACACTTGCAACATTTTCACCTGGGCTGTTAAAGCAGTAACTGCACTTTAAATTTAGCGTCAGCGCGAAGTCTTCCTACGGTGTTTTTTAGAAGGGCTTATTTGGCATGGTCATGGAGTTCTACATGCTGGTTTCCCAGTGTAACAGGCCTCTATCGGTAGGGCGCCCTACCAGCGTATTGTGTGCCTTAGTCCTTGAGCCCCACCGTGAAGCCCAGCGGAGCGCGGCATCTCAGTAACCGGGCTCTGTCTGCGCACAGTTGTCACAAGCCATCGTAGTACGAGCGTGATCTTTCGAACGCCTGTTGCGCTGAATACTTGGGCTTCCAAGCAAGCACCTTCTCGGCTTCCGACTTGTCGAAGACAGTTCCGCTGTATATGTACCGCACGTCTGAAGGTCTTGGTAGAACGGCGGAACGGAGGCTGGGAAACAACAACGCGAGCATCTGGGCACCGGCTGTGATGCACACGGCGAAAGTCAAAGCCAATGGGTAGGGCACTACCATGTTGATCATATGAATACCGTGTCCTGCTACCAATGGCTCCACGAGCGCGACGCTATCGGTGGGCGTGTCATCGGCGGCAACGATGCAGCGGCCGGAGAGCGTGGGGTCCTCGCACAGGGCATCCATTGCGCGAATGTGGACGGACGCCGCGTTGCCCGCGTAGATTGCCTGCACAAGAATAAATGTGAGTCAGGTGAAAATGCTACTCATGTGAATCTCTCTTTTTATTTTTGTTTAATTACTAGCAGAGTTAGCCTCGGGAAGGTAATTACGTAAATGAAGATAAAATGAACAATTACAATACAGTCAAAACGCACACGCACCGCGACGAGTGCAATAACAACAGCAGCTAAAGTGCTGGGTATTTCAAGCGTAGAAAAAGTAGTAATAGTAACACCGTAAAGACGCATTTAAATGATTAACAGACACTTGTTCAAAAAATTTTGTAACTATCACCTTGAAGGCATTTAAAGGGGAGAGATTCTAGGGTGTAACATGCAGTAATACTCATTCTTCTTTTATGAATGTACACCTACAATTGATGTTACCTATGCCTCCGCTGTCGTCATTGTCTGATCCATTAGATTGTATCTAACAAATAACAAAATGGCACTAGCCCAAACAAGAGTGTTACTGCGGCACTTCAGCCACTGTGTGGCTGAACGGCACTTCCGCCACCATTTTCAGCCACCATGTGTGCTGAAAATAGCGGGCCAAAACACTATCTCTGGGTGACAAAGGCACGCGACTTGCTTAAATATTTGATAATCGAATAAGGAGAAGAAACCAGTAGGCCCACCAGATATTCCACTTAAAAGTGTCGTTTCATGTTACAGCTGAATCAATTTCGTAAGCATGCTTTGAGAGATAATTTTAAAGCGAACACCTTAATTTAGACTGTTTTATGAATTCCGAAGAAGAGTAATTTTGGCCTGCCAACTTTTGCCTTGATTTCTAATGCATGGACATTGGCGTCCACTAAGGCTGTGACAGCTGCAATATTTCTTACGAGTGTAGCTGCGAGACGCTGGACGCAGTCTAATTTGCGAAGATTTATTGCCGTTTGAGGGTACAAAATTACGTGAGCATATTCTGTAGGTCTTGTTATTAAATTCTCTGTCCCGCTTTTCTCTCATTTCAGGTATACCATAGCGTGAGAGTATCTATAAATATCTACTAGCACTTTTGCATGTAACCGCTAGGTGTGTTCCACCTGAGCACTTCAGCGAATACAAGTACACCTAACTAAGCAATATAAGTTGTCTAGGGGGGTAACCTTCGTTTCAAAATTCAGAAAAGTTTGTACGTCAACGTCGTCGTCCGAATATTGATATTTGGTAGTGCACATATCTGGTCGCTTGCGTTGCGATGCACATTGCTTGTTTCGCTATCCTGTCGAAAACCCGGAAGACGATGATGAAATCACAGTTAACTGTATCTTCTCAGTGTCCGACTTGGCTAACCTTTGCGAGGAACAGAATCGCGACCCCTCCTTGCGAGTAATCACCGAAGGCATAAAAGCATCACCCAGTGATATGCGTCCGTCATACGAATTCTCATCCAGAATGGCATCCTGTAACGCCATAATTTCGGCCCCGAAGGACCTGACCTAGTCGTAGTTGTACCTAGACACCTATGCCGGAGCACACTCAACGAACTTCATGACGCCCTTACTGCAGAACACCTCGTTGTATCCCGCACATACGACCGTGTTCGCCACCGTTTCTTTTGGCTGGTACTTGCACGCTCTGTCGGCCGTTACGTGGCTGCCTGCGAGTTGTGACAGCGTCGCAAACGGCCTCCGCTTCCACCTGCCGGTCACGTGCAGTCGATGGACATCCCCACAGAACCCTTCTTTCGCTTCGTACTCGGCCTTCTAGGCCCTTTCCCAGCACCAGCCTCCGGCAACAGCTGGGTAGAGGTGGCGACAGACTAGGCCACGCGGCGTGCGATCACTGGCGCACTAATGACCGGTCGTGCCACTGTTGTTGTGGATTTCCTACTACGTGACGTGATCTTCCTTCACGGTGCTCCGCAACAGCTACTTAGTGGCCGTGGCTGTTACCTTTTCTCCCTGGTAATCGCCGGCATCCCCCGTTCTTGTTCCAGTCAACATGAACTGACCACTTCACACCACACACAGACCAACGGCCTCACCGAATGCTTAAATCGCACCCTTACAGATACGCTAGCTATGTACGTCTCAGACGATCATCGCGACTGGGACGTGGTGCTTCCTTTTTACATATTTGCGTACGACTCCTCTCGTCATGATACTGCTGGATTTTCGCCATTTTACATGTTGTACGGACGAGAGCCGGTGTTGCCTCTAGATACCATGCTACCTCCATAGGCCACTGCTACCACTGAAGATGCCCATGAAGACATTGCACGCGCAGATCACGCTCGCCAGCTTGCCCGTGTTCGGCTTACGGCGTCGCAAACCACTCAGGAGCGTCGCTACGATGCTAGACATCGCGAGCTATATTTTTCGCCAAGTGAACCTGTGCTCCCGTGGACTCCATGCCGCTGTGTTGGACTACCCGAAATACTCCTTTCCCGATATGCTGGACCGTACCGCGTGTTGCGCCAAGTGACTCCTGCCACCTACGAATTCCTCCCGTCTCGTCCACAATGGCCAATCCCAACTCATCCAGACGTCTTCCATATCTCACGGCTGAAGCCTTACAATTTTTTGACGACACCTTTTAACCGCTCCGAGACGGAGACTCTGCCTCCGGAAGTCATGCTATGGCACGTACGCGAATACAAGCTGCGTTTCATGGTTGGGCCAGAGAAGGAGAGGACGAAGTGATGACCGAACGAGGGCTTTTCTTGTTGTACACGTTTAGGGTAGTGCTTGTACATACAGCTGTATATATAGCCTTGTTTCTTGGTAACAATATAATGCGCGCTTTTCCCATCATTCTACGGCACGTACCATAAACTGGTAGAGAAATTTGTAGCCCTACAGACACCTATCCTCGAAAAGTACAATCTGAGGGGTGCTCGTACGCTATCATCACCACCACATACAAATATGAGCCACGTGGCACGAGGTTCGCACAGGGAAGCGCTTCCGGAAAGGCCTTGAGAGAGCAGCACTTGTAGAGTAAATGTCCAGTTTCTTTCCTCTCTGGGCATCTGTGCCGTCTCAGAAAGCCTCAGCATGCTACTGGCTCCAAAGCTACGTCCTTGAGCCCACGTTTGGCGCCCGACGTGAGCCCACGCCCAGAAGCATTGGCTTCTGCTTGCTCGGAGGCTTTCGGTTGCAGGTCCAAAGCCTTGTGGCACCGCATCGATGTGGCAGCTCAAGACAGGGACAAAGGAGCGTAAATGAGGACGCGAATAGCAGTGCGTCTCAAGTTCTGCTTTGTGTAGAGGACATACGGGCAGCGTTGCCGCTGGTGGCAGTATCGAGGCTACTGGGCCAGGACTTTATTCTACGAGGAAATGCAAAGACGTAGCCAACGCCAAATTAACTGTACTGCCCCCCAGTTTCTTCCGGGCATCCTACCCGTCCATGGCACTCATGGCTCGGCCTCGTTGCTCAGTAATCCCACACAAGCCTTCAAGGCTCTGGACACTTTCGAGGAAAGCCCATTTGAGGATGCGCAAAAACGGGACATCGTGGACACGCTGGCGCCGTTGCCATTTATTTTCACGGAAAATCCAGGCCATATTACCGTGGTGCTTTAACACATCGACACACAAGACGCGCAGCCTTGGCGCTAGAATGCAATGTCACTCAGCATGCACAAGCGTGCCTCTCCTAGTGGTTGCTCTCCAGAAGATCACAGACGCCAGGGTGGTGAAAGAGTCCCATAACGCTTAGGCTTCTATCGTTGTAAAGGCAGACGAAATATGACACAGCGCAATTATGCGTGTCATCGCGTAATTCTGCGTTAGCACGCAGAAATTATGCTATGTCATCATTTACACGAGTCATCACCGTCTACATGACTCGAAAGTTTGGGTTCCTTATCCCTTTATCTCAACTGAGCCCATTCGGCCTTGTCTAGTGCTTCACTGCACGTTATTCCTCTTGAGGATTTCTGGATACTTCAATGGAGCCCGCTTACACCACCAAAATAGGATTCGCTTGTTAGAAAGGGCTCTGCAAATTTGTATGCATGCCATTTGGCATAACTGGCAAGCCGAGTTCATTCGAACTTACTGCGGAGGTCAGCGCGCTCGGGATCTACCACAGATAACGAGGCTTAGATAATAGCTGTAGATCTAGCTAGCCGAGCACCTGCACCCATGACGACGTCTTGGTCGTCCTCCCTTTTCTCGCTTGCTGACCCGCCTCCGACTGCGCCTAGTTCCCATCTACACCGATCGCCACGGAGGTGATACCGGCAGGCTAGCTGGTCACCTCGTATAGCTAACTCACAAACCTTAACTCACAAACCTTTAAAAAGAACCACAGGCATGTCCTCAACTCTCCGCGCAGAAAACTCATCAGCGTGCAGGCCACCGCCTTTCGTCGAATTCGAACCAGCTACCTTCTCACCGCCCAGCTGAACTCCATTATTATGAGGCGTGATGCACACAAGATTTCTCGCGCTGCGACCGCAATGAAATAGCCAAACAAAGATGTAAGATCTGGGAATGCGAAGACTTTCCTCTGCACAGGGAGTTTCTGCCAACTTCGCCCAAGGAACCTTCGAGCATCTTAATGCGATCACACGAGGAGAGTACACAGTCACCTCCTTTAACCAGGGCAAGCAAAGTTGCCGCACAAGCGGCCGCGCATCCAGTCTTAGCAAAATTTTACTGAACAAATTTGTTTCTTCCTTCCTCAATATTCATGGTATCTTTTCATGAAGAGTAGTGCCAATTCGCAATGGAATATAATCGCTATGTGCTATCATCGTGCAATATTCTTGAACACCCGGAGCACAACGATGGCAATTTTAACGAATTGCCATCGTTGATCAGAAAATTCAGAAGGCTACGTAGAATGCCCAAGAAAAGACTTGCTCCATTCTATCGCGAAATATCGGCAGCTTTCTCCTGATCAAGCGAACCTTAGCGCAATCACGAGATACCGTGGCCAGTATGACGTCAAGAGATCGAAGCATTTTGCGGGAACGATTGAGCCTTACCGCCTTTCCATCCCCCGCATCGCAGAGTTTACCCTTTCGCTGAATCAACTAACGCGCAATAGCGGTAAATGCGCTTGGGTTGAACTTCGGCAAAAACCGGTTAGAGCTCTGACCACCGCTATATCCGACAACAGTGCAAAATCTCTCCAACTATAGCCGTTTAGGTCGCAAACATGCGCTAGCTATCACAGTCTATGTCTAGCAGACGGAGTTAGCGAATTAAGACCAATTGGGTCCCCAACTAGCCCTCTACGATACTCAGAATATGATTACTCCGTGACTGAGCGCGAATGTCGGGCGATCGCATATGCTCTAAATCAATCTGACATATGCACTTGGATGGTACCTCTCTTACGGCCTGAACAGGCCATGCGCTAACGCGGCTCCAGATTTTACGCAATCCAATAGGCATTTTTGCTCGACGGATATTGACGTCCCGCAGATACTATTGCCATCGAATATCCTCCTCGCGCGCTAAACACACATCCTGATGCATTCCCTCGTGCGGATTTGGCGGAGCCCTCTTCCTCCCAGGAGACAACTTCTTCGCTTGATGCCGTTTGACACAGACCCGCGAACGTAGACCTTTGTTAGCAAGAAGAGTCTTCTCGCGACGCAACTTACAGGAGGCCTGCTGAAGCGTCTGCCATCGGCGAATTCGATTCTTATGTACTCCCTACACTCTTAGCACGGTAACCTTCAGTTTATTTTATAGGTGCACAAAAATGTGAAAAAGGTTAAAAGCACTTTAACCTTTATAAAGGAGCATATTTTCACATTTTTGTGCACCTATAAAATAAACTAAAGGTTACCGTGCTAAGAGTGTACAGATGGTCTTCTTCTTCGCTATATACGCCTGAAGCTGAACAGGATGTCGGTAACTCCCACGTCCGCTTCCTTCCACGATTCTCGGGTCGAGTTCATTCGTTGCTTTTATGACCGGCCTGACACGTGTTAGTCCTACCGACAAGATCTATGATGCGTTATCTGTCAGACTTCTACATGGCGAAGTATGCGACATGGTGCCTTCGAATTACGCGCGAAGGAGTTCCGTTTACGAAAAACCCAAAACCACGTGGTGGTCCGCCACCTGGTTCGGTGCCGCCAATCCTTAGTCGGAGCCCATGGCAAGTCGCCACCTGCGTTGTGATGGTTCCTTCCCCCTGTGCTCCGCAGGAAACCGTCGCTATTTATTGGTGTTTACTGATCTCCTCACGCTGTCTATTGCGCTGTGCCCTTTACGTACACACCGCAGAAAATTTGGCACTACCTCCTGAATGCCGCCTCGAGTTTCGTTTTCCCGCCCGAACTGATAATCGACAGCGCCACTTCACGATTAGCACATTCGCGCAGGCGTGTTTCATCTGGCACCGTGCGTAAAAACTCATAACCATAACACATCTTGGCGCTGAAATATCTGCTCATCTTCTAAAAAACGCGAAGCAATTTCGAATACACAATTGCTTCGGAAGTGTTTCAAGAAACACTGATTCCTACGACCCACAATGTCTTTACTTCCATTTATCTCCGAGGTAGCATCTAACGATGAATATCAGCCATTACGGATGTCATCTCATTGCTTCGCTGCCGATTACAGGTTCCTTAAAAATAGATAATCGGCCCGACGCTTAATTGCTCAACTTGGTTTCATATCCACGATAACTTGACGAATTGCGAACGTGCACCGGGGCTGCTCAAGACTTACGTGCTCCATGTTGCTCACGCTTACGATCGTTCACTAGTTCCTCCTGTTATTTCTCATGCTAGATTTTACATGGAGGCTTCAGTGACTATCTAAGGCGTCACGATTAAATGTCATCTTTTCTTTGGCAGCAACTGCATAATTTGTTAACAACTGTTCTTCATGCTGCTTTATTGTCACGTGGTCGTGACGCACGCTACACTCAAGACGAGGCACGCAGAACTCAAGACGATGTCAGGCGAACTGTTTATTGGGCGACCTTATGCCCAGCAAAACAAAGCCACTGACAATGCACAGTAATAGCGGCGTGAACAGTTGTCGGTCGACGGCAAGAGAGACAAACGTCTAAATGCGCCGGCTTTTACACAGACGTCATAACACATTCTCCCATTGTCTCTGTAATTCTAGAAGACACTCAAATGTGCGCGTCAGTCGTACAAAGTTTCAAAAACGGTCAACGCGGTTCCCGAAGCGACATGCAAGATAAACGCGGCCTGCTCTGCGCGTAACTTTGAAACTTTGAAAGTTTGTTCATTCCAACATTCCATCATTTGGGATGCTGATGGTAGAGGTCAAAAAGCCTCTTCACGGGCTTGACTAGGACCACGGCCCGTTACAAAATGGCAGGGATAGGCAAGGGCACAGGACAATACAAAATGTGCGGAGTGAGAGAACAACATATCTTGTTTAAATTTCATCAGACATTTCAATAGAAAGCGATAACGGCACTCCCGGCAGTCAACCGAAACAAGCGCGCGTGTCTGAGGAAAGTGATAACGGCTTTCCACTTAAACAAACCAAAGCAACATACGTGTCAATATTGATAAGCTGTAATAGCTTGCTCACATTCAACATACCAACTTGACTACGCCTTGCGGCCATGAAGCACTTGACAATAAGTGGATCGCACTCATTTGTCGGATACACCGCTAGGAAAATACTTCTTGCCACTTACCGAAAATTTCTCGCCCAGTCTGAGCATGATGTTGCACGCCCTCTTGGACCACATGATCATGCTTGGTATGAGAGTGTTATCCAGCTCTCCATACAAAGGCAGCATCCGAATGACGAAAGTATGCAGCCGATGTAGCCCTGAAAATATTTCCCGCTTAGTCTCGTGACCATTCAAAGGCTCGGGATGAAAGACTTATAAACGCAATTTATTAGATTCGGAGCATCTCTTGCTCGCGAGTATGTCACGCGTCCGGCGTCAGCACTCACACTACGCATGCGCGACTCTCCTCTCCCTTCACTCTCTCCAACAGCTGCTGCAATAAATGAAGCGCGTAGAGAGCGCGCGCGCATGGCGTTCCCTTCCCTCTCTCCAACAGCTGCTGCAATAAATAAAGCGGGTAGAGAGGGCGCGCGCGCTTCGCTTCAGTAGTATCTCCTCCTTCTCTGATGAAAGAAGTTGGTGGCGTTGTGGGATGGAAGCAACAGTTCCGTCAGCGAGTGGGTTGACGCAAGTACGCATCAGCATCAACCCACACTCTGACAACGGTCACGCGATGCGTGGTAACGAACCATGTTAACAACGCGATAACACGCAAGGTTCACCGCAAAGGTAACACCGAAAACACTGCAAACCTGTAAACACCGCCGTTAAATGCACCGTTGAAACTCCCAGCGATGCTCCGCATCACCCCATGGTCCCCTTCGGGGAGATGGTGAAATGTTTTGGTAATTGTTCTGCCTTGTGTCGGCCGATTTATTCTGCACATCCTTGATTCCTGCCACATAACACAAATAACCATAAATGTGGTTATTATTCCTACTTTGGTTATTCTTTGGATGGTTATTTCTTTGGATTGGCGTCGTGTTATTTCCATATTCATGTAGGTGTACGTGCGAGTGTTTACCCAAGTACGTGCGCATCTGCTAATGAACGCGCTTATTCCGTGTATTCTAATGATGATATCTCGATTTCTTTTGCATCGGAGCCGTATGTAGCTCGCCCATTCACTCTGTGCTCAGAAAACCTAGTGACGGTATGAGCCAGGTACGGTATGAGCACGCTGCTACGAGCCACTCGTGATTGATAGGACGCTCACCTTTATAGGCTATGCCAAATCACATCCAGAGAAAGAAAGTTCTGTGTGCAGCACATGCAGCCATATTATCGATAGAGCTTCGCTCGTCAACCGCATTCGCAGGGTAATTGTCCTGGTGAGTTATATGATGCCTTTTATTTTAAATGTACGTCTCTTTCCCGTCAGTGGATGATTTTTTTTTACATTTATCATTTTATCACACCTTGTTTAGACCTTTCTGAACAATTCTGCTCACCAGATCTCCATAACGTCGTCTTGTCGAGTTATTTTTCTTTCCTTAATGCTTTTGCGCGGTAAAAATACATCGTGCCGCTCGAGGTCTACTCAGGGGAACCTTAACGTGGCATTTCGTATGTTCTATCACGCCAAGAATGCGCTTTAAAATAAATAAATAAACTAGAGTTCCCAACGTTCCCACGACTCGTACAGAGACGACAACTGCAAAGAAGGACGCCCACCAAGCAAAAACAGAAGGAGCAAAAAAAAATACAGCATATCTTTCCACGTGACCAGGCCTCGCCTTCGTGTAGCGATTAACAATAAGTATTTAAACACAGGTCCCCAGGTACGTACTGTGGTGAAAGTGCGACACGAGAGGATATGAACATGTGATGCGCATGAAACACATGATTCTGACTGGAACTCCCCTACAAGTTCCCAACTTCTGCGTTTCATAAACCAGGAAGAACCATGATTGTGGAACATCATTTTACTTGGAAAGAAAGTAGGGCAAATAATGGACTCATTTTTTTTCGTATACGCTGCTATTACCACCAGTAGGTTCGCATAGGGTGAGGGTAACTTTAGCAAGCACCATTTGCCAATAATACAAAACCTTTAAATATTGACGCATTACAGAAGACGCACAGAGCTGTCGGTATGACACTCATGGAGCTTCATAGGCGCGATACTTGACCGTGTATTAGCCTGTTTAAATTTGTTTGCCGTAAGCAGAAACTTGTAACTGTCCTGATCCGCATTTTCGTTGCTCGGAGCACACTACGTTACTCTATTGCAAACTTGTTTCGAAAGCGACACCTTTCTGGGAAACATTCAGTCGATATATGGATGTGAATCTTACCGACTATGCAGAGCGAGTAGGCACGCAAGCAGTCCGCGTAGCAGTGTAGGACACACGTAGAGCCATCACCTTTGTAAAGGTAACAAACACTCTAGTGCACGTCACCAGTGCACTGCGGCTGCTACTGCTGAGAGCTCCGGAAAAACGCAATAGGAAGAACGTTACGTTTTGGAGTTATCATTTGGCACCCAGAACAACTATCTAGCAGGGTAGGAAATTTAGCGCACGTTGCACAAAGACTGCACCAACGCAGGCGTGATTTGACTTTCTGCACTTTGCCGGCGCTCTAAGAAGCCGCTGCCGCCAAATTCACGCCATGATCTCGCGCGTTCGCTTAGAGTCACTCGGTATTTGTCTGGGGCTTCTTCAGGTTCCAAATGGCGGCGGAGTGCTTGAAAAAGAGGGGTCCCGTCTTCTCCTGTTCTGTGTGGCTGTGGTAACTGATTGTAGTGACCCTAATGCGATTGTCACGCTTTATTCGTTGCAAGCACGACCACCTGTAACATCAGTAGAGTGGGTTACTCATAAGCCAACCTAGGCGATTTTTCGAGTTCAGTGGATCACAATCAAGTTCACCGTTGGTGCGTTCTTTGGCACACTACGGTCATTTAGCAGGACTGAGAGATGTCCTGGTGCCAACAAATCAATTTTCACCGATTAACTCAAACCGACCACACGGCTTCCCCTAATTATTGGCCAGATTTTGTGTTGCCGTCATCGTAGGCAAAGTGATGAAAGAAGTCCCAGAACACAGTAGCTAGGCTCCTTCACACAGAGCGAGCACCACCCGTGAAGTTTCTTCCACCACTCCACCAGCGCACCACTGAGTCCTTGGGGCTGTGAGGCAGTCACAGGCCGCGCTCAGAGTACTTTTGAAGCTTTTCATTTCTTTTTTCAGGAAGTAGCATATCATCTAACCTGAACACGACTGAATCTGAATCATTGAACACTGAAATAGCTCCTTAAGTTGCTTGCTTTCAATCCGGCATGCCAACTTACCGTCTTTCAAAGAGCGCCCGCTGGCATCAAGTACAATCCTTTCAGCCTGCGCTTTTGACTTGGCGTACGACCCATCGTAAGCTTGCCTCTTTCCAGTCTGTATGACGGCGACGCTCCCGGTGTAGACAAGGTACGGTACGCTTTCTTGGATGCAGGCATCCACCACATTCCGCGTGCCTGCACAATAAGGTACCTTAAGTAGTCGTCAGTGGCTTGATAGCCATGATCTCCAGCCCCAGATAACAACAACAACAACAACAACAACAACAACAACAACAACAACAACACAACAACAACAACAACAACAATAATAATAATAATAATAATAATAATAATAATAATAATAGCAGCTTTAGTTCCCGGTCCAAAACGAAAGTGTGTACATACCAAGTTTGCCAAAGCCACATAGGGCTTGAGCGGCAGCGCCCTTGCAGCAGCGGGAATCAGCACTAATTACGCTTCGTATTCTTTTTATGTGAAGGAAATAAACAAAAACACGAAAACAAGCAAGTTTTCCGAAATGGTAAATGCACGGTTGTCCAGAGCACTTTTTCTCAGCTGATATTTTGCACATGTATGCAGCATACTTGGGGCACTTCATTAAAATAGAAGGGAGCGCAATAACCTCGCACTCTGTGGCCATAGCTACAACAACAGATTGGTATAAAGAAAGGGGGCTGAATTCACAAAACTTCTCTTTCGTAAGTTCTTTTTCCCATTGGTCGGGAAGCGTCTCTAATGATACGTCCAGCAGCAGCATTGGCTGAAATTTTCTGTTAAGAGCTTTTTTTGTCGTAAGTTGTTTTCGTGAATACGGGCCAGGATTCTTAGGGCGTACATACCGTGCTGTCTACATATATGGTCTTGTAATTACTTCTCCGGAAGTCCTTTAATACTACAGCTTCCTTCAGAAGGCGTATAAGGTGCTGCATAAGCAATGTCCTGAAAACAGAAGTTCTGAAAGCTATGACCTAGAGATAGCTAAGGATGTTTAACAGAGACCAAAGAATAAACTTGACCCTCGCTTGCCAGCGTGGTGCACTATTACCACATGCTGTTATGCCGTACCTTAATACACTGCAACCTTAAGCATGTAGTACAAGCTATCTAATAGAGAGGCTCAGGGGAAGATGGATGCTTGAATCGATGAACAGATCGCAAAATACGATTTAGGACAGGGAATGTCGCAGGAGCCAACGTTTCGACAAGTGAACTTGTCTTCGTCAGGGCGGCGACTGCCTTCTCCAGCATTCGTTTATGTGTGCTACAACAGAGAATGTGGAAATGTGACATCGTGGAAGACCTCACCACCAAAACTAGGAGCAGCAAGCAAAGACTACTCCTAAACTCTAGCCCCTGGAGGTCTGCTCGAAACAAACACAAATGACTAACAAACAGAGAACTCAACTTAGATAATCACTAATCTCGTTCTTTCCTACAATCACGTAAGCTCGCCGCCAAACAAACAAACCACAGATTACACTTAGCTAAATACTCTAGCTACACCAAATAAATTCCGACAGGTCTAAGTATTAAGGTCAGATCTGCGCTTGTACTTCCTCCTAGCCTATTGAAAAAATGAAATGGCGTCCTAGAAAATGCTTCATTGTCGCTAATAGAAATCGTAAAAGACCATTGCTGCAATGAGCTTATTGTAATAACCGACCAACTGAATGACATTAAACTGGTAAAGAAATAGAACAACTAGCCAAATTTGGCGAAAGGAAGGAAACCAAAAATAACAGCGATACAAAAGCGCAAGAGCACTCACGCAACGAAGTGCGTCCAATATAATTCTATAAGCGCAATAGAAACAGTCTGTCCCTCGGTGCAGCGCCGAGAACGCACTAGAAAGGTGGTAAATACATCACAGAGCCTAAATACTGTTGAAGTAGGTCTTCTAGAACGTGGTCTAACATTTTGCCCGACAAATCATGCGCTTAACAAATTCGAGCTACACAAAGATATAACAGAGTTTTCAAGGCGTCAGCGGATCAGAGAATTCTTTTTTATAAAGCCGAGGCAGGAGACACAAACACTGACTCGCTCCGACCGCCAAGCACGTGGACACCAGATTCTGTGCAATGCGAAGACCTAGATCAGTACATAAAACTAGTCACAAGAGACATCCTGAATACAACAAGACACAATCTCAAACCAAAGAACCCATCTCGCGAAGAGCACGATTCCCTGAAATAACTCGCGGACAGAAACGTCATCAGAATACAACCAGCAGAGAAGGGTAGTAGTGTAGTAATATGGCCAATAGAAAAGTACACGAACGAGGCAATCAAGCAGCTCACTAGCAACGCACATTACCGAAAATTAGATTCCAACCCAACTGTCGAATCGAGCAACAGCATACGACGTACGATAACAGATCTTTTAGCCTGTGAATTAATCACACAATCCGAGTACCGCTTCTTAATGCCTGATAATAAACAAGCAGGGCGTTTCTACCTCCTTCCTAAAATCCAAAAAGTTAGCGCAGATGAACTACTTACCGCTGAAATACCAGGCAGACCCATAGTACCTAACAACAACACCCCGACGGAGTCGTTATTGACGTTTCTTAATCACCACCTAACCGACATACCGCCCAAGGTTCCGTCCTTTATTCACAATACACCTCACTTTCTGCGGGTTATAGAGTATATTAATGAAATACAAACACTTTCGGATCAGACAGTTCTGGTAACGCTAGATATCACCTCCCTATACACGAATATATCTATCACAGAAGGAGTCGAAGCGCTCTCGAAGGCAATACAGAATAGCAAACGTGCACACGCCGCTGAAGTTTACATCCCATTACTAAAATTAGTATTACACTTAATTACTTCGAATTTGAATCGACCAACTACCGGCGAATTTTCGGCACCAGCATGAGAACTCCTATTGCGCCGACCTACGCGAATATCTTTATGGGGCAACTAGAAGCACAGCTTTCGGAATCGTCGCCGCTAAGACCTCGCACCTACCTCCACTACATAGACGCAATTTTTATTATTTGGGAACATGGTGTAAGTGCACTAAGCACACTTTTCGAACATCTTAACAACTTTCACCCCGGCATTAGTTTTTCCATGCACCACTCTTCTAATAAAATTGATTTCCTCGACACGACAGTATCCATCGAAAAAGGAAAACTGAAGACGACACTTTACAGAAAGCCAACGGAGAGCCAGCACTATCTAGATTATAATCGTCATCACCCGGAACACTGCAAACAGGGGATATTTATAGGACAGGCATCATCATCATCATAATCAGCCTGTTTAGGTCCACTGCAGGACGAAGGCCTCTCCCAACGATTTCCAATCCACCCTATCCTGAGCGAGTTGGTTCCACTTTATTCCCGCAAACTTTTTAATTTCATCGCTCCATCTAACCTTTTCCTGCCTCTGTTGCTTTTTCCCTCTCTTGGTTTCCATTCCGTCGCTCTTACTGTCCATCTGTTATCTTTCCTCCTCATGACATGTCCTGCCCCGTCCACTTCTTTCTTTCAATTGATATAACAATATCGGCTACTTTTGTCTGTTCTCTGATCCATTCCGCTCGTTATTTATCTCTTAGCGTTACCCCTATCATTTTTCTTTCCATTGCACGTTGCGTGCTCCTTAGTTTCATCTCTAGTTTTTTTCGTTATTGTCCACGTTTCTGCACCGTACGTTAGTACTGGGAGAATGCTTGTTGTTCGTTGTTGTTTTGTGGGGTTTTACGTCCCAAAACCAGTTCTGATTATAAGAGACGCCGTAGTGGAGGGCTCCGGAAATTTCGACCACCTGGGGTTCTTTAATGTGCACTGACATCGCACAGCACACGGGCCTCAACATTTCGCCTCCATCGAAATGCAGCCGCCGCGGCCGGGATTCGATCCCGCGACCCTCGGATCAGCAGCCGAGTACCTTAGCCACTAGACCACCGTGGCGGGGCGGTACTGGGAGAATGCCGTGATTGAATACATTGAACTTTAGTGAGAGCGGTAAGGTTCCAGTCATGATTTCGTAATGCCTTCCGAACGCACTCCAGCCCATCCTTATTCTACGGAGAATTTCTTTTCCATGGCTAGGAGTTCCTGTTATTAACTGTCCCAGGTATACGTATTCGTTTACACTTTGTAAGGGTCCATTGTTGATTTTAAATTCCTGTTCCTTAGCTAGGCTATTGAGCATAACTTTGGTCTTTTACCTATTCATATTTAATCGAATTTTAATACTTTCCCTGTTTAGGTCATCCATCATGTTTTGTAGTTCGTCTCCATCATTGCTAAAGAGCACAATGTCGTCTGCAAATCTTAAATTACTTAGATATTCTCCGTCTATTCGAATTCCCTTTTCTTCCCAGTCTAGACGTTTAAAGATTTCCTCTAAACATGCAGTTAATAGCATCGGGAATATCGTCTCTCCCTGTCTCACACCTCTCCCGATCGGGATTTCTCTGCTTCTCTCGTGTAGGAGTAGTGTGGCTGTGCAATCTTTGTATATGTTGTTTATGGTTTTCACGTATACGTCAGGTACCCTTTGTGGACGTAGAGCTTCTAGAACTGCCTGTATTTCAATGGAGTCAAATGCTTTCTCGTAGTCGATAAACGCCATATAAAGAGGTTTGTTATATTCCGCGTACTTCTCAATTACTAGGTTGATAGCGTGCCTGTGGTCCATTGTCGGGTAACCTTTCTTAAAACCAGCTTGTTCTCTCGGTTGGTTAAAGTCGAGTGTTTCTCTTGTCCTCGTAGAAATTACTTTTGTAAATAGCTTGTATATTAATGGGAGTAGGCTAAGTGGTCTGTAATTCTTTAACTCTTTTATGTCACCTTTCTTGTGGATAAGGATTATATTAGCATTTTTCCAGCTGCGCGGTACACTACATGTCTTGACACATTTCGTGAAGAGCGATGCAAGTTTTTCAAATAAAATATCTCCTCCGTCTGATCAAGTCGGCGGTTATGCCATCTTCACCAGCTAGTTTCCCGCGGGACATGCCTCTGGCAGCTTTTTTGACTTTGTAAGGGGTTATACATGGAATTTCAGTGTCCTCCTCTAATTCTATTTCTATCAAGGTTGTATGGTCTGTCGGAGAGCTGTACAGTTCAGAGTAGAAATCTTCTGCTACCTTTACTATTTCGTTGAAACTCCTGATAACGTTACCTTGTTTATCTTTTAGCGAATGCATTTTGTTTTACCCTAAGTGCAGTTTCCTTTTGACCGACTTAATGCTGGTGCCTTTTTCTACTACTTTCTCTATTTCTCTCGTGTTAAAGTTTCTTGCATCTCTTTGTCTGGCTTTACTGATCAATTTTGATAGTTTTGCGAATTCAATCTCATCTTTTGGCGAAGTTACTTTCATTTCTTGGCGTATTTTTTATTAAGTGCTTGGTAGATTGGGACAACTTACTTGTTGTTTGCCTTGCTGTTTTACCCCCGACTTCTAACGCTGTTTCAAGGATTGTTTTCGTTATGGTTTTGTCTATTTGTTCTAAATCGTCACCGTTTTCGTCTAAGGCCTCGAACTTGTTGCTTAGGGCGACATTAAATTCTTCGTTCTTCGCTCTGATTACCTCTAGATTGCATTTTTTCTAGTAAATAATTTAGTTCTTTTTTTCTTTAGGTTAAGTACAATCTTTGCCCTTACTAATCTGTGATCGCTGCATTTTAACTTCCCCATTACTTCTGTGTCTTGAATTATACCTGGTTGTTCGCACATTATAAAGTCAATTTCATTCTTTGTTTCCCCGTTAGGGCTTTTCCACGTCCACTTCCTATTCTTGTGTTTCTTGAAAAACCTATTCATTATTCGGAGCTGGTTCCTTTCGGTAAATTGTACTAGCATTTCCCCACGGTTATTCCTACGGCCAACGCCGTATTTGCCAATCGCCTGTTCTCCACTTTGTTTTGTCCCTACTTTTGCGTTGAAATCCCCCATGACTACTGTGTATTGTGTCCGTACTTTCTTTATTGCTAATTCGATATCCTCGTAGAATTGCTCTACTTGTTCGTCGTCGTAGCTCGTTGTTGGCGCATATCCCTGGATTATCTTAAGTTTATCCCCCTTATTTACTTTTATTACGACGCATGCTACGCTTTCGTTAATGCTGTAGAATTCATCTACGTTGCCCGCTATATTTTTGTGAATTAGGAACCCAACGCCATATGCTCTCTTTTCGGGTAATCCTCTATAGCAGAGTACATGTCCGTCCATTGTTTAAGACTTTCACCTGCTCTCCTATCTTAACAAAGACGACAAAAAGTTAAGGTATGCACAAGTTAGTAATGTTGCTTCCAGAAAGTCACTTTCAGGTGCAGATACCCCATCCATTTCGACGAGGACAACGGCGTTAAGTAGTGTAGTTACATTTTTAGCAACAAGCTTTCGGTGAAATGCAATGCGGGTGCGTCGCAGGTGGTGCGGGGTGGAGAGAGGGACACATGCCATAGGAGCAACTTCTGTTCCAAAGTGTAGGTTCCTTTTTAATCCTGCTTTCTAGCGCTACGCACACAATGTATTTCCAATATGTGTACAACGAGCGGATTCTTTGGAAGCTTTCGCTCTTGCTATTTATATTAGTCACGCTAACACCTGTCACCCAACTTCCCCTACATCCTACCCCCTTTTTTTGTTTGTTATTGTTCGTACGTGCACTTCTTCTTTTCCTCTCTTTCTGAGGACGGGGGAGAGTGTGCAATGGCGTACATAAACGAATGCTGGAGAAGGCAGTCGCCACCCCAACGAAGACAAGTCCTCTTGTCGAAACGTTGGCTCCTGCGACATTCCCTGTTCTAAATCGTACTTTGCGATTTGTTCATCGATCCAACAGAGAGGGGCATATAATATCTTAGGTTGTACAACACACCATACTGCACTAAGTCGTTTATATGCGTAGTGTATGTGATTTCCAAGAAAGATCATTGTCGAAGTACAGACCAAGGTGCATTACGGAAGTAAAGAAGTTTAAAGGTTTACACGGACAAGGAGAACATTTTGAGTCATGCAGTAAAAATGGATAATTCATGTTCAATTTTTCAAAGGCTTTTCAAAAAGCCGCGACAGAGCGGCTACTATCCCCTTCTTCTCAGCCATGTATTTATGTATGCTTGTCTGGAATAAAGACTCAGACTCAAAGTCAGCCAATATTGTCTTAAACATAATGACTCTATCTAAGTTTGTAGAGAACCGGTCCATTGCCTTATTTGCCACAGCACGTAATGAAGTTATACCATGCCAGAAGTTTGCTGACTGCGCTATAACAAGTGCCATCCGCATATTGGTAGAAACCGAAGGGAACTTCCCCAACAAGGTCGTTGACAAAGATGCTATATGGCGGAAGACTGCGTACAGAGCCTTGCGGGACGCCGTATTTTATTAATAGAAAATCAGTATTAGTCTGCCTGCCGAAGTGATACCACCTGACGTCTGTTATGAAGAAATTTTTCAAAGAGCTCCAAGAATGCGCCACGAAATCCTAATAAGAAGAGGTTGTCTGAGAAGATTGTCCTCGTCAACGATAGACGCTTTTCTAGCACTTGAGACAGGTAAGACAGCACAGATATTGGGCGATAGTTTTCCGTTGCGTGCCCCTTCCTTAAAAAGTGAAATTCCTGCGGCAGTTTTCACATACTGAGGGATGGGAAATGGTATACTGCTGTATATCGACAGCAGTACGTCTTTTATGACATCATAATTGGCCCGCAGGTCACTTACGTAAATACCACCAATACTTGGCGATTTATATTACGCTTAAGACGAAAAGTAAGTGACCTGAGTTGGTCTTCAGTTGACAAAGGCAAATGAGTAGACTATAATGCACTATTTCGCAGAATACGCGACGGACGAAGCGACGACGCATTAATCGGCACTCGGGAGATGGCAGCATTAATTTATTAGCTAGGGTACTGTCATCAATACCAAAATAGCTGAAATTACACGCGTGATTGCCACTATTATGGGCACCTCTAACGATGTTTATTAAGTGCCATGTTTTCCTGCTGTGTTACCGAGCCCATTTAAATTCATCCCCTAAGTGCTTTCGTTCTGCACAACGAATCATCGAATTCGCTCCTTTTCGTGCTTTGAAGTTACTTACCAATGCTTCCGAGCCCAGATAACGTTTACTTAGCGT
This sequence comes from Hyalomma asiaticum, assembly GCA_013339685.2. Classification (NCBI taxonomy): domain Eukaryota; kingdom Metazoa; phylum Arthropoda; class Arachnida; order Ixodida; family Ixodidae; genus Hyalomma; species Hyalomma asiaticum. The sequence goes on from CM023484.1 coordinate 1,759,458, forward strand.
TCACAGAAAATCATTATCCTTTAAAGCAGCGAGAATATCTTACGTCATCCACTTGTCTTGCTTGTTAGGCTGCTTGAGAAGCTTAGTGGATGTGGCCGCCTCTTTAAGCTGTCGCAATACTTCAATGAGCCTATCACGGATATCAGCGGGGGCAGCATTTTTAAAGAAATATTTTCAGTCATAGTTTGATGCTAATATATAGCACGTTTTCGTGTCACACGTTGAAAATGGAGCTCTGAAGCCACGTACGTCGCAGAAATAAACCATTTCACTTTTATTCTCGTGCACTACACCTTATATACGAGATTTTTGGTCCCACTATCAAAATCGTAAATAAAAAACAGCAAAATACACATACAGTTGCCTTAAAGGGGCCCTGCGACACAAATTGAATAGGCCGTTTTTATCACTGATTCTAGAACTGTTGCACGCGGGGATGTCGCAGCGAGAGTGAAACGCCGAAAGCAGAGTGGTTATAATTTTATTTCAGCGAAGAAACCGCCCAAAATCGCCTTCTGTTTGAACTGAGACGACACATAACGGAGATTTTTGTTACAGGAAGTGACATAAAGTGACGACATAGGAGGGGCCAGGCCGGGCGTTCTGATTGGCTTGACGCTCCAAGGTGCTTGTTACACACGTGTGGTGTCTGCTTGATCACGCTATTCAGTACCAAAATGTACTAAAATAGTTTGTATGCTTCGTAAGATAGAGAGAAAGTATCTGACATTACTTGCAAAACGACACCAGGTGTGTTGACGGCCGGACGCTATCTGCGCGCGCGCGCTCTGCTCCCGGCGTCTTCCGGTGTCGCTCTATAAGACGCGCGTTGCTATTGGACGCCTACACTGACGTCAGCGGGAGAGCGAAATACGAAAGGGAATGTTGGTTTCATGCTGTCTGCTCGTGTTTTGAACTTCGAGGGCTAATAACTCCAGTTCTAGACCACCGATTCGCATAATTCTTTCTGCGTTCATCTCAGCATTCGATCCTGCACACACTGCAGTACGGCAGACGGCAGTTGAAAAAGTGTCGCAGGGCCCCTTTAAGGAGACTGTGTAGGTTGTGTTTCGAGCTGATAAGAGAACCTTGCACCGGCAGGGCAATGGGAGAAGCAATGCATTCGTATGGCATAAGCGCGTACCTTGCACGTTGACCCTCTGGAATGCCTCCGCGTCCTCTACCACAGTTATAGGGATCAGTGACGCGCAGTGGATCACAGCGTCGGCACCCCTCACGGCTTCCCTGACGGCTTGGGCGTCGCACAAGCTGGCCACCATGTGCTTCATCCTCTTGGATATCGGGTGCCCTGTGAAATGAGATCCGGCGATCAATCAGCTCTACGAAACGACTTGCAGGGACTTGGTCATTTATTCCTTTGCGGAAAGTGTGGTTTGGGATTCGCTTACTTTTGAAGATGTTCTCTCCAATGAAACCTTTGTACTTTGCGCTTTCCAAGCTACGTGGGGCTGGCTATTTTCTAACTTCGCATATTTGAGGATAAGGGCACCATTCTATTACTAACTGAACATTGCGAATTCAGCCACAGAAAAAAGCACAATTCTATTTTACAACACACAACCGGCCAACTTGACTTCAAGAAATTGGCATGGAAAGGCTGAGGACGGCTGCTGTAACTGCTCGTTCAACTGTAAAAAATTAGTATCCTTCCACTCTCAAGAAAGATGAACAGCGAGGCTTTCGTGGTGGCATCGGCCTACCGCTGTGAAATTTTCTGTCGGTGAGACCCGACAATAACAGACGCGCCTTTGCTCAGAAGCTAGGCACATTGACTCTGTATAATGCATAATTTATTAATTTAGTTTGCCGTTGGTGGACGCCTTTGAATTACTGCTATTAGCAATTCACTGCTTAATTCATAAATAGCTAACCTTAAGTGACTTTTTATCCGCTTCAAGCACCTTTGCTTCGCTTCGATTGTAGGTTGGTTCATTTATTTTCATATATAAGCCACTACTACACGCCCTACATTGCCCTCGGAATCGACCAGTACTTTTGATGTAAAACCGATATGATACAAACACTGCTATATTGTTATTAACTACCATGCCAGAAACAATCCAGCTTCGTCTTCGCAGATAAAGACATGGAGAGCTGTTGATAAAACATTTGAAGCCTGATGTTTCAGGGGTGAGAGGTAAGCGTAAATGAACATGTGCGAAGAATTCTCTTTCGCGGCGGTCATGATAAGTACGTATCGCGCGTTACCCAATCTGTTCTCGAAAGGCTTGATGTCGAAGAGGCGCACTTCTTGCACGCTTGGGTGGCTCTGCAGCTCACGCACCACATGATGTCCCAGCAGTCCGCTAGAGCCGGTCACCAGGACAACCTTGATAGGTCGGTGGGTGGCTTCGGTGCTGCATTGCACAATCATCATTCATTATTCCCTGAACTAGTTCACATATTACATAAAGGGGAGGGGGGTTGGTGTGTATTGCGTGCGCATAATTCAAGAAATCGATTAATCATGGGTGGGAAAAAGCACAGGAGCAAGCATTAATTTCATTTTTGTTCTCACTTTGGGCATAGCATAGGGAAGGTTGGGCGAGGGGAAAAACATAAAAATAGACCCAAAGCGTGGATGAACACATTTGCTACTCCAACAGTTCGCATTAGGTTTTAGAAAAACTATTAACTTCTAAAATGATATCATCACGCAACAATCATTTCTAACGTTGCACAAAAATAGTCCCCCACCGTCTAACGTCATCTTCAGGCAATAGCAATTTCAATGGGGAATGCAGCAAGCTTATAAAATAAAGAAGTTCTGATGCAATTCGGAAAGTGTAGAATTAACAATTAAAGGTTCAAACTTCTCCGCCGCGGGACGCTTCGTTGTGTGCATTCCTGAATATGACATGGACAGTTACTTCGCCTCTATAAACCGTCAGCTGATTCCATTCCTAAATCAGAAGGTGCAGTCATGAAGACTGCAACAGGTTAGAGCGTGCTAAGAGTTCTTCGACCTTCAACTTGTGATCGGCTCGCGCAAAATTCTTAGCAGGTAATAATATATGTGCCTGAAAAAAGAGCGCTTAGGTTGTGAAAAAGCTAACAGACACATTTTTCTGCTAGTATGCATTGGGCTCAGATCTATGTCATTCTTTGTTTCCGTGATGCTTGAACGCTGTGAGTAGTTTCCTGTGATAAATCACGTTGCCTTGTTCTGAAAGGACTCCAATTAGCTGATCAAGTTCTTCTAGTGCGGGTAAAGTTTAAATGAAGCGCACCGAAGTTCTGGGCGAAACATGGTTGTTGTTTTGTGGGGTTTTACGTCCCAAAACCAGTTCTGATTATGAGAGACGCCGTAGTGGAGGGCTCCGGAAATTTCGACCACCTGGGGTTCTTTAACGTGCACTGACATCGCACAGCACATGGGCCTCAACATTTCACCTCCATCGAAATGCAGCCGCCACGGCCGGGATTCGATCCCGCGACCCTCGGATGAGTAGCCGAGTACCTTAGCCACTAGACCACCGTGGCGGGGCGCGAAACATAGTAGTATATGTTCTCATGACTAAGCCTACGTCAAGAGAAGCCAACAAATTTGCAATAAACGGAAACAAAATCGCTCACACGATTGTCAGAACGGATGCGGGGAACGATGGACCGCTAGATATGAAAATTATTCTGCACTTCCTATATGCATTATACCACATTTCACTACAGAACCACCGTCATCATACTAGGCGCTGCTAAATGTGTAATGAAAGAAGGAGAACGCCGACATTCCGAGTACCGCTATCATCATGAAGAGTAGAAAGCACGAGACTGGCGTTCAAGCTGCACCGTCTTGATCTCCCTGGGCGCTTTCCGAGCTACCGTCTGCTTGTCCAACTCGTCCAATAAACCTCTTTATATTTGTTTTGGATCGTGCTGGGTAACCACCTCACCGGCACCCTGGAACTCCTGTCCCGCACTCTGCAGCCGACCATGCAAGCTGACGCAGCCCGACAGACGACACCTCTAGCGACCCCCGTTAGCCCCGGCCCGCCTCGCCAGCGAGATCCCCCGGTATTTTCCGGCACGGAGGACCAGGACGTCGAGGACTGGCTGTCGTCCTACGAAAAAGTTAGTGGACCCAACAGGTGGGATGATGCTACTAAGTTGGGTATTGTGAACTTTTACCTGGGCGGCGTAGCGAAGCTGTGGTATACGAACCACGAATCGGAATTTCAGAGCTGGTCCGCTTTCAAGGAGGCAATAAGCACAGTTTTCGGTCGCCCTTCCGTACTGTAGTTACGCGCCGACCAACGCCTGCACACACGGGCACAGGAACCGAATGAAAGTTTTACCGCCTATATCGAAGAAATAAATGATCTCTGCAGGCGCGTCGATGCTTCAATGAGTGAAAGTGTCTGAATACAGCACATTATGAAAGGAGACGACGACGATGTCTTTCAAATGCTCCTTGCGAAGTCTCCTGGCGCTGTGTCAGAAGTGGTAACCCTGTGCCAGAGCTATGACGAATTGCGGAGGCAACGAGCTCTCACTCGACGTTCGCCTTCGTCTAACCAACCTCTCGCTGCACTGGACGTCGTGCCTGATCACGCACATCTTCTGGCACAAATGAAAGACTTCGTGCGGGAGGAGGTAGCTCGTCAGCTTTCTCTTTTGCTGTTTGCTCAGCGTCAAGAGCTCCCACAGCAGCAGCCGCTGCAGCAGCCAATCCCGTTGGCTCCTGTGCTCCGACACGTCGTTCAAGAGCAAATTGCCGAGGCTATGCCGGCGCCCATTCAGCAGCACCCTGTTGCCGCGCCTCTTACGCTGAGGCAGTACAGCGACAGCAGATAAAACAGCAAGAGCCCTTGACGTTCCCTGGTGTGTCGCACGTCACAGCCCCGACTCAGCCGCCCCTCGCATGGACGGTTCCTATCGCTGCAAATCCCTGGCGAACGCGCAACAACCGGCCGATCTGTTTTGCATGCCGCGGCGTTGGCCATGTCGCCCAGTACTGCCATCGCCTCGCGCAAGGGTACACAGACGCCCGTTCGCAGTACAACTACATCGATCGTCCCCGGCTTCGTTATGAGATGAGAGTCCGGATACTCAGTCCACCACGTCGTCCCGTGACTATCCGCAATCTGGGTCTCGTCGCTCGCCGTCGCCCTGTCGCCGCTCCTTGTCGCCCATGCGTCGTCGACCAGCCCCTGAAAATGGGGGAAACTAGCCGCTGCAGTTCGTGAGGCAAGAACTGCGCTGTCGAAATGCTCAAGTCCTCGAACTTTGCCCGTCAAATGTTGTCGAAGTCTTTGTAGAAGGCATTCGTGCATATGCTCTTGTTGATACCGGTGCTGGCGTTTCCGTTATAGACGCCAAACTATGCCCCAAGTTTCGCAAAGTGACCACGCCTCTTGATATGATGTTCTTACGTACAGCGAATGGAGAGCGTGTTCAGCCTATAGCCGCCTGCACTGTTCCACCCGTCCTCGCCGAGGATCACTACATTGTTGAGTTTATTGTCCTTTCATCCTGTTCGCACGACATCATACTTGGTTGGGACTTTCTATCGCGTAATCAGGCCGTTACCGATTGTGCCAGATCTGAACTTGAGCTTTTCCCGTTGTATGACGAGTCCAACAACAGCAATTATCCAGCCGCGCACAAGGTAGTCGTCACAGAAGACACAGAAATTCCGCCGACAACAGCTGCTTTGCTCCCCGTGTACTGCACGAACTTCCACGATGAAGCTGTATTATTTGAGCCACCAAGCCTCCTCTTAAGTCGGAAACCGCTCTTCCTGCCATATTCGACCCTCTCTGTTTCGAATGGAACTAGCACCCTCTGCCTCATCAATCCTCTTTCGTATACCATCCAACTGCTTAAAGGTGAATCCCTCGGATTCGTGAAACCCATTGATATCGGCCAAATTTATGCCGTACAGGAAGATTCATCGCGAAGCGACCTCGACGCCGTCAGTGCTCTGAACCCTTCTGATACACCCCCCGCTGACCTATTCGATTCGTCGATCGCAGATGGAGTGTCGCCATTTGAACGCTCTGAACTTCTCCATGTGCTGTACCAGTTCCGCGACTCTTTCCATGTTGCCCAACCTGCCCTTGGCCGAACTTCTGCCATTGTTCACTACATCGACACCGGCTCCCATTCGCCAGTGCGACAACGACCATACCGTGTCTCCAGCGCAGAATCAAGTTATTACCGAGCAGGTTGATGATATGCTCAAACGCAACGTTATTCGCCCTTCGCAGAGTCCGTGGGCATCACCTGTGGGCATCACGTTAAGAAAAAGGACGGATCGATTCGCTTCTGCGTGGATTACCGGAGCCTAAACAAGGTCACTCGGAAGGACGTGTACCCTTTGCCCAGAATTGACGATGCCCTTGATTGCTTACAAGGTGCCGAGTTTTTTTCACCGCTAGATTTGCGTTCGGGGTATTGGCAGGTGCCCTTAGCAGATTCCGACCTTCCAAAGACAGCCTTTGTCACGCCTGACGGTTTATATGAGTTTAATGTCATGCCGTTCGGCCTCTGCAATGCGCCTGCCACCTTCGAGCGCATGATGACTCTGTTCTTCGAGGTTGGAAGTGGCAGATATGTCTCTGCTACCTGGACGATATTGTGGTCTTTGCGGCAGATTTCGCGACACATCTGGATCGTCCTGAAACAAGTCCTGACGTGCCTTAAGAATGCTCAGCTCCAACTGAATCTCAAGAAGTGCCGCTTCGCTGCACGACAACTTACAATTCTTGGTCATGTCGTATCCAAGGACGGCATACTTCCAGACCCGGCTAAACTACGTGCTGTCACAGACTTCCCCAAACCCACGACTGTAAAGCAGTTACGGAGCTTCGTAGGGTTATGCTCGTACTTTCGTCGGTTTGTGCGCCACTTCGCCTCGATTATTGCGCCTTTGACCAAACTATTAAGTAGCACCACCGATCTCTCCTCATGGTCTTCCGAGTGCGACCAAGCATTCTCCACGCTTCGCCGTCTCCTGACATCACCTCCAATATTGCGCCATTATGACCCTACGGCCCCGACTGAAGTTCACACCGACGCCAGCGGTGTCGGCAAGCCTGGGTACGCTGGCAGAACGCTCACAAAGGCGGAGTCAAACTATAGCGTCACCGAGAAGGAATGTTGGCAATAGTTTGGGCGCTTCTCAAGTTCCGCCCATACTTATACGGCCGCACGTTTCATGTGGTTACAGACCACCATGCATTATGTTGGTTGTCTTCGCTGAAGGATCCCTCACGTCGCCTGGCCCGCTGGGCTCTTCGACTTCAAGAGTTTGACATTCGCGTTGTATACCGTTCTGGCCGAAAGCAGGCGGATGCTGATGCACTGTCGCGGTCACCACTGTCCACGGAAACAACGCCAATATCCTCCATAGACTGCACGTTGTCAACTCTTGCCGTCGACACCGTCTCCTCTGCGCAACGTAACGACCAATGGATAACTTCCCTTCTGGACGGTTTATCCGAGGCACCCACTCGACCGATCACTCGAACGCTGCGACGCCAAGCTTCGCACTTCAGCATTCGGGATGGCCTATTGTACCGGCGCAACTACTCCCCAGATGGCAGGAGGTAGCTACTAGTTATTCCTCGAACACTCCGCTCTACAATTTACGCGTCCTTTCACTCCGACCCGCAATGCGCTCACGCTGCTGTCTTCAAGACCTATGAACGCCTACGAAAAAGGTACTACTGTCGCGGTATGTTTCGTTTTGTCCGCCAGTTCGTTCTCGGCTGCCCCGAGTGTCAGCGACGAAAACAACCACCGCATCCCGCAACAGGTTCACTACAACCGCTTCCGTGCCGGGACCGCCCATTCGACCGCGTCGGTATTGACCTTTATGGCCCGTTGCCATTGACCACAGCGGGCAACCGACGGTCTATCGTTGCGGTCGACCACCTTACGCGCTACGCCGAAACCACTGCTCTTCCCACGACTACAGCACAAGACGTCGCCTCTTTCATTCTCAATCATTTCTTCCTTCGGCACGGCCCTCCTCGAGAACTCCTCAGTGACCGTGGCCGCGTCTTTCTTTCTGAGGAAATTCAAGCACTTCTCCATCAGTGCCGTTTTGCCCACCGAACGAGTGCTGCCTACCACCCTCAGACGAACGGTCTGACTGAGCGGTTTAATCGTACTCTGGGCGACATGCTTGCGACGCATGTAGCATCTGATCAAACAAACTGGGACCTGGTCCTTCCATTCGCAACATACGCGTATAACACCGCTAAACAGGTCACAACCGGGTTTTCCCCATTCTTCCTTCTGTGCGGTCGACAGCCGTCGCACACTATCGACACGCTGCTGCCTTACGAACCAGATGCCTCCGAGTGCACGCCCGTGTCAGAAGCCGCCCGTTACGCAGAAAAATGTCGTCAACTGGCCAAGCGGTTTACCACGGCCGACCAACAACGCCAGAAGAGTGCCCGTGATGACCACCACGCTCCTGCCGCAACATTCGCTCCTGGAGCACTTGTGTGGCTTCATGCTGTACCACCCTGTGCTCCTGGTTTGTCCCCCAAACTACTCTCAAATTATCATGGCCCCTACCGCGTCGTCGAGCGTACATCTCCCGTGAATTACGTCGTTGAACCTCTCACGCCGCCGAGCGATCGCCGTCAACGTGGCCGTGATAATGTTCACGTAGACCGCCTCAAGCCGTACTTTGATCCGCTTGTTCCGACGTGTTAGATCGCCAGGATGGCTTCACCTTTCTCGACGGGGGCAGTTGTAATGAAAGAAAGAGAACGCCGACATCCCGAGTACCGCTATCATCATCAAGAGTAGAAAGCACGAGACTGGCGTTCGAGCTGCACCGTCTTGATCTCCCTGGGCGCTTTCCGAGCTACCGTCTGCTTGTCCAACTCGTCCAATAAACATCTTTACACATGTTTCGACTATGGAAGTGCTGAAAAAGTATTAATGTGACCATGACAAACCTGAGGATCGGATAATTCTATCCGGCGATTTCAATTTGCCTGGTCTTGACTGTCGAACAATGTCCCCTAAAACTAGTAATGACGAGATAGGAGAGGCAATGCTTCATATTGCTTTTGCCTTTGACCTTACTCAAATTGTTAAAGGCTTCACTAGAATTCATAATAGCAGTAAGTCACTACTCGATCTTTTGCTCGTAAGTGGTAGCATTTTTGAGAATTCCTCTTCTCAAATCATTCTACGAATTTCTGATCATAAGGCCGTCTTACCCTCAGAAATGTTAATGTCAAGAAAGGTAACGAAGTTTCGCATTTTCGAAACTTTTCCCGAGCCGATGATGAAACGATAATTGATGTTCTTTCATTTCATCTAGATAATTTTTCTTGCAGTGATATGAATGTTCGCAATCTTCGGGCTTCTACAAAACTTGTGCGTGAATGCATTTATCAATTTGGGCCATTGATACGTAGGAAAAACAAACGCTTGAATGCTTGGATAAGTCGCTCCTCTATACAACTGCAGAGAAAATTAAAAAGGTTAAAGAAAAGACGTCGTTCCGCGTGTGTCAGCTGGAGCATAGAGCCAAAAATTTCAAACCTGTCTTGCAAAGTTAAAACACAAGTAGCTGCTGACAAAGACAAATATATTTCAGTTTCATTACCTAGTTTTATTACCAGTTCGCCGCAGAAGTTCTGGCAAACATTTTCCCCATTCTCAACTGATATGGACGCTTTTACCATTAATGGTGTTCAAATTATTGATGCCACCAAAATTGCTAATGCATTCAATAGGTAGTTTCAATCCTGCTTTACTAATGATGATGGGAAATCGCCTAATGTTATGTCAACATTCCCGCCGATGCCTGACATTGTCGTACGTGAACAGGAAATTTTCAACATGCCCTTGAAACTTGATATAAGAAAATCTGGGGGTGCTGATTAAATACCCAATGCCTTTCTCAAAAGGCACGTGGAATGGGTCTCCTAATATTTGTGCATTCTTATTACAAAACCTTTGAAAGAAGGACAGGTGCCAATAGACTGGATAACAGCCAAAGTGAAACCACTTCACAAAAAGGGAAAGAAAGATGGGATTCTTAATATTAGACCACATCACTATTGTCAACGGTTTGTAAATTGCTCTAGCATAGAGTTTACGATCATATTTTGGATTTTTTAACTATTCATAATGCCCTATCTGAATGTCAACGTGGACTCAGAAAAGGCTTTTCGACTTGTACCCCATTAGTTCAGACCATTCACGACTTTGCACTGGCAATTAGCAAAGGCGTGCAGACTGACGCAATTTTTATGGATTTTTGAAAGGCATTCGATAAAGTTTCTCACAAAAATTATTTCAGTAACTAGACAACATGCTTAAATAAGACCAGTTGACTAAATGAATTATATCTTACCTTCATAGCCGGCGGCAATTTGTTGTATTTAAAGAAAAATTCTCTGAGAGGGTTCCGGTGGAATCTGGTGTCCCTCGGGGTTCGGTGCTTGGACCGCTTTTGTTTCTTTTGTATATCAATGACATTGTGAGTGACATACCTGTTAACATAAAACTGTACGCAGGTGACTTCATTATTTACTCCGAGGTAAAAAATTCTAATGATCAAGTAATGTTAAATGCCGCATTTCAAAAGGATAAATCCTGGTGTGACACTTGGCAGATGCCCATAAACTTCGAAAAGACCGTATTTATGCGCATTTCTCACAAAAGTGATCCGCTTTTTTCCAATATAACTGCAACAATATATTCCTTGCTGAGGTGCAGTTCTACAAGTATCTGGGGGTTCGCATTACCAACAACCTCACAAAGAATAAGCACATCGATTATGTTGTAGCTTGTGCTAACACTAGACTTTCATTTCTTAGGAGAGCTCTCAGGCACTCCACTCCTACTGTGCGCTTGCTGGCGTACAAATCAAGAATTCTACCCATACTAGATCATGCAGCCGTTATATGGGATCCTTTTACGTTGACAAAATTAAACAAGATTGAAAAAACACAAAGAAAGGCAGCCCGTTTCATATATAACAGCTATGGTCGTACATCTGTTAGTCAACTGTTGGCGAGAGCCAATCTTCCGCCAATGACTGAAAGAAACCGGATTTCTCGTCTCAACTTTCTATATCAGCTAGTTAATAATCACTATAAAATAGACACAAGCGAAATATTTTCTTTCTCGTCTTAGTATCCAACAAGGCAGCGCCATAATCTCTCTATCACGCCCTTTCAAACGCGCACTAATTGTTTCAGGTATTCATTTTTCCCGAGGACAGTCGTTGAATTGAACAACTTAACTAATGACCCTGCTTTACAGCCATCACTTCAAATGTTCGCCTTGTACCTAACTCCGTCGAATTCGTGTCTAATTGTGCAGAATTGACACAATTATTTTTGAATGCCAGCGTATATGTGAGTCGCATTCTGGTGTTTTCATTATTCTGTATATTTTGAATTTTATTTTTTCATCATGGTTGATAATATGTTGGTTAATATTGTATATGAGTTCCTCCCTTTTTCTAATTCTTTTTACTGTATCCCGCTTATGTATTTTCTGTTTTGTTTCATGTTTTCCCTGTAATACTCATGGTTGTAATTCCTACCCTAAAGTCCCTCAAGTGGGATTGCAGTATCTACAAATAAAATAAATAATCATACTACGTTTCAGCGCGTGAAATTCTACCAGTATTAATGCGACAGCGTTTGGGATCTCGTCTCGCAGAAAATACGATGTCGGAATTGTCGTAGGCGTCCGGCGGGTAAATCTTATCGAGCGACCTCTACCGCCGTAGGAACACGGAGCAAAACACAACGAAAGACCTCCGCCGCGGCGTAGGCACTTCAATAAACGAAATTAATTTCTTGAAGTAAAATCCGCCAAAACATCGATAACTACGGCTTCACTGATACCTACGCGCATGGCAGCTTAGCTATAATTCTGTTACGAGAAAAATTTTACTTCTATTGCGAGGATATTTATTTATGTTACGGCGAAAGTCCAACAATTCTAGCGCTTTATAAAGAGCGCGCCAAAGCGGCGGCTGCGTGCTTGACATCTGCATAAGAGCTGAAAGCTATCACTGCTCGCAAATCCCGACAGGGGGAGCTGTGACGTCAGCGCTAGGGCGAAATGCACCACCGCGTGCGCGCTCTTCACACTCGTGCGATGGATTCCGTAGCGTGTTGCACCGCCGAGCTTTCTTCATCGGCGAGTACTGATGAAGCATCTAGGTCAACCTGCCTACCTCGATAGGAGGCACGCAAGACGAAAGCAGGGGGCGAACTAATAAAGAATGTTGTGCCATGACACCTGCGCAGTAATGTCAGACAAGAGCTTGGCAAGTTAGTGAGAAGGCGACGCGAAGGGGGCACAATAATGTTATCGCCTTCTACTTTTAAACGGCAACTTAGGCGATATTTTCAGTGCCCACGGATATCTCAACAAAACTTTCAGTGTATGCCTCCTCTTCGACACTGCAATATTATATATGCCAAGCGAAGCAGTTGCAAGTCCCTCTGTTTTCCTGAAGATGAATTTCCAAATTTTTTAGTGGATTCTCACGCGGGCCAACCACTGTTCTGGACGTCATTATCTTCGCCACTCTCTACCCGAGCAGGCAGGCCGTGAAGAGAAGAACGGCGATAGTTTAGTGCTCAAATGGTCCCTCTGAATATGAGAAGAGCTGGAATAACTAAATAAGTTGTCGGATCATCTCCCCACTGTCATTTTTCTGGCAATAGCTCCATATTTTGACAGCGGGCCGGCTGTGATGTCTTCGCGTACGATGCACGAAGCGTCTACCCGTTTTCGTATCGGTTTCAATACGTCGTTCACTCGGTTATTTGAAGGTATTGGTGTGTTTCTCAGCGAAATCAAGCCCTAGCAGCTACAGGACTACTCGTGCCAGTGGAAAACAGCGACATCGGAACATGGTGGAAAACCTCCTTTTCCTCCTTTACTTCGTGTCGTGAGAAGGCACACATAACGCTCGGTGGTTTCGCATTACGAGTCCGTGTTTCTTCTACTTTCTTCGGGGCGACAGACGCTCCGGATCGAAAAAAAAAGAATACATACGATACTAAGTATTCGTCTGCTTGCTTCTTTCCCCACTCACCTCTCACCGCTAAAGTTCTCGATTAACGTTATCGTTTAGCTCCTTTCCTTACTACCCCTTGAAAACCAAATCATTCCTGCGCATCGCTTCTCTCGCCACGGACATCCAAACGTTGTGTGTCTGCAGAGCGCCCATTATGCTAGCTGTGAATGCTTGCTTTTTGTTTTCTTCGTGCAGGTCGAAAAGGAAAAACCCTTGCGAATGACGTCGAACTCATCACCGACATTTCGCGTTTCAACGCTGCCCGTTGAAGGTCATGTCTCGAGTCACGAAACATAACCTGACCCGCCATTATTTCCCTGCGCCCATCCCCTCATGTACTGTCCCGTCCCGCGACCTTCGGGGCATTACATATGATTAAGATAAAGCCCAAACAAAAAAAAAAAGAAAGAACGAAGAACCCTCGCGTGAGTGATGCACTCGTCCGGCAATTTCCTCCATCACATTGGACATCAGACCTGATGCGTTGAAAACAAAACGGCGTATGCGGAAGTATCAACAAGGTATTTCGAAAATTAACCCGTACGTGGAGGCACAGGAGCATGTGCTCCATTATAGCGAGAGTTATATCCGCGGAGAGCTGAGAACTGTAGATAACGTATAGCGGCGATAATGGGACGGTCAAGGTGAAATTACGAGCACAGTTCTGGAACGCGGAAACGGAGATCTTCGCAGTCACGAGTGAAGGAGTGATTCCAAGGACTTTGAATCAAGAAGTAGGAGGAGGAGCAGGGATTTATAAGGCTCAAGCAAGGTTGATATTGAAAAAAAAATAAAGGACGCATAATTCAAGAAGGGGATATTAAGCCTACAAGCATACAATGTCAGAGAAAAAAAAATTCAATCAGCTGCGCCGCGTTTGCTGCTGCTGCTGCTGCTGCGGTTGTCCTAGTCTCTTCGCGGTTTCTTTCTCCCCCATAGTCGACGCTCCTGCCACCGTCTGGCTTCGCGCTCACTCGTTGCGGGTGGGTTACTCAATTTACAACGTAAACAAAAGGCGTGCAATACACGCACACAAGGTAAGAAGAGTGGTAAGGAGAGCTCTTACCTCTTCTTACACAAGATAAGAAGAGGTAAAAACTCGTATTGTCCACTCTTCTTACCACGTGTGCGTGTATTTCACGCGTTTTCCATACGTTGCGAATCCTTACCAGCTCGCTCAGGTTTCTGTCCTTTTTAGTTGCGCAATCATGCGCTCTGGAAATTTTCGATAACTTACTGGAAGCGCGCCGTGCGTGCTTTGGCCAGAGGTTGCGGGAGGGCTGCAGTGATGTGCACTCTTAAAAATGAAGCTCGTAATTAGTTAGTAAATTCATGCATCTAATACCTTGGCGTGCACGTTACTAGCTTTTTACTAACATATTAACCAGGAATTTCAGAGTCTAGTATTTGTTGTATTTACTACCCAGAGGCGTTTCTTAGTGCTGTTAACTAGGTAACTAATAAGCCACTCCTAGGTTGCCATGTGCTTTGCAGATGGCTGCACTTGATTAGAAAGCATTGCAGTTTGTACCTACAATTATAATTTGTTCATTATGTCTGAATAACAGCTTTTTCTGTCGTCATGACACGCATATACGCAAGGAGCAAGCCATGAAAATTAGTATTCAGAATGTGTTTTGTTTTTCTTGATTCATGATTTCTCACCGCTACAACGTGTGCTACCCTAAACTAGGGCCATAGATACCTTCGCGGAGAATCCTTGATATCCTGTGCATGTCTAACTGTTCTCGTATATCGTTTCTAGATGCCGCTGTGTGTATTCTTACTCGAGCATATCATAGTACCGTGCATTTGGCATAGTAATTGCATCAACTACTTAGCGAGTGTTGATTACTGTAATGATAACCGGCCATGCGGCCTCTTTTTCTTTTGCAATGGAAGCGGCATGGCATTGCAGTTTCCTGCAATATGTGCAAACCAAACTGCGGAAAGAGGGTAGTGAATGTTCCTACGAAAACTCTTTAACAAGTAGTTGGTACTTTAAATTCACTTTTTTACTAATGTACTGAGCTTGAGTTAGTAGTTTCCACAACATCAACAGTGCAGTGCAGGTAGTGAATCTCACTATCTGCCCTTGTACTAACTGCAAATACTAGGGAGGTAGTGCTTTTTGGGAGTAGTATATGCTTAGTAATTTCTCAGTAAATACGCCTACCTCTTTTTTAACAGTGTGGGTTTATTTGTACGCCGCTTCTTAAACGTGGTTGCACTAGGGGGCTGCCTTTCGAACACGACACCGTGCTTGGCGACGAAGGGCGCATGCCTGGGCTTCCATACCAAAGAAATCAACACAGAGGTGAACAATTTACAAAGAAACAGGAACTGTTTTCGTTGATGCTTATCCTAACCGTGGTGCAAAGTCCATTTAATCGCGAGCCGCACCAATATACAGTAAGGTATATTGCGACCGCTTGTCTATGGTCAGGGGCATGAGTAGAAAGGCTATGCAAACACAACGCGATAATCGGAGCTTGAAGGGGAAGTAGAATAGGACTGTTGTGAAACGCAGGGACTTTGCGTTTGAAGTGGTGGCGGAGACGATAGAGCATAAGATATTTCGATACCGAAAGAAGGCGCAAGTAGAAGATAAGCTCATCGCTTGAGCCGCCGATACAAATACCGGCCGGTACAAGTCAGCTGAAGACAATTCAGGATTGTTGTTATGCGGGGTTTAACGTCCCAAAACCAGCTCTGATTATGAGATGATTGATTAATTGATTTGTGGGGTTTAGCATCCCAAAACCAGCTCTGATTATGAGAGACGCCGTAGTGGAGGGCTCCGGAAATTTGGACCACCTGGGGTTCTTTAACGTGCACTGACATGGCACAGCATACGGGCCTCAACATTTCACCTCCATCGAAATGCAGCCGCCGCGGCCGGGATTCGATCCCGCGACCCTCGTATCAGCAGCCGAGTCACCATAGCCACTATACCACCGTGGCGGGGCACAATTCATGATTTGCCACCCAAAAAATATCAGCTATTTATGACTACAGGGCACACATGGCCCTACCCGTGAAGGGAAAACTTAATTTCTCTCTTCGTGCAGATGATAGATGGCTGGCACAATGCTACCCTATAGATATAATCGCTCAGGGCTCCCTAAGTTCATCTGGTTAGTCTATTCACCGATGTGAACATAATAGTAACTTCAAGAAAAAAGTTACACCATCTACCGCTAAAGGGGACCATGAGGCGATGCGAAGCAGCACGGCGGGTGCACACCGCGTTTGCGTCAGTTTGACTAGTTGTTTCCGTTAATGGAGTACCTGCTTATCATCTGTTGCACTATCCAAGAGTTTTTGTAGATGTCCACGTCGAAGTCTCCCACCATGATGAATGGGTCGTTCTTGTACACGTTTTTGTATTCCCCCATTGCTCTTTGTAGGTACAATTCTACGTTCCCTTTGCAAAGGTTGGGTTACAAGTACACTGTCATGATCACGACACTGTCATGAACACGGAGCTCCGGGCTAGGGAAGCCCAGCGCAAACGGCAACATCGGCGGGATACTGCTACGGATGAAACGCGGGCTCGACATACCGAAACGCAACGGCAGCGTCTGCAAGACTACTCCGCCTTACGCAACGGCGACGTCACGTGAAGAGGGGAGTGGAGAGGGCTTGCGCAGGCGCAGTAAGGGTGGTCACACCGCACACCCCTACCACCACCACTGGATTGAACTCTGCCATAAGCTGCTTCGCATCTAAAAGGTGCGCAGCCTCAGTACCCAACCTATATGATCATATATCCCCTATCACTCCTTGTGGTTATATATATATATATATATATATATATATATATATATATATATATATATATATATATATATATATATATAGACGATTTTCCGCAGCTAGTTTGTCTAAGCAAAACTAGATGGCGCCACCGCCCCAAAGCACCGTGGCCTTCCCCTCGGCGGCGCGTCCGCGATGTGGCGTGTGGCGTCCGTTGCCCTGGCCTACGGCGAGAAGCAGCAGGCGGCCGTCGGCGACGGTGAAGGGGAAGTAGAAAGGAGAAGGCCATTAGATCACGTGTTCAAACATGGCAGCGCCCGTTCGCCGCTGCGGAAAAGCGTCTATAGACAAAGCTGCCTTCGGTTCCCACCGAAGGCAGGTTTGTCTTTTCGTCCATTTTAATTCCTATCTACTTACCCCAAAATTACAATATCATAATTACGAATTGGAATAACTTCTCTTATGCTTTCCTAGACTTCAATATTTGTTGTTTCATTGACTTGTTTCTAAACAAATAAAAGCGAGTCCTTGACCCCCTTCCCTTTCGTTATATGTGTGTGTGTGTGTGTGTGTGTGTGTGTGTGTGTGTGTGTGTGTGTGTTAAATTTGTCCCCCTGGTATGGAAAAAAAAATTAAAATAAAGTGGGGGTAGCCCGCGCCACCAGAAGGTATATCGGGCTTAAAGCCAATCGCACCATAAAGAAATAAGGGGAAGTGCTCCCAAAAAGAAAATTTTGTGGAAAAAGCCAATTAAAAAAATGTATGTATTCGGAAGCAAGGCCTGCAGGGCTTTTCCTTCTATAATAAAGGCAGGAGATGAAGACCGTGATAATGTTAGTGCCAAGTACTACGTAGCAGTGAGAGCTTCCAGCAGCAAGAGTGTCCTTGTAACAAGGGGAAAGCGGGAGTGCACTGCTAGGTGTAGTTTAAAGTTCCGTGATCGACGACGTAGTGGAAGCCACAACTCGAGCCAAGGGCCTCGCCTTGCATGGCGGACCTGTAGGCATGGTCTGGAGTTTGAGGCGGAAGCATTCGGTTGAAAGTTTGAGCGAAGAGGAGGTGAAACCTGCGATGAGAAAAGGTCTGCGCAGATACATAAGGCGGGTTTTGTCATATCAATAGGATGACATGAACAATGGGTCTATGTGTGTTGAAAAGTTGATGCTCACGTCATAGCTGCCGAGGTAACCTCGCCTTTTTTTGGCGTAATTGGAACTATAACGTTGAGCATGCAGTGTCTGATGGGTTGTTGTAAGGAAAATGTATGCGAGCGGTAGACGTGTGGTTGGGAAGTTTCGATGAGGTATCCAGTTATGTCTCAGAAATTTCTGCACAGTGAGTGGGGGTTGGTATGACAACCGCCGATTCACGCATTATATTAACTAGCTGAATTAAGTATGCACGCGTTTTTTTTTCTAGTAGATATCTTGGGAAGTGTGCGTGTGATATTGTTGGATCTGTGCGGCTTCGTAAGTGTTGAGTGATGTGTTGCGTTCGTGGGCAATCGTTGAAGTAATGCAGATCGGCTACGCATATTTTTGTGCATGCACACCGGTCAGACATGGTTATATTAAATCGCTTGAGGTAATATTGGAAATGGCCGTGACCAGTCATTAGATGAGTTAACTTCCGATTAGGTGGAAACCATTTTGGAATTTTGTAGACGCTATTTATCCAGTGAAATAACGACGTGTTCGGCCCTTCTGTTTGCCAATATGTGTGCCAATGAGAAACCATAATTTTGTATAATTCGGACCGAACGGTGCGGATTGAATATGTAGCCATCCTCTCAGACCCAAAACGCATTGCTGAAGTTGCTAGTCTGTCTGCCAATTCGTTTCCTAATATGCCTTTATGACCAGGGACGTGAAATAACCGGAAGAAGATGCCTTGTGTTTTAAACTGATAAAGAATGTTTTTGATGGCTATCACCCTCTCGTCATTATCGTTAAGGCTTGCAAGTTTACGTAGTAAAGAAAGGCAATCTGTGTACAGGTGAAAAGGGGTTTGAGTGTGTAGCGTGCTGATGTACTGTAGGCATTCGGTGACAGCCATAAGTTCGGTTGTGTAGGCGCCAGATGCATGTGTTATTTTATATTTTTCGGCCTTCAAAATTCGAGTTTGGTTATCCAGTATTATGTATGCTGAGCCAGCAGAAATGGAGGTAAAGGAACCGTCCGTATATGCGTGCAGGACGGGTAGGCGGAAGGCGTCGTCGTGCTGGGAGGGGTCAAGTTCAGTAAAGGAAAATCTGTGTTTTAGGCTGGGGTGATAAAGACAGGGTGCAATGTCGCGCTGGATGTGGTCGGGATTTAGTGTACGTGTGCCGTAAAGCGTGACTATTTTTTGTGTAAAGAGAGAAAATTCTGCTGCTAGGCGGGTGAGTTCTAAATCTAAGGGCGGAGCGTTAGCGATTATTTGTAATGCTGAGGTTCTGGTTGTATGAAACGAGCCTGTGATAGATATTAAGACTGATCGTTGAAGTGATAATACGCGGTCTCTTAGGAAGCGTGTAGGGTGGGAAGGCCACCACGCTGGCGATGCATAAGTGAGTGAGGGAAGTAGGACCTGTCTGTATAGCCGGCGAATGAGCATGCTGTTTAGATTATGTTGGGAACGCAGAAATGCGAGGAATCGTGCAGTGAATATTTCGGCTTTAGTTTTCAGATATTCGATGTGGGAATGAAAATTAAGTGTTGTATCAAACACAACGCCAAGGAGCTTAACTGATGATTTGTGTTTTAGAAAGGCACCGTCTAACCTAACGGAGGGACGGCGCCTTGATGTACCTTTGTGTCCGTTGTTGAAGAACGTGTAGTGAGATTTGTCTGAACTGATAGTTACCTTTTGTAGCTTTGCCCATTCCTCTACAGGGTGTAAAACGCGGGTGACGTTGTTTTTAAAGTCCAATTGGGAGGTTCCAGGAAGTAATATGATGGTGTCGTCTGCGTAGGCTTGTATGTGTGCGTTATGGGGTAGGTTTATGTCTAGGAGGGAATGTATGATAACATTCCAAAGGAGGGGACTGATGGGGGAGCCCTGTGGGCTACCCACCGATGGAGATGCTGTTTCTCTGCCGGTGTTGAATGGGAATGTGATGGTGCGGTTTGTGAGAAACGACTGCAGTAAAAGGTACAGGTTTTTCGGGCATCGGTGTTTTCTAAAGAAGTTAAGCAGAGCTATATGCCATACACTATCAAAGGCCCCGACAAAATCCAAAGAGATGAGGATGACTGGTTGTTTGCGGGATTTATAGTACTCTAGGTATTGTCGTAATTGATAAAGAGCTAGTGCTGCGCTGCGTGTCTTGGTGAAGCCGAACTGATTTTCATGGATGAGGTGGTTGGTATGGAGGAAATAGTATAAACGGGAATTTAGTAGTCGTTCCAGCACTTTACCGAATATCGAATTCATTACAATAGGTCGGTATGACTTTGGATCCTGAGGGGGCCTTCCAGGTTTGAGGATGAAAGTGATTTTACCGTTACGCCATGGTGTAGGGAAATGCCCTATTCTGAGGGCTGTATTGAAGACAAAATAAAAGAACTGTGGATGTAACTGATAAAGTTGCTTTACAAATATTCCGGTTAAATTATCCAATCCTGGTGCTGACTGTGTGTTAATTAACATTACAGCATGTTCGATTTCGTTCTGAGAGAAAGGAAGATCTAAAATTTTCCAGGGGTACTCGGACTTGTGAATTTCGCGCATCTGGTAATGAATCGGGGTGTCAGTTAGGGGGCTATCTTCGGCAATTAGTGTGTCTAGTAGGAGGCGAGCTGATTCGTTGACGGAAGTCGTCATTGAACCGCTAGGGCATTTTAATGATGGTAAGCTCGTTGCTGTGTGTTGTTTTTGAAAATGCAGTTTAAAATGGTCTCCGAAAAGATGTTTCTTAGTAGCGGATGTGTAAATGTCCTTGTCAAATAAGTCTTTAGCTTTAGAAATGTTCGATTTATACTGTTGGAACGCAGAAGCATATTCTTTTTGATAATAGTCGCGTAGAGAGGGAACTTTAGCGCGTTGTTTACGACGTCGTAAAGCACGGACACGCTTCCTTTCAATGGTTAAGTCAGGGGACCACCAGCCCTTACCTGATGATACATTTGCTTTGGGGTTCCGAGAGTAGCGGTTTTCTAAGCGTTCACATATGGTATAAAATTGTGTGATGATTCTGTCTAGTGTGTCTGGGCAAGCGATGTGACATTGTGTCACTTTTTGAAACCAGGGCATGTCTTTAAGTTCGCGCAATATTTGCAGTCGAGCGTAATTCGTTAAACGTTTTGGTTGTAGTGACAGAATGTTAGTGAAAGAGAATGAGATGTAATTATGATCGGAAAGAGTTGGTTTATCTAATACCGTCCATGAGTAACCTGCGGATGTTAGTGCTTGTGATGCTAAAGTAATGTCTATCCAGGTTTCTGCGTATGCTGTCTGAAACGTTGGGGAAGATGAAGGGTCGTTTAATATAGTCAGATTATTGGCGATTGAGAAATTAAGAACCTGTGACCCTCTAAAGTCTGACGGGCCAGGTCCCCAAAGAGGGTGTTTCGCATTAAAGTCACCGGCAATTACGTACTGAGCATCTGTGCAGCGGGATATACAGGTTTGGAGTTCGCCGAGAAAGGGGTCTGCGGGTCTGTGAGGAGGCAGGTAAATCGCCATTAATGTAAATGAATGGTCACGGCTTTG
The DNA here is from genome assembly GCA_013339685.2 of Hyalomma asiaticum. Taxonomy (NCBI): domain Eukaryota; kingdom Metazoa; phylum Arthropoda; class Arachnida; order Ixodida; family Ixodidae; genus Hyalomma; species Hyalomma asiaticum. The sequence continues at coordinate 1,780,954 of CM023484.1, forward strand.
ACACTTTAACATCACAATGTGTTCTGATAGGTGAAAGGGGAAGTAATCATATGTGTTTAATTGTGCTAAAATCATTACACGAGGGTTTAGAGGGGCGTGGAATTTTTTAATCGTGTGTGGTATGCCTTGTACCGTGCCTGCGCGTAGATGAGGATCACTCACAAATGCAAAATTGTAATTGTCGTGACACATGGTTTCGATGAGTATTTTGGTTGCTGCGGAGGTGTGGTCGAGATTCGCCTGAATGAAATTTAGAGGTTGTTTGTTAGCCATTTGTTGTCATGTGTAATGTAGGTGAGGTGTTGCCTGTGAGTGTTGCATTCTGTGTAGTATGAAGTACGTGAAATTGTGGATGCGTTTGGATTTGACGTAAACAGCAACATGTAGTAAGTGACATGGAAGGTGAAATACAGGCACAGTAAGCCACGGAGTCAGGACACTTTGCATTGTGCTCGCGATCAGAGGAGGGGCGCAGCGACTCACTAAAAGGTGCTTTGCAATTGAATAATAAAATTGTAATTGAGAACCTGTGCTTCAGACTGCGTAACTTGTATTGTAACGTGCTATGTGAGTCGCTGCGCCCCACCAACCATGCTGGCACTTCTATGCTATCCATATTCAGTTCTCGCCCTGAGGCGGGCAACCCTTTCCTGCAGTACGGGGCACGTATGATCACCCACAGGATGGTTGTTTGGTCTAGATTGCCTGACGCACTCACTGCACTGCGCCGCCGGATCCCCCGCCCGCACCGCACACCGCTCCACAGGATGATTTGCAGCGCATTTGGTACAGACAAGTTTGTCTTGCTGTCCGGATACTGGGCAGGTCCTCTTTGTGTGTCCGTAGGAGGCGCAGTACGTGCAGAGTGGGATGTGCAGATCTTCACTGACGTGCACCATGGTCCATCCAAGCATTACCCGCCCACGGGCTAAGAGTTGTCGATAGGCAGAGGGGTCGACCTCCAGTACATGTGTATAATTGCCTGATCGTTCGCGGTATGAGGTAATTGGACGGCACGTTTGTGGGTTCAGATCAAGACCATCATTGCGTTGATTAAGACACTGAACAAGTGTCATTACCGCAACGTCCGGGTCGACGCCTGTAAGTTTAATTCGTGGCCTTCGTTTTTGTGGGATCCGAACAGAAATGGACGTGCTTGTCAGGGTGTTATTTTCGATTGCTCTTTTAAAGTTCATTAGTGTTTGTTCATCATTAGTGAACACTGTTAAGCCATACGTAGTCTTACGGAGCGTCACTGAGCCGATCTTCTCTTTTGCAGGATCAATGTTTGATTTGATAAGTCGGAATACATCATTGGCCGGCGATGTTGAAGGTTGAAGGGGTGTTAGAAACATAAGAAATGCATGTTCTTGCCTGGTTGTTGGCAAGTGGCTGTCATCAGGAGGTACCGTATGAGGTGGTAATGTCGACGGAGCGGTCATCCGCGAGGCGACCTGCTCGCTATTGTGCTTGCCCGCAAGAACGGACGCATAGGATGGACCAGGGACAGGATGAGCAGGGTTGATGACCCCAGGCACACCCGTAGAGACAGTACTGGGTCGAGCGAGTTGGTAACGGAGTTCATCTACCCGTCCCGCCTGCCTCGCCGCCACGGCCCGAATGTCAGCGCATTCTTGGAGGATGCTGCGTAGCAAAGCGATGATCTTAGAACGTTGTGTGTTAGTTACCTTGCAAGCCGGATCAAAGAGAAGGTCAGTGATGTCCTTTTGGTAACTGATGGCTCGATGAAAGGCAGCCTGTGTCACTTCTTCGCCGGGCTCGTTGTTTGGAAACAAACTGCCTGATGGCAGGGCGGCAGGCGGCGGCGCTGGGACACCCGACGGGGCAGCAACATGAGCAGTCTGCATCTGCACACCTAAATTGATTGGGGGTATTCCGACTAGCGTCCTGTCTCCGTCGGCGGAAAAGACAGAGCCGCCCGAACGCGGCGAATCTCCAGGAGCTGGAGACGCGCGTTCGGACTCGACTGGGCCTTGTTCAGCCATTTCGCCGTAGCGGGTATGAGCCAGGCATGAATGGCGGTGACGGGCAGCTCGGAATGAAGACTCAAAAATGAGAAAACTTCTGCTCCAAATCCCGAATCAACACATCCGGGTGAGTCTCGAAGCCTTCAGATTCAACATAGAGGGAGGCGCAAGGGCGAAGAATCGACAGAACCGACCTTTTGAAGACGATCTGGGGGGTGTGTGTGTGTGTGTGTGTGTGTGTGTGTGTGTGTGTGTGTGTGTGTGTGTGTGTGTGTGTGTGTGTGTGTGTGTGTGTGTGTGTGTGTGTGTGTGTGTGTGTGTGTGTGTGTGTGTGTGTGGTCGTCCTGCGTTCCTTTTCTCCGAAAGGGACGCAGGACGACCGCAGTTCCTTCAACTTTGTATATCATCTCTTTCTACATCTGTGCTTGCTTGTTCTCCCTATCATCTTTCTTTCTCTATGTGTATTTCACTCTTCTGCTTTCCCTCTCCCCCATCACCCTCACTTCTCCCATACTACTGGCCTCGAAATCGACACGTAGATGGCAGCACCGTCACCACGTCAGTGTGGTTGGGCGTTCGCCGTCGCTCATTAAAATGTACACATCGGCGCTCGGTTGTGAGCGGTTTGAGGCAGTTTTTAGCTAAATAAAAGCATTAATTGCCGCCGAACGGTAATACATGCGTCCTTCAATCTCTACGTCAGTGCAGAAAGCACTCAAAACGTTTTAATTGCATGTGCAGGAAGCGTGATATGCCATTCAACGGGGCACTGACATCACCTAGCCGCAAAGATAGACTTCCTCGTGGGTTCTCTCCGTGTATTTTTTTCTTCACCATACTTAAGTTATTTTCTGTCTACAATGTCGGCATTGCTCTTACACGACTGAAAAAGATCGCTATTTTTTGTCGCTCATTTTTCACTACTGGCTACAAAAAAACGAAGACTGTTACTCCGCATTGAGTTGATGTTTCAGTTTGTGTACTCCGCTGTACCACACGCGTAGCTGCCTTTAAATGCCTTGCATTCCCTGTTGTATGACACGGAAGGCAGTTAACTGGCTCAGCTAGTCAAGCTACGTGACTGTATGCGCCACTTGAGAACTATCACGATATTTCACACACGCCTATACTGAGTGGACCTTTTAATACGCAAACGCATCGCTTTCTTCGCATGATTACTTGCGTGACCGTGACAAGACGAGATTTATTTCTTTTGCACAAAAAATGTGTTCTTCAAGCGAAAAACATCTATTTTCCGTCGTACTCCCAATCACATATCGCAAGACGGTATCGCTGCAGCACTACACTTATACGTTAATGTTTTCCGTTCAACTTACTAACATAACATTAAAACTCCACTTTATTATGCATCCACGCATTCTCACCTACAATTTTACTTCTGTGTCTGGGAGGACGAATATTCCATGCACATAGCACATATTCAGCATTTACAGGATCAGGCCTTGCGGATCATGACTTTTTCTGGCTACATGTCACATCCGGTATTAAACTACACTTCATTAAGGTACTCTCGTTACGTGACATGGTTCAGCTTAAATTGGTCTTACTGGTATATAACACTTTCATTCACGAAATCATTTTAGATACATTGCATGCTCCTGCTCTTTCTAACAACGATACGAGATTTGCGTCTAACAACCACAGTTTGCTCCCCCGAATAAACACCAGTCATGGAAAATTTACTGCTTATTTCACAGCGAAACTACTGGAACACATTGCCGCTCGACATTAAAGCCTGTCGCACAACAATAATATTGTCACGGTGCTGAGAGATGAAGACAACGATCGCTATAGGAGACGAAGACGACGTAGTGGGATGGCAAATCTGGGCATTCCATTATCAACTGTTCTTTCATTCGGGTCTTCGGTGCTGGGACACACGAACAGGAATATATGACTTGCTCTACAGAAGTTCATTACGGATTCGAATCGATTTGCTTGTTCAGTTATTAGATCCTAATTACTTATTCCATTATTCTCTATACCATTGATTGATTGACTACGTTTGTAATATTGAAATTCAACATCAAAGGACGACCAAACCTTTCAGGTAGCATAACGTAGTAAATTAAACTCAAATCCGCCCGAGTCTTGGCTAATCCCCCCAAGTGGGTAGATGCCAAAATTGAAGGATCTTCATCATCATCATCATCATCATTATCATCACCTATCGGTCTGTGATTGGGCTTGTGCCGGCGATATCGTTTCTGTTATTAAAACGGCCTTCCCATTTAGCCTTATATCTCTGCTCATTCCAACGTGGTGAAGGTGCTGGGTAGTGAACAAGGTGGAACTCCGCAGGAGTCTTGTCCTCGGCCGTCCTACCATGTCGAGAGACGACCAGGCCGACGGGTCAGCCACGGCGTCAGCACACGCGCCGTCAGCCCACGCAACGCAAGCACCTGCAACGCCGCCACCGCCGGTCGTCCTGACTCACTCACGCGAACCAGGCAATTTCTCTGGTAAGGAAACTGAGAATGTCGAGGAATGGTTGGTCCTCTACGAACGCGTCACCGCGCACAACCGATGGGACCCGACACTCATGCTAGCCAATCTTGTTTTCCACCTCAAGGGCCCGGCACGCCTCTGGTATGATACCAACGAGGAAGAACTGGCGAGCTGGGATTTGTGCAAGAAAAAGTTGCGCGATTTATTCGGCCCACTCGCTGGCGGCAAGTGCGCTGCTACGAAAGGTTTATCTTGTCGGGCTCAGACGGCTACAGAATCTCACGTCGCGTACATCCTTGACGTTCTAGCTCTGTGCCGCCGCGTCGATTCCAGCATGTCCGAAGCTGACAAAGTGGGCCATATCCTGAAAGGCATCGCCGATGACGCGTTTAACTTGCTGGTAGTTAAAGACTGCTCTACCGTCGACGAAATTATCAGCGAGTGCAGACGGTTCGAGGGCGCGAAGAGCCGTCGCATCACGAAGCAGACATGCGGCTTCCAAACGCTGCCGCTACGTCGTCCTGCGAAGACGCTTATTCCTCCCTTCAGCCGACCACCTCAGATAGCGTTCTGCGCATTGTGCGGCGTGAAATCAAGGCTGCTTCACCGCCTTCTTTTGTGCGCCCTTCGGAGGATACTCAGCCGACGATTTCTCTCATAGAGGCAGTCGTCCACGATGAGCTTGCAAACGCAGGCATTCAAGCTGTGTGCTCCCTGACTCGCCCTCCGTCTGGACCTACTGCTCCGTTTCATCGACCACCACCGACGTTTCGTCGCTACAGTGATCCGACCCAATGGCGCACACCTGACGACAAGCCTATATGCTTCACCTGCAGCAGCGTAAGGCACGTTTCTCGCTATTGCCCTTATCGTCAGCCGTCGTATTCTCGCCCCCCGTATTACACACGACGTTCATCATTTAGCACTGCTAATAAACCGACCTACCTTGAACCTGCGTATTGTGAGCAGACCTATTGTGGCCCAACGTGTCGCGACCGTCCGATGTATGCCAGGCCATCCAGCCGGTCACCTTCACCTGAACGATAATCGCTCACGCTCGTCTCTTCCCCGCCGTCCATCACCGCACCCCTCTGTACGCTCACCTCAGGAAAACTGAAAAATGCAGCTCCCAGAGGTGACGCTGCATTGGAACCCCGACCTGGAAATCTTCTACTTACACTGCCGACAGACCAGAACCTAATCGCCGTACGAGTTGACGCTCTACCAGTAACCGCCCTGGTCGACACCGGTGCCCACATCTCAATTATGAGGAATAACTGTAACGGTATTTACAGTTACTGTGTAAAATGTAGCATAGTTACAGTTACGAGTTCCTCAAAATTAAAAGTAACTATTTACAGTTATAAGTTACCGAAAAAAGTAACTAGTTACCAGTAACGCGTTACTAGTAACTAGTTACTGCCCGAGACTGGCCCGAGAATGCCCTGTACTTAGGATCATGTTAAAGAAGCCCCAGTGGTCGAGATTTCTAGAGGCTTCATAATCATATTGTGGTTCCGGCAAATAAAACCCCCGAAAGTATGTGCTAAGCACATACACATTATTTTTGTACCCTTGTTTCCCACAAATGTGGCAGCAGATCAAATAAAGGGCAACAAAATAGTGCTTCGATATAGTTGGTGCGTAGTTCACTACAGAAATAAGATTACCGGCTAGCCTTTCCCTTCTCGGTCCTTGCCCTTCGTAAAGAAGTCCTTGAGCCTCTCGGCTTTCCAAACACTCGGTTAAGTCTTCAGCGCCTGTGATACGGGTCGGCCTTGTTTACGATGCAGTCACGCGAGCACATATTTAGTTTGAAATTACCATATCCTACAATTCTCTTTCAATTTCTTGAAAGCATTATTCCCAGTAGCAACAGCCGCTAAGCTATTAGGAGGGTGTTTTATTTTCTTGTGACTTCAAAACATCTACTCGAATGGTTCATCGGATGGATATCTGGCAGCATGTAGACGCTTCTGTATAAGGACGAGCGAGATCTTCGGTCGAGTCATGTGTATGACAACGTACGCCATAGACTTTCTGTCCGTCGTGATAGCATAGCGGTTATGGTACTTGCCTGCTGACCCGGACTGCGGGTATCACATTAATGCCCTCTGTAAAAGCCCGGGTGGTCCAACTTTCTGTACCTAGCTACTACCGCGTTCCCCGTAATCATATCACGGTTTTAATGCGTAAAATCCGACTAACCGTTATTGTTGCACTCCTTACACATTCAGTACCACCACCAGCAGCAGCAACATTGCCTACGTTATACATTGCCTATCTTTAAAGAAATGTTTCAATGTGCTCTGGGAGCTTCTCCAACCGATTGTAGAGGCTCCAAAAGCCCTACTTGCCTCAGCTGAAAACACATCCTGGTTTTCTTGTGGCTCTGCGGAGTCCGAGAATTGCAGGGCTCTTCCTCGCTGCTCTGTACTAGCGATGACCGAGGTGACGCATAGGAGAAGCCGATCTTCGTCGTCAGTTTGAGCAGGGTTCAAAGAAAGGGAGTTCTGAAGCGTCAGCCAACCTTTAATGATTGGCAGTAGAACCAGCCTGGATGAAGGATTACGAACTAGAAGTGAGAGCGTAGAGGTCACATCATAAGGGATCGTGTTGACGCAGACACATTTATTTGTAGCGAAGCCTTTGAGAGAGAGTGACGGCTGATAATTCATGCACGAAGAAAAGAAAGAGCTGTATGCACTGTTATCGCAGGAGGTCAATGATATAGCACATGCCAATAAGTAAAGTACCTTCCGATAGGCTAAGTGGCAATACGAGAAAACAGTGGAGCTCGTCATGCCGCGGAACGCATATTCTTGATAAAGCGGTGATAAATTAGAACGGCAGTATAGTCGCCGAGAAAAGGAAAGTCGACGACCGCGGTGAAACGAAGTGGAAGGATAAGAGAACGACGTTTGCATGCTGAAAACAAGCACCTGAATCGTCTGTATTTCACGAATGTGTGGACAATAGCGACATATAGTTATCTGAGAAACGGCAGGGTGCTTTCCTCTACGTTATTCTCTCTGCTTGCGATATGAAAAACACTTACACTGTTTGTCTCTACGTTTCACTGCTATGCTTGAATATAAGGAGTTAGTTGTCAAAGTGCGATGCCTACTCACACGCGTTACAATGCAAGGCCAACTGCGCTTTAGCCCCTCTGTTTATTTATTTATTTATTTATTTATTTATTTATTTATTTATTTATTATTTATTTATTTATTTATTTATTTATTATCATACGCTCAGGGCCCAATGGTCATTACAGAAGGGGTGGGTACATGGGTTACAAATAATAATAAAAAAAACATTCAAGCCTATAAGGACAAGGATAAGATAAACAGCAGCAGAAAACAAAGCAAATAAAGACAGCAAGATTCGAGTCATGCTCGGAATGCGCGTGTAGGCATGTCACAGAGGCTCTTCATACCACACTTTTTGTACAATCAGCAAGCATTTCTTGTAAAACAATAAGTAGTTCGTGCAATCTATAAGTCATTGTTGACTTCATATTTTTTTTTCTTTTACCGCAACAACTAATGCCTGTATTGCTTTTTGCCAAAGCAATCTTTACTCTTCAGTTGCCGGCGGCGTTTCTTAATCTGCAGGAGAGCCCACTTACATAAAAAATTGTAGCTACCTTTGAAAGTGCTTCGTTCTGCTGCATGTTTTCCTTGATCCCTTTGTTGTATTAGCTGCTTCGAATATCTACGACAGGAAGCCTGTAATACGGTGAGAGATAGCCGGCATCAGGCAAAGGACCAGTCTCTTCACCAGACGCACAGTTCTTATGCAGAATGAAAATGCAGTTTTAGAAAGGCAGGCCGAAAGCAAGCGACTCCTATAACATTCTTGAGAAGCCTAGCTTGAAGGGATGCGTGGCTCAGAAGAGGCGTTCCTGGCCGAGGCGAAAGCACAAATAAGCGCGATCGTTGGGAAATTCGAAAGTTTACAACACTGAACTGCAGCTTCTGGTCAACAGGTACTTCGGGAGTGATGCTCAGCCCCTCGCCCAATAATATAATGATATTGTCACAAGGTATCTCCGTATCGATATCTTGAACCCTCTTTATGAAAGCATCGCTCTTCACATCGCAACCCAAATTTGAGAAGTCGTTTGCATTCACGAGCGCCCTTTGAAACTCCATCCTCTCAATCTTTCTTCAGCTAACTGTGCAGAATACCCACAAAAATTGTACTAAGGTTTGGAGCAACGCTTTGTCCGATGCACACATCTGTTGTCTGTGTGACGGTCTTACAACCTAACGTTTATATTTGACGCATAAAAATGCAGTAATTCTATGTCCCGTATTTTCATAAATCAACATTATAGTTAGCTTTCGCCTTTCTTACCTTCTCCTCAACGCGTATCATAAACGAATACTATGCATCGGTCGAACTTTTCCTTTACCTTATATATATATATATATATATATATACCTTATCTTATATAAAGGGGGCGTTTTTTAACGTGCTCCGGTAGGTACCTTAAGGCGCCCTTATGCAGCGCAAAACGACTTCACACTTTTGAGAAAAGCTGACGTTCTGACGCGGGTATATACGTGTGGAATTAACGGTGGGTGTACTCTCGCGGCGTCAAATGAGCCCATGGAAGAGTTTCACAAATGCCAACTACGAAACATGCTGCGCTTCTCGAAGCAAAGAGTCGCTCCCTTCCCCTATTCCCCTAACCTGGACGACCTCGGCGTCCCTGGCGCCACTGTTCGTGTTGCTGGTGGACCTCCATTCTTATGACGCCGGTAATTTTCAAGTTGGTAGTAGTGGTGGCTTGTTGACGAAATGTTCAACCTACTTCCATTCCTCCTTGTTGTTATGTGGGGTTTAACGTCCCAAAACCAGCTCTGATTATGAGAGCCGCCGTAGTGCAGAGCTCCGGAAATTTCGACAACCTGGGGTTCTTAAACGTGCACTGACATCGCACAGTACACGGGCCTCAACATTTAGCCTCCACCGAGATGCAGCCGCCGCAGCCGGGATTCGATCCCGCGACCCTCGGATCAGCAGCCGAGTACCATAGCCACTAGACCACTGTGGCGGCGCTTCCATTCCTCCTTCGTGTATACGTCAGTGATACCAAATCTGCTTATTATTATTTTTAATTCTCTGTAACATAGAGAGGCTCCGTGACCACGCTCATTAGCAGCACGCTTACTTCTGTAAACCTTTTTTTCCATTTCTACTGTCATTAAGCATCGTACTGAAGGACCAACATTAACAGGTAGGCGCAAAGACTTGCCTGCTCAGTAAGAAAATGTGCACACAAACAAAGAAAAAAAATTCACAGCATATCCACGGAGTGAATGATGATGAGTGGGCGAAGCTCGGGAGGTTCATCGTAGATCGTGCCGAGTTCCGGATTAATTTAGTTAACGCGCACGCTACGAATCCTTATGGTTCAACTACGCACAAGTGAAATCTCCCGCCGGCACTTCATTGCAAGTGAAGATCCAGTGCCTATATATGAACGGTTCTCCAGCGCGAGCAGTCGGTATTTCTCAATCAAGGAACTCGCTAGACGACGCTGCCTGCGCCAACGTTGTCTCTCGCGGGTGAGGGCGCGTTCTCCTTCTTTGCGAGCCGGTAGAGCGTTCATCTAAGAAAGAGCGTTTCCATAGTCAACGCGCGCCTTTCGCTCTCTCTCTCTCTCTCTCTCTCACAAGACAGCAGATGGAACAGTGAGAGAGCTCGCGCGCCGGGAGGCACGCGCCGAGGGCGAGCGCGAGCCTCCCGGCGTTGCATGGTATTGTGAGTGGTGTAGGTTACACGATACGCGTTACAACCGACCCACAGCTTAAGGAGCTTCGCCCCTAAAAAAAGAATATATGTCTCGCTCGTGGCGTCCCGCTGCTATAGGAATCGGCAGTGCGTAGGCGGAAGCGCTTGGTCGACGGCGCAATGACCGCGCGTCTCTGCCCTGAAGTGCTACTCTCGCGCACGTCTCGCCGCCTTTATGCATTTATGCATTCCCGTACCCGTTCTCATGCTCGTCCTTTATGACGAAACGGCCACCTTCCTCAAGTATGTCTTTGCACGCAGTAAGGTGTGTTCCTGAAACACGCCTTTTAATTTTTCCGTACTCATTCTTTTCTCGACCTTATGAAAGGGCACCTTCTTGAGTAGGGTTTCCACTTGGGCTTGTTGGTGGAGCATGGATAACCGTAGTGTTGCGCGTAAGACGCGGACAAGAAAGAAGACGCTCTGTGTGTGTCATCGTGTTCTTTCTTGTCCGCATCTTACGCGCAAGACTACCGTTAACCTTCTTGAGGTAACGTTAGGTTTATGAATACGGGCATAACATAAACCGACCTGATACTTATCCTTTCCATTCCTCACCTTTTCGGCGCTTTACAACCTTATGCATCAGTCCAGCCTTTCCTTGACCTCATCGCCATGAAAAAAGGAGCATTTTTACAGGCAGGCCGGCGGGTACTTTGATGTGCAAGATTGCTGACGCAGTGCAAGATGGCGGCACCAGATAGCTGACGCAGCAACAGCTCGTTCACTCCGTCGCACTTTGATAAAAGCCGACGTTGTGACGCGTCCAACATGTGCAATTAACTTCCCGAGGTCCGGGAACGTCAAGCGCCCATGGAAGCGTTTTACGACGGCGACTTGGAAAAAAGCCCGGCCTTTTCGAAGCGAGTAGTTCTCCCTTCGCGCTGCCGCTACAACTGAACGCAGTGTCCCCGGTGTCATCCCTGGGTCCAGGGCGCTGCGTCCCCAGAACCGGCGCCTCCAGTGCCATCATTCGCGTTGTTAGTGCGCATATGTTTTTATGGTGTCGGTAATCTTCAAGTCGAACTTCTTCCACCGACTTCGATTTCTTCTTTCTGCAATTCAGTGATACCGTGCCTGTTTTGTTTTTTTTTTGGTTATTTTCTTATCTTTTTACACATTGAGGGGCTTCGCGACCGTCACCGATCCCGAGTTGCGAGGCACGGGACGCAATCGCCGGAAAAAATTCCAAGGACCGCAGTTAAATTTGAGAGTGGTGTTGTTCTCTCTCTCGATGACGGTTCCGATGTCCGCGGTGACACGTTGAAGGACGGAATCTGGAGCAAGACGTCCTCACAGCAAGACACTCAGGTTTATTTACATTATTTACAAAACTTGGCCGGGGCGGCCAGTACTGTCACAGACATCAAAACACAACTTGGCTCGAACCACACCAAGTGGTTCTTTCCGAGCCCTTAATGTTTGCACTTAGACGGGAACAAGCACTAAGCTTTCAACCCTCATCATAACTCGTCAGAGGCAGCGCCAAGCTCGACCTCTGACCACCTTGCCGCGTCTGCGACCCAAGTAAGCGCTAAGCTCTCTCTTCACCCTCTCCATGAGAGCCTACGGTTACGCCCTCGCGGTCCGACCTTTCGACCCGCTTGCTGCACCGAGCTTCACCGAAAGATATCATCCACTAATCACGTGATCAGTTAGCACGACTCTGCAGCAGGCCCACGTTGCCACTCTGTTTACACGGCGGCATGCAACCCAGCCGCACTTCAAGAGAACCGTTTGACAGGTCTATTGTACCCAAAAGCACTTCCGCACATTTCCACGGTGGGGTCATTTCTTCCCAGGGGCAACTGCTTGGCAACCTTTCAACCGAGCAGGAAGGTCAAAGGATTACTTTGACAGCGAGCTCCCGCTGTCTTTGGAAGCGACTCCCCCCCTGTTGTTGCTTTCTCGGATGCTCTTCCGAAATGTCCTACATGCCGCCGTGAAGAGACCTGTCAACCGTCATGTCAACCCTATGCTGTGCAGCTATGTCCGTCACAGCAATTACTGACCACGTGCGTCGCGGGAGCAAAGCCGCCACTTCTGCTGCGTACAGAGTGCATACCACGACGTTTCTACAGGAAAAGCCATGCGCTAGGGCGCCGTCGCCTGCTCTTCTCCGTGGATCTGCCCGCCGAACATAACAACCGCTGTATCAGTCCCCCCAAAAATAATCCTGCGAAAGCTTGGGCAGTTAGGTTTTGCCGAGTGAGAGCAAAGCGTGATCAAACATAACAAATATTTTTTCATTAAACAGGCAGTTACAGAAAACGTGATAAACGTAGATATTCAAAACAGAAACACAGATAGGTTACAACATTACACGAAACCAACAACAACCGCACATGCTCATGCACCACAGCAAAGAATAAAGGCAGATCCCACGTGCAGTGGGAATCCAGGAAATGCAAAGCACTCATCAGGAACGTAAAATGGATTTCCATTGTTGTCTCGCTATACCGAGTTTGGTACATATGAAGTTAACGAAACCGCCGCAAGAGCACCAAGACTGTCGCAAGTAAACCATGCCGTTCATACAGGCATGTCATGATTTTAACGTTATGACCTGTCAATTACGTTTGTCATGCAGTCGTGTTCTGACATACCAATTTTGGTATTAACGAAACGCGCCATGCCATTAACGAAACGCGTGGCATGTAAATCATGTCGCACATGACATCCGTGTCATGATTTTCATGTTTCGACCTGTCATTTATGTTCGTCATGCAGTCATGCTGTGGCATACCAATTTTCGTATACATCCCATTAACGAAACGGCCAGGAGGGCACCAAGATCGTGGCATGTAAATCATGTCGCTGATAACATGTATGTCATGCTTTTCATGTTATGATCTGTCACATATGTTCGTCATGCAGTCGCGTTGTGGCATACCAATTTTCGTATATATCCAGTTAACGAAACGGCTAGGAGAGCGCCAAGACCGTGGCATGTAAATCATGCCTCTCATGATATGCACATCATGATTTTCATGTTATGACTTACCATTTATGTTTGTCATGCAGTCATGCTGTGGCATACCAATTTTCCTATACATCCCATTAACGAAACGGCCAGGAGAGCACCAAGACCGTGGCATGTAAATCATGTCGCTCATAACATGCATGTCATGATTTTCATGTTTGACCTGCCATTTATGTTCGTTGTGCAGTCATGTTGTGGCATGCCAATTTTCGTATACATCCCATTAACGAAACGGCCAGGAGAGCACCAAGACCGTCGCATATAAATCATGTCGGTGATGACATGTATGTCATGATTTTCATGTTATGACCTACCATTTATGTTCTTCATGCATCCATGTTGTGGCATACCAATTTTCGTAAACATCCCATTAGCGAAACGGCCAGGAGAGCACAAAATCGTAGGCGGCTAGATAGATAGATAGATAGATAGATAGATAGATAGATAGATAGATAGATAGATAGATAGATAGATAGATAGATAGATAGATAGATAGATAGATAGATAGATAGATACGCTCAAAGTCGCCGAAGTTCGCTAAGAAATGCTTCGCATATAAAACACAAAGGGCTCCTATTCACCGAAGTCACTCGAGGTGCCTCCTCAACACGAAGCTTGCAGGCCGGGCTCGTTGGTTAGCTTGTGGGGCACCGTGGTTTACTTCTTTCTTCTCACTGACTCAGATACGACTAAGACTCCTGCTGTTGGCCCGTGGTCGGCTCTTTATGTTGCCTTCGGCAGGTGTTCCCGATGTTTCGGTGCGTGCCACGTGATGTAAGCACGCGCATGACTGAGAGAACATTCTCGATAACACTCGCAGTTTCCCCGCTTGGGCGGCATCTCTTTCTCGCTCGCATCTCGCGACGACCGTCGGTACGCACTCTCCGCCTCCTCTCTCTTTCTCCAATTGGCTCGCGCTTTCATCCGTCGTGATAGTATGACTCACCGCGATGATCGACAACTTTCTCGCTCTTTCGAGATCTACGGCCAGCGACTGCGTGACCTGGTGCGCCTCTTCCATACGCCGCTTTTCTTATTGTTTTTACGGCGTTCCCTCTTACTTGACGCCGGGTTCTTCGACGAAGTGGGCACTATTTTGTGACAGTGACCACCTCGATTAGGAGCATCCACACTTCTGTAAACTCCTTTTTTTTTCCGTGTTCCCTGGAGTAGCCCCTTCATAGTAAAGAACAAAGAAATAGCGCGCTCGGTAAGAAGGCGTGCCCACAAATAGACGCCTCGCAAACGAAAGGCATTCGCCCAACCGAAGAATTTCAATTTAGAAGGTTTACCAAAGCAAGTAAAAATGCTGAGCTATGCGTGTTTGAAAGTCTTTTTCGCCGCCAAGGCACACGAACCCGGAGTTCGCTTTAGGGTAATCGTGTGCGAGCCCAACTCGTGCCAGACCGCTGTTTCTACGTGACCGAATAAGCATCTGTACATGCTAAACACCAGTGACCCGTGTTCCATGTTCAGAAAAGTTGCTAAACGCCCTTTTGAATGCTAATCCAGGAAATGTTCCCATTTCAGCATAGATATCGAAGATCTGTTCTTTTCCTTTCCGCACAACACACTCATGCAGTAGGTGCGGAAGTGCACTGAGGACGAAAATTATGAGGGTTCTTTCTCGAACTTTCTCGAGTTCCTGAACTCCCATCTGAAAAACGTATCTTGTGTGGGAAGATCAAAGGTAGCCCCTATTCCTAGCAATATTTTCGTTATTTATGTGGATAAGGAGGTGGTACATGAGTTGGCCGGCAAGTTTATACGCAATTTTAGGCACGTAGACGATTTCGTGGTTATTTTCTAATCTCTAGAGCCAGAAAGTGTCCTATGTCCTTGATGTGTTTAGAAATGACCATTCGCGACTCAGTTTCACACATGAAGTTCCAAAGCATCGTGCGCCTAAATTCCCATATTTAAAGCTCACTTTCGAAACTGACCACCTGTGTTGGCATTACTCCCCAAGGAGCGAGAGGCTGTTACTGAACTTCAAGTCATATCATTCAAAACTTGTTAAACATGGGATAATCACAAGTTGCATAGGAATGACTGTCAAGAAATCCTGCCTTCGCAGGATGGGTGGGATGCTCGAGACTCAAGAAAACCGTTGCCGAACCCGTCCTGCTTTCTTGCGTAGGCAAAATTCTTAGAAAGTTAAAATCTTGAACACCAGGAGCAGCGAACGACCAATAATAGCGCACGTGTCCAAGCGAAAGAAGCAAGAAAGTAGCGGTAATGCACGTCCATTCTCTCTCGCATAGATTGTGGGGCCGCGTCCCGCTCGACGCCACGTTTTTGCACGGAATGTCGCCGCATCCCCCTTTCCCGGCTGGACGGAGCGGGGGCCCACCCGCTTCGCCCATGTGGTTTTAACATAGGCTGCCATTGGGCAGCGAGAAATTCCCAGAATGTTTGCGCGTTCTGGCGTTTCGGGTTTTGGAGAAGCCTAGGGAGAACACGCTGGGACTTGGAGAAGTGCGCACGTACTTTTGGGATCCTCCGGCCGACCAGGCCATCGGTCGGATGGCGTGCTTCTGCGAGCCCCAGCGACCACGGCGGCGACCTGCGACCGACGCCCATGTCTGTATGTTCTTCTTCTATTTTCCTTTTCTGAGGGCTCGCGGTCGCGGGTGCGCTAGCCGGGGTTAGGCTCTCCTTCCTTGCATGGTTATTTTTGTGTGTTATTCTGTGTTCGCGTGTTGTTCTTTGTTACTGTCCTTTGTTTGTGTTCGCGTGTTGTTAATCGTTGTTGTCCTTTGTGTTTAATTCGACTTTAGATTCGGCCTTGTTATTGTTTGTATTATTTTAACGTTTATTAAATTACCATGCTCGGAGAGTGACGCCTAATGTTCTCCTCCTTCGCCGCGTGCGACGGTTCGCGCTGCCCTGCCTCGAGTCGGGCCGCGGGTCGACGCGCGCGGCAGCGCGGCGATGGCATGGCTGAGATAGCGAGCGCGCGAACGCGACGACCTCATTCTCTGCTCGTCGAGTGCTCGAACCCACGACAGGGGGTTGCTAGCGGCGATGCCGCTGCTAGCAGTAGTTAATTAGTAGAAGTAAACCCCTACATTTTGGCGCCCAACTAAGTGGGGCCAGGGGCCTTGCCCTTGGTCGCTCAGACGACGAGCAGGTGTCGGCAGAGTGGGGAAGTTGCGTTCGGTTCCCAGCGTCAAGTGCGCTTTGGTTGAGGTTGGCCGTCTCTGCCGTGTACCGCCCGTATCTTTCTTTGTCTGTCCATCCTTTTTCTCTGTCGTTGTATCGTGGTGTGAGGAGAGGCAAATGTCACTTCTCAAACGGATTGGTAACCCGCTTCGAGGTTGTGTGAGGCGAAGCGTGGACGAGGAAAGGCGTGATGCAAGTTGCCACCGAGATGCAGCAGTTTGTTCTTGGTGGCGGAAACTCGTTGGATTTACCAAGGCTTCCGTCATGCCATGGCCGGGAGAGTGACCATCGTGTCTCCCGTTGAACGTTCAAGTCGGTGAGTCCAGCGGTTTTCTTTAGACTTCGCGTCGTGCGCGTCTTTCCTCACTAAATTCAGAACCAGTAAAAGAGTAGTTGACGCGCTATTTCTTGCCCGGGTCGCCCAAAGTCTCTTTTTCGTGAAAAGTTGACGGCGCTGTTCGGTTGCACATGGCCGACTTGCACCGAGGGAGGCAAAGATGGCGGAAAGGCCGCTGAGGCGAACAAAGAAGTAGAAGGAAGACCCTTCTTCCATGAATAGCCCTTTGGGCACCTGTGTCTTCGCGCACGGAGAAGGGGAGAGCGTTTGAGCGTCCCCGCGGCGGGAGAGAAGGAGGCCATTGTGGCGTTAATCAGCCGGCCGGTCGGGGGGAAAGGATGAAAGAGGGGGTCTATCCTCACTGGGCTCTCCTCAGGAATCTGGTTTTCTCTTGTTTGTTGTTCTTTTGCTTTTTTTTCGTTTGGCCCGAAGAGCGACGTAGTTGACGGCAGAGTGACCCATGTGTACATAGTGTAAATAGTTTCTTTCGCGGTTTTGTTTTTCGCCTCCGGGAGGCGAGGCGCCTGTATGTGTTGGTACTGCACATGGCGCGCGCGTAGTATCGCTGTCTTGTATTGCGGCGAGCGCGAGTTTTGGGCCCGAAGCGGCTTGTGTAGCCGTGGCCTGGGAGAGAGAAGGGGTTCACTCTGCCCGGTCTGTACGAGCTCGGCCACAGTATCATGCCACCTTCGCGGTTAGCGCTGCGTGTTTACGCGCGTCGGCAGTGGCACCCCCCCGACAGCAGAGGAGAGCGATTGCGTGCCCCTGTAGTAATTCTGGCCAGTCGTCAGAGCGGAAGGCTTTAGTTGAAGTTACTGTGCTCTGCGATTTGGCACGGTGCAGTGTGAATGCTCAGCTGTCGCCGTCCCTTCCGCGTCTGTTCATTCCGTAGGCAACACGTTGTGGATCTCCCGTTTCGTTTGGTGTCACGGATGGGCAGAGTGCGTTCGTGGAAGGATTATCCGCTAGTGTAAGGTCATGCGGCGTCGCACTAGTGAAGACCACGTTTACATTGGTTACTGCCCGACTGATTCCAGACGGAGAGATAACCTGACAGAGAAGTCTTTCTCTTTCTACGCTTTCTCTAGTTTCTCTTCGCTGTCTCTACGTTGTGTACTAAGTGTTCCTTTCTGTTTACGTACCGTTTCTTTCTTTTTGGGTTTTTGGGTTTTTCGCTACATTAAGAATGATTTCTAGCCCCGTGTTGTTTTACGGTTCCTTGGTTTACTCTGGGTTCTTGGAATGCGCGACCGTTTTTGATCTTTTGTGGTTGTTTTCTTGTTCGTTAGTTCAACTGAGTTTGGTTCTTGTTCTGCGCGACTGTTCGTTTGTTGTTGTTCGTTATGTTTTTCTGCCGCGCTGATTTGGCGGCCGAAGTCTGCGTGTCCATAGCGAGGCGGCGTCGACGGCGAGGCTGCGGACGGAGCCGTGGTCGCGGCACTTGGTGCGGCCAGGAAGTCGACAGGGTCGACGGCACGTGAGACCTGCCGCGGCCGGCGTCCAGGGTCCGTGTGAAGATGCCGTGGCGCGCGCTGGCTTCATCGGACATTAGAGAGACTTGTCGCAGTTTTGTTGTCGCGTTTGTCTTTCGTATCTTTGTTTTCGTTTGGAGTTCGCGGATTTTATTGTGTATTGGCACTGCCGGTATTGTTTTTTTAGGGGGGCTTTTAAGGAGGGAGGGATGTGGGGCCGCGTCCCGCTCGACGCCACGTTTTTGCACGGAATGTCGCCGCATCCCCCTTTCCCGGCTGGACGGAGCGGGGGCCCACCCGCTTCGCCCATGTGGTTTTAACATAGGCTGCCATTGGGCAGCGAGAAATTCCCAGAATGTTTGCGCGTTCTGGCGTTTCGGGTTTTGGAGAAGCCTAGGGAGAACACGCTGGGACTTGGAGAAGTGCGCACGTACTTTTGGGATCCTCCGGCCGACCAGGCCATCGGTCGGATGGCGTGCTTCTGCGAGCCCCAGCGACCACGGCGGCGACCTGCGACCGACGCCCATGTCTGTATGTTCTTCTTCTATTTTCCTTTTCTGAGGGCTCGCGGTCGCGGGTGCGCTAGCCGGGGTTAGGCTCTCCTTCCTTGCATGGTTATTTTTGTGTGTTATTCTGTGTTCGCGTGTTGTTCTTTGTTACTGTCCTTTGTTTGTGTTCGCGTGTTGTTAATCGTTGTTGTCCTTTGTGTTTAATTCGACTTTAGATTCGGCCTTGTTATTGTTTGTATTATTTTAACGTTTATTAAATTACCATGCTCGGAGAGTGACGCCTAATGTTCTCCTCCTTCGCCGCGTGCGACGGTTCGCGCTGCCCTGCCTCGAGTCGGGCCGCGGGTCGACGCGCGCGGCAGCGCGGCGATGGCATGGCTGAGATAGCGAGCGCGCGAACGCGACGACCTCATTCTCTGCTCGTCGAGTGCTCGAACCCACGACAGGGGGTTGCTAGCGGCGATGCCGCTGCTAGCAGTAGTTAATTAGTAGAAGTAAACCCCTACAAGATTTAAGAAATCTGGTGCCAAGTACGGCGTTCGTGTGCTATTTTCAGCTCCCAACAAGTTATGTAAGGTTGGGGCGGCTGTTCAAGAAATAAAGAAGGAAAGAAAGGAAGTTTGTAAAAATAAGCATGAAAATGCGTTCATTTCGTGTAAGAAGGGGGTCCTCTACCAGGTTCCACTGTCCTGCGGCTGTTCGTATATAAAATAGGTCGCTGCGTTAATGTTAAGCTACAAGAACATCATAAATCATTAGATAACAACTCAGTTAATCAGGGAAGCCATTGTTTTAAATGTGGCTGTACTCCATTATTTGTCGATAGTAATGCATTGTTTGCTCGCAGTAACACATATACATGAAAAGTCGCGGAGGCTTTCAATATATCAAGAAAAGCCAGTGGTCGTGCAAGCCAGTCTTCCGTCGTCTTATCGTCCACATAAATGGCCTTGCTAGCTCGGGGTGAACGCCGATAGGCAATCACACAAGCTATCACGAGGCTGTTTTTTAAAAGCATTGACACCTGTACTTTGTCACTTGGGCGTGCGCAGTAGCTGTTTTTGCAGAAGAAACACAATGTTATCTAGTTTGTGTTATGACATTTGACGCTTGTTTGATGTGCTACAATTTCTTCGAAACGGTTCTACTGCCCGTTTCTTTTATTTTGTGCTTTCTATGTCGCCTTCACATTCACTCAAGCACATCACGCACTCCAATGAAGCATTTCTTAAATATACAGCGTCTCGCAGAACCACTAACACTCCTTCTTTATCGGCCGAAATAACACGCAGGCGGTTATTGTGCGAATGCTCAGCTGCCCTGCCAAGACGGGGTCATGCGCGCAGCCACGGCGGCAGCACAATCCGCCACACATGGTACCTTTTCTCGTTCATACGAGCGCTTATTTCTGACCCTTCCTTTCCATTAACTCCCTTTTCCCTGCACCCACGGACGCTGAGACGTGCTCTCGACACGGGCTGGAACAAATAGCGTTCTTTCCTTACCTCAACCACAATTGTCTTCTCGCCCTTTGTTAATCGCGAAGTTTCTCAAGGCCGGCTAGTGATGATAGCGAAGTTTAATTGCCCAAGGGCCAGTTCTCACCAAACAGCACCGAATAACTTTCTTGGATACCACGTGCCAGGACCGGCTTCCTAAACCCCAGCATGCACCCTCCTACTTTATTGTTTTTCTTCGTGTTTCTGTGGTTGACAGCATACCGTAAGTACCACCCCGTACACAAGACCCCCCTTGTTCGAGAACGGCATCACCACTTTCTGGGAATTTTGGAACACGAGCCGGTCGGAGCATCCACTGTGTCGTTGGAAGGTGCAATGAAGATTGAATTCAAAGCGGCAATCATAGCATAAGCAAGATTACATCTATAACCAAAGCACTAAAGATGACTGCCAATGACTGCAGTCGGGAGCGGCACCGATTAGGTTACGACAATACTTTCTGTCGTTGTGGGATAACGTGTTATCGACTTCGTAGCTTCACGTACTGGGCGTTCGCAGACAGCAAGATGTTCATGCTGAACTCAAGCGCTCAGAATTGTACAGCAAGCACAGAAGGTGGCGACAAGCTAGCTGTATGTTTGACTTCCAAAAGCAGCACGTTTTCTTCCAATAAATTCTGTTAGTCAGCGCTGTGTGTCCGTTTCTTTGACATTGCCCCGTATCGCAACTTAAACATCATGGATATAAGCATCTTTCGTAGCCAGAAACTTCCACATTTTCCGTTGAGGCACCGCAACAGCCACTTGATATGGTACCCGCAAAGAAACAACTGATTGAAACGAAATGACATTGCTGTGTGTTTTTGCAGAAGAAAACACATAATGTTATCTAGTTTGTGTTATGACATCTGACGCTTGTTTGATGTGCTACAATTTCTTCGAAATGGTTCTACTGCCAGTTTCTTTTATTTTATGCTTTCTATGTCGCGTTGCTCCAGCCGTCCCGTTCGGACGGAGGGGGTGTAATTGCGGAAAGGGGCGTGGCCGCTCTTCTCGTCGCACCGTGGCGCGCGCTACCCAAGGCTCGTATGGCTCGTTTTCTATGGCGCGGGCGGCAGCTGCAGGCGAAAAGTCGATTATCGCTACCAAAGAGCAGTAGGAAATTACTGAAAACAACGCCAGCGTCACGGAGAGCAGCTTACAGGTGTAAACAGGCATCTGTGAAATTGTTATGCATACTTGGGAGCCGAGTGAGGCAGGTTGACATAATATAGCGCTTCATACCATTCAACTTCTTTTAAAGGCGGCTGTTGTCTCGCTGAAGTCTCCTGATAGCATCTGCTTTTCTGAACATTTGCACCCTCATGCGGTTTATATGCATTACATATGACTGCTAGAATGTTGTCAGTAGTTTGCGTTGCGCACTCAATTGTCTCACTAGATTGCTGCAGTTCCCCGACTGCATTTTGTCCGTTTGCTTCCTTACCTCAAACCACCAGATTACCTTCAGACATAAATGTCACCACGCGGATAGCAGAAGCCTCTGATGGGTGGCTATCACTGTAACGTGCACTTTCAGCACTTGTTGCGTCATGTCCCTCCAAGGGTACATGAAGGCGGCTGTGGGTACATGAAGGCGGCAAGCACTACGCGCAACGAGAGGGCAGAAATCGACAAATTGTCTTTGCGTATTTCGCGGTCATAGGCACAACCAACAGCTTCGTCACAATCACGCGACAAATTTAAGGTCTCTTATTGGTCTAGAGAACTATTCTGCGACAATCGCTCCAACTTGCGTCTTTTTTGTGGCTGATGTGGCTGCATGTAGCTGGATAACTTGGGAACACGCTCGGAACAGCATTCCACTTCAGCCGCCGCACCTTTGTGGAACCCAGAGCATAATCCTACTTTAAAAAGTGAAGGCGGCAAACGACACTGCTAGTGGACTTGTTGTTTGTCACAAAGTCCTTTCTCGATATGGGCTTTAGCCATGCTTGGCGATGCTCATAATTTGCCGGAAATTCGTGAAAAGTTATCCCAAGCTTTTCCTTCCTGTCAAAGTGACAGAAAGGTACGCAGCAGTGCATTTATCTGGAAATAAAAATATGGAATTGTGGTGTGAAGTGCATCACACATAGCCATGCAATTTCCATCATGACGCGCATGATTTATTAGGGGCCTAGCACAAGTATGTGAAACTACTCGCACCTACAAGGAACGTATACTACATAGCAAGGCAAAGAAACAATTTTCTCTTCAAGGGCAGCAAAGCAGGGCTCAGAACTTCCGACTAGTGCCGACAACTTCATATGTTTGAGCCACAGAGAACATCGCTGTAAAGTGCCTGGCCATTGTACTTTCAGAATCGCCAGAAAGGCATAAATTGCATAATTAAGTGTCGTCACATATCACAGCTTGTTTAACAAAGGAAAGGCGGTATTCCGCACTCTGGTCAAATGTAGGCGACGGAAGTCTCGGTTGCCTAAATCCGCTAGTAAACGACCACTAAAGCTACATGCTCAAGCGATTCGTAAGTGTTTGAAAAGATGTGTTTACTTCTTGTAGCTGCAGGAAGGAGTCGAACAAAAATTTTAGTTCGTGTCCGCGGTTCTTCTGCGTGAAAATGCATCAAAACGGCTGACTCGAGACCGAACTCGCACTGCAACTGGCAGGTAGTGCCGGTCAGGCGAGTGCGCAGAGCGCGCCGCGAGCCTTGGGCTAAGGGCACCCCCTAGAGGCGCCTTTAGGCGCTAGCGGAATTACACTTCTCCCTTTGTGCAAGCGCCGAATGGGACGGCCGGAGCAACGGTGCGCCGTCGCAGCCGATCGCGGAGGCCACGGATTAACTTTGGCACCGTTCCAGGCAATGTGCGCCTGGATGTGCGCGTCATGAGCCGGACGAGTCAAGCAGCATCACGCAGCCCCAAACATGTGCGGCGTTTTTTGAGTGTGTAGGCATTCTGTTTGTGTAACGTGAATTCAGTTTTAATTTCCATGTAATAAAGAGAGAAAGAGAGTGCGGCGTTAGCGCAGTGGTAGGGCACCGGCCACATCTCGTCGTGCAGCGACCGACTGTGAGTGCAATTCCCAGTGGATCAACAGAAGTTTTTCTGTGCGTTTTTCTTTATTGTTCTTGCACGTTTACTTCACTTGCATTATATCCGTTACGGTAGTGACGTATGAGGTCGTGGTGGACCCCGGCATAAAACACTATCGTGCTAAAATAGAAATCACGACACGCATGCAGGAAACATGCACCCTCAAGTGCTCACATAAACCCTTGAGGGTTCATGTTTCCATACAATTGAAGTGTTTAAGTGCTTTTCGGGCACATTGTGCAAAAGGAACCAATGCCCTTTAGCTTTCGTGTAGCCCATGTTCACTCACTGAAACGCTATGCAAATTTTGTTTACTTAAATATATATGTACATTAGGGGAACCATCAACCATGTGATCTTCAGGTGATCTCTGTCTTTCGAAAGTCTGCGCTCGTATCTGTGCCTCGTTTACGTGGTCGTTTCTTCCCGCGCGTTCCTTTCAGTTTGTTAAAACGCGCCAACTCACCCAACAACAAGTCTTCTAAGCTACATTTGTTCTACTTCGGGCCATGGTATTTGTGTTCTCCCTCCTGTAAGCAGTGTTTCAGAAATCATCGCCGACATCGTCACTACGAAATGCCGCTCACGCCCTTATTGATTCGACATCAGGAAAAATGTGCTTCCAAACGAAGTGCTCCGGCTATATGGCCACGGCGGTCGCATTTTCGATGGAGGTGAAAATGCCAGAGGCCCATGCACTGTGCGTTGTCAGTGCACGTTAAAGAACCCTAGGTGGTCGAAATTTTGCGGAGCCCTCCACTACGGCATTTCTCTCCTTCCTATTTCTTTCAGTCCCTTTCCCGGACCCCCACGGACGCTTAGCCGTGCTCCCGGTATGGGCTGTAGAAATTAGCGTACTTTCATTAACCGAACCACAATCATCATCATCGAGCGATATCTTCCTGGAAACACGGGATGGAAATGTGCAGGAATATCTGTATGACAGTGTGAGGAAGTTTATCGAAGGCCATAGTTATGAAGTGTGTTGAGTCGCACAGGAGTAGTGACGCAAGTTTTCATGTATTTATGGGTGGTCTTCGTGAAATAAAATTCAATTGCAAGTGTGCGCTCGTGTCTGCGTCTGGTTTATGCGGTTGTTTTATTCCGCGCAGTTCCTTTCCGTTTGTTCGCTTGAAAGGCAGAATAAATGGCTTCTATTGTGCATCTTACTTGACAGACGAAGGGATCAGAGTATACGCCTGTATTAAAACAGACCATCGAGATTTAGAACCGGCGCCTTATGTTCACAACTTCTCACGCAAACGATGTAGAAAAGTTCAGTTCAAAAGTAGACGACGAAGTACATATTCTTTGTTTTTTTTTTGCGAGAAGTACTCCAGAAAAATGAAAATCAAACATGCAAGACGCACTTATGGATCAGCTGCATAGAAGAAAGCATATGCGCCTTTGTTGCTCCGCTGAGTAATTTTCCGGCACTAGTGTGTGAGACTCTAGGCTACTTCATAATTCATATTTTTGAATACCAAAACTGCACCTCTGTATCTCTATTTACAGCGGAGCTGGGCGTGATGGACAAATTGGTTAATCTTTAACGTCATCACCATCTATTAAACGGGGATAACTATACTTTTTCTGAAGTGAACTTCACCTCCTCAATCATATACTACAACAACGGAATAGATCAAAGTGCACTTTTTAAAGGTAGCGCGATCGAATCCCGGCCGAGACGGCTGCATTTCGATAGAGGCGGAATGCTGAGCCCAGTGCGCTGTACCATCTCAGTGCACGTGAAAAAACTCCAGGTGATCCAAATTACCGGGACCCTCCGCTACAGCGGCTCTCATCATCATCATTTTAGCACGTAAAAGCCCAGAAATAACAAATCAATAATAAGTTTACATTGCTATACGATCTATTAACGAGAACCACGAAGACATTTTACGTCAGAAAAGCTCCACCACCACAAACGTTGATGCACAAAATTTATTTGCAATACATACGGCATAGGAATATCTGCCGTGGACCTGTGGAAGAGTGCTTTATTGGCACCTCTCTGACTACAGGATTGTCTGTATCTGTATGCTTGTCACTTCTACACTGCAATCGAGCGCTACTGAAAAAGGCATCTCTTTCTCTGATTTAACCACCTCGAAGTGCGTACCTCGTCAAATTGTTAGTCTATTTTCCTGAATCCTTTTTTACATATGTAATATTTATGTTCAATATCCTGTGACGCATACCCGCATTCGCCTGGACAAGTAACTGCCGGTATGTCACTGCGAGTGATCGCATTATCCCTAATCATGACGTGCATGATAAGTATATCACGTGCGCGATGACAGGATTATTATTCATATTGGTCATACGTTCACGCTCTACCACGCCAACTTTGATGCGTACAAAGTGAACGAGAAGGCCAGGAGAGCACCGAGACGTAGGCGCATAGATAGATAGATAGATAGATAGATAGATAGATAGATAGATAGATAGATAGATAGATAGATAGATAGATAGATAGATAGATAGATAGATAGATAGATAGATAGATAGATAGATAGATAGATAGAAAGTTGCTAATGTTCTCCATGAATGCTTGGCCTTTAATACGAGAGCGCACATCGAGGGTTCAGGCTAATCTGTTTGGATTGAACTCGCACAGCATCTCGTTAATAAGCTGCTTTTTTTACTATTTGCTGGCACCTGTTTTGATAAATATATATCTGGAATGAGCATTGGATGGACTTTTCCGTCCTTGCACCCAACTCGACAGAAGCAGAAGAAGAGGCCATAGCTCTGGAAGTGGCGGCCTGATACACCAGTATACTCAACAACCCAAAAGCCGCCTACGATGCCACTTTGCACGTGGCATCGTAGCGCCCACAACGCTGCCATTACTCCTCCCCTTTCTCCTTCCAGGCGAAGATGACGCACCATGCCCCACTGAACTGATGTGGGTCCGGGCTCACGCCGAGAACCTGGGAAAGGAGGCGGCCCACCAGTATGCTCGAGGATTCGTCAGCCGAGCGGTAGAGCCTACGTCCGATCCGGGCGACCATCATGAAGCCCTTACCTCATACCACGACATTACCTAGTATTACCGCTTGTCGAGGCAGCTGAAACCACCTCCGCACCGTAAATTGACCAAGCGCCAGGAGGTTATCTGGCGCCGACTACAAACACGTTCCTTTCCGAACCCATACATCTACGCGCGCATATACCCTCACATATTCGACCCACATTGACCGCAATGCGGCTCAACAGCCACACTTAACCGATATCCTCTTGGACTGCAGAGAAGAACCACCCTCTCCCGATCTCCTGGCCACTCTCTCGCCTGAGGGGTGGGAGGAGGTTCTGACCTCCACCAGTCTTAGTGTCAGCCATACAGAGAGCAAAGGATGTGACCACCAGGCCCGACCTGGTGCATCACCGTACCTCCGTAACTCACGACCATAATGTTTTCTCTCTCTCCGTCAAGAACTTCTTTAGCGTAAGGCATCTTCTTGATCTTGGTCCGCATTTGCAACGGCTCGCTTGTGCAGTATTTGCACGAGCAAAAGAACCTCAGAGAGAGAAGGTAACACGGCGCTATGGAGAGGGAACGTCACAAAGCGGACTCAGGGCGTCGTGTCGCGTATATGTCTTAGTCTGAGAACGGTTCGTAAACGAGTAGAACAAGTGAAAACAGGTGAAAGTAGCCTAGGCAACGATCAGAACTATGCAACCATAGGCTTTCAGAGAAATACCGGAGGCGGACAGAAATTAGCGGCCCCTGGGCTTTTAAATAGCAGAGCTTGCAAAAAAAAAGGACAAAAAGAACGCACGAGGAAATATTGGCGGCATTTCCGAAAGAGGCATGAGGTTAGAAAAAAATCGAAAATGTAACCCAAGGAGGAATATGGCTAAGACACCTAGGCAATTTTTTCTAGTGGTAATGTCATTTGCACAGTTAGATAAGAACATGAACTGGGCTATCGAAAAAAAAGGAACCTTAAGAAATCGTATGACGACCCCAGAGAAGCTCAAGAGCCATAAACGATTACTGTACGCGTCATGGCGCTGCCGGTGCGCTCTAAATGCGCTCGTCACGCACTCGTTTCCCTCGATTTAGAACAGACGTAGATTCACCTCTTAATGTTTGGCTGCACGCAAAACAAGACGACAAAGAAAGCTCCGCTTAATGTACTCTGAAGAGTATCGATTCCCGCCTTTCGTAGCATCAGCCGGAATATACTAAAATGCCAAATTGTGCAACATAAGTGCTTAGAGAAAGGCATGACAAAGAAACGAAACGTCATCCCTCTGCTTACGATCAGGGCTTTCCCGTGTGAGCGAAAAAACGCTGTTCACCCCCCTTTACACGCGTGTTTAACAATGGGTGACCTCGGGAACTAGGCAGTAAACACGTAAATATTTCCGCGATCGGCAGTTGATTGATTTCTGGGGTTTTACGTCACGTCCCAAAACGTGACGTAAAATATAATGTAAGACGCCGTAAACGTGACGTAAAATGAATATGTAAGACGCCGTAGTGGTGGGCTCCGGAAATATTGACCAGCTGGGGTTCTTTAACGTGCACTGATATCGCACGACACATAGGCCTCAACATTTCGCCTCCATCGAACTGCAGCCGCCACGGCCGAGATTCGATCCCGCGACCCTCGGATCAGCAGCCGAGTATCGTAGCCATTAGACCACCGTGGCGGGGCGCGATCGGCAGTTCGTCGTCAACAAGTACCGAAGCCGAGGACAATTAGCTACTGAATTAGTATTTTATTTATTTTGTTACCTACGGCGCCAGCATTAATTATGGTGGCGGAAAGTATGCCCAAGGAAAGACAAAATTAGCTGCAGTGTCAGCTACATACTTAATTAAAAATCACAACCAATCAGACAAAAAGTACACATATCAATGGAGAAACAAAGGCGGATACCCTAACTTAAAAAGGAAAGCATCATGAGGCATAGTAGAGGCAGTGACATTCGGTTTCATTCGCTGACCCTTGTAGGAGAGAAAGACAATTGAAATACACCAATGTTGCGTTCACTGTCCCGTTCCTTGAAAGTGTCAACGTGTGAACAAGGTGGCCTGAACCCGTTGAGGTGCAAAACGGATATACCTTCGTTCTTTCGTTTTCAATCCCGACATGAGAATGACGATCACGATAAATTATTTTTATTAGATAATACTAATAATAACAATAATAATAATAATAATAATAATAATAATAATAATAATACTAATAATAACAATAATAATAGATTATTAGCTTAGAATGTTTAAGTTAGTATTAATCTAATTTGCCATTATACACACCGTTCGCGAACTCTAGATCTTTATAAACAACAGCCACATCACCTGCGCGTTTTGAATGCCAAGCATGTCTCGGCGAACCTGAGCAAAATTGATGGTATCTATCCCCCATTTCTCTATCTATCTATCTATCTATCTATCTATCTATCTATCTATCTATCTATCTATCTATCTATCTATCTTTCTTTCTATCTATCTATCTATCCACCTACGCATAGGTGCTCTCCTGTTCATCTCC
Organism: Hyalomma asiaticum; assembly: GCA_013339685.2. Taxonomy (NCBI): domain Eukaryota; kingdom Metazoa; phylum Arthropoda; class Arachnida; order Ixodida; family Ixodidae; genus Hyalomma; species Hyalomma asiaticum. The sequence goes on from CM023484.1 coordinate 1,809,752, forward strand.
TTCACCCGATATAAACCAAACTTTGTGTGATAGGGTATAAATATATGGCGAACACGAATTGCTCATTTTTATACCACTAACACGACACACTCGTCAGGTACGTCACAGATTACGATACTGCAAGCACGTGTGCATCGTACCCGTAGTGTTTTGTCCCGTGGTATTCTGGTTTGCGCCGCAGGTTTTCGTATTTTATACAGCACATGTCAACAAAGTGCCAACTAAAATATGCACTTACTATGTCATTAGAACTCACTTAAAAACAACAAGGGCATACCCTTTGTCGTAGCACGAGATTGAAATGTAGAAATAAGAAGCACTCAAACACACATGAACGCGCTGTAATATCCGAAGGCACCCTTTCTAGCTCAAGACGGGAATCGAACTGGGAACCCCGGGTTGCCAAGCCAGTGCGCTATCACTAAGCTGCGGAGGCTTCTTCCACACGGTAAATATAGTCAACAAACCTAATGCACCACCTATTGTGATGATGGCTGTTGCGTGAGGTCAAGTGCTCTTTCAATGTGTGTGAACCGCTATCGGAGCAGTGTAATAAATGGCACATGCATGTTCTGCTCTCACTCGGCATGCGTTTGTCCAACTTTCACGATCTCGTATAAATACACTTCAACGAAGGACGCTCATGACACGCAAATCAGCGCTCTGTAGTCTGCATTTCTATTCGACAAAACAGATGTCATTGTTGTGCACTAACGCAAGTGTAAACGTTACATCCGGTGCCTTTGTGTTTCTTGTTGAGCCCATGTTAAGCATACACCTGTTCAGAAAATAAGACGTTCATCCTTCTTGTAGCACTTAGCTGAGTGCCTCAAGACTCGACATGGGCAATTTCCTCGCAAATTGCTTCGCATAACACCGATTCCAACAGTGCTGGGGTCTGCAGAATATGTTTTTTCCTTTAGAGCAGTTAATCGTCGACGAATAAATGCATTAGAGACAAGGTACTATAAGTTTCATGACTTATGAATATTGCTAATAAGAACAGACCCTACACAGACCCTCCAGGGACATGAGATGCGATATTAGCAACCCTGAGACTGAGCCCCGTTTCGGAATCGCAAGACACTTTCATGACGTGAAATACGACGATATCCAATACGTAAAACGCGGATATTTATTGTAAGCTGCAGCTCTTTTTTTTTTTTCAATTAGGGATGCCTGGGTTGTAGCGTCAGATTCTCTACAGAACCCGAAGTAAGCATAGTGTACCTTTTTTGTTGTTGTTGTTTTGCATTGGTTATAACGCTTATTAGATCGGTTAGTTTATTACATAGTTATCCCGAGACCTAGGTTCTAAGTTGATGCGCTTTGAACGATGCAGCAGCTCGACAAATTCTTTCGACTGAACATCCCTGAAGCAATAGCCCAGCGAGTCTGAATTCTCGGGCGATGTTTGAGCGTCCGACACCAAACTTTGTTCCCTTATAAAGGTGATGCTGCAGAATTTCCCACGCAGAGTTTTGTTAGTGAATTAACGGTTTAAACATAGCTTCATAAAACTTCCTTTTCCTTCGCAATCTAGTCAACAGTAGCCGAGAGACGAAGTTGCAATCTGCTATACATCTCTTGTAATGTGTCGTTACCCTCGCTCGCTCGTGAAAACTTCCCTTACGTTCAGCGTTACACATTTTGTCAGCGATTTGTTACGGCCTCAATTGTTGCAAACTTTGCGTCAGTTGATGCAGTAGCACTGAAATGGAAGGCGGCACAAGGAAGCGACAGGGCAATGTGATTGGACAGAAATAGGACGCCCTGTCGTGTCCCTTGACCCACTCTATTCAGTGCTATAGCTCAATTAATCCCTTACATTCAGTTACATAAGCAGTCGAAATCGCATCTAGTTTTCACTGGAAGCTGTTGCTTAATACGAGACGGCCGTTGCTCTTGTTCGGCCCCACTCACCGATCGCCCTTGCGCTGAGTCGAAGGCGCATCTCTTTCCGCACTCCGCATGTTCAACCTGCACTGAGCTGGAGGAACGTTTCCGATATGTATATATAGTGCAGCGCATAAAACGCAACGCTTTTGACGTCATTTGCTCAGCTCGTAAACAGGACATATTGTATGGTGCAGGAGCACCGCTGTCACCCGCGTCACCGAGTTACTCCTCAGCCAAGGTCGCTTTCCACGATAATGACCGCACGTATGGTAACCGACTAGCTGCGTACCGAGGCATCGCGTGGCGGTGATTTAGTGGCTTCAGATATAAAGAAAAACATTGGTTGCGTAGGCGTGTAGAGCGAGGGCGACGTTCGCATAGTGGCGCTAACGCTTATTACAACACAAAGGGTCAGGCTACGCGGCACAATGTGCATGTGCGTCTCGTTCAGTGGCAGTCGCGAGTTGTGTCCGCCAACTTTAAGGCCATAGAGGCTTTAACATAGTGCACTGATAAAGCCCTACCCAGCGAATAGCCGGCATGAAGGATTTCTGAGGCATTACTGATGAGGTGGGTAAGAAGGGAAGGCTAGTCTTCCTTTCTTACACAGCTGGCTCTCAACTCCAACTGTCCGACTGCCCGTTCACTTTAATGGATCGGGTAATCGCTTTCCCTCATCACAACTACCTGCAGTCCACTGTGAACTCAAATTATGCCATATGCTCGTTTTACAACCGTGTGACGAGGCCATTTGGCAGGCCCTCCAAACGATAGTCTGTTGCCTCAAAGGTCAAGTTCAAGATAATACACGGACACAGGCAGTATTTATTGAAGATCACCGAAACAAGACTCTGTCGAGTCAACAGAGCATTATAGCAGTCCATATAGAAACGACGAAGGCCTTTGAGCAAAGAAATCAGAAACAAGAAGAATGGGCCTCGTCGTTTACCGTCTGCTCGTAGCCACGATTAGATTAAAAAAATGAAAAAAAATGCTGGAAAAATAGCGTGTAGTTAACATTAATTCAACAAAGTATTTTGGGCAATTCAAATGTACTAACAGCACATGCTGGAGATTATTAGGGGCCCGTACCGAAAATTCCGCATGGTCGCTGCCACAATTTCTTGGACTGCCATGAGATTCATAAAGAGATATACGGCAAACATACGAGAAACATATGGAATATGTACTGAAATAGCATTGAAACATATAGACTCATGGCCATACGGACAGAAATGTTTTCAGTAGAGGTGCTGCGTTACAAAACAGTAAAGTACGGTAATGCTCTAGCACCGCGGGTCGGCACGTGGCTATTTCAATCTGCAGTTTACGTATCAGGTACTCCCTCCGCCACGTTAGCTACCGTACGCACCGAGCATTACCCGCAGTTCTTGCCTGACTGAAAAAGCTACTGCTTAACCCGACGGTGCGGTCTTACCAGTTCTCACCCTACAGTATGCCACGACGCGATACCTCCGTAACCGCGACAGCAGAGGCGTATTCACATTCGTCATGGCACCGTCATATCGCCGCCCTATAGCTCGCCCGATTACAGCGTATACTGTTAGAGGTGCGATAGAATTGCCCTATTTTGCTGGCGATGATGTATGGCTCCCGCGTCACAAAATCGCGCCTACTTCGTCGCAGAGGTACGGCACCGAATCTGAAGTTCAGTCTTGAACTCAGTCACGTCATGAAAGCGGCGCGCACGTGCGAAAGCCACACCGCGAACAACGTCGCCTGACCTCTGGCCAAAATCCTGCACAGCATGCTTCCAGAACTTTCCAGAGCGCAGCACTGCGCAACTCGTTCCTCAGCGAGTGAACGCGAGACACGAGGGAAAAAGGTAATAGCTGCAGAGCGCGTACTAACGACCGCCGCAGTTCAAGCACTCGTGCGAGAGGAATGTCCATCGCCGCGCCCGAGGTAACGCTCGCCGAGAGTTGGGGAGGAAGCCCGAATGACCCCATAGCTTTCGCCTGGGCCGCAAGCACTTGGCCGTATGAGGATACTCCAGCAAAAAGCGGGAACCAATTGGAGAGAGCTTCACCGAGCAGCGTCCAGCAGTGAGTCAAGACAGCCGGCAAAATCAGAAGGCTACGAACAAGTGAGATCTGCACCGTAACGGGGATGACCAAACTGGAGAGCGACTACCACTGCAATCCACATGTAAACGAGATTCCTCGCGTTATCCCCGAGGGGCTAAGATACTCAAGCGCTTATTCTTCTTTTGCGTTGTGCAAATTGGGATATTTAGAGGCGGCTTGGAGCAGGGCAGCATCGACAGTCAAGGCGGGACAGGGCCTCCGAGCATGAGCGGTGATTCGTAGCCAATCGTACTTGTTCCGCGCTACAGTTGCTTCCGGGGATGAAAAGGCGCCGCCTTGCGGCAAGTTACAGGTACGATGACAGTTGCAGGTACGCTCCAGTTACTACGACTGGGTCGTAGGACGCCTTGGGGTGCTTTATGCACACGGTGTCTCGTCCACGACGGCGTTGGTATGAGGACAGTTCTACAGGCTCAAAAACGTTGTTGACGTGATCGATGTCCGCTCTGCGATGGGGTAAGGGGCTTCGAACTTGGGCAATAGCTCGGATGAAAGACCATGTGAGCTCAGTGGAACTAACGTCCACAAAAGCGTTCCATAAAGGAAAGCGGGTGCAGCTGTTGCATCGCCGCGAGTGATCTTCTGGCGCTCTTGGTCGGTTGAAAACCTGTGCGAGTTCACACCACGCTTCAGCACGTCTCAGTGCGAAAGGGCGTACCACCCAATGCATGCGACTTGTACGGAAGGGTCGTTTCCATTGTGCGCGACTGGTGCAAACCATTCAATATGAGGAGGGTTGAGAAGCCAGTACTTCTCTGAGGAGGACAAAATAACTTTATTGAGTCCGGAGGAACCCCTCCCCACCCACTCTTGGTTTAGTGCTCGGCAGAGGTGGCGGAACGCACCCGGGTTGGGACGGGTAGCCCGTGATCCTCCGCCTTTTCGTGAGCCCTCTGGACGGCCCGGCATTGTGTCTGGTGGTCGCCGCTTCGTAGGGCGTCTTCCCAGTCTTCTTCTCTGAGCTGCGGTATTGCAGACGTTGGTTATAATGAATAAAGAATAGTATATAGAATAGAATGAGTAAAGAATAGTCGACGCGCATGGTGAAAATGCCTCCGAGCGTATGTTTGAAGCACTCAGTTAGCCCTTTGGTTTGGCTCGGGGCCGTTGTTCTAAAACAATAGAAAGCAAAATAAAGCAAAACGATAAGGAACTTCGGCAGCGCATCAAACGAATAAAAAAGCAATTTCAATTACCGATTTGATTAGCGGTGATTTTATCTTTTGCAGAGCGACAGAAAAGGCCACGTTGTTCAATCTTTATTTTCCACCATCGTTTTTTTACGCCATCTGATAATGTGACATTGTGACATTATTTCGCGGAAGATGATAAGCGGGTCCCGATGCTCCCACGTCTCTTCGCCCCCGAGTCCGTCCGGTCGCTGCGGTGCGTGAAACCTCGCGCGCGATCTTGGCCAAACTCGTTGCGTTAGGAAGGCCAGGGTGCATATCGGCCCCCATGTGGGCCGGGAACCGTTTGGCCGTGTAAAAACCCGCGGCCCCCTCGCTGCCTCCCGCGACACAGAGGCTTCTCGCGACGCAGAGGCCGAGGCGAACGCCCTGGCTGCCGATGGCGAATCCGTGAACACGTCAGGATACAACGGGCCCCTAATTGCCACGGCTGTGGATATCTGCTCGTCCACCGCGGCCGTCACTCCCTGACCAAGGCGCAATTCAGGGGGTACCGTCGTGACCGACCGATACGATTTTAAATTCTTATCAGGCATGACGTTGTACTAGTGACTGCATTGCATCGCACCCCCACAAAGCTGCACTATTGTTAAATATCAAGCAACATCTTTTACGTCACTACTGTTTATACCAAAGTCTCATATTTTGCACAATCAGCATGCCTTTTATTGTGGAGCTTCACTAATGAATAAAACAAGGTCAGTGACCACATTATCAATTGGCCATATGATGCCCAATTGATAGTCCATAGGGTACTGCAACAACACTTTCTGTACTAGCTGTATTTACAAAAGTTGCTTTTTTTTCGCAGGCAATCACTGGGTCAGACCTCAGGTTTTACGACCCAGTGGCTAGCTGGCCGGGGTCTGCCCATGATAGCAGGATATTTGACAGCAGCCGTGCGCGTGTCCTGTACTAGACTGGCAGTCGTCGCCGGTACTCTGCTTGGAGACATGGGCTATGCCTGCCGGTCATACCTGATGACTCCTCTCGAAGATCCTCCCATAGGTACCCCGGAATACAGGCAAGTTAATTTAGACGAAGCCGTTTTGCAAAATAGTTGCTTCACGTTCAATGAAAGTAGTACAAAAAAAAGGTGTTTGAAACGCTCCTGCAGTGACACCGACTTATGTGTACATGTAAGGTTAGACAACAAGAAACACAAGATGGAAAAGCTTTTTATTCGTTCGTATTCAAGAATGTTTTGCACTCATTTATAGTTCTAAACTAAGAAGCTCTAAATTAAAATGAGAACGGTATCTACCTAGGAATGTTACCTCATATACAGAATCCCTTTTACAAAGAGCAAAATGTACTGTTATTATAATATCAAAATCAATTTATCACACTTCGTCCCTCTCAATGCTTTCACATGACGCAAAAGGTTCTACAAATGCTCATGCAATGCAACTATTTTTCAGGTACAACAAGTCTCAGGTAAAAACCAGAAACAGTGTGGAGCGTGCGTTTGGCATCTGGAAAAGGAGATTTCCATGCTTTCAGATGAAACTGCAAGTCGATACAAGCAACTCACTCACAGTGATAACTGCATGTGCGGCTCTTCACAACTTAGGGAGAATGCTGCACGACCTATGCCCTGGAAGGCTACAGCCCAGCACTGCGCAGCCTAAGCCCGCAGTGCCAAATGCACATCTGCAGATGGCGAACCCAGATACTGATGGAGTCAGAACCCGTGCACGCATAATCCGAGATTACTTTTTGTAAATATAGGTAAGCCTTGCAATGGTATTTGAAATTTTACTTTTTTTTTCAAGAACAACAAAAATAGTTAGGCTGCTCTGGTGGAGATCATGTGTACAACTGCAATGAAATATGCTTCAAACTTGACTGATTTCTGGAGTTTTACGTCCCAAGACCACAATATAATTGAGACACGGTGTAGACGAGGACTCCACATATTTTGACCACCTGTGGTTCTTTAACGTGCACTGACATTGCACAGTGCACACAGACTCAATATTACGCGACCATTGAAATGCAGCCACCACTGCCAGGATTTGATCCCGCAATCTTCAGATGAGCAGCCCACTACTACAGCCACTGGCCTACCAGCAGCACATCCTTAGCCACTTTCTCCAAACTAAAAGCGACCTGATAGCCTCGCAACTTTCATGTGTATAGTTTTTTTCGAAGTGTCAATACGTCTCTAGTTTTGTTCCAATAGACCGATCTCACCACGGCCGGTCTGGACGCGCGCGCTCGCTCTCTCTTTTAGGGCCTGCGCACGGGGGGCTGTTGCTACCTATCGCCGCAACTTGGCGGGGGCGCTCCGAGCCAACCCGCTCTAAACCAGCTCCCGGCCGTTGCGGAGGCTAGCGCGCGCTGGGAATGCCCGGCCTCAGACTTGCCGTGTCACTTTCTGAAACTCCTATATATGCTATGCATGGTACCAATGCGAAGAGAATACGGTAGCAAGCATATATATGGCAACTCTGGTGCTTTCCGCTTTTCCGAGGGAGAGGCACAAGCCACTGATTCGCCCGCTTCTGCTGCTCGTAAAAGCACTTACCGATGCGCGTCGCGCTCAGAAGACTCGGCCGAATGATTCGTCACCGACCGTCAGAACAAATGACACGAAACATTCTTTTTTTTTTTGAAAGAAACTGGTTTCCAAAACGTTTACGTCAAATGCACATATGCCAACCATTAGTGTACTTGAAAATGATAAAATATGCTCATTTTTATTCAAGCTCTCGCACTTCTTGCTTTATTATTAAAATAAATACCTCGAAAAGGGGAAAGTCACACTCCCCACAAGTAGCCGTGAGTCGCAATCACAGCAGAAGTAACATAATAATAATAATAATAATAATAATAATAATAATAGTAATAAATCATTATAATAAAACTCGCACCACACCACGCTGAGTCCCTGCATGCATATAAATTCCCAAGCTCTCACGTGTCCAGACGCGGTCTTCAGCGTGCAAGTAAAGACATGAGAAAAATCTTTTTATGCAATAACGTACGCCGCAGGCGAAGAAAAATAAAGAACTTTCACAGAAACCGTTCAGCATCATACAGAATGTTGCCCTTGGTACTAAAATAACATAATGCACAAGAAGAACTGAAAAAGAAAAAGAAAGCACTGCTGGTAAAACACTGTCGTGATGCTTACAGCTAGATTAAAGTAGTCACATATTTCACAGCCGGAAATGTTTCCGCGTGGGCTTGCGAATATAGCCAGAAGGCTTGTCATTCTGATCTGTTAATTTTTTTGTGTAGTTCACAAGAAGAATCCGGAGAAACTTTTCAGAGATGATGTGCGCCGACACTCTGGCGTGACTCTTGTCCACACCTTCCGGACAGTCCAGAAGCGGCGAATCTGCAAGATATGACTGAACAGTAAATTGCAGTGTCTCGAGGATTTTCTTTCGGTAAAGATATGTCACTGCCTTCTCGAAGAACGTCACAATCTCATATAATGGTTCCGGGAAACACTTTGACAATCACACAATTGAGCGGTTCGCCACAAGGCTGAGCAAATCCGTCTCATTGTAGAAACTAAGCAGAAGGACGCACTTCGGGACATCTGCATCAGCATGCCGTCTATCATCCGAAAACTGCGTTATGTTTATGAAGGACGCCGTGGCGGAAGGCTCCGGGAATTTCGACCACCTGGTAATCTTTAGGGTGCACCTAAATCCAAGCGCACAAGCCCCAAGCATTTTCCCCTCCATCAAATATAAGAGGGTCAAGTTTGACCAACCAACCGACCCATTCTTGTTGCTAGTAGCACTGCGTGTGCCTCTTTTGCCGAGCGCATGAGTACCTAGAAAGCCAGACTGTCCCCACACGCACCTGTACTGCTTCCACCACTTTCTACATGCGGAAAAAATAATTAGCACGGTAAAATGGCCGGGAACAGCTGGTTTACCATACGAAGAGCATGCAGAGCAACGCGCTTTGGGGGGTTGGCTCGCGACGCCCTCGCGCAGAACGCGCCGTCGTCCTGTATAGAAACAGATCCATTGTCGTCGTGGCAGCTGCTCAGGCCGTAAAAGAGGGAGCGAGCGAGCGCGTCCAGACCGGCCGTGACCTCACCGCGCTATTTCACCGCGCCACCGCTGCCGCAGTGCATGCCGGAACTTGTAGTACTGCGGCAGTCGCGGTACCAGGCCCGGGAAAGTCTCAAGTTCCCGCGATCGCCACGGAGGGCGAAAAAATCAACCGCGGCGCGTTCCATCGAGTTGCGCGCAAAGTGGAGCTACTGACTCCTCTTTTAGCGGTCGGATACTTTAGTTTGCATTTTCTCTGCTAGGGGCGCTCAACGTGAGCAAAAAATTGATGTAAAAACGTATTGAAAGTATTTGACAAGCTTGGTTACAGTGTAATTTTTCGTAAAGTAAGTAAAGATGTGTTTTTCTTGGACTTCATGCATGATGTACGTGCTTGAGTCTAAGTTTTGAGATTACACTGACGCGCGATGAGCAGCAGCCCATTGGTATCGATTGAGTTTCGGCCGCTTGTTTGATTCAAATTGTACCGCGGTCATTTCCTTCGACCACGCACGTTCGCTTTACGTTACCTTGTTTAGATAGCCGCTGCCACACAGCGAACGTGTCTAACAACGGTGAATTTTACCAGCTGCGACAGTTCACTGGCATAACGGTTGCATAGCTTTCGCGTGAAAAATTGATTGCCAGAACTGAGCACAGTGCCGGAAGACAACCTAGGAAAACGGATTGATCTTGCACCATGTGGCCATAAGCACCGGTGAGTAAAAATGCGCTGCTTTTCATCTTCAACACTGATTATTGTTAAACCTGCGTCACACGCGCACATTTGATCACCATCAGGGCGGATTTCGATTACGCTCGATGGTGCTCAGCTGCTGCTATATGGTTATTCTTGAGCGTGATCAGGCCCGATAGGAATCGTGTGATGAGCGCGATCTGGAAGCCATATCACGATTTGGCTAATGTCAGCGCCAAACTCGATCCAGATCAGTCCTGGTCGCGATCAAAAGTGCCCGTGTAGCACCGCTATTGCTTCCAAAACGGCTAAAGAACACATTTCGTGAAGTGTTATTATTTGTGCAGCTAATCAGAAGCACGGCTTCTGCGTACCAATGATGTTGTTTAAGAATGTTTATTTAAATATCTCACAAATGTATAAATATCTTTACCGTGAAACGTCTGTTACGGACCGCAGCATAAGCTTTGCCTCCCTCTGTCAAGTGAGTTTAGCAGGAAATGCACATACATCCATGGTATGTTAGAGGCAAATGTACATAAGAGTATGGAGAAGGAATTCTATATTTCAATATACAAAATAGGTTCATAAGCGTTAATAGTGCATGTTTATGCAGTGGGACAATTTAATTGCTTACTAAAGAAACAAATGTCCCTTGAGTGAGGCTTGGCTAAGCGCATCACTGAAATAGATGCTCAAATAAATCTTACATGCATGCTATTCATGTTTGCAGCATTGTTGTATGCATTGTTAGACATAAATTACAAAGTTATCCATGCTTCTACCATAGTAACAGTGGCTCTTTCTTTTTTTGTTTATCAACCACAGCCTTCAAGAAAATGCGCATATCTGCACACACTTAGCTGCTGTAATCTCTGAACCTACCTCAAGTCAGCAGAGATTGTTTTGCCAACGGAAGTAACCTCAGGGACCGAAAATCCTCGCACGGTATGTTTGTGGACATTTAATTTATGTTTATGCTTCGCTTATTTATTAGACCGAGATTTGGCTCACCATTTCTTTTTATGGCTTCCTCATGACCTCGTTTATTTTTTCTATTCAGGACAATGGACAACAAAAGGATTGTTAGTTTTCAAGCCACCCTTACCAAGGCGCAAGAAGCTCAGAAGTCGCCATAGCGAAGAGAGGTTTTCCTGAACTCCATCCGTCACCAAAAACAGTTTGCAAGCTCAACATGTGAAAGGAATGGGAACTGTACACCAAAATGCAGCAGTAGTATGTAGTATGTTAAACCAGTGCAAGACTGGCTGCACAAGTGATTTTTGATGCAAGAAGTAAGCAGCGCAAGGGAAATGTGCCGGCTTAGGATTCCTTGGATAGTGACTGTCGCATGGTATCCTTCTGTAAGTGTGTGTCCACATTTGTATCGAGGATTGCATATAACATGGTGCAAAACAAGCCAGCAGTAGCGTGTCTGAGCGCAGCATTTCTTCATTGCACTGAGTGTAGATTGTTGTAAATGTGAACATTATTTTGCACAGCAATGCCAAGGAATGATACCGTAAGGCATAATGCTGTCTTCTCGTGAGCTACATTGTGAAAGTTTTTGAAAGTGAAAAATGTATACAGGCACTTGACCCTTTGTTAAAAGAGACATGCTATGTAGTGGTCACCTGGAGAATAACCGCCATGACTCTACTCCCAAGTACAGTTTGATTATTAGGGCAGAAGGAAAGCTGTACATAAAATTTTAGGTAGTATTTTGTTATACAGGCTGTGTAATTTGTCATGCATTTACAAAGGTCATTCCTAGTTGCAGTGAATGAATTCTTCTGGTCTGTTAAAGGGCTTATGTGAGGAGAGACATTCCATCCACAAAGCACTGTTGCATGTGTGCAAGCAACTTGTTTTTTGTGTAAGGTTTAGTCACAGGAATACGGTAAATAATAAAATCAGGTCCAGACAAGAGACCTAAAGTACGACATCAAGTTTTTAAAAGTAAGTTTATACAGTACACAGAAGAGGTAACTCAGATCTCGTTAGAGCTGTTTGGCTAGCATTTGCTTGTATTTTATATCTGAAAGTGTCCTGAGTGCTATTTCTTTGAACTACTATGCAGCTCAAAAAGGCCCGTTTTGAGCAGAGATTTCCCTATAGACCCCTTAGAGAAGGTGTTCACACCTCGTCTTTCTAACCAAACCCCCTTAATTTCTAAATGTTTGTAACAAGTTCAAAATATCTGGTGCTCCACACCTCCCACTGATGTCTAGACCCACCTCCTAATTTCAGTTCCTGGGAAAACCTCTGGTTTTGTGTGACACCCATGCTAAGAGTGAGGTACAGCTAAAGGGTAGTGAACAATAAAACTGTAAATCTAGCAGCCACTCTGACGATTATGCACTCAGAGAACCAGGAAAGATTGACTCATTTACTTATCAGTTGATCAGCAATGGACAAGCAAGGGTATAGCTTGATCTTTGGAAACTGTCTTCTGTAAAGGCCTTGAGAAATATGTGTGCCAGTTGAAATGTTTGATTCGGACTGAGGCTTTCGTTGCTAGCCAACTGTCACTTGATTGAAGTGTTTATACCACAGCAAACCCTTCACCCTCTTTCGAATACATAAACCAAATTAATCTTTCAACGAGACAACGTGAAGTAAATTTTGCTTTACAAGTGCTATATAATATACGAGTTGAGAAGCACTGGAAGATTAGCTAGTTAGTAGCAGTTTGGTTGTAACAAAACAGTTCAGACAGGGACGCAGGAGAAGGGAAACTGAACGCAATATCAAGATCACAGAGTATGTACACAAAAACAGTGGTTTATTATCACTTTTTTAAAAATTTTTTTCAAGGCCATGTGCCCCTCGCCAAGTGTTGTCAAAATAGTGTATCAGGATAATCTGCTGACACTACACCTTTGGCGAAATTTTGATGCTGACTGTTTAATAACGCCAAAGTCGATAAACACAGACGTGTAGAGTGAGACGGGCGACAGCGTGCACAAATACAGTATGTATACAGTGCTATGCTACTGAAACGTGATACTCGAATCGCGCGATGGCCGGCGCATTCCGTGCTATTGGAGCGCGTTTGATAATGACATAGGAACCGAAGTGAATCACAATGCTTCAGAAAGCCTACTGTTTTCATTGAGTACACGAACGAATCAGCTCGATGGCCTCAGAGCAAAGCGACGACGCAGAAAGCATCGCCAGCCGCGCGCTTCGAGTACTGCGTTTCAAGGGACGCCCAGCGTAAACATGGTTGTCTCAAACATCGCTCTGCTTACGAACAGAATGAGATAAATTTCAGCTTGTAATTTTATTAAACAGACGGATATTTATGTTGCCTGTACGTTCAAATCTGTCAGCGACAGCATTGCTTGCTTATATGTATGCTGCATCCATCACGATTGCCAATAAAGGACGTAAGCTTACTTGCTTGGTGCGTTTATTGCCAGTTGAGGCCTCTAGGTCACCTGGCGACATCGCACAAATATTTGTACTCGTATTAGAGTACAGTACCCGAGAATAACGCCTCGGGACAGCAGTAACCGCACGCCTAGGACCAGTGAGCGAGCAGCGCGACCAGCCGCACGCAGCAGCAACGCAACCGCCATACTGTATTACGTGGTGATGATGATAGCTTGCGCAGCGCCATCTCTCGGTCGTATACTTTAGTTCAGACGCCACCGCTACCCTTATTTTCGTTGCACTGTCAAAGGTACAGTTTCCCTTCTCTACGTTGGTCATAGTATAGGTGTTCTGTGGCGGTACGCTCAAGTGCGCGGCTTGTGTATTGGCGAACGGCGTCAACGAGCTTTATCGGCCTTATTTCGAAGAGGTGTGATGGTTGTATTTACGTCCTATGTGCCGGGATGTTACGAGAACAGCCTGAAACAAAAGCGCTTCGCTTTTTCTCGTGTTCGCGAAGAATGTCAAGCTCTGGCAGGAACTGGTGCGTCGGACAGACCGGCTCGTACGGCGCACGGCTTGTTCAGCAGTGTTTGTGAATTTTGTGTTTTTTATGCATGACACTTTAGCAATGCCCTGCAGCGTCATAACAGCTCAGGCACATCACGGACGGACCGATCAGTGAACGCAACGATTCATAGCGTGTGCATGATCACTTTGCCGGGCGAGCTCCGCCAACGGTGTCGGAGTGGATACAGCTTGTGTTCCGGACAAAATTGTACTCGCTAGAAAATGCTTAACCTCTTACGAGCGATAACGCACGATAGTCAAGCGTCAACGTGAACGAAAGATGTGATACAAGCCCAGCTTAGCGCATACTTCACGCTGCGCAGGGCTATTGCTACGCCACGCCGGCATCAATAGCAAGCATCGGTGCCGCCGGTGTTTCGGTTTTCAATGTGTGATTTTACTGCGAGCACAAGTTAGAGTAAATACCAGTGACAAAACGTGTCATCTTATGTGCACGAGCGGCCTGCATAGGGTCATACGCCTTCTGAGTTTATGTCGACGCAGTTTTGAAGCGGTAAGGCCTAGAGACGACATCGGCGCCGAGCCTTGGGGTGTGAGGGCGGCGGGCAGAGCGGGCTGCCGCTTTTCCGTCGTTTTGCACCTGTCGCCAAAGTTACTCACCGACTCATCCGTACATTATGCCGAAGGAACTGCCTATCGTTCGCGATATTAGCAGCGGCCCGTAAGCTTTCGCTAACGGTGTGCGGCAAGTCATCGTTCCGCTAAGGTTGACGCGCCTTTAACCTCTTCATCGCGATCGTTTTCCACGCATTCACATCTAGCGCGTCACTGTGATCGAAGCCCTCTACTAACAACACACTGTGTATGTGAAGTTTTGCTTTTACAAAAGAAGCGCAACATCGTTCCTTCGACTGAGTCCAGTTTTCACCATTCCGTGCTCTTGGCGTTCTGTCTTTGTACGATACGTGCTCTTGGACGTCTTTACTTGTTTTTTTATTTTAAATAATTCAGCGAATACGGGTAACAACAATTCGAAGCGACACGGGCGCACGGACTAACGACGAGATCGTGACCAGGTCGCATGTTTACATTCCAGCCATTTTTTTTTTTCTGAAACAGCGCAACGTCGCGTGACAAATTTAAACGAAACACGGCTACAGGAGTTTCGAACATCGTTTTCTGACGCGTTCCATCGTCGTCCACGCCAAGGATACGTGAAAAACGCCAGTAAACGTACAGAATGCAGCACACACAGCTTTGAGAACTACAAGCAAGATGGCGGCGGCGCCGCTCCTGGAAACTCGCGCATGCGTAGATCACGCGGTGAGATCGGTCTATTAAAGTGCCAAGATATTTGTTGCATGAATAATGTGTTTGTATGTTCTTTTTCTTTCTTTTTTTTTACTAGTAAGTAATCACTACCTCGGTTTGTCCACCTGTTATGATCACTCTGGGATACACAGTATTGTAGTGGGGAGGAACGAACCCACAAAATATAGTGGGATGCTGCCTAGCCAAGAGCGAGCGCAGAGCGCGAGCTATTGGTGCCGAGAATGACCGCTGCTACAGGACACTGCTACTGGACGCGCTACTAGCCGCTGCTACTGGACGCCAATAAAACCCGCTCCAAAGTGGTGGAGGTGCTGGGTAGCTCCAAAGCGACATTTCTTCAGGTTAAGCTGAAGGCCTGCATTTGTAAGACATGTTAGAATTGAGCGAAGACGGTCGATGTGCGTGGCGAAATTGGGGGAGAACACGACGACATCATCAAGATAACATAAACATATCTGCCATTTTAAATCCAGTAAAATGCTCTCCATCATTCGCTGGAATGTTGCCGGCGCGTTGCAAAGACCGAATGGCATGACTGTGAATTCGTAGAGACCATCCGGTGTGACGAACGCTGTCTTAGGTCGGTCAGTCTCGGCTACCGGAACTTGCCAGTAACCCATCGCAAGTCTAGGGAAGAAAAGAACTCGGCACCTTTCAGACAATCGAGAGCGTCGTCTATTCGAGGAAGAGGGTAGACATCCTGTCTAGTAATTTTGCTGAGACGTCGGTAGTTCACACAAAATCTAATGGAGCCGTCTTTTTTTTTTTTTTTTTACGAGCACAACAGGGGAAGACCAAGAGCTAC
This sequence comes from Hyalomma asiaticum, assembly GCA_013339685.2. Classification (NCBI taxonomy): domain Eukaryota; kingdom Metazoa; phylum Arthropoda; class Arachnida; order Ixodida; family Ixodidae; genus Hyalomma; species Hyalomma asiaticum. The sequence goes on from CM023484.1 coordinate 1,825,711, forward strand.
AAGAAGGCTCCATCACTCCTCGCTGAAGCATCTTGTTAACTTGGTCCGTAATGATGCGACGTTCCGTTGCTGATACACGGTGTGGGCGCTGCCGGAAGGGCGGGTTAGTCCCAGTGTCAATTTTATGCACAGTGGTGTTCGTTCGGGCTAAGGACGCATGGGGGAAATCGAATGAGCTTCTGAACTCGTTGAGAAAAGTCATAAGCTGCGCCCGTTGATCGAGAGTGAGGCCACTGTCGATTGAACGGTGAAGTGCATCCGACGACACGTCATCTGAAGCACGGTGAGAAGTCAGCGCGTTGAGATGAATAGAATGAATAGAATAAATAAGTAAACTAGTGATAAAAAATCTGAGTGTTAAAAGATACACAACACAGAACTTGTTCAAACACTTGTGTCGTCCTGTTTAGGCACGTAAAAGCACAGCAGTCGTTACGGGTTCCTGGTGGGCTGCTTGGTTCACATGAATTATTATTCATCAATGAATCAATTGGTTACAGAGTACAGCGCACTGTACATTGACCATACGTGCAAGTTTTGTGGGTAGAGTTGGCCAAAAGGCAATTAAATGCTCACAGAGTGCCGTAATCAGTCCAGTGATCAAATCGCACATAGAGCAATACTGTACACAACATTCAACAAAAACATTACCAAAGCAGGCATAGTTACAGATTGTTACAATAGTAAACAAAACACCGCAAGACTCATTTTATGACAATAATAGCAATTAACAGTCATTAACAGCCATTAACAGTTAATAACAGTTATTTGAAAGATTCAAAGTAAGATATAGGTGCGAAATCCTACTTCGATCACAAGAAATGTTTTATGAAAACAGGTGTACAGAAAAAAATCATTTTTGAATCGTAAGTAGATAGGTGTATAATAAGAAACAATGCAAGTGATGGGACATTAAAACAAGAACTCAGTGCTGCACCCTGTTTGTTTCACTCTCCCATCATTTTGTGCGGTTCTGTAATAATACCCAACTCATGTTGCTGTCGTAGCATTTTCAATTCGGTTAAGGCCGTCTCCGCTTTCATATTTTCCATCCTTTGGGCGTGCTTCACCTGCTTCTTCGGCAGGTTATCTTTATTGTAGTAGATTCGGTACCGGGAACCTACTAGCCAACACGCATGTTTATTGCAACTTGCAATACAACGGAATGCCCCGCATCGCGCACACGCGGCGGTCTTATAAGCTAACAGAAATAACAGTGACGTCAGAGAGCCAACCACTAACACGTGCATCTTATCTTAGGTATGACACGCAAAGCACAGAGTGACGTCAGAACACGACTAACACACGTTCTATCTTAGTTGGAATAACACAACACTCCCTTCCCCCCCCCCCCTCCCCGAGTGTTTTTAGTAACGGTCAGGCGGTCGTCTTTGTCGGGTGCTGCGTCGAAGTTCCGGTTGGGAAGGTTGAGGCTCGCCCCCGCCGCAGTCCCCGCCAGCAGATGAAGTGTCCGGTAGGTGGCCCGGTTCTTTGCTGGCATCGTCTGCCTGCTCCTCGACTTTCTCGGCGTCCGACGTCTCTCGTCCACCATCGATGGGTATAGGGGAACCTAAAGACCTGCGAGACCCAACGTCTTGGCTACAAGCTGGGAATTCGTGGTTTGCAGCCGGCACCTGAACCGGTGGCGGGGAGCACTCCTGGAATGTTCGTGGTCTCATATGATCAACATGCACATATCTCTCCTCGTTCCCTATCCCTATCACGTAAGTGCTTAAACTCACTCGTTTGTTTACCTTACCGCTCAACCACTTTCCTTCCCCGGGGCGTAGTCCTTGCACGAGGACGTCTTCCCCTTCCTCGAAGTCTCTCCAAGCTCCCCGTCCCCGATTGGCCGACTGCCTTGTTCGCTGCAGTTTTTCTTTCATCCTTTGCTCGATATCTGGATGGAGAAGGCTCAATCTGGTTCTAGGTTTCCACGATAAGAACAGCTGGGCAGGCGTCTCTTCGCTAGCCCCCGTTGGCGTGTTCCTATAATTGAATAGGAACTGGTCGATCCGGTGCTGGAGACACTTCATCTGCCCATTCCTCTGCTCGTCCATGACCTGCTTAAGAACATTTTTTTTCAATGTCTGTACACAACGCTCCGCGCTGCCGTTCGATGCCGGGTGATAAGGCGACGATTTCGTGTGCCGGATGCCGTTCCGCCTCATGAACGTCTCGAAAAGTTCCGAGGTAAATTGCGGACCATTGTCTGTAACCACTTCTTCCGGTAATCCGTGCGCGGCAAATACTGTGCGCAATTTTCCTATTGTCTGTTCGCTACTAGTTGACCTCATCAAAAGCACTTCAACCCACTTGGAGTAGGAATCAACAAGCACTAGAAACCACTGCTGATCTCGATGAGCAAAATCTAAGTGCACACGCTCCCACCGGCGCCCCGCCACTCCCCATGACATCACCGGAACTTTGGGCGCCGCATTTTGAGTCAACTGGCATGTTACACACTCTTTAACTTTCTGCTCAACATCCTGCGTAAGACGAGGCCACCACACGTGGCTTCTAGACAGCATTTTCATACGGGCCATTCCAGGATGGCCTTCATGCAACAGTGATAGCACTTTTTCGCGGAGAGACAATGGCACCATCACCCGATTTCCCCACGTGACACATTCTCTGTCAACAGAAAGCTCGTTGCGTCGCACAAAATAGGGCGCCAGTGCGTCGTCAGACACCATTGAAGGCCAACCGTTTTGTGTATAAAACAACACTTTTGATAACAGGCTGTCTTTCCTCGTTTTCCCTCTGATGTGTTCTGCGGAGAGTGGGAGCTCATCTAGCATAGAAAAAGCTATGTACTCGGACACGTCATCCGAGTTCCTCCTAAGCGGCAGGCATGAGAGTGCGTCTGCATTGCCGATATCCCGTGACTTGCGATAAACCCATTTGTAGTCATAAGCAGCAATCTGGAGGGCCCATCGCTGCACGCGTGCCGCCGACATAGCAGGAATTGGCCTGTCCCAATAATCCCTCCAAGGGTTGATGATCAGAGTATATTCCAAATTTTCGCTCAAAAAGGTACTTGTGAAACTTCTTTAGCCCGTACACTACAGCCAGTGCTTCTTTTTCGAGATGGGCATATGCCTGCTCAGTTTTAGTGAGAATTCTAGAGGCAAAAGCGATTGGCCTTTCTTCGGAGCCTACCTTGTGAAAAAGGACTGCGCCTAGACCATACGCGGATGCGTCGCAAACGAGCCCTAGCTCCTTTGAAGGGTCATAGTAGGTGAGTACCGACGTACTCAGCAACCAGCTCTTGGATGCTTTGAAGGCTTTTTCGGCGACCTCCGTCCATTTCCACTTGGCACTCTCAACTAGCAAGTCGTGCAATGGTTTAAGCTGTGCCGACATGTTTGGTACGAACTTCCCATAGAAAGTTAACAAGCCTAAGTAAGCCCTCAGCTCAGTCTTGTTTTTTGGAGTTGGTGCTTCTTTGATAGCACGCACCTTGTCATCTGAAGGGCGGATTCCGCTTTCCTCAGTCACGTGACCCAAATACGTCACTGACTTCTCAAAAAACTTGCATTTTTCTTTCCGCAATTTCACCCCCCGTTCCCTGAACCTTGTCATCACAGCTTGCACCCTATCATAACATTCTTCCATCGTTTTCCCCGCTATTAACACATCATCAAGATAACATGACACTCTGTCCAAACCCTTTAGCATGTCATCCATTACCGCTTGGAAAATGGATGGAGCACTTGTTATACCGTACGGCATACGGGTGTATTGAAAAAGGCCTAGGTGAGTGTTCACAGTAACCAAGGGTTGCGACTCAGGATGCAGCTGTAATTGTTGGTACGCTGTCGACAGGTCAAGGACAGTAAAACACTTGCATCCATGCAACGCTACAAAAGTATCTTCCAATGTTGGGAGAGGGTAATAATCTGTTCTCAGACAACGGTTCAAAGTCACTTTGTAGTCTCCGCATATTCGCACTTTGTTGTTGGCCTTGGGGACCACTACTAGAGGCGTTGCCCATTCACTGTGTTTTACTAGAACCAGCACTCCAGATTCCACTAGTGAATGTAACTCTAATGCTACTGCGTCCCTGAGTGCGAATGGCACCGGGCGATGCTTGCAGAAAACGGGCGTACAGCTGTCTTTTAGCACTAGTTTGACCGACGTGTCAGCTATCAATTCTAGTGACGGATTAAACACTTCCGAAAATTTTTCGATGAGCGCGGTTGATCTATCAAAGCTGATATTACACACGCTAGGCCAATTCAGCTTCAAAGCCTCTAGCCAGTTGCGGCCCAACAACAAAGTGTCACAATTTTTTTTTCGTTCTGACTACAATTAACGGCAAGGTCGCGGTTTGCCCATCGTGCTCTACACGCACCGTCAACTTTCCGGCAATTGCTAGTGCGGAACATCAATAAGTTTTTAACCGTAAAGTGCATCTTTCTAGGGGCACCTCCGGCCAGTACTGTCTGTACATTTTTTCCGGCACAATAGAACAAGATGCCCCGGTATCAACCTGCATAGTGACATTTCTGCCTGCTATCTTACCTTTCACAATGTAGCCACCGTAACTACTCCGACATGAAAAAATATGACTAAGGAAGACATAGTTCTCACCACTTTTATCGTCCCAGTCAGCGGAGTGTTCTAAGCCAGTGCTCTCTGCCAGAGAGTGCACCGAACGTGTCGTTCTGCAGACCCTTGCCAGGTGTCCCATCTTTTTGCAGGCACGACATCGAAATTTGCGAAAGGGGCAGGTGGCGGCGTCATGCATTGCTCCGCACCGGGAACAGTCCGTTGACACGTCATGCCGTTCCGTGTCTTTGCTTGCGACCTTTCTTGTACCCGTGGTCCGTTGCGGGTGTTGCTGTACCAGGTTCACGTCGCCGAGTTCATTTGGGTGAATTTTTCTTGTTTCTGTGCGAGCGAGTTCCCCACTTTTCGCCAAGTCATAGGCAGTCTGAAACGTCAGGGTACTCTTCTTAAACAGCTCTCCTTGTGCCATTTCATCTCTTAGTCCTGCCACGAACCGATCCCGTAAGGCGTCATCCAAGAAATGCCCGAACTCGCAGGATCCAGCCAGCCTTTTCAGTTCCAGTGCAAACGCGGCAACTGGCTCATTTTCATGCTGCGACCTACGGTTGAACCGGAGTCTTTCCACTATCACCAAAGGCTTCGGGGAAGAGTAGCCTCTCAGTATCTGGAGCAGTTAGGCATACGTTTTCTCTTCCGGCTTGGTCGGGGCCAATAAATTTTTCAGCGTGCGGTAGGCCCCTTTTCCAATGGCGGTGACAAAGACTGATACCTTCAAGTCTTCACTGACCTGGGTGGCTCGGACGTAATGTTCAAAGCGTTCCGCATACGAGTCGAAGTCTTCGTCTCCCTCCTCCGTGAACGGTTCAAACCGGCCAAAGGAAGCCATGTCGTGGGAATCCGTCCAGACGCTTCCGCTCCTAGAATACCGAGGCCCGAGAGAGGGATCCCATCCTCGTCGCCACTGTAGTAGATTCAGTACCGGGAACCTACTAGCCAACACACATGCCCAGGCGTTGGGGACTGTTGGGCCGCAACAGTAAACAAAACACCGCAAGACTCATCTTATGACAATAATAGCAATTAACAGTTATTAACAGCCATTAACAGTTAATAACAGTTATTTGAAAGATTCAAAGTAAGATATAGGTGCGAAATCCCACTTCGATTACAAGAAATGTTTTATGAAAACATGTGTACAGAAAAAAAATCATTTTTGAATCGTAAGTAGATAGGTGTATAATAAGAAACAATGCAAGTGATGGGACATTAAAACAAGAACTCAGCGCTGCACCCTGTTTGTTTCACTCTCCCATCATTTTGTGCGGTTCTGTAATAATACCCAACTCATGTTGCTGTCGTAGCATTTTCAATTCGGTTAAGGCCGTCTCCGCTTTCATATTTTCCATCCTTTGGGCGTGCTTCACCTGCTTCTTCGGCAGGTTATCTTTATGTTCTTCACGGGCGAGCTGCACCCGAAGTATATGTTCTTTTTTCTTGCGCAGCGACTCTCTCATAGCTTGAAGTCGCACGTCAAGCTCACATTTCGCTGCGTCACTTCGGGAGTGCGTTGCACGGCTCGACTGCGCTGGCCTTTCTCGAGGGGTAGGTAGCACCGTTGGCGCAATTGTTGGTAAAGCTGCAGGTCGAGGAGAGGCTGACATAGCCCTCGGCTGTTCTTGTGGAGCAGTTTCCCCATCTTGCAGCACAGCTGCTACGGAGTGGCTTTCCTCCCACTGCCACGAATCATCGTACTGCATGTCGGCATCTGCAAAGTTTTTACAACCAAATCTTGATGTTAGCTTTTTTCAGACTGCCTGTATATTTAAAGAAGACATTTAAAGTAATGTGATGGGGTGGCCGCAGTATGCACCGTACTCATCACACCATTGGCTCCTTGCATAATAGCTAGCGATTTTTGCAAACCATACTGCACTCCACTTCCCATGAGAATATACAAGCCTACTGCACAATGCAAGCCTTTAAGCAGAAAATAATATAGTATGTTCCTGCTGATGCACCTAGGTGCACCGCAAGAGTAGTCAGTGCGTATTTCCATCCGCACTTCTTCAAGACTACTCACTCGTCCTTGCAGCTTGGCTTGTTCCCCGATTCATGCGCTATAAAAAGCATTTAAACAGGCAAATAGCATCTGTTCCTATGCTTATTTACATCCGACGCGATCCGACACGTACGGCGACGATCCAGAAGAATGAGAGGACCGCTCCCCGCGCAGCCCGCGCAGCAGCCAGTCGGAGAGCAGCTGCACCGCCAACTCCATCTAGCGTACCTTCACCCAACCGCCATATTGTACGCATGTCTATGGGACAACGCCCTCTCGGAAACGAGACGAGAAATGGAGATGACGACACAGAATGCGTACAGCGCCATCTAGTGTGTCGTCACCCAACTGCAGTTTGCATGCATCTCTATGGGACAGCGCCATCTATTGTATGCTAAGGGAGACGCTACTGGCTACGCAGGATGCATCGACAACCGAGAACCGCCCAGGTGATGCCATAAGGAGCTTCGCCCCTAATGTGGCCCTGTGTGACCATCAATATGTAACTTACCCGTGCATATGAAATAAACACATGAAATGGGCATATAAAAAAGAGCACGATGCCCCATTTCAGTGCAGTGAAGCGTTGGGTCAGTCGGTTCTTTTTCCACGCATAAATTCGTTTGCAAGTGAGCGTCGTTCCTCTCTACACCTGTTCTTCCACAATTTTTAAACGCTCTCCTCGGCTAGCAGGACCCTTGCTGAATTGATAATGAGTGCATGCGACAAGCAATGGTGGCATTTAGCTTCATTGCAAACAATAACGAGGGCATAAAATATTCCCAGGTGTGTTTAGCTATTGGCTAATAGACGCGAAGGTGAAACCATTATAACATGTTTCTTGGATAAAGACATCTTGTGACATTTGCTTTTGGGTGCTTATTTAAGCACTTTCACTTAATAGGACCATACCATAGTCACCCTGGTCCAAGCAAGACTTTGGGTTCAAATCTCATTTATCATTCAATAACGTTTTAATCATGGTTATATTACTATTCATTACTCACCAGTGATGACTATCAATCATTATTCATACATTTATTAAATTTAGTAATCATTATTCAACTCTTACAGGCGGATGGGTGTATTAGTCTGATTCTGCCCTTCCTTGGCTCGCGTGGTATTGATTCTGCCAGTTTTCGTACTGTTCGTGTGGACAGCGAGGTCGTACAAGGACACCGATCAATAAGATATATATGAGGCTTTTCACCTCGCAAAAGCCGAGAACAGGTTCAGAAAGCTTATTTAACTGTATACTTAATACGCAGGCTGTGTACGTAGCACTGATCTCATCAACCCAGGTGCTAGTTGTACACACAGTGAACAATGACCGCATAAAGTGCAGGAGCATACTGATATTAAAACATCAATATTCACATTGAATCACTTCTACGGTACATCTAAAATTAACTTTACTTCAACAAAGCATGCCGCTGGGCGAGTCGCTCGTACATCATCAAACAAGGTGCTGCGCAAAAAAAAAAACGCGCAGAAAAGAAGGCAGCGAGGACGGGCGCCCGTGCTCGTTCACTTCTTGTCCGTGGTTCCATTTGCGCAGCACCTTGTTTAATATTTGTACGGTGAAGAACGTTGACTAATGGCTACACGCAAGTGTATATCTACAATGCCCTAATTACCAGACGCCATAAAGAAGCATGGCATGACCACTTGCACTCGCCACTGCATTCTTCGATTTGTCTTTTAATCATCATTTATTACTGCTCCGTATCAGTACCTTCGACGGAAAAAGCACCGTCACCGAGCAAGTAAAAGCAAATGTACGAAAGAGCGTAGCGAACCTTCAGTATGGTGACGGGCGCAACCTCGATGGACGCCATGGCAGATGCCGGGAAGGCTTCAACGTGTCATTCTCGTACGTTATGGCCTTGGGGATACGGTATGGTCACGTACACCAAGAAAGGAGCTTCTGCGGAAGTCCCACGTCACAAGAACGCCGCCGCTGAGGCACCAACGCACACCAGGCTCCTAGGCGTCGCAGTTGTGGACACTGCGATGGTAGTGTTGACTTCCTCGCAAGGACGTCAGCCAAGCACGGACAAGCTGGCGAGCGTGTCAGCCTAGGCGATAGCGCCACGGGCATACTCGCTTGTTGGTGTGCCAGCAAGAGAGCGGTGTCGAGGCTCGGTTCGCGACCGTACAGTAGACTAAATGAGAAAATCGGGCAGTGGCGTGCCGGGAAGTGTGGGCAAATGTAACGTTACGAGGAGCAGCGTTCCATTCGTTGTGCTCATTCGACACGTCTATAGGCGACTTATCTGTGTGGGATCGGCTGAACCGCTCCGTCAGGCCATTCGCTTCAGGATGTAAAGAGCGGTTAGTTCGCGTCGAGAAGAGCGGGAACGTCAGCGACAGCTCGTTGTGGCCACGATTCGTCAGCAGCTTCTGCGGAGCGCCGTGAAATGAGATGACGTCAGGCAGCAGAGGCTCAGCAATGTCTGGGGCGCTACTTGTCGAGAGAGCCTGTGTGATGGCGCATCGGCTGGCGTGGTCAGCTCCAACGGCTACCCAATTGTTTCCAGTGAGTGACGTAGAAAAAGGGCGGAGGAGACGACGTCCAATTAAAAGAAAAACAAGAAACAAACAAACAAAAAGTCTCTAGGGGAATCGGTATCGGCAGGAGGTGACCGGCAGAGAGCACCTGAGGCGGTTCTCGACGCTGACAAGAATATCAGGAAGAAATTCAGCGTCGAACTGATCGAGCTGGATAGCGCCAGCAAAAGAGATGACAGATGTGGCGCAGGTACGCCATATACGTAAAGGTCCCCAAGAGGGCACGTCATTAAGTTCGAAGAGAAGTCTGACATATTCGTCTGGGGATGCCAATAAATGAAAACCGGCGAAAATGCAAAATGTAGCCTTTATTTGCTATACAATTATTTCAAGTTCCACATGGCTCCCACAATGGACTCCACCTCTCCCGGCAGTGCCCCGCTACGGTGGTCCAGTGGCTATGACAATCGGCTGCTGATCCGAAGGTCGCGGGATCGAACCCCGGCCGTGGTGGCTGCATTTAAATGGAGGCGAAATGTTGAGGCCGGTGTACTGAGCGATGTCAGTGCACGTTAAAGAACCCCAGGTGGTCGAAGTTTGCGCAGCCCTCTCATGATCACAGCTGGCTTTGGGAAGTAAAACCCAGAAGTTAATTATTTATTGATCTACTTCACACAGCGAAGAAACAAACGCTACTTCAAACAATCGAAAAACCATGTCAATCTACGGGCTTCATTACTTATTTAGCAAATAAATGCAGATGAAAACTAGAGCTTGGACGGATTTTAATAAATGAAAGTATGTGTACCGTACAGTACTTGGACTTACTTTAATAGCATATTTTGGTTGTTTTTATGCCTCTGTGCACTTAAGACGGTCGGCTGAAGGATGACAACTACGCACCACACACACATAATACCACTCATCTCATGTGAGGTGTCAGGTTACCGGAATCGTCTGCAATACTGAGCATATTGACGCACTGGATTGCTCGGTTGGAATGTTAGTGCTCGCGTGGGAGCACCTAACCAACTACTGAACCACGCCGCCGCCCATTGCAGGTGGCGCTACCGGCTAGACAGAAAGAAAACAGCGCACTAACCTTATAAAAAGCTGATTTCTCTTTTGTTCTCGAAACATTCGTGGTTCTAGCGCTCCGGCCACTCAGCGGCACTAGTGCCCACACAGCTATACCCCAAGTCCCGCCTGGCTGCTAAGCCACGTCGGGCTACCCTGATATCACCAGCCAAGATGACATCCTGCGCACACCCCTTTGCGCGGCGGAGGCGGGGCGCCGAGGGAGAAACCGAAACAGCCTGAATTGGCATTGAAAAGGTCATTCTATTCCCTCTTTTTATTTTTTTTGCAGCATGACGCTCACATCGTACAAGTGCGCACTTGTGTCACGAACAGAAATTTTGAACCACGGGGTTGTTTGCCGGCCTGTGTACGTCCGAGAGAAACAGCAGCTCGTTCCTGACGGATGTATATGTATGTCGAGAGCGTTATAATGTATTGATACCCTGACACGAAAACTCCGGTGATTCCTTATTTCATATCTAAGACCACAAATTAAAAAAAGAAGAAAGGCGCCTGCTCCCTCTCCCGTTTACTTAGACTTAGAAAGAGGGTATTGGGCTTATGAAAAAACAAAAAGAAATGCAAATCGCATATGCACAAAAGACGGCTGCGCCTCCTCTTAGAGGGAATCCCCAGACTATATGCACTCGTGTGGATTTCTTTCCCAGGGCCGCGACGGAGACGTGCGTAGATGGCACCATATGCAGAAGCATTGGCGCACACAAACTGTAAACACGTGCGCTCGTTACGACCTCGGTAGCAGGGCAAAAGGGCTGCCCTGCGGCCAAACGTGCTCGATGCCAAGGAGGCACGTCACCGCGGGAAATGTTAGCTGAACAGGAGCCCCTCCTTACGACCCGTAATGACGAGAGCTCCCATCTGTTGATAATAAATAAATAGCATAAGAACGTTGTTATTGATCGCTTTCGAGAAGGTACCTCCGTTGTACCACCACACACACAAGTTATTACGAAAAATAACTTATCTATGGTCTTTCTTTTCTTGTTACTCTATATTTTTATAGCGCGATGTCATCCTAATTCGCTATTGTGTTTATGAACTGAACCTGTTGTCTTCGTATTTCTGATTATGCGCCTTTCTTTTGTCGTGTTGCACCGTTTCCTGTATGCCGCTTCGCAAACGCTTGCCGCCCCTCCGGCCCCCTCGGTTTGTTTTCCTTCTTTTTTTCTTTCTTTAATCCTCTCATGGCACGTTTGGACTTGCTATGGGCCGCCATAACGCTGAACTTTCCTAGTTCTTGTCTTCTTATTCCCCCCTCTCTCTTTCTGTCCATGCGCTGCCTTCTTTGCAATGTGCATTTGGCACTGTGGAAACAGCTGAGCGACAGCTACTTTCCCGTTGCTCTGGTAACTGAAAACAGCGACGCCGGCTACGGTCTACCATACTACCACTGACCGACGACCTTCTGTTGGGCCCTTGGCCTTACGTCGATAGCGTATCCGTGGTCATTGAGGCTACGGAAGCCTTACTTCGTGCCACTGTATTGATGGACGACTCTAGAGTGGCCACGCTACGTCACGTGACCCTGTACATACGCACCTTCTTGTCTCACCATCATAATTCATCGCTGTTTTTCTGCCCATTTGCCCTTCCCCAGCGTAGTGTATCAGGCCAGAGCAAATTACAGCTCTGTCCGACCTCTCTGCCTTTCTGTAAATAAACACCCCTCTTTCTCTCTCGCATACCAAAAAAAAGTTGACGCGCCGGAAAAGCTAACAGCTATCGGAGCCCCATAAGATATAAATGAGCACCCACAACGCAGTGGAACACCGGACTAGCTTGCATTTGCAGCGCATACCACGAGAAAACCACGCCGCGCATTGATACAAGCTGGGAGAGAGCAAAACTTTTGTGCTGACGATTCTTGCTATTCCGTTGTTCATATGTCCCATAAAATGTACCCCGTTTTCTACTGTTGTAATGCTTACGGCCTGTTACGCGAAATAGTCTCTTTACAGCCGATTTTTTCGCCGGACTATTTGATTACGCGCATGCTAGCCCTCCGTGCCTGCACCGCTGCGGTCGTGGGCGGCAAGCGTTACTCTTCCGGGACCAACTGTAACTCCCTCGCTTTCTGTACGGCACCTTCTCTCGCAGTTAACCTTTTCTTGGACGAACTGCTGGCCGCGGGAACGAACTTGGGCAGTTCCTCCCATTTCGCTCACTTGCGGCTTAGAGTGCTAGCAAAGTGTACGCACAACGAATCCAGACAATGAACTGAGCATATTCTGGCGATCCTACGGATGCTGCGCGCGGAGCCGGAGATGAAGAAACCACACCAGAAGGTTCTTAGAATTGTGTCCCACCTTGTAAAGGGAAGCGCAGTTTCCTGCCTGCGAGAAACACCGAAGGTCGCATTCACCGAACGTCGCATCCCCATGGCCGCAGCAGGAATCTTCCCCGCGGAAGTGTTTCCTGCACACGTGAACTTAACCCGATGGCTACCTGCTGGTTCTCCTGAGCTTCGCCGTTTAATGTTCACCCAGGTTCTTTTTCGCACGGGTAAATCTGAAGGCTGACTTCGGGGCTTCGTCGCGTACCTCCGGCGCCGAGCAGCAGTCGCCTATCATGTTGGACGCCTTCAACCACAGCCGCTAATTATTACGGTGCTCTCAAGTGTTCTCAATCTAACACCCGAAGTGCACAAACCTTACCGATTTATCAGGAACGCCCTTCACGACGCGAGTTCAAAAAAATAAGTTTTCAGTGCTCCACAGCACTTCAGTAACAAATGACGTCGTCAGGTGACCCCTCATATCCCGTTACACCGACTGCACTGCCTGCCTTTCCTCTGGTGGCCCTTGAGGGCAATATCGTACCCGCCATACGTGTGCTAGGCAGGCTTTTGCTTCCGTTGTTAATAGCTTCACTGCATTCTAGAAAGAGAGAAAATAGAAAGGAAACATTTGTTCACGCTGTCGTGGCTCGGAAGGTATAAAAGTGTAGCGATGGGAAATACGAGGCTGCGGGTTCGATTCCTGAACATCGCGGGCGCATTCCAAAGGGGCTGCAAAAAGAAAGAGCGCTCTCGTGACTGGAATAATCTGAAAATCAGAGAACCCAAGGCGGTCAGTCTTAATCCATTATTCCCCGCTATAGCAAAATCAAATCGTCCATTCCGCACCAGTATTCTTCTCCTGCACAATGTCAAGGAGACGTGATGCCGGTCTAAAACGCGGACCTAATACAACCGACGCGCACGTGGTCGTTTCTATCACGCCTGCCTTCGCCGTGAAGGGGAATTCACGTATTCCGTGAAGGTGAATGATTAACGAAGGTGCAGGTTACGCAAGAAAAACTTAAATCGGGGCGAGTTTATAAGAGCTCACACTGAACAAGAAGCGCAAACCGAGATGAGGACGCTGACAGAGGAGTAAGAACAGGAGGAGCGCTAACTTCAAAATAAATTTTGCTGTGAGCAATCACGCCTGTCTGGCAAGCACAGTAAAACACAAAAATCCGTCATCGCGATGTAAGGTTAGGCAAAGTTGATCACCTCTCATGCAGGACATCCTGTTAGGGGACGACTTTTCCAACGCGTTCGACTTATAGCTCTGCACCACAATTTCATCGCAGAACTATCACCTTTCTTCCTCGAGTTTCTCTGTCTTCACATATTTGTCCTCCCTTTCACCCATTCGCATTGCAGGGTAGCCTGCCGGGCTCAGGCCAGGCTGACCTCCCTGCCTTTCCTCTGTCCTTCTCTCCTCCTTGCGTTTGGCTCCTACCAACACATCCGATGCGGTTACGAGTGAGCCACACGCGTTCACTCACTAGATAACCTTTCAACAGCTTGTAGGGACGAGCTTTCCTGACTGCTTGGGCAGTGTGCTAGCACTGACAGGGCCTGGGACGTTCCCAAATTTTCAGATGACTTCTTGTATAGCTCAATTACTTTGCTTACGCTAGGCGCCCGAGGTAGTTGGCGTCAGTAAATAGGGAGCTTTAGCCATGGAGGATTACCGTACGGTAAGCACGCTATCACTGTTCCCTCGCTGCCGGCACAGGTTATTTCGGCCTTGAAAACGTGATGAAAGGCCCTTCCGAACTTTTATCGTCTTACTCTATGCATAGAGCTACTGGCCGGAAGTGTTTCTGACTGAAATAGCTACGTGCCAGGCATGACGGCACGGTATTACCGCACGGAAAGCACGGTAAGCAACTTCGGTAAAGGAAACGGCGCTATTTTCTGCATCCTTGTCGGGAGCACGACTCAGCGCCCGTGGATACAGAGCAAAGCGAATGAAAAATGAAAGCTGCAGTGGAGGGCTCGGCAAATTTGACCACCTAGGGTTCGTTAACGTGCACTGACAACACACAGTACACGAGGCTCCTAGCATTTTGCTTCCACTGAATATGCCACCGCCGCAGCCTGGGTTGAGCCCGGGTCCTTCGGGTCCCTATATATAGTCAAGCGCCGTAACCACTAGACAACCGCGGCGCACCGCGCCAGTGCGACAGCTGTTTTGAGAGTGCGCCGACAGACAGCGCTTTTAAATCGCTGGTGCCAGAGTTACCATATATTCTACCGCATATGCTACCTGCGGTAGCATATACAGTTACTCTAGCTGGTGTCATGATGGCAACGCCGCCTCGCGCTCATTTGAGTTCTCTGTTACCAGAAAAAAAATCCTCCAGGTGAGAATCTTGTGCGGTGATGTAGCGGTTACGGTTCTGGGCTGCAACTGAAAAAACGGGGGTTCGATCGCGGCCGCGAAGTTGGCATTTTCGATGGAGGAGAAAATGCCAGAGGCCCGTGTACTGTGCACTCTCAGTGCGCGACCTCGGGTGGTGAAAATTCCCGGAGCCCACCACTACGGCATTTCTCTCATTTTTATCTCTTTCGCACACTTTTCCCTGTGCAGAAATGGAGGCCTTTCATCAGCCGAACAAGGACAACGAGCATCATCATCGTCCGCAGGTGAAGCACGCACAGCTTGGCTGTAAAGGTGCAATCAGTGACAACGTCAGGGTCGTTGATGAGGCAACCACATAAACATTCAGTGTTCTTGCCCAGGCGTCTTACGTAAACGTTCGGGTACTTCGACATCAATGACCTTAATGCGATAGTGTTAATGAGCTCTCGCAAAGGGCCCCGTCGTGAGCGTCGGCGTCCGTAGAGCAAGAGTGCATCCTTAAGCATTGCGACCATGCACGCCCTCCGCGCCATGGTGCAGAGGCGCTAGTGAACAAAATTGAATTTTAAATGCGAAGCATTTCTTAGCGAACTTCGGCGACATTGAGCATATCTATCTATCTATCTATCTATCTATCTATCTATCTATCTATCTATCTATCTATCTATCTATCTATCTATCTATCTATCTAGCCGCCTAGGACTTTGTGCTCTCCTGGCCGTTTCGTTAATGGGACGTACACGAAAATTGCTTTGCAGCAACATGACTCCACGACGAACATAAATGACAGCTGTCATTTATGTTCGTCATGCCGCTCATGACATGCCTGTCATGAGCGGCATGATTTACATGCCATGGTTTTGGTGCTCTTCCGTCCGTTTCGTTAATGGGATGTTCCGAAAATTGGTATGCCACAACATGACTGCATGACGAACGTATATCACAGGTCATAACATGAAAATCATGGCATGCATGTCATGAGCGGCATGATTTACATGCCACGCGTTTCGTTAATGGGATGTATACGAAAATTGGTATGACACAACATGACTGCATGACGAACAAAAATGATAGGTCATAACATGAAAACCGTGGCATGCATGTCACGATCGAGCGGCATGACTTACATGCCACGCGTTTCGTTCATGGGATATATACAAAAATTGGTATGCCACAATATGACTGCATGACGAACATAAATGACAGGTCATAACATGAAAATCGTGATGTGCATGTCATGAGCGGCATGATTTAATGCCACGCGTTTCGTTAGTGAGATATATACGAAAACTAGTATGGCACAACATGACTGCATGACGAACATAAATGAGAGGGCATAACAGGAAAATCGTGACATTCATGTCACGAGCGGCATGATTTACATGCCAAGGTCTCGGTGCTCTCCTGTCCGTTTCGTTAATGGTATGTGTACGAAAATTGGTATGCCACAACACGACTGCATGCTGAACGTAAATGACAGGTCATAAGATTACAAACATGACATGCGTGTATTGAGCGGCATGGTTTCCATGCCACAGTCTTGCTACTGTTGCGGCAGTTTCTTTTACTTCGTATGTACCGAAATCCGTATAGCGAGACAACAATGCAGATCCGTTTTACGTTCCTGATGTGTGCTTCGTATTTCCTTGATTCCCACTGCACATGGGATCTGCCACTTTTTTTTGTTCGAGTAGAAAATCCTGCATATCCCGCAGCATTGTGCGAGTCGGGTGTCAGTTTATTTCGGCCTTGAAAACGTGATGAAAGGCCCTTTAGATCTTTTATTGCCTTGCTTTGTTACGCCACGTGTTACGGCTAAAATCAAGATCTTTGTACAAAGCCCATGAGTGGCCTACCCACTTTTGAGTGTGCTTTACGTGGGCTAACCAGGAACGTCGACAGCATCGGTAGTTCACGGTACGACGTAACGTTGGCACTCATGTTCGTCTAAACGATTTGTCGAAGAAAAATGTACAGTATGGTGCGTTGATGTGCTATTATAAGCGCCGTTCGTTGATGTATTCAAACGGGATGGAGCAAAATTTCAGAGAAGCATGCCGAATGACAGCTGAACATATGTATTTGTATGAGAGTGCTTATCGCGCAAAGGAAGCACAATTCACGTTCACGCAACCAGAATCGTTACATCTGCTGGCGTAATACATTGATTTGCTGTCTATATTGCGCAGTAGGAGCCGCCGCACGCCGCAGCCTGCTTTGCTGGCACCTAGAGGAACCGTGTTCGTTAACCCCGCTCCGCCATACTATTGGCTAAGCTGCGTGTGTATCGGTGTACTTGTCTATATTTCAATCGCAAGCGAAGACAAGTGGTATTCCTTTTAAGAGCGGAGCTGGTTAAGCAGGCCGTCCGGTGAGTAGGCCAGTCCTGGCGGCAACGCACCGCGTGAGGTGTATAAAAGCAAGAGTGATTGCAGGATGGTTGTTCTTGAAGTACATGACGAGTACGTCTAGTAAAGATCAACCATACCTGTTCTTCTCTGGACCAAATAAAGTTTGCATCAATCAATCAATCAATACCTGTTCTTCATAACCTGCGTACCCTACCTCCAAATATATGGGCATATCAGATGAACGAGGCCACCAGGAGAGCATCGGGACCTTAGGCGGCTAGAGATAGATAGATAGATAGATAGATAGATAGATAGATAGATAGATAGATAGATAGATAGATAGATAGATAGATAGATAGATAGCGGCATATCCATAAACGCTCATCATCATCATCACCATCATCGCCTTTTGTCCACCACTGCGCTAACCGCGGAGCTCATGCTGCGTGGCTCGAGGTCGAGCCTCGAGGACGGAGAGAACGCGCTCATGCTCACGGCTGGACGGGACGCTGCAGCCCGTCGCTCCGCTTCGCACTTGGCAAATAAAGGTAGCGACGACGGCACGGCCTACGTTAGCCACCGTCACGGCTTCTCGCTTGCTTCCTTCGCTACAGATAGATAGATAGATAGACAGCTAAAGCGACTTAAGTTCGCCAAAAAATGCTTAGCATTTAAAAACTCTAATGTACGACTTACCTACAGCCTGCGCACCTGATAGATACTACTGTAAAATGAATGTACGAGAAAACGAGGAAACTCAAATACGCACACCTTTTCCAGCATTTCTACCATACCAACAGCGGCACGCCCCCGTGGCGCTGCCTACATTGAAGAGGCGTTTAGCATGGTGAGTGGCTTACGTAGACATAATCCGCAAGCTGACCCCGTCGGTGGCGCTCCGCGGAGAGATATATAAAGCATTATGAAAGAGGCGCTTGTTTTAATTATTGTTCAATCAGAAGGAGACGCGAACGGGACCCGATAACGCTATAACGTTTCCCTCTTAAAACGAAGCCTAAGTGCTGTCCAGTTTCATTTTTTTTTAATTTCTGACCGTTCTGCGCAATCCAGTCGGCCAAGGAAGTCGCCGAAACTCAAAAACCCTCGTCGGAAGCCTATGCGGGACTTATAACCCACACCAGTACCCCACAGGAAAACAGTCAAGTCCTCTCTCTCTCTCTTTCTCTCTGTCGGTCTTTCCATAGTCTCAAGAAGCCGGGACGCCCATTTAAAACGGAAAAATAGCGAGCGCACAATTTTACCGCCTTGCGGACCACGGTCGGTGAATTCGCTGCCGGCAGCCATGTAGCGATGACAGTAATCGATGCCCTGAGCAAAGCGTCGAGATAGCACAGTTGCAGAAGAGGCGGCGCCAGACGCGCAAGCTGCCGCGCTGCGAGCAACGTTGCCGAAAAACGCGGTAACTGACAAACTTTTGTGTCTCCTGTCTTGTGGCTCATCTATCAACAAAGCCCCGCCATGGTGGTCTAGTGGCTGTGGTGCTCTGCTGCTGATCCGAGGGTCGCGGGATCGAATCCCGGCTGCGGCGGCTGCATTTCGATGGAGGCGAAATGTTGAGGCCCGTGTGCTGTGCGATGTCAGTGCACGTTAAAGAACCCCAGGTGGTCGAAATTTCAGGGGCCCTCCTCTACGGCGTATCTCTTAATCAGAACTAGTTTTGGGACGTTAAACCCCACAAATCATTGTCATCTATCAACAAAGAAACACATGCTATGACGTAGCAGCAGATGTCAACGTAACACACACCTCGAGGCCGTTTCCTTCTGTTTATACCAAAGCAAGGAAAAAGGTTCGGCCTTGCTCGCACGTACGGACGTGCCATAGGTGATGACCGACGATGCGCTACCATAGAATCATTGCGGAACAGTGACAGGGAATGCACACAGCGAATGACATCGCGGCCGCTACCGCGGACCGGCTACTCGTCCCGCCTTCCACAAGGCATGCGCGCACGTTTGCGGCCCGATCCGTTAGCGAAAAACCGGCTCAGTTTGATGTGAAGAGCTGTACCTGATGGTGCAAGGAAACAATCGCCGCAAGTTTGTTTTGTGCAGCGCGCCGCCTACTAAGGGAACGCCGTCCATAGCGGAACGCTCGCTGTGCCGTAAGCGCACGCTTGCAGTGCGATTTCTTTGTGCTCGCGCTATACGTGATCGCTTTAGGGTGCGGCAAATATGCTTTTTCTACAAAGCGCTTCTTGAAGCGATCGTGCACCTCACCTGGCGGAACGGCGCCGTATAACGTGCCTGGATTGACGCTCATTAGGGGCCTGCAGTGCGCTTAAAAAAGGGCGAGCAGCGCTAAGCCGCTTAAGCACGCGCGACCAGGGCAAAGTGTCTGCCAGTTGTTCGCACGTCTGCTACATACAGCGCACAAGGTTCTATTCAGTAGCCACTGCACACAACAGCGTGTGTGTTGTTTTTGTATTTCCAACGCTCACCCGAACACACGTTACCGCACCTGCAGAGAAGTGGGGGTCATTGGTCGGCCCGTTATGCGCTTAGCTAAAATGCTAAAGAGATCTTGGATTACTCGATATTTTTCTCTGTTTTCTTCTAGCCCTTTAGTCTCTCCATCCCCCTTTCGCGGTGCAGGGTAGCAAACTGGATTTCTCTTTTACTTAACCTCCCTGCATTTCGCAACCTCTCTTTCTCTCTTTTGAACTTTCTAAAACACTCCAGTGCGTGGCTTTTGAATTGAACACGGAGCTCTCTAATGTAATATCGGAGACTTTCGGATATTCACACATTTTTGCTTTTGGTTCCCCTATATGTATTAAAACCAATGTTACACACATCTCAATGTAGGCACGTATGTGAGAAAACATTCAGGCGCTGGTACCTGACCGAAGAATGCCAATCACATAAACAGGGAAGCGCATCTGCTATAAGATTTGCTGGGCGGTGCACCTAACTCCTACAGATCCAATAAATTCGGCCTGTATATCAGGCAATATGCCAAAACATATCACGCAAGATGCCGAAATCGGCATTGCCAAAGAGCTCTGCTGCTGCGACATTCGATAGTGCCCATGGAGGAGTGGTTATTCCCCTCGCATTGCCGAGCGCCGATGAGCGAGCGTCGTTATCAAGTGGCGAGCTTTCTTCCTTTTCTGCTGCGCCTGACCACGCTTGCCGTGACAGCCGCCTGAAAACAACGCTCGCTCATCATGCATCTCCCGACGACGGGAGGGCAAGAACTATGCACGGCCGCTCTATTAGCAACGCACGAGGTGCGGCCTGCTACGTCGCGTGGCGAACAAAGCGCAGCTGTGAAGCGAAAGTTGACAGTTTCCGCCGCTTTTCCGGAGGGGGCGCCACTGCTACGGGACAACTCTCCCGGCTCTCGCCGTGCGGGCCGCTCCGCGAATCAGTACGGGACGAGTTTTCTGTGTGTCGATGAAATTCTGCACCTCGCTCGCACGCCCTGTGACTGCAACGTGTCGAGGTGCTTCTAGTATTGTGCCGTTACCTTCTATAATTCTGGCTGTGCGCGGCGTTATGCCGCGGAAATGTTGCGCGCCGCTGTGTGGCACAAACGTAAGGAAGGACCCTCAGATCCGATACCACGTGTTTCCGTGCGACGTAGATCGCCGTAAAGTATGGCTGAAAACATTTCTCGGCAGAGAATAACTGGAAAAGGAAGCGTGTGGGAGCCAAACAGGTCGGTGGTGCACTCACGTCACTTTTGTGACGGGGACTATGAGAATAAATCCACTAACTCAGGCTGTTGCTTCCAACGGCTGTTTCGGCGCTTGGCATCAACACTTCTAGCAGACTGTGTGAAATGTCGGGAACTTACGTGTGACAGGGATGACCAAAGCCACACCGAGGAGACGTGTGAGGTGTTTCTGAGCGAACTGTTGCGGCAAACTGGGCCGGGGACCTGATGCAACTGTTAAGCGGTTCAAACTCGCCTACAAGCCTCTGTCACGGAAGGTTCTACGACTTTGATGCGACGAGTCGCTTTTCCGTGGCTGTGCATGCTGTACGTTGTAAATGAAGAAATGAGACTGACACCGCCTTCCTCGACCTTCTTCTTTTTTTCCAACCATTACAATTACCCTATTCTCTCCCAACTAGTTCTTCACAGCATCGTCCTTACATAGAAGTGCAAACACGTCTACAAAGCAGCTGATTGTTCGTTTAGTTGTAGATGTCTGCCTCACAGTCATAAAAGGTGGAACTAAAATACTCTATCGGAACATTATTTGCCCAATTCAGTAAGTCGTATGCGCGCATTTGTAAGAACGTCATTTGTAAGAATGTCTAATAAAACAAGATCTTGCGTTTCAGCCACTAGAAGATCGCCACGCCATTTCCCTATTGTGTTTATTTCACAGGTACATTTACAGTAAAAACTTTCTCCTTTTGCCGCTTCATACTCCTCTGCGCGCATCTCGACGTAGTCACAACGCACGTATAGTTTCATGCGAATTCACGATAACACACGGGTATTTAACTCATCACCACTACCTAGAGCCATTGGACATTGCAAAGTTATTCCTGACCACATTGTATCCATTGCTAACTGTGAAACATTCCGTGATAACCTAATGTCGTTGCGCTTTAGCACTGTATAAGGTTGGTGCACCTTACTGTTTGTAGTATTTGTCTTTTTCTTTCTTTTATTTTTCCCCATTCCTTCTTGTTATTTGTTTTGTTTTGTGTATTTTTCTGTTTTGTATGTATGGATGCCCCCGTTACTCAACGGGCCTGTAAGGAATTTTGAATAATAATAATAATAATAATAATAATAATAATAATAATAATAATAATAATAATAATAATAGCAGGCTTTTCTTTCAACAGCAAACAAGCGCATCAAGCGATGCAAGTATTCAAGCAAGCGATAAGGAACTTGCCACTTATATTGAACGGTGGTCGTGTGTCGAAACCAGTGGCAAAAGTGCGCGGCTCGGGCTCGTGCGAGTCCATTAGCGGCCCAATGCCCGTACAGACCTCCTGGGTATAGTACGGTATTTATGTTCTTGCAGGCGGCGTAGAGATCTTATTTTGACAAAGGAATAGACACTCTTGCGTGAATAAAATGCAAACTCTCAGCGCGCCGCTCCGCGAAACATGCAGAACCAGCGGCCGCAGAACACTTATACTACCGTGCCTACACTAAAAACTGCAGCCGGTTTCGCAGGAGTGAAACGACCGAGCTACTCTTAAGAGCATCGTTCTACTCTTGCAAAACGTCGGATGGAGTGAAATGTCCGTATCTCTCGAGGCATCAGAGAGTAAAATGCAATTTCACTCTTGCCACACCCATGTGAAGCTCGCATTCGCAGCCGCAAACATGGCGGCTGGGGTGGAAGCGGACGATTGAAGAAAACAGCCGCTTTGTGAAGTGTTTTTCGATAGAACTATAGCAGCGGCCTTCCTACGACTTCCACGTAAAAGCTTTCGCGTACAGATGCGTGCAGTGTACGTTTAACGAACGGTGCCTTCCTCGACTACGAGCCTCAACCGACGGGAGTCATAGCGAGCTGCCTTTCCTGTGTTTTTCCCCGATCGAACGGCCGTACCCGTGCTAGTGAAACCTACCAGCCTATACGCCTCGGATTCTTCGCTTACGTGTGTGAAGTGTGTGAAACGAAGAGGAATACACTTTAAGCGACACAGTAAGCTGTTGTGATCGTCGACGGCCGGTCTCCGAAGACTCACTGGATATAACTCATACATGTAAAGAAAAAGGCTTCGCTACGACTTCGGCATAGAGCCGTATGACGGCCATGAGCGCGTCGACGGTGAAAATACCGTGACTACGATTCGTCCCGGTCGCAAGTCTGGTAAGTACAGCATAGTACCCTAAACACTTCTGATGGCAGAGACTATATTTCATCTGTGTGCAGAATAACGAAGAACGAGGAGCGCATATTTTGTGATCGCCAGCGGTTGTTCGCCGTACAGACGTGCTCGACGGACTCGTAAGGGGACGTCGTCGGGTGGTATCGGGTGGTATCGGAGCACCTAGGTGCCGCTTTTCTTCGCTGGCATTGATGAAATTCAGTCGCTATTATGATCGTACTCGCTTCCTCAGGTGCATTTTACATCTTCGCGAACCAGCACTGCGAACGCGCGTTTGCCTGAGTGCCAGCTCACCGTAGGAATGCTTTAATGTAAAAGACATTGTATGTTCCGCACGTTTAGATTAACAGATCTGAATGGCGAACGGCTACTTATGAGCCAACGCTAAATATACACCTGTTCTGTGCATACTTTTTGTTTAATTACGCAGAACAATATTTTACCACTGGCGCTACATAGCAGGTCAAGTATACCGGTCATATATACGGGACTTCAGTGTAAGACGGTATATCGCGAGTGTGTTGTGGGCTTTGTGCTTTGCTGTGGTTGTGTTATTGGCGTGTATGTGCGTTCGTGTCATGTCAGCCTGTGTGTTCTATGTTCAGTGTGATGTAATTAAATGCCTGCTAATTGTAGCATGGTCGAACAACGCAGTGGTTGCTTTTCCTTTTTTTTTTGTCTCTGCTACTCCCTCTGGGAGTACAAGCACCCCGCTTGGTGGGGTAGTAGAGCTCTCTTCAAAAGAGTCTTCGAATCCCCTTCGGAGGCGTCCTACTACTCTGTTTTGGCGAGAGTACCGGTACCCTGCAATGGGGTTGATCTACTCTGAAAAAAGGAGTTAAATTTGGGACACGAAAGTACTCCCGCAAAGTGAGTGCCCAGAACTCTCTTTGTTTTTAGACTGTAGAATAGTGCCAGTATATTCTAGGCACTATACTTATACCAACTCAGCGGCTCGTCCCGCGTGCGCTTGTCCCGTAGCAGTGGCGCCGCTGCACCGGCGCGGAGAACTAGGCTCGTCACACCGGTTTCGGGCGACGTCGCAGGCCGCACCACGTGCGTTTTTATCGAGCGGCCGTGAACTATGTTACGCTGGACACCACCGGGGGTCACGGAAACTGCGCTCTTCGGCTGTTTAGTTGCGTCCTTTTCCGTGAAATCAGCCGGATCTAATCGATCTGTGGAAATTACCGCTACCGCCCTTGGTGCAAATTTTACAACGGGTATGGATTCCTTGTATACGTAACTTCCACTCGTTTATTAGGTTTCAGGACGTGGTTGTTCCGGCTTAAAAGGCAATTATTGAAAGTTTGTTATTACTGATAGAAACTGCGTCCGCGCCCATATTAGAGTTTGTGCCGTTGTGAACAAAGCGATCGCACAAGATCGCGAACTTAGTTTTATTTTTAACGAAAGAAAAATGGATCATGCGCTCGTTATTTTTTTTCTTTTCGTTAAGGCAACCTAGTGAACCAACAAGCAATGGCTTTCCTATATTTCATTGTTTGTTGGTTCATTAAGTGGTGGTTGTTGTTTTTCTTTTCTTTTTTACGTACACGGGAAATTCGGACACATCTCGTGACACGCCCCTGTAAACTTGGTAAATTAGGTTGCATTTA
The DNA here is from genome assembly GCA_013339685.2 of Hyalomma asiaticum. NCBI lineage: Eukaryota > Metazoa > Arthropoda > Arachnida > Ixodida > Ixodidae > Hyalomma > Hyalomma asiaticum. The sequence continues at coordinate 1,850,341 of CM023484.1, forward strand.
TTGTTAGGAGTTCAGTACCAATGCATAGGTCAGTTAAATTAACTGCTGCATGAACTACCGTGCAGGAAAATAATCGAATAATTTAAATTCAGTTGGAATGAAATCCCTCGAATTAAATAAATAAATTTTATTAATGAAATTTCAGCTGTATCATCTGCTGAACATATCTCCAGTTATTTCATTAGCAATGTTCTTAAGCGCTTGTTTACATTCACGTCATTATTCAAAGTATTAGTTCGTTTCACGCACGCACCGTCTTGCAAAATTGATAGACAGGCAAGTCTTCGCAAATTACCACCGTTTAACAATAATGTTCTGTCGTCATCTACTATGTGTTTGGAGCCAGCGTTTAGTTAGTTCGGTTGATATTCTTTAAAAAGCATGAGAAGAGCCGACCACTTGTTTTGATTGACAATACATTTATAACAGAACTCGGAGACTTACTATCATTTGCCTCTCTTCTGACGAAAAACAATTTTGGTACTCGAGTAATGACGTCGCATGATGCACGGGCGTCCGCCTCTATCTGCTATCAAATAATGTTCAGTACTGTTTACAGTGCGCTAGAACATTGAGATTATATTTGTTCGAACATTCTTATATGTGTCACTAATGAGTCACTGTTGAGTGCATGTTAATACGGCTGTTTTAAAAACCACGTTTATCTGGTGCAAACTACTTTAACGCAAGAAACTTGTACCCGAAGATATGTGGAATTTATTTATTTATTTATTTATTTAGAACCATTATTAAAGACGAAAGTATTGCAGAAGGAAGTGGGGGACAATGTACACAATGAAATGACCTAAATGATGGGGCAGCTAATACCCCTGACACACGGGCACGCTAATGTACTTTAGGTAAGGGGACATCTACCGGAAAGGCGTTCATGCCCAGTGACACACGACAAAGGAGTATCTCCATCCCGGTAAAGTTCCTTTGCAGAAAGGTAGATCGGCGAAATATACTTTTCGAGCGTAAAGGGCGTACTCTCGCCGACAGCGCACACGGCCAGCAAACGAGATAGAACTTTTCACAAAATTACAACACCCCGCAAGTATTTTCTTGCCTTTCGTATAGGCTTTCACATTTAGCCGTAATGAGATTTGTCGGGCCGCAAAGATTTATTTTTGCCGCATTCTCGAACGCTCACATCACCGCCATGCGGGATTCCGGCAGTGTCATTTGCTTCTTCGTCGTGGCAGGGATTGCGCGTGAAACGAACAATCAATATTATTAGCCATCAGCAATAAAAACGATGTTTTTACGTTCCGCAATCGCTAAAGGTAATTAAATGCGGAACATTATAAAAGTGTTCACTATCTTGCTGCTTTAACAAGCAGTGCCATTTTCTTGCGGCGTTCGTCTTAGGAACCACCTAAAGAAGTTCTCGTGCTCTCGTGTGTCATCGACACAACTACTTTCTGCAGAGGGTCCTTGAAAGTAGAAAAAGGAGTTCACTACAAAGGACTTTACTTTTGTCCGTCTGTCAGGGGTATAGGACTGCATATATGAGTTGGTGACACTCGACTGCAGACTTATGCACGCGCTTTCGATCATTCAAATTTGCCGCCTCTTTAGCCTCTCTTGAACAAGTGGCGCCAGCAAGCGTGTAGGAGGCGTACTACTTCCTCTGAACTCTTTGCTATTCTTTCGCTCGCTCTCTGTCTCGGTTTCTGAATAATACGCAGCTGAATTCAGGTGATGTAGTTTGCAACGTCGCGACGGCTACGCGCGCATCGTGGAGACGGCGAATTTCTTGTGATTACAATGCATCTGCGCGTGAAATTTTCGACACTCACAGCATCAGTAACCTAAAAGACGACTTCATTTCGCAAGATTTCCGCAGCAGAGATGCAGAAAGCGCATCGAAACGGCTCAGAACGGTATCCTGTGGCAGGTTTCGTTTTTCTGCGTAACGTTTCACTGCTGCGTTGCGTTTATGCCAGTATCTCCGGCGTGCTTTAGTGGTCAAAGCTATTATCGGCCGCGACTCGCCACCATTTGTAGGTCGACGTTCCGGGAGTTATGCTTTTTTCTTTTTTTTTTTTCGTAAGAAGGTGTCCGGTTGTCAAGCTTGTCATCGTACCATTGATGGTACTACGCGGAGTGTCGCGCCGCGGTTTTTGTGCACCGATCAGTTGTTCCTGTTAAGCGTAAAAGGTTGCAATACGGTGAGAGATTTTGCACGAACCTCTCCTATATTATATACTCATTCTCGAAAACCTTTAGTTTTTGTATTTTTCGATTAACTTTTTCTGCGTATATCCGGCGTTATGCACGTTTCAAATTTTGGGGAGAAGCATACTTGTTAAATTTAGGTTTATAAGCACGTTTATTCTAGATTTTAGTAATGATGGAGATAAGATATCTTCCGCTATCCTTACCTACACTATCCAGCAAACCGTGTTCCTCTAATAGCAAACAGCATTATTCGACCACCGGCACTCTTTTCCGCGGACTCGGTAATGTCAAATGCGACTACTGGTCACTTGGGCGCCAGAAGTGGACACGTGGTTGGGCACAATTTCATTTTTCTCTCGCTACGTTTTACAGAGAAGGGTGGGTGACTACCTGTGTTTCATACATTCGACGAGGCATGGCTCACTTACAGGGGAACTGCGCTGTGGCACACACAACGCTTCTTGAACCTGGAAAGCGCCGCTTACCACGTACCGGATGTGATCGATATGCAGTCTTCCGCTCTGCACTCGTTTTGAGGTCACCTTCGCAATTTGCCTGTTTTCTTATCTGGTGAAATCACTCCACTAAAGTTGCAATGCCGGCCTGTTGTTTATCCGTTACGTATAAACGTTTGCGCTCAAAAGATACGAACACAAGAAGGCGCAAACCGACACGCCGTGTGTGTTACAACGTTCTCTACTTGAACTTACTCCTAAGCAGCCACCATAACCTTATACTGTAGCCGCCGTACTGAGCGATGATGCAGAAACCATAGCTCACAGAAAATAGCAGCGTTTCTTTTCTTCTTCTCTCGCAGTGACCATGGTAAACTACTTTGAATTGATGCGGAATGAGTTGAGTACGCGTGTGCCATGCGAGCCGTGGTGCGGGTCTTCCCGTTCACGAGCAGAACTGGAAAGGACGGTGAAAAGGGTGAGTTAACCGCGGAGAGCTGTGCATTGGGAATGAGTTGCCAATATAAACCACAAATTGGTGCGATCATAGCGTAGAACCTTGTTCCTCCAAGGTTCATTCCGATATTATCCCACTTGTTTAAAAGCGAACTGCGGCGATTTTAAATGCGAAGCATTTCTTAGTGAACTTCGGCGACTTTGAGCGTATCTATCTATCTATCTATCTATCTATCTATCTATCTATCTATCTATCTATCTATCTATCTATCTATCTATCTATCTATCTATCTATCTAGCCGCCTACGACTTCGTGCTCTCCTGGCCGTTTCGTTAATGGGATGTATACGAAAATTGCCATACCACAACACGACTGCATGACGAACATGACTGACAGGTCATAACATGAAAATCATGACATGCATGTCATGAGCGGCAGGATTTGCATGCCACGGTCTTGGTACTCTCCTGGCCGTTTGGTTTTTTTTTAATTTTATTTCTTGTAATACAAGAAAAAGGATACAGCGGCAAAAGGCGTTTCACACGCCTGACAAAGGCCCCTGCACCTGTAGTTCGTCACAGATACACATTTTCCCTTCTTTCCTTTTTTTTTTTTGCAGATACAACACTCAACAACAAAACCCCGACATGTCATGTATCACATGCGCGCGGAATACAATAATAAAAAAAACCAACACGTTTATACATTTAACACAGTGCGGATACACTTGTCTTGCACATGAGAACAAAAGCTCGATACATCCTATACCACAGTGGAACAACACACTTTCCGAACACTAGTGAACATGTCACAGCCCAATTCTACCTACTCTTTTTATACAATATAGATTAATGATGATAAGTTATCTCTTTTTTGATCAAAATTTCTTTAACTTGTTTTTTAAATGTCCCTAGCCTGTCGTTAAACTGCAAGACATTTTGCAATTCATTAATTAATCGCGTTGATTGGTATTGTAGCGTTTGTTTTCCGTAATTTGTCCTGGTTCTTGGTAAACGCTGTAAGTTTCTTCTATCAGGATAACGTTGGTCCTTTTCTTTTTGCTTATACAACTTGTTTTTGTGTACCTCTTGAAGCAGTTTAAAATAATATATTTGGTTTGCCTTTAACATTACATGTGAAAATTTGTATGCCACAATATGACTGCTAGGCGAGCACAGATGACAGGTCATAACATGAAAATCGTGACAAGCATGTCATGAGCGACATGATTTACATGCCACGCGTTTGGTTAATGGGACGTATAGGGAAATTGGCATGCCATAACATGACTGCATGACAATCATAAATGACAGGTCATAACATGAAAATCATGACATGCATGTCATGAGCGGCAGGATTTGCATGCCACGGTCTTGGTACTCTCCTGACCGTTTGGTTAATGGGATGTATGTGAAAATTTGTATGCCACAATATGACTGCATGGCGAGCACAGATGACAGGTCATAACATGAAAATCGTGACATGCATGTCATGAGCGACATGATTTACATTGCCACGCGTTTGGTTAATGGGACGTATAGGAAATTGGCATGCCACAACATGACTGCGTGACAATCATAAATGACAGGTGATAACACGAAAATCATGACATGCATGGCATGAGTGACATGATTTACATGCGACGGTCTTGGTGCTCTCCTGGCCGTTTCCTTAATGGGATGTATATGAAAATTGGTATGCCACAACATGACTGCATGACGAACATGACTGACAGGTCACAACATGAAAATCAGACGTTCGTCATGCAATTTTCGTTAACTTCATATGTACCAAACTCGATATAGCGAGACAACAATGCAAATCCATTTTACGTTCTGCGAATTTTTTATTGCATCGTGTTTAAATTGTATCTTGAAGTACAAAACTGAATAGTATCAGTCCTCAACGGCCTACCTGGTTTGAATGGGCACCGCTGGTAATGCACGCCACGTATATTGTCCCATTACACTCTCATAGACAATTGGAATCGCCCTTTATGTACCCCACCAACGTCCAAAGCGCCTGCGTGGTCGGGTCTCAAGTTCGGCGGGACGCACAGAACATTTCGACAAGCCGATGCAGCTAACGTAAGGTCATGACTTTGATAGGTCACCAAAATCCGACGCCTTGCACAAGATCAAGTCAGGCTGCTGGTTAAAGAAGGGCGTATCATCGTAACTGTACCCCTCAAGGATGTTAAGTCAACAGGTGGTGCACCGGGAAGGGCGTGGGGAAATAAGAGAGGTTATTTCTCTGTCATTTTCCACGTTGCACCGTTTACTGTGGTCACTTGCACTGGAGCTGCAGTCCTTGTTCCTGTTCACTTGAAGAGTCGTCGCTCACAACCTCTGCGGGGGATCGGCCAAGAATTGCACCGCTCCTGAAAACAGTGCACTTTCATGACCTTTTTTTCCCTTTTTCCAACAGCCACTTACACTGCTGGTTAGCACGGCAAGGTGAAAGGCGACCGCCAGAAATGCGCATCCTTTCGGCGTTCCATCTGGCCGGTCGCTGGAATGAATTTGACAACGCGGCAAACACACACAGAAGGAGTCCTTCCTTTAAGCCGCTAAGTCATGCATGTTCCTTGGAAAAAAAGCAGCTTCCGCCTTGCTGTAATGATGCTGATATGTGGCTTTTTGTGGCACAAGGGCCATTCGTGGCCAAAGAGCGTCAAGTCTGTTGTGATGGATGACACTGAATATAAAATTCAACTATATATATAAAAACGACTGTAGGTGGTGCTAAAAACTCGATGACAGGATGCAATATGGCTGTAGAGGGGCCTAAAATTAAATTGCTGTAAGAAGTGTAAAATATGTAACGTATAAAATTATGGGAGTGGTACGAGCGATGAGACATGATTTAAAACACGTGACATTGATTAGAGTTGTAAAATTGGAGAGACTAAAAAATCCACGCATATCCACGGAGTGAATGATGATGAGTGGGCGAAGCTCCGGACGTTCATCGTAGGACGTGCCGAGTTCCGGATTAATTTAGTTAACGCGCACGCTACGAATCCTTATGGTTCAACTACGCACAAGTGAAATCTCCCACCGGCACTTCATTGCAAGTCAAGATAGAGTGCCCATATATATATATATATATATATATATATATATATATATATATATATATATATATATATATATATATATATATATATATGGGTGGCCGGTGAACGGTTCTCCAGCGCGAGCAGTCGGTATTTTTCAATCAAGAAACTCGCTAAAAGACGCTGCCTGCGACATCGTTGTCTCTCGAGGGTGAGGGCGCGTTCTCCTTCTTTGCGAGCCGGTAGAGCGTTCATCGAAGAAAGAGCGTTTCCATAGTCAACGCGCGCCTTTCGCTCTCTCTCTCTGTCTCTCTCTCACAAGACAGCAGATGGAAGAGTGAGAGAGCTCTCGCGCAGGGAGGCACGCGCCGAGGGCGAGCGCGAGCGTGGCTACGACGCGACAACGAAACAGCGAGCGCCGCAGCGCCATCTATTGATCAATTCACGTACTAGCTAAGCAGCACCGCAGCGCAATCTCGTGATCATTCTGAGATCATTCAAGAGGGAGCGCATTTTATAGCTCTCACCCCTAGCGGTCTGCCATCGCACTGCATCAAAACATCTCGAACGATCGCCTCGATCCAATGAGAGGCGTGCTCACGCGCACCATCTAGTGATCGCTCATCACACTATGCGCTCCCATGCACCCGAATGGAGCGAGCGCCGCAGCGCCATCTCGTATTTTAATTCGTCAACTATGCTGCGCTAGGGCCGTCTACTGATAACCCGTCAACTAGCCTTTACCATGTATCTCTATGGAGCGAGCGCCACCAACGCCATCTAGTGATCACTTCACGAACTAGAGGAGGTGGCTACGACGGACTACGGCAGACAAGCCTACGCGTTAAGGAGCTTCGCCCCTAAAACAGCACCAGTACCTCCCGAGAACCTTTGTGCCCAAAGGCACGGAAGCCGGTGCTTTTTGTTATAACCACTAACGCAGCAGCAGCCTCCCTTCAGAGGCCATGCTACGGATCGCCAGGAAACATGGTGTGAAAAAAAATGTATATCATATAAAAACGCTAAAAGAGACTCAAGTTTAAAAATAGGGTCCCTGCCTAAAAACATGGCGGGGTGCAAGGTAAGGTGCTGTCCTAATTTCATTGCAAAATGCTTCTTTCTCAGAGCCTCTAGTTCTGCGCATTGCAGCAGGACATGTAACACGGTAAGCGGTTCACCACATTTCTCACATGTCGGTTGATCCCCACCAGACAAAAGATATGAGTGCGTCGTGCATGTGTGCCCTGTCCTGAGTCTACAAAGTGTCACTTGTATACGGCGTGTCTTCCATACTGGTGGCGAATACTCAATATTCGGTTTGATCACATATAGTTTATTGTGTGTTTGATGATCCCATAAGCACTGCCAGTGAGCCCTCAGCTTTTTCATCAGCAAATGCTTCAGATCCATTAGGGGGCACTTACAGATGAGTTGGAAGCGCGTGCAAGAGCAAATAAGGCTAGCTCGTCGGCCAACTCATTGCCTTTGATCTGGCGATGCCCTGGCACCCAGCACAACACTATATGTTGTTTGGATGCACACAAGGTGGATAACATCGAGCGATGTCGGCGATGTCGGCGATGTCGGGCGGCGATATTGGGGTGAGCGAGAAGACGGGCGGCGGGACTGATGGCCACGCGGGGATGGGGACCGGTGATACGGCATGGACGAAGCGTCGTCACTGCTGGTCTGAGGTGGCTCACGGTATGGTTGGAATCGGCCATGATCTGTCTCAGGACGACGGTTGTGTCCATAGAAAGCCCGATTCCCATACCATCTGTTGTTGCAGTAGCGGGCCACATGACCAATACGGCGGCAGTTGAAGCAGATTGGCCGGTCATCAGCCGTTCTCCACTCGGCCGGATTGCGGAGAGGCGGCGGGAACGTCTGGCGTTGGGTGTATGCGAGAGGAAAACGGCGATCGATGGGTCGGGAAGGAGCTGCTGCACACGCAGAGTCCAGGCCCACATTCGAAAGTTCCTGGCGGACGATAGCATGTACGAGTGGTATCATCTGTGTGCTCGAATCACAGGCACGGGAGCACATGGGAGCAGGCGACATAGCCTCGAGTTCCCGTCGGACGATCTTGCTCACGTGTTCGGCGGTTAACGGAGCCGCTGGTGGTGCAGGTGGGTCTTCGCACGACCATGTTGCTGCCGTGTTCGGAAGACGAGTGAACGTATTGGCAACGCGTCGACTTTTAGCGGCCTCAAAACGCTTACATTCCTGGATGATGGCATCCACAGTGTCGCAGTCCTTGCATATTAGCAGGTTGAAAGCATCATCTGCTATGCCTTTTAAAAGATGGCCCACCTTCTCGGTCTCCGCCATGTCATCGTCCGCTCTGCGGCACAGGGCCAACACGTCCTGAATATAGGACAGGTACGATTCCGTCGCTGTTTGCGCGCGGGATGCCAGTTCCTTCTTGGCCGCTGTCTTCCTACTGGCGGACTTGCCGAATAGGGCACGCATCATTTCCTTACATGCATCCCAGCTGCCGATTTCGTCTTCGTGGTTCTCAAACCACACCTTTGCAGTGCCTCGCAAGTAGAATAAAATATTCGCCAACATAATCGTCTCATCCCAGCGATTACTCTTACTTGCACGTTCGTACAACGGCAACCAGTCTTCGATGTCCACACTGTCGGTTCCGCAGAACGTGCCTGGGTCTTTCGGGTGTGTGAGGACGACCGTTGACGTAGCTGGCGCAGTGGGAGCCGTGGGAGCCTGGCCCTCTTCCGCCATTGTGGAACAAGCCAAACGCCGGCCGCTGCGGAGCTCCGTTGTATCGCGTTCTACCCAGCACTTCCACCAAAATGCCACGTGCAGGAACAGAGTGCTCACCAGCAAGAGTGGTAAAGAAATGTATTCAAAGATGATGTATATAAAGGGAGCAGCCGTTGGAGCCAAGATGGAAGACCAGCGCAGCAACAACAGCAGCAGCAACAGCAGCAGCCCGAGAGATTCCAGATCGTCGTCTTCGTCACTTTCCTGCGCACACTGCCACGTGAAGGATGGCGCCCTTTCGCCAAGCAGGAATGCTTCGTAACAATATAATTACAGGGTTTGTGTGCTTGTTCAGAGTTTTAACAGCTTTCACCACGCTTAAAGAATCTGAAAAGATGACTGCCTTGGGTATATGTAACTGCTTGATGTGCTTAACGGCCGCCAGGATCGCATATGCCTCGCTGTAAAAATATTTGTGTTTGGGTGCGAAACGCCGGCATTCGAAGTTTATTTATCGACCGCTGCGTAAGACACGCCAGCCTGGGACTTTGAAGCATCTGTAAAATATTCCGTACAAGAGTATCTATGTTGCAGTTCTAGAAAATACATGCGAATATGATCGAGAGGTGCGTGCTTAGTTATTTCCTCAAAAGATACATCACATTCTATGAGCTACCACTGCCATGGCGGGAGCGGCACGCCAGGGGTCATGACATCATGTTCATCGAACAGCAAGCGCACTTCTTTGGCAAGCCCCATTACTCGCAGAGAGCAGGGCTGTCTCACTGATGGACGGTTCTGAAAAATTTCGGAGCTGCACAGATCATTTATAGTTGTGTATGTTGGATGTTTGCTGTTCGCATTTACCTTCAAGAAATACACAAAGGACAGGTAGGTTCTCTGGAAGTGGAGCGACCGCTCGTTCGATACTACGTAGAGGCTTTCTATGGGGCTTGTTCTAAACGCTCCAGTGGAAAGGCGAATCCGCGGATGCTGGACAAGGTCCAGCATTTTCAGGGCACTCCGTGTTGCAGACTGATAAACTATGGCCCCGTAATCTAGACGTGAACGAACAAGACTCTTATACAGGTTCAGCAGACACTTCGTGTCACTTCCCCGTTTAGTACGTGACAACACTTTCAGAATGTTCATAGTCGTCATGCATTTATTTTTCAGATATGTTAGGTGTGACACGAATGTTAGTTTTCTGTCTAGAATCACGCTTAGAAATTTCTATTCCGCCTTTACAGGTAAACGCTCACCCTCCAGCTCGATGTCAGGGTCAGAGTGCACGCCCTTTTTCTAGAGAAGAGGACACATGTGCTCTTTTGGGCGTTCAGCTTGCAACCATTTTCATCTGCCCATTTTTTCACCTTATTCAGGCCAAGGTGAACCTAACGCTCACAGATTGCAAGATTGCACGCGGAAAAACCGATCTGTACATCATCAACATACACTGAATAATAAATATTTCGTGGAATGTACAAACGCAAAGAATTCATTTTTACGATAAAGAGCGTGCAACTTAATACCCCACCCTGTGGTACGCCAGTTTCTTGCACAAATGATCTTGATAAGGCGTTGCCCACGCGAACATGGAACGTCCGATTGGTCAAATAACTCTCAATCACATTTAGCATTTGACCACGCATACCGAAATTCGACAGGTATCTCATCATGCCAAACCTCCACGTGGTATCGTGCGCTTTCTCCAGGTAAAGGAACACAGAAAGAAAGAACTGCTTATGGACAAAGGCTTCACGAACTTGCGTCTCGAGGCGTACCAGATGGTTAGTAGTAGATCGGCCCTCTTTAAATCCACATTGGTATGGGTCAAGGAAGTTGTTTGTTTCGAGGAAATATATCAGCCGGCAATTTATCATTTTTTCAAAGAGCTTGCATAGGCAACCTCTTAGTGCTATAGGGCGGTAGCTTGATACAGAAGACGGATCCTTGCCCTGCTTCAGGATTGGGATTACTATGGCCTCCTTCCAGGCCAAGGCAATCTCCCCAGAACACCATGTGGCATTGTATAGAGAAAGGACAGTGTTCTTTGTTTTAGGAGAGAGGTTTTTCAGTATTTCATATATTATACGGTCAAGACCTGGGGCGGATTTGTTGCAGCAGCTCAGCGATGCATACAGCTCTGCCAAGGAGTTGTATGCCTCACTTCCGGTGCTTTTACGTTCTAGTTTCTGTACTTCTATTGCTGCTTTGTATCTTTTGAATGTTTGGGAATAATGCGATGAACTAGATATGCGTTCGAAGTGTGCACCAAGGAAGTCGGCTTGGTCTTCCATGCTGTCTCCCTGCGTGTTTACCAGAGGAAGAGAAACTGTCTCATGGCCCCTTACTCTATTAACTCGGTTCCAAACCTTAGATTCATCTGTATGCGAGTTTATACTTAACAGAAAATCTTGCCAGCTTTCTCTTCTAGCTTTCCGACGTGTTCTCCTGCCTTGCGACTCATTTTCTTTACATTTTCAAGGTATTCGGCAGTAGGAGATTCGAGCAACTGCCTCCACGCTTTGTTCTGAAGTCTGCGCGCGTTCTGGCATTCCTGGTTCCACCAGGGAACTCGGCGTTTGATAGAAAGTCCATTTACTTGAGGAATACACTCGGAAGCTGGATCAATCATAAATTCGAAAAATACTCGACAGCCCCGTCAATTTTCAATGAGCACATGTCAGCCCAAGATATACAACTACTCAGAGTTCGGAATTTCTCCCAATCTGCTCTTTCAACCCTCCACCGGGGAGCCAGTGGTGAAGACCCGTTCTGTTGTGGTGTTGTCAGTATAATGGGAAAATGGTCACTCCTATATGGAGTCTTGATGACTTCCCATCTAAACTCAATTAAAACGGATGGTGAAACTATACTCAGATCGATGGAGGAACAACTTTTATTTGCGAGATTACAGTAGGCGGGTTCCTTGTTATTTAAGAGACACGCACCACAGGAAAAAAGAAACTTTTCAATGAGACGGCCACGCGCGTCGACGCGAGTCGCCCCATATGCCGCTGTGTGCATTAAAATCTCCTAAAACAAGATAAGGCTCGGGTAGCTGGTCTATTAAACATTGGAATTGATGTTTGTGCAGCTGATAATTTGGTGGTATGCAGAGCGAGCAAACTGTCAAGAGCTTATTTGTAATGACGGCACGAACAGCCACCGCCTAAAGTGTCGTTTGATGTGGAAGGTGCTTGCAAGCTACACATTTCTCAAGTATTTATTTATTTATTTAAAAGTTCCTTACAGACCTCGTCAGAGGCATTGGGAAGGGGGGCATAACAAAAGAAAAAGTCATACATAAATATTATACAGTATTATACAGGGTTGAAGTTTGAAGTTGAAGTTTGAAGTTTATTATTAGCAGAGTAGCGATAGATAAAATGAAGGAGACGTTTTACAGACTAGGGTCCCATAGTCCGAAGACTGTAGGGGGACCCACGATGAATGAAGCATAAAAAAATGCAAAGACAAATGGCAAGACAACACTATTAACAACTAGCAAAACAACGAAGCAATAAACCATAGTAATATATACAACTAAAACAATACAATCGCTGGCTAGGGCATATACATGACTTAATGAACATATCTGAATATTAAGCATCAATAATTGTACATGCACAGCGAACAAAAGAAGAGTTCAATGCAATAAACAAAAATACAGGCAGAAAAACATCAAGACATACATTTTGAACACGTGTAGGCAGTTTAAATTAAAATGTAAAAGTATAAAAGCATGAGTAAAACGAAACAGCGAAAACATGGTAGCTAACAAAGCATACATATCGACGGGAAAAAAACGTGGTATGCATCTGTCGAGGTTACTCAGTGAAATGTGAAACGAGTTGATGAAATTTATTAGGATTTTTTTTTCAAATACAATGAAATCGGCAAGGGCGTTCCACATGCGAATGGCACGAGGAAGCGCCGAAGAAATTAAAGCGTGAGTGCTTCTGTATACGCGAGTGAAGCTGAGGTGATTATATAATCTGCGTGATGTGCAAGGTGAAACTTCAAGACGCAAGGAAGATTTTCTCTCAGCAAGAATGTATTTGTGAAGCAGCCACAAGAGTGCGATGTCACGACGGGTACTAAGGGATGGAAGTGAAAGATGAAGTTTTATTCGCGTGATGCTTGCTTTGAAAGTATAGTCATGAGAGATAAACCTAGCGGCCCTGTTTTGTACTGATTCTAATAAACTGATGAGGTTTTTATGATGAGGCGACCATATTGGGGAGGCATATTCGAGCTGCGGGCGAACAAATGTCTGAAAAGCCAGCTTTAGGATGCTGGGCGGAGAGCTTCGCAGGGTTCGACGTAGGTAAACTAGTGACTAATACCCCTGTTACACGAGCGCCCTTAAACACGGTTAGCGTAACCGCTGTTATCGTTAAACGCGGTTAGCGCAGTTACACGGCGCGCGAAACGGCGGTTAGGCTGCTAACCGCGGTTGGCCGCCAACCGAGCTTGGCAAGCTCGGTTAAGGGTAAACCGACGTTCGCAAACGGACGAAATGGCGGACGGTAGCGCTCCCGAGTTCAGCGGCGCTTCGCAGATATCTTCCCAACAGTGGGCCTCTACCCTTTGCGGCATATAAGAAGCAGTAATGCAGTTTTTGGACGATAATATTATCTCAGTGCACCCAAGTGGTCGAAAGGCACGCGCGTGCTTCTGAAGCGCACCGCGGTTGATGATTGTGATTGTGGTTTGGTTAGGAAAGGACGCTAATTTCTGCAGACCATGTAGGGAGCACGGCTAAGCGTCCGTGGGGGTGGGGGAAAGGGAGTGAAAGAGATAGAGAGGAGAGAAAGGCCGTAGTGGAGGGCTCCGGAAATTTAGACCACCTGGGGTTCTTTAACGTGCACTGACAACGCACAGTACACGGGCCTCTGGCATTTTCGCCTCCATCGAAAATGCGACCGCCGCGACCGGGATCAAACCCGCGTATTTTGGGTGGCAGGCGAGTACCGTAACCACTACACCACCGCGGCGGACCCGCGGTTCCTTCCGCACGCTCGTACAGCTCGGGCCAAGGCTACCGAGGCTTTTGCTATATACCACCGCTCGCAACAGCATTTAATATATTGACTCCGAATTGCTTATGACACAAAACAATTCATAACTGAGCAAGGTTAGTTCTAAAGTTTGCCATTTCTGTAACGCATCGCCCACTTGCACACTGCTGGACAGATCGCATGCCGCTATGCGAGAGGTAAACACTGCAGCGGCACCGGTCGTTTCGCCGAACCGAATCGCTTCCTTTCAGACCTTCCTCTTCACATCGAGACGCAAGTAAAACTAATCGCACATGTTCAGGCATGATATACGAGTACTAATGCTAGTCGTGATGGCAAAAACAAGCGCTCCGTGACGAGCTCAAGTCGCGCTTGATCGCGAACGGCACCGCCGTACTCCTGGCTAGGCCTAACGCTCGGAGTTGTCAGCGCCGGGCATTCCGCGGTGACGGTCGATTGTTGTGATGCGTTTGTCGCTCGCAAAGGCGTAGTTTCATCAACAATGTCCTCATAGAACGATGCAGGGTTGTGCAAGGTTGCTTCTTTCGTACATATAATGACGAGGATACGAAGTCTTGCGAGTGTGTTTATGCCGATGTGCTGGATGTGGGCGAAGCTTCTGTCAACCGTGAACACGATAGCCCGTGTAACTTCGGTGGACTACGGTTGTCGTTAACTACGGTTGAAATTGTTAACCGCGGTTACGCTAACCGTGGTTGCGGGCGCCCGCGTAACAGGGGTATTAGAGGCTTTGGCACATATGGTAGTAACATGAAGGTTCCAGGAAAGGTTTGACGTGAGAATAATTCCCAAGTATTTGTATGAAGTGGCTGGAAAAATGGGGTTGTTATTTATGCGATAACAGATATTGGAGACTGAGTGTTTACATGTAAAGGAGACTACTTTGCATTTAGATGAATTTAGAGACATTAACCAAGTCTTACACCAATCAAAAATAAGCTGAAGATCGTTCTGTCGTATTTGATGGTCATCGGGGCCGGATACAGGACGGTACGTAATGCAGTTGTCTGCGAACAATCGCACACGGGAAGCTAGGTTTTTGGAATGTCGTGGATGTATATTAAGGTCGTTGATGTACATTTCCGCATCCACGCCACCCGAGGATGCTGAAACATCCTCGCGCTCTTTGCGGAAGACAATATATTGACGAAGGAAATCGGTATTTTTTGTGTTTAGGTGAGTTTCTTGGACACACAGCTCCTTTGGACTGTATTTACTTAATAGTTCTTGGACGTCATCTAGATTTTGGAGTAGTCCTCTGACATTCCACTGTATTATTATGTTCATGTTGAAGGAAAAAGTGGTGTTGTGTGTCTCAAATGAGATGTGCAGCCTACTTTAGAACGCCTTTTGCAGGCCCTGTGACTGGGACTTCGTTTTTCTTGGAACGTCCGAGGGAGCCCTTCCGCTCCGCAGGCGCTCTTTGCGTTTTGTCACAAGCAGTAGTGTTCATTGCCTCGTCCGAGACGCAGGGCACTCGCTGTATCGAGCGATGCGAGCGATGTACAGGCTTCGCCCCCGAGGACAAAGCCTTTGTCTCCACGAGTACGGAGGTTGAAGGTACCTCTTTAACCTCAGAACTGCCCTGGCTACTGCCAAAGCTAGTTGAAGGTACTGATGCAGCCAAATTCAGTGGTGGTAGGGCAGCCTTGGCTGCTTCTACCATAGGGGGTGTTGCCACAGCCGACAGCTCTCTGCGTGCGTGTCTGGTTGGTGGCGGTGGCTCATGCGACGCTGCCCCCTGACGCATCGCATCGGCGTATGTGGATCCGTAGAATGGGGAAACTTTTACGGGCTTCCTTAAATGTAATGTTTTCCTTGACTTTCAATGTAATGATCTCTTTTTCTTTCTTCCAGTGACAACAAGAACGCGAGTATGCGGGATGATTTCCGTCGCAGTTTACGCAGTGTGGTTCTTCCGTACAAGTCTCTGAAGGGTGGCATTCAACTCCACATTGGGCACAAGTTTTTCGACCATGACAGCTCTGTGAGCCGTGGCCATATCCCTCACACTGGAAGCACCGACGGGGGTTCGGGATGTATGCTCTAACAGCTATCTTTGTATATCCGGTTTGAATGGTGTCAGGAAGGTCGCTTGAGGCAAAAGTGAGAATTAAGTGTTTTGTTGATATCTTGTCTCTTCTGATGGTAATGCGCTGTACATTAGTCACGTTCTGCTCTTTCCACCCCTCCAGAACTTGTGTCGGACAGTTCAATGAGATCTGCCTCAGATACGATTCCGCGGACTGCGTTCATCAACCTGTGTGGTGTTACAGTGATTGGAATGTCACCAAAAGTTGCAAGATCGTTAAGTCTATCAAATTGTTACTTGTCCTGTACTTCTAGAAGGAGGTCTCCGCTAGCTATTTTGGTAACCTTGTAACCGGCAGCTAGAGTGTTCGTTAAACATTTGGCCACTACAAAGGGGGATAGGGTTCTCGCTTGCTTGTCAGTTTTATCACAGTGTATTACATGAAAATGTGGGGATATCTCTTTTCGTCGGTTTAAAAAGATTGCTTCTCCGATGCGTACCCGCTTCTGCGCGCCACGCTCAATTATGAGGGGAAATGCTCTGTGCATGACAGTTGTAATTTTTGGCAGCCACCCACCAGGGAGCCCAATGAGAAGACGCTACAAGTTTCTCCACAGTGAAAGCATGCAGACGCCAGCCGTACAACGCTACTATAACCCAATGCGCCTAGGCCAAGGTAGGCTAATTGCAGAAGGTTAACCGAACCCACCTATGGTAGATGAACTAAAAGAAGATAGAAGGCGACAGTAGAGCATAGAAAGGAGAGAGGAAAGAAAAAAAGTTACAGCATATCCACGGAGTGAATGATGATGAGTGGGCGAAGCTCGGGATGTTCATCGTAGATCGTGCCGAGTTCCGGATTAATTCAGTTAACGCGCACGCTACGAATCCTCATGGTTCAACTATGCACAAGTGAAATCTCCCACCGGCACTTCATTGCAAGTCAAAATCCAGTGCCTGTATACATATATATATATATATATATATATATATATATATATATATATATATATATATATATATGGGTTGCCGGTGAACGCTTCTCCAACGCGAGGAGTCGGTATTTCTCAATCAAGAAACCCGCTAGGAGACGCTGCCTGCGCCAACGTTGTCTCTCGCGGGTGAGGGCGCGTTCTCCTTCTTTGCGAGCTGGTAGAGCGTTCCTCTAAGAAAGAGTGTTTCCATAGTCAACGTGCGCCTTTCGCTCTCTCTGTATCTCTCTCTCTATCACAAGACAGCAGATGGAAGAGTGAAAGAGCTCGCGCGCCGGGAGGCACGCGTCGAGGCCTCCCACACGCGCCCTCCTAGCAGCGCGTTCCTAGTAGGTAACGGGCTACTACAACGGACGGACAGACCCAAACCTTAAGGAGCTTCGCCCCTAAAAAGCCTTCTTCGGGACTCGAAAACACCCAAAGAGGAGACACTGAAAATTGGGAGGCGCGTGTCCAGAAAAGGACAGACCAAGAGAGGTTCCGACTATTTTGTGTTTTCAACGAAATTTTTATATGGAGTGGGCAAGTGTCTCCTCAGAGAGGAATAAGCCTTTATATTGCGAAATTTGACCTAAATGTCCCGAAAGAAATTCACATTTCACTACAGGTGCAAGAAAAAGCACTTTCACATGTTACAGATGTATAACTCTACAGGTCTATAATTTTGAAACTATCGCGCTGTACCCGCCGTAAATTTTTTGCACCTATTCATTTCTAAAAAAATTCCAGAGATGCCCGAATTACAGAAACAGCAAAAACGAGAAGGTTTCAAGCCCTGTTTTAAAGAAAAATTGTGATCGCCGATCTTCATGAAAACATTTCTAGAATGCGCGAACGCGCCTCGTAAGATTTCTGTCGCAGAAATATGTTGCATTATTTTGCTCTATATGAGAAAATTCAGCTTATTTTGGCCCTATGCATGGCTACTTAACTAATGCGCTGCCCAAGGAAGTTTAAAAGCAAAGATTCTGGAGTGGAGATCTTGTGCTAAAGGTGAAGCCGGCGGCCGCCATCTTACTCAGGGCATCGATTAAAAGCATCGAAATAGCAGAAAATAAAAAGCGTTTTCCTCACGCTTCTTAACCATTTAAAGCGGTCAGCTTTGCTAGACAGACACTGCTTGATGTTCCTCTTTGTGCTACGGGTGCTGGGATGAAACTTGACCATCGCGAAAATTTGTGTCCAATATCGTTGCATTGATACTCGGTCAATGGTATTTTATTGATCCAAAACAACGCGCTTTTACGTTACAATTAGTCTAGAGTTTACTTTAGCAGATCAAGCACGCTTGAAATGATACTGGTTTCTGGACACTCTGGCAAGCTTTTAGGGCTGAACCATAGGCAAACGCCGGCTTCACCCGTCGCGGTATGGTTCAGCGGGCTTGCCACTCCAGCATTTTTTTTTTAAAACCTCCTTGGCGCTGCCTTACAAAAGAAAATAAAGAGCACTGGTATGTTTCATTCTTACCTCACGGTTTTTGATGTAGTATTGGCGATTGACTCAAGGCATGTGTTCCTTACGATTATGAGTCACTGGATAATTGACCGTTAATTAACAGGGCTACTGCACACGCGTCTCTTGGTTGGCATTTACGTCACGCAAAAGCGCACGTCCTTGCTTATTTATTTTTGTAATGAATTTGCCGAAGGAACCTTATACTGATCAAAATCCTCGTATTCCCCTCTGCAAATTGCTCATTTGCGCAAAAACGATTTGCGAGTCTAGAGCCTTGGGGGAAATGCGACGATGCCACGGCAGTGGAAAAACCGTATGGGTATATGAGATGAGGGTATAGTCGCAAATTGGGTGCCGAATGTTTCTCATTTTTACTCAAATATTTGCATCAGTCAAAATAAATTCATACTCAACGAAAATGTGGCTGCGTTTTGGACGCGCCTGCTTCCCATACACACGAAACATTACTGTGGCGAGTTGAGACGTCGCGTTGTTGGAACGGAAGGCGGCGCAAGGTTTGAATACGCGTAGTATAGAGTAGTATAGAGAACAAAGCTTTTTACGCGCTAACCATTTTGTTTTACCTCTATACGAAACTTTCACACGTGCACAAAGCAAATGCGATTTCCATCGCTATACATTTTAGAATGAGTGACTCTTCTTTTGTATTATTCGAGGCGAATATTCTGGCTCTTTTTGCAATTTTTGACGGTAGGCCTTACGTAAAGTAAATGTGCGACTAAATGTATTACGTGCTTATGTGCAGCGGATCTTTGAAAACTGCTTATATAGACAGAAGTCATCGAGTAATAGGCTTGTGTTATTCCAGCAGCATAAGCAAGAGATAATGCCGTTTAGTTGAATAAGGAGCCAAAATTTGTTATCATTTGGACGTCTTAATTTAGCAACACTTTCTGCTTCACCTAACGACATGGACTGTAATAATGCTAAGTTTACAGAGAAGTTCAGAAGAAGAGACACATCAACACTGTAAATATGTTCGGACAGAGAAGCTGTAGTGTATCACCCTTTTCCGATAGACGACGAGTGAGAGTGCTCAATGATTTAGCAATGTGCTGCACGAAATGATCGACAGTAGCAGAATTGAATGCACTGTAGTATCATCATCATGTTGCTCTTCGAAAGTCCAAAATGTGCATAGCCTTTCCATATCGCTGTCGCAGGAAGAAAGGGGGCGTATGCGACACGCAGACGCAGTTCCGTTGCATAAAAGAATTTTACCAATATAAATATTTGAGTGAAAATGAGAAACATTCGGGACGCATTTTGCGACTGCCCGCATATCACATGCGTATACGGTTCATCCACTGCCATGTCATCGTCGCAATTTCCCCCAATGCTCTAGACTCGCAAATCGATTTTGCGCAAAGGGGAAATTCACACAGAAGAGGTAAATGCACCAGATCATGCCAAACCGACCAGGTACACCAGATCACACCAAACCGGCCGGGTACAGCAGACACGCTAGAACCCGTGTCTCAATTTCAGCTCTGGTGTGAACGGTTAAAACACACCAAACACAAGCTGGTGGATTTTCGACTGGGAATGAAGTTCCCTTGACTAATTCATCACAACAATAAATAAATAAATAATTAAATAAATAAATAAATAAATAAATAAATAAATAAATAAATAAATAAATAAATAAATAAATAAATAAATACGTGCTACAAGTACTAATGCATGACATTAGTGTCAGTTTAACCAATAGACGCTTGTGCAGCAGCTCTGTTAATTAACGGCCAATTGTCTAGTGACTCGTACTCATAAGAAAGACCTTGAGTCACTTGTCAATACCACATCAAGAACAGTGAGGTAAGAATGAAATATATCACTGCTTTTTACTTTATTTTTCTAAGGCGCCGTCCAGAAATAGGTTGTATTTTCGCATTTAGAGCAAGGTAATTTACATTTCTGCCGAGTCTTACTCGGCAGAAATGTATTAAGCTTCGTTGCCGTAGTTAAACCGGCAAAAAAAAAAAAAAAAACGAAGCCTCCATTCTCGGGCTCAGCCAGAGGCAGTTACACCCAAAACAAAGTTTGGCGATTTTTCAAAAACGCACCGTAGATGACGTGAACTCAACTTTTCGTGGGCCAAAAGTACAACTCGTGTAAAATAGGTGAAAAAAATTTCGGCGGGTACAGCACTAGAGTTTCAAAATTAATCATCATCATCATCAGCCTATTGTTAAGTGCACTGCAGGACGAAGGCCTCTGCCAACGATTTCCAATTTGCCCTATCCTGAACGAGTTGATTCCACGTTATGCCCGCGAACTTCTTAATTCCATCGCTCCATCAAAC
Source organism: Hyalomma asiaticum (assembly GCA_013339685.2). Lineage (NCBI taxonomy): Eukaryota > Metazoa > Arthropoda > Arachnida > Ixodida > Ixodidae > Hyalomma > Hyalomma asiaticum. Next base: position 1,871,075 of record CM023484.1, read on the forward strand.
CTTTTGTCTGCCTCTGTTACGTTTTCCTTCTCTTGGTGTCCATTCCGTCGCTCTTGCTGTCCACCTGTTATCTGTTGTCCGCACGATATGCCCTGCCCGGGTCCACTTTTTTTTCTTTTAATTTATATAAAAAATCGGCTAGTCCTCTCTGTTCTCTGATCCACTCCTCTTTTTTATCTCTTAGCGTTACACCTATCATTTATCTCTTCATTGCACGCTGCGTGCTCCTTAATTTAAATTAATCTCGATTTTTAGTTAACCTCCATGTTTCTGCACCATACGTTAGTAATGGGAAAATGCAGCGGTTAACTAATTTTCGCTTTAGTGGCAGCGGCAAGCTCCCACCCATTATTTGGGAATATCTCCCGAATGCGCTTCATCCCATTCTTATTCTACGGAGTATTTGATTTTCATGGTTAGGTGTCGCTGTTAACAACTCATCCAGATATAAGTATTCTTTCACAGATTCTAAGGGGTCATTGTTAATTTTAAATTCCTGTTCCTTAGCAAGACTGTTGGCCATAATTTTAATATTTCGCCCTTTCACCTTTAGTCCTATATAAGACATTCCCCGTCTAGCTCCTCAATCATGTTTTGTAATTCGTCATCGTCACCGTCATTGCTAAAGAGCACAATGTCGTCTGCAGACCTTAAATTGCTGAGATATTCTCCGCTTATTCAATTTCCCTTTTCTTCCCAGTCTAGACGTTTGAACACTGCTTCTAGGCGTGCAGTGAATAACATCGGGGATATGCCCAGTTTCGAAATTATAAGCCTTCAAAGTTGCAACGTGTGTAACATGCGAACGTACTTTTTGCACCTGTAGTGAAATGTGAATTTTGTTCGAGAAATGCGGGCTAAGTTTCGCGAAATGAAGGTTTATTCCTTTCTTAGGAGACATTCGCCCACGTCATAAAAAAATTTCGCCGAAAACAACAACAAAAAAAAAAGGTAGTCGGGACCCCTCTTGGTCTGTCCTTATCTGAACACACCCAGAAGAGACGAATACGAGGGTCGGATGAGCGCCTACCCACTCGAGCACTTTATCACTGCCCTTCTTCGGTTCAGTACATAACACGCTAAAAATTACAGGTTGGACAGTTGAACCTGCACCACATAGGCGGTGTTGGCCCTACCTCCCGGCCTGCTGCGCCTGGCTTTGCTTTCGCGGTGGACGGGCGCGCCTCTTTAAGTCACTGTGCTAATATCTAACGTACACATTGCTCCGATTGCGGCGCGCGAAACTTGCTCTCTCTCTCTCTCTGCCAGTGAGCGACTTTCGCCAAGTTACTCTTCATTTTGCGGCGAAGAGTCCGCAGCGGAAACGGGCAGATAAACTGATTCGTAACTGGTTTCCCTCTGGAAAGTTGCGTCATCCCCTCGGAGAGGCCGCACAACCACGTCTGGAGAGGCTCGCCAGGGGGCATTCTGAGAGGCGCCGTTGGTGACTTATCTGACCCGTCGTATCTCGCAAGCAGGGCCTGGATTCTCCGCTTCTCTAAGAGCGTACACTGTGGTTTCTGGTAAACGAAGTGTCGTGCACTGGATACGTATTCTTAGTGCTTCGCAGCGACATCATCGGGTGCAATCGAGTGTGCTGTGATTGATCCTGAGCACCGCAGCAGGTTTGGCTACCGAGTTCATCAACGTATTTGTGACCACGAAATAGCGGCCGGTTCGCCCCCGGGGCCTGCCTGGCCCGGCTGCCAGAATGGTCGACGACGTTCGGGTGAGGACCCTAATCATTGCTTGTATCTCACACGGCAGCAGTGTTTCCGAAATGAGCGGATAGCCAGAAATTGTTAACACGATCGTGCTCCCGAAATATCCCTCGCTTCACTGACTGCGTGAAAGTACCACAGTGGACGGTGATTCAATGAATCGTGCTCCACAAACGTCTATGCTGTCCACGTCATAGACGGAAACACTCATCATACGATCGTTTCTTAGCAAGATCGTCTCTATGCCGTTATTAATAGCGATCGGCATATGCACGGACCTGACCGCACATGTTTTCATGTTAGGCGACTTCTATCGCGGAATTCGAGATTGCGAGACGTTGACCTGACGAGGTGGATAACTATATTGAACGGTCTGAATGAGGACAAACCTATATAACTGACATCACGCGAGCTCTACAAATTACTGATGAACGTTCTGTCCCATTTAATGTGTTCTCGCATTTGAAGCTTATAGACATAGACAGAGTACTTTCCTTACGAGCCGCTAAAGTCGCCGTAGACTTTATGCATGAGAATCCGGGACGAAGCTCTGGGCGAAAACGAGTCATATCGACAATTCTGTGGTCGAGTGGGTTGTCAGTTCTCGGCATGCAGTGACGAAAGAAAAAATGATGGATGGCACTTGTTTCTCGTTTGCGTTGCTGCGGGTCGTAAGCCCTGTCGCACTGCTGAAGGGAACGGTGTGTTTACGTTTGCCGAAGGCCTTCCCTCGTGCAACGTAGCTCTCCTTCCCACAGAAAGTGACCCGCCGCGGGGGCGGCTCATCGCCGTACGTCTCAAAACCCCGTTGATCTTGAACGTAGCGGCAGTCCCCTCCACCCGCGAGCTTTCCTCATCAATCGCCCTTGGATTTCTTCTCTCACCGGGCAGGAGCGGTGCGAACAGCACGCTGAACCTTCCGGTGGCTCGTTGTAACCGCATTAAAGAGGAAGTGCGGCGGTTTCTTTTATCATATTCCGGTATCGCTGTATTACAATGGCACTGACTGTCGCGTAGCAGGAAAGGTGACTCAATTTCCTCAGAAAATAGCCAATAATTTTAAACAACCAAATTAACGATTTGTTCAGAACGAAACCGAAACGGGTAATCATTCGTGCAGCAATCGCGTCACAGCATCCCTGCCGTCGGAAAGACGGAGCTGGTGCCAGAATAATGAAAGTGGCGATGCCATCCGACGACACGTTGAGTTACGCCAGATTTTTTTTAACTTGGTAGCGACGATTTGAGCGCTGAAGTATCACCGTTCTTCTCTAGACAGCCCGCCTGCTCCGGCAGACGCCATTGACGATACGTTAAAAATGAAGGGCCACCCATAGCATAGGAATCTGCTGAATATTCTAAAGATTCACTTTCAGGAAACTAAATTACTTGTAGCTGCCTCGATTGGCATATATTATTACAGTACCGAGAACATATATGGAAAATTTTATGGAGGTCCGTCAGACCCTCAGAAATTGCGGGAGTTGCCCTTGAAGAGTCAGTGCGCGCTTGTTTATTCAGCCGTTCGTAGAGTTTAATAGGAATTTAAGGCTTGTTAAATTATCATGACGGCTCTACGCTTCCAGCACTACGTCGTGAAAATATATTTATTTCATGACGCTTCCATAAACAGAAGCGAAAATGCACCGGAAAAGTGAGTAGTGGCTGCGCGGTTTACGCCTTCATCGCCCCTTGGGCTCGCTGTGCAGCGACGCGTACAATGCAAACGAGGCAGAATAGGCGTGACAATGGTTTCATATACATGAAATAGCTCCTACGTAGTTTAAATATGGTAACGGTGAATAAATGTGATAGTTTATTTAAAGTTAACTTACCGGTACTTGCGGGCCGAGCGCCTTTATATAGCAATACCACTGCGCAAAGTAGGTGCTATGTTTGCGAAAGAGCCAGCATAGAACGCACGTGCCTGTATTCCGTCTGAATTATACGCTAACGCAAACACACGCACACTCATACGAACACACACGTACACGCGCAAACATATACTGATTTAGTTGATATCGGGGGTTTTACGTCCCAAAACCACGATCTGCTTTATGAGAGACGCCATAGTGGAGGTCTCCGGAAATTTCGACCACCTGGGGTTCTTTAACGTGCGCTGACAACGCACAGTACACGGGCCTCAACATTTCGCCTCCATCGAAATGCAGCCGCAGCGGCCGGGATTCCAACGCGCGGCCTTCGGATCAGCAGCCGAGTGGCATAACCAGTAGACCACTGCGGCGCGGCCATGGCGCGAGGAGTCAACTAAAACAGGCATGAGCCTTCTCTACTGAACTGAACGATGATTCCGGGCATGGCAAAGCATTAAAATTTCCATGCAACTTCACCGACATTTTAAGAACTCGCAAGGAACTACGTGCTCCCGTATATTCACATTTTCCCGTATATTGGGGAAAATGTGAAACCATCGAGGTTTTCCATTTAAATTTCACATTTTCGCGAATATACGGGGAAAATGTGAAATGTGAATGAACATGCGGTGCAGCCAGATTACACGGTAACGGCTACTTCAAGGTGCCATTCGATATTCATATCGTGCGTATAGAAAATGCGTGGTGCAGGCTCGATCGTTTGCAAGCAGCACTTCAAGCGACGTCATGAAGCGCAGTGAATGGGAGCCTTCCAGGGGGCGCTGTTCGTATTTACCAACTTCAAAATCAAATCAAATCAAATTTATTTCGTCCACAAGTCTGCGTGTTGTGGAACACGAGGGCTCGAGAAAAAAGTGGATCTAGTCCACTTGAAAAGCCTCGAGCCCCGTTTTACATGGCATACAGCGGACAGCGTGATAGCACTTATGCAGTATTTGTACCATGTAATACGTATATAATTGCAATATGATATTTTCGAGAACTACTATACAATACGATATTCACATACACATTGTGTAATGATTAATAGCTTACATAAACATGGCAAGTAAATCAACGTTCCTTTATACAATTTTAGAATCAGGACAAGAAAAACAGTGAAAACTTAGAAATCAGATGAACATAATCTCTGCCTTTTTCAAAAAGGAAATATCAATCTTTCGCGACAAAAAATGCTTTGAGTGCACATTTCCCGATTTTTTTCTAAATTGATTCCGCATTGATGGAGTTCATTTAACTGATTTGGAAGCGTGTGACGAAGCATTTGTTTTGTTAGCATAATGCGTGAAAAAGGTATTTTCCTGATGGTCATCACTGCGTGAATTATAAGACTTTGTGAGCGGTGCCAACTCGGAAAGTGTTCGAAGTAGTCCGTCTGTATCGTGTTTATACTTTCTGGCTAGATTTAATGGGTACAAGTTGTGTACGGACGTGATATTGTATTTTATAAACAGGGGTTTTATGTGTGCACTTTTTTCAACGCACGCAATGTGACGAACTGCTTTCTTTTGTAATATGAACAGCTGGTTTAGGTGTGTTAACGCGGTTGTGCCCCAGGCTATACAGCAATAATTTAAATGAGAAAGAAATAGTGCATTATAAATATGAAGCTTAACGGCTGTTGGCAAATGGAATCTGAATTTCGCCAAAATTCCCACTATCTTTGCTACCTGTGTAGCAACATGATTAACATGAATTTCCCAAGACAGATGCTTTTGAAAAAATATACGAAGTTATTTTACGGAGTCCACAATCTCTATACGTGAGCATCCTCAAGTGAGACTCAAAATTGATGCTACAGGTGATTGCCGGGGCGCGAAGATAATAGCTTTTGTTTTGGCGGTGTTTCTTTCAAGAGAACTGATTGCATTCCATTTATGTAAGTCACAAAGAGCTGTGTTAATGTTGCTTTGGAGATCTTCGTATGAATGGCTGCGAAAGAAAATGCTTGTATCGTCTGCGTAAGTACTTTGCGCCGTGGCTAATTTCGGAAATGTAATCTATATAAAAGTTACATAGCAATGATCCAAGTATGCTCCCTTGAGGTACACCTGAAGTAATTGGTTTGTGCCGAGATAACTTGCCTTGAATACAAACACATTGCATTCTATGTTGCAGATAGGAGGTTATAAGCGCGAGTGGTTGCCTCTAATTTCATATAATTCAAGTTTTTTGGTTAGTGTTGAGGGATCGAGACGGTCAAATTCCTTGGAAAAATCAATGTATATACCACCTATTAGACTTTTTTCATCGAATGCTTTTAGAATGATTTCTTTTTGCATGACAAGGGCATGTTCTGTTGATCTCCCTTTTCTGAATCCGAATTTGGGTAGGGCTAATTAAGTTATGCTTGTCAGCGAACCCAACAATTCTGGCGTAAATTATCTTTTCTATGCTTTTGGAAAACACGGGTAGTATAGAAATCTGCCTGTAATTTGATGAATTGTTTCTTTCTCCACCTCTAAATATTGTGGTAACTTTTGCTATTTGCATTTTTTTTGGGGAAAGACACCAGTAGAGAGAGCAAGATTATAGATATGCGTGAGCTGTGGCAATATAATGTCAAGAATTTACTTGACTGGCCTGATTTCAATGTTGTTAATATCACACGTTAAGCTATTCCTGAGAGATTTATACACATTATTTATTTCACTCTCAGTTGTGGGATTCATAAATATGCTTGCCGAGTTTCTGTAGATCCCATTTATTGCCTCTGGGGAATGAGAGCTAGAAACTAGCTTTACAAAGAAATCATTAAACTCTTCAGCTAATTCTGCTCCTTGTTTGAATTGATTGTTCAGCGTTAATTCATGAACTTCTGCATTTCTAGATACTCGATCTAAGAGCTGATTAATTTTCCTCCACATTACATCCGATTTATGTTTGTTCCCGCTTTCGAAATAATTGTACAAATAGTTGCGCTTAGTACTAGGTAATAAGGCATTCGTTTTTTTTTTCTATGCGTCCGAAATGTATCCCAGTGGGCAACGTTACGTGTTTTGAGAAATTTATTAAAAAGCTTGTCTTTCTTTTTAATCATCTTACGACACTCCTTATTTATCCAGGGCTTACATGCTTGTTTACTTTTTTATGAATGATTAATGGAAATGACTTGGAATATGTTTCAAGAAATAGGCGCAAAAATTCATCATATGCATCATCACAGGTGCTAGACATATATACAGTAATCCATTTTATTTTTTCAAGGCTGTTGCAAAAATTCTGCAAGGTTTTTTCATTGATGTCCTGAATTTTTTTGCACGGTAAAGCGGTATAGTCGGATTTCGGCATTTTTGTCAACAAAGAAATTGGTAAATGATCACTGATGCTTGATGCCAATACACCACTGATGACTTCGTGCTCTGGTAGGTTTGTTATGAATAAGTCAATTAATGTTTTCGTTGTCTTTGTCACTTGAGTGCAATCTCTAATCACATTAGTTGAACAGTACCAAGATAGCAGTGTGCAAACCTTGTGTTGAGCATTTGTGTAATTTAACATGTCTACGTTAAAATCACCACCTATAATTCGTACAAGGTCGTTTTCACTTGCATAGTTCAATAAATCTTCCAAATACGCCATGAATGTATCAACAATTCCATCTGGAGGACGGTACATTACAGCTATGACATAGTTTTGTGAAAGAATTGCAAGGCACTCTGCATCACGTCGTGCGTAGGTAGCCCGTCAGCCTTAGCGGTATGTTCCGAATGCTCGTGCACATACAGGCACGTGGTATTTTTCGACTTGTTGCGTCATACTTGACGATGTTCTTCAATTTCACTTTAGTTCACAGCATTATCTTGAGCATACGAGGACGACAGTTTGCAACGGCAGATATTTTCAGCCATGCTTTATTCGGCGTGAAGCACCAAGAACGTTCCTGAATTATATCTTCAACGTTTTCTTCAAAAAGGCTCTCCTATTTTTATTTAATCTGAAACCCGTAGAGCATACCAGAAGTCTATTCTACCTTTAGGTGACCAGAACAATTACTCGGTTGAAATAAAGGAAGTAAGCGGTGGAGAACTCTTGAGGAGAATGTTCATGCGGTAGAAAACTAGAAAGATAATTTTGGCACGACGTACGGCAGCGCGCTGCGCCCTCCGGAATAAAGCAATGTTGATGCAGTGGGTCGCTTATCGTGCATGTGCTTGCACAGCTGCTATTCATTCGCTTATGCGAAATGCACGGAACTGAAGCTGACTATAGCCACAAGAAATGTAGCGCATTTAAAGCGTGTTCACGGTGGGGAATCTCTTCATATGCGCTACATTTTGACACATTTTGTGCATGATATTCTCTCCCCTCTTCATATTTTTACCTCTATGCATATGTTTCTGAACGTCTAAAGCTTATTGCGTTAGTTAGTTGCCTATAGTTAGTCACTCATACATTTACTTATTCAGTTTAGTTAGATAATTGCCTAGTTAGTCACTCATACATTTATTTATTTATTTATTTATTTAGTTAGTTAGTTAGTTAGTTAGTTAGTTAGTTAGTTAGTTAGTTAGTTAGTTAGTTAGTTAGTTAGTTAGTTAGTTAGTTAGTTAGTTAGTTAGTTGAATGCTCGTATTTCGTCGCCACTGCATCATAAACGTGATTCACGCTGAAATAAAGGGATGTCATGGGTAATCTTCCGTTTGATATGACCGCAACACTCTGCAGGTCCACAATTATTTAAACGAGGAAGGTTCGGAGGTATGCGACCCCCGTCCGCTGCACTTCCCTGGACACTGCAGACCACCGGCCTTGGACCACTCGCGCGCCAACCCAGAAGCGATGTCGCCGTGCCAGCCGGCCCGCGTGGGGACGGTAAGGGAGGCGCCAGAACCAACTGTCTCCACTTCAGAGCCACCCTTTCCTCACCAGCTTCGCATTCCTGGCCACCGAGCGGGTGTTCACCCTCCCCGTAGCGGTAAGTGAAGCATTGAGTGCATGGCTAAAACATTCGCTCTCTACGCACGCAATGTTACCCGGGGGCATCTGTCATACCTGCAGAAGCATTGTGAAGGTTCTCGGCACTCCAGCTATCGGGCGCTGCTACCACGGATACGCTCCGGCCTAGTAACACTGTATGCGTATAACCAGGTAGCGTACGTTTTACCCGAGTACGCGAGCCACGGGTGCGAATGGTGAGAGAAAACCTTTAGGGAACGTGTTGGCACTGCGGACTGCCAACACGTTATCAGGTTACCTGAGCTCTAAGCCAAAACTAATAGTACCCTCGTCAGCAGTAGCGCACCCAGGATTTCTGCCGGGGGGGAGGGGGGGTTCAATTTTCACGAAGGGCCGGGCAAGCGATTATACAGTTGTTGCGTGTGTAAATAAAAGTATATAAAATGCCAAATAATAGTGACATAAATGATGACGATTATTTTAATTTCTTTCGGCCTTTTGCAGACATTAGCTCCACATTATTCTAGGACATAGGAGCAGTTACGGAGTGGGATGGGGGTTAGGTCGACTTCAAGGGGGGTTTCAACCCCCGAAACCCCCCCGTCGGTGCGCCACTGATGGACAGTCTTATGTGAAGTCCTGTCTGTGTGGAGCGTCGGATTACGTCCCGCCACGGTGGTGTAGCGGCTATGGTACTCGGCTGCTGATCCGAGGGTCGCGCGATCGAATCTCGGCTGCGGCGGCCGCATTTCGATGGAGGCGAAATGTTGAGGCCCGTGTGCTGTGCAATGTCAGTGCACGTTAAAGAACCCCAAGTGGTCAAAATTTCCGGAGCCCTCCACTACAGCATCTCTCATAATCAGAGCTGGTTTTAGGACGTTAAACCTCACATAACAACAACAAACAACAAGCGTCGGTTTACATGATATGCACTCAGAGCTTCAAAAACTAATGAATTCAAAAGCTAATGCGTTCAAAAACCATTGCGATTAGAAAGCGGCGCTGCCCACCACACAAGAAGTGACTTGTACTGGCGTTGCTGTAAATAAGCGAAGTGCATGCGTGATATCTGAAAAAAGCAGCACTCATATCACTCTCTACGTGCAGTGTTCACCAGAACTGGCCAAATCCAAGCCCTACATCGGAAGCTGCACAAAAAAAAATAGTTTATTTTTAGACGCTTCACACTCGCAATATCGTTTATATTCTGGCGACAAGTTGGTCCTACTATGCGGAAGCATAGCTGCTGTAAATATTTCGTTGTGTTAGTTCCGCAACACGCACACCAACATGTCAAGTCAGGTGTCGGTTTGCTGAAAATGAAACTTCTGGGGAGCGCTACGGTTGTCGACAATCGGTCACGAAATCTTTCCTGGGATTTACAGCTATAACATTGTACTCAGCGGTCAATGCAAGCGTAATGCAGGACACCATGGTGAAGAAAGTATTGCTGAAATGGCGCATGCGGGTCCGCGTTGCACGCGTTGTGAGCGAAGTAAGCGCGGTGCAGTGGTGTCCCACTTAAAAACATCAATAAATGTTAACTAACCTGCGCGATTCCCGCGCACGTGTTTCACGCCTTGTTTTTTCCCACTGTTTCTTAAGCTGTTTCTTCGGGTTTGACATGAAGGTGGGACCAGCCCGTTCCATCTCGGGGGCTCTTTTGTGACGGTCCACATAGCGGAGGCGTCAACTTCCGCCTGACGTCATCATACAATCAGGCTAAATACATTGTGTGAGAGGTAAGAATGACGAGTTTCGTATGTCGGGACACTGCGCTCGCCGCGTTAAAGGAGTGCTGATTCGACTTTGACGCCGCGTAAAGTGGACATTCTTCGTTTTCTCGGCATGCATTCATGACTATCTCCATTCAGCGGAGAGGAAAGGCGTAAATTTTTTATTTCGCTTTAAACTTCTCATCGCCCAGCACTTACGATCCCGGTGCCATCTCACGGGACAAGAGCATGACGTGTGAACACAGTCGCCTCAGATTTGCCGTAATCGGTCTCTGCATCGCTGGACGACGAAGAAATCGTCATTGTTTGCATGCGCCACGTACAACTGGCAGCAGCCGATAGAGTTGCTGCTGCTAGGTGACGAGTTGCTTCTCCTTCGCGACTACAGAAGACTGGCTATGAAGCCAGTCGCGACTCGTGACTATGAAGCCGCCTCTTCTAAATCAAAACTGGAAGTGGGTTTTCAGCGTAGTGGCATTAAAATGCATTCATTGGATACTGACGCACCACGGTGCTCTATTTGGTGTTCTCAATAGCAGCGACCCTATTTACTGTAACAGTGCAAAAATGTTTAAGATTCATGCCGGTGTCCTTAAAAGCGCTTATTACGTGCTTCCCATTTGAATAGAGATCTGTCTGCAACTCAGCGACACGAATGTGACGTTATCCTGTTAGCCGGAACTCATCGGGTCCTTTCGTCACCGCATATTATCCAGCTCTATCCATTCAGCGGCAGCCTTAATGGACATTCATTCCACTGGGTAAGCTGCTAGGAGGTTAGCTCCTCGGGTTTAGGATGAGCTTTACTATACATGCAATGCAACCATTCCTTGCTTAAAATTGCTCGCTTGTCGTTCTTGTTTGGTCTTTAGTGCTCATAAGATTTCGTGGCATTAATCGTAACGTGGCAGCCACTACCATATGTCGAGGCATCCATCCCACCATTTTCTTGGAATGCTGTGAGACAGCGCCTTCTCTCTGCAGGTCATTGGACAGTAGGCGAAGCCAGCGACTCGGAGTTGCAAGTAGTCCCAGCCAGGGAGTTGAAACACGGAGATGATGTAAGGAACTCTGCTATTTCATTTCCGTCACAGTCGCATATCATATTGTCCGAAATGAGCAGAGCGGTCGTCATTGTCATTATCCAGCACTCTAGCCTTGAAGGCCTTTACTGTTCGTGTGGTATTTCTGAAAGCAGCAAGGTCTTTGAGACTGCCATTCTTGCAGAACAGCCTAAACTGCAGATTCAGGTATCAGCACGGTTCGCATCAGGCCTTTGAAATCTTTCAAAACCGTACATATTCGGCCTGGGGGCGCGCGGAACTTAATGCTCTCCGGGAAAAAATGTATCCGATGATTTTCTTGATAGTCCTTGCGCCGACGTGCATTCGGAGCCACAAATTCCGCATGGCCTTTATTCCGTTGACACCGTGTGTTGGCGTAATGGTGCTACCACATTCCGATTACCACATTACCACATTCCAACTTCCGATTGTGGTGCTTGGGGCAAGCGACTCGGGCAAAGAAGGCGTGTGAACATTTTTGTTGCCTTGATAATTGGTTCACATACAACAACATGCCTCTTTTTATTTTTTGCAGTCGGCCCCAGAATAGCGTCAATGAAAGTGTCGCTTCATCTTACGTGCAACTTCACGTATATTGAATAGGTGAACGCACACACTAGTGACGCTTAACGAGTGCAGTGCGCGAGTTACTTCCACACTGTCGACAACAATGTAAAAAGTGACCTTGAAAAGCCTCGTGAAGAAGCAACAAGGAGTGTTACAACTCAATGTTAAAATTTATCTATCAGCTATCTGTTTACCAAGTGTATTTCGACGTGTTGAAATTGTCGGATTTTGAATTAGATGGCCAAAGCAGACCCCCGGCGAAATGTCACATAATTAGTCACTTGTACAAGCTGCGTGCCATCACAGACTCTTTCATGACTTGCCATGGTATACATTTCTTTGACACAAATAATGTAATAGCGTAGTAAAGATCAGCGTCGTTCAAAGATGCAGGGTGTGCTATTCGCGATGAAAGAAGACGCTTGGGTAGATGAACGCGCGCGTCGGCTCTGCGATTGCCAAAGCTTCTTTCGCGACTGTTTCCTGCTGTTTTTGTATAAAAAAGTTCCTTGCCTAAACAAAGTGTTTTGGATTGGCGGAGGTGCGGGGTATCGACAATCCTGGAACTACGAAGCCGCACTTGACCTCCGTCTCTCCCACGACCTCGGACCACGACCTGAACCACGCCGACTGTTCTCTGTGTCAGCAGTGCAACCCTCCTTTCTTCAGCGGTACCGAGGACAACGACGCGAAATACTGGCCGAGGAATACGATCCGCTGAGCAATTAAGGTCAACAAGAGGGACGATGCGCACAAGGTCGTGATGTTTGTGTCATCGCCTGTGTGTTTGTGCTTTTGTGTCGTCGCCTCCACCTTCCCAGCAGCTTAGCTGTCCGCTCTGCCGACATTCACTACGCCCTCAAACCCCGTGGTGCACTCAGGACAACCACCCAATTTGCTACACATGTGGTCTTCTGGGACACGTAGGGTAGTTTCACCGACGACGTGAGTTTTTTTAGAGGACGATTCGTGACCTACGAATTGGCACCGAGACCTCAGGCAGCAGCATCTCGCCCACCTCCTGTCGCAGACAGCATACTGATCGCCATCACTATGACGTTATACCCACTTCTGATGTCACTTCCGAAGTCACCTCCGATACTGCGACATTTTGACCCCCTCGCCTCGAATGAAATTACCGAGAACGCTAGCAGTGTTGGTCTTGCAGCTGTATTTGACCATCGTCAGTTTGTATTTTACGAGTACCTCGTTTCTTACACGAGCAGCTATCCTGTTTAGCAATCCTGTTGAATGGAAAGAGTGTATCAATCATACAGGCCATAGAGGATTTTTAACCCTATATCTACGGCCGGCCATTGAACGTGGTTACAGACCACTATGCGTTATGTTGGTTTTCTCTCCTGAAAGATCGATCCGGCCACCTCACGTGCTGAGAATTACGCCTCCAAGAGTACGACATTCACGTCTTCTACCGATCTGCACGGAAACATTCTGATGCCGACACCATGGCCAGGTCACTGCTACCATGTAGTGCCATGTCCCAGACTTTACCACCTGCGTTCCGTCTTCATTTTCCGTCGACAACGTGCCGCTGGAGCAACAGAAGAATTCCTGGCTGGCCTTTCTTCTAGACTTGTTGAATAAGCGTTCATTACAAACCATCTTTCGGAAAGTGCGTGTCGAAGTGCCCCACTTTGCTGTCCGTTATGATTTGCTATACCGCCGAAACTAACTTTCTGAGAGCCGCCAACTGCTATTGGCTATGCCCTCACATCTCCGCTGCGATATCTGTATCTCCGTTTCACTCCAACCCCCATTCCGGAGGGCTCAGAACTTACTTCCGCCTTCAACACCGTTACTCTTGGCGTGGCTTCGTCTGCCACTTCGTTCGTTTTTCTCTCGCTTGCCAGCGTCGGAAGAACCCCCGTTCGCGTGTCCCCTCTCGACCGTGTCCAAACCGACTTTCCGAAATAGTTGGAATTTATCTGTATGGCCCTCTTCACATAGCTTCTGATGGAAACCGCTGGTTAATCATTACCATCGATCACCTAACGCTCCACGAAGAGACTTCAGCATTTCCCTACGCATCGACAAGTTACATAGGTTCTTTCATATTACGTCGTGTCATCTTACACCATGGTGCACCCGGTAAGCTGCAGAGCGACCGAAGCTGCGTATTTCTGTCGCACACGGTCGAATCGCTTTCAAGGAATGCCACGCCATTCACTGGGCCACCACTGCATACCATTCCCAAACGAATGGCTTAACTCAACGATTTAACCGTACATTGGTCGGTGTTCTGTCCACGTACGTTAACTCCGGTCCCTCCAGCAGGAACCGTATCTCCCTTGTGTTATGTACATGCATAATACTGCAGTACAGAAGATCATACTTTCTACTTTGCGGCCGTGAACACTTCTGCACGCTCAGTGCCATCCTTGCATACCAGCCTGATGTGACAGAGTCGACGACTGTTTCTGAATCCCCACATACGCGAAAGAGGGTATAACGAGATTGCCCGCATTCTCACCACTGTTGATTAGCAACGCTAAAAAATCATCGCGATGGTTTGAACCCACCATAATTTTACGCTTTTGAATTACTTGCGTGGCTCTCGGTGCCTTCTGCCAGCCCTGGTTAGTCAATAAAACTTATTTTCAAATGCCACGGTCCTTACCGCGTAGTGAAACAAACTTCACTTGTGAACTACATCATATAACCGCTTGCGCCATCTTCTGATCAACGAGCCCATGGACTCGAGATTCTGCACATCAGTCATCTAAGGCGTTACCCTTACAAAAATTTTAATGCGTTTTTCTAGAAAGCCTTTTGAACTTGCTCGATGGAAACCTATGGTGTTCACTTGGACGCCCTATAGAATTTTTCTATGGTGTTCCAAAAGTTATTTGGCCCCCGCATTCTAATAGCAACTTTAAAGATGTTTTCCTATTGAACACGTCTATGTAGTTCCTTTTAAGATCTTGCAGACATACTTCAATAGAGAATTCATACCGAGTTGTTTTTGAGACTGTAAAGACAAATTTCTATAGAGATTTTCTATGGAGTTTCTTTAGGATGGTAAATATATATCTTCTGCAATAATTTTTGAAAAAGAACGTTTTATGCCACTTGCTCGCTACGTTGGCGTATGTCCTCTCGAGAGAATACTGCAATCAACCGAACGTAAGGTTGGGCCCTCTGGTTTCCTTAATAGAAACCGATGGTCCTTGGTCCGGCAATGAGATTCGAACTAGGTACCTCTCGCGCTGGACGCCGATACTCTACCACTGCGCCACCTTTTTTTTATTGCCTGCTTAGACACATACATCACAACACAAAGAGACACAAAAGGTAAAATACAAGAGCACTGTACATAGCGTGCACATGGATAAAACACCAGCCAGACCTTGGCTGACGTGAGGCGGCTAAAAACGCTTCATGTACATTAGTGGCTCGATTCTCGACACCCATTCAGGTACCGGATTCGTACAGTTATGGGCTTCCACGAACCTGTCCACAGATTCGCGGAAGTACTCTTGAGCCGGTCTTGCATCGATATCGAGATGTCTTGCAGCCATGCAGGCCTTCTATATGCAGTGCAGTCCCATGAGCATGATTGCGTCAAAAGGAACGCCGTCTTCATTCTCCACAGGAAGGAAACGAATTCCTCGCGGGTCTAGGGGCAGGTCTTTTTTTTAAAGTTCTCTGCAGTATGTCCCAAAAGAACACGCCTCCCCAGCATTCTAAGAAGACATGCTCAATAGTCTTGGGTTTTCTGCATATAAAGCAATGAACTTCCCATGGGACATACAGTCTCTTTTCCTGCATCCAAGTTTTAACCTCAAGGGTGCCCGTGTGCAACCTGAAGAAAAATGACTTCGCACCTGGAGCAACATACATTCTTTTTACACGTTTTAAGACATCGCTCCCGGGACTGGCACTGTACATGGCTCGGTACAAAGGCACTGGAAGAACAATGTCTACAAGATCCTTATACAACTTCTTGCGGTTTACTCCCGCTAGATATTCACATGAGAATCGAGCACGCAGGAAGTTATATGCCGCCACTACCTCTTTCAGGAAACCAAAAACCCCTCCCGCTATACATTGGGTGGATACAACAAAATCTGGTACAAGTCTGCATAGTCTCAGTTGTAGAACAGTACGTAAAAAAGGGTCCTTCACATCTCGAAGGAAACAGAACCGGTTGACAACTTACTGCGCCACCTTTTCCTCGCGCTGATTTTAGGCATATGCTAGTCGAAGTCAAGGTCATGAAATTAGCATATTGGAAGGAAATGTAGTGCGAAGGGAGAGTAACCAAAGCTCACTAAGGGCGACAGACTGGAATCCAAGGAAAGGAAAACGTGGCGGGAGGCGCCAGGACGCTAACTGATCGGATTAGGTTAAAATGTTTGTGACTACAACATGGCCGCAGTTGCGACCATGTTAAGTGGAGAAAAATATGGAAGAGATTTTTGCCCGGCAGTGGGCGTAAACAGGTCCCTAATGAAACCTTTTTTCATAGGAGTCTTACATGCATTAATACGCCATCTATAGATCCCTTTTAGAGGACATGTAGTAATGCATTCTATAGACAGGAAGCGTTCAGTTCTAATGGTACTCTGTAAAGGTTACTTTGTAGAATTTAGTATATATGATGTTAACACATCCTTTATAGAGAGCGTATGGTGAACAAATCTATAGAAAGAAGGCGTTAAATGTTTGAAAGGCGTTGTATAAAAGAAATTTTATAATGTTCAGTACATGCAAGGTGAATATGCTTTCTATTGTTCGTGAAATGACGTGTTTCTATAGACAGGTATTTTTAGACTACGTGCGGTCGTCCCATGGAAAACATTCTATAAATGGCGAGTTCCCTTTGAGTTCCTTTAGACTCTCTAGGAACTCAATAGTAGTTTAAAAGAACTCTAAATCCATTTTCGTAAGGGTACCACGACCGCGCTGTCCTCTCCTGTCCATAAATCCCCAAGATAGCTCCTTTCTGCAGGGGGAGTGAATGTAGTGAGGGTCAGCACTACTCAGAGAGACTGTGCGCGCTCCTCGAGGAGGAAGGCGTTTGGGCAGCTGAACGTGTGCGCTAGTTCTGCGATTGCAACGCTTCAGTCGCGAATATTTTCGGCGGCGTAAGCTGTTTAAGCTAGCCAAATTTTGTCCTGTCAAAAAATATGACCTTGAAGTGACCTTGCAACGAAGCAACGTTTCATCTACCAGCATGACCTTCTATGGCCTTGACATCATGCTACATGTCTTAACAACGACACGTGTCCAGAAGAAGATGACGAAGAAGATGATGATGACTGTGTAACGTGGAATGTTCCCTACAAAATATCACAAGACTATCGCGTGCCATGTTTCTGCCAAAAAATATCACATGACTACCACACGCGGCCCGACCAGCATCGCTGTGATCTCGCTTTGCGCGACCTAGCGGAAGCTAAGCACTCATGTTTTTGGTTTTTTTTTGTAGATGAAATACTTTGCAGAAACGCCTTGTTTCAGTTGAACAAAGTCAAGTAGAGTGAGAAGCTCTCTGTCGGAAAAAGCACAATTTACAAACGCCTGCCACATCTTGGCGTCCTATCACTAAAAATTGGAGGATGGACAAATCGCAAGGTACGATTTAAAACAGGGAATGTCGCGGGAGCCAACGTTTCGACAAGCGGACTTGTCTTCGTCAGGGCGCCCTGACGAAGACAAGTCCGCTTGTCGAAACGTTGGCTCCCGCGACATTCCCTGTTTTAAATCGTACCTTGCGATTTGTTCATCGATTCAAGCATCCATCTTCCCCTGAGCTTCTCTTCTAGTTTAAAAATTGGGGGGGTGCCTTTGGAAGAATATGAATTCGAAAGTCTAGTTGTACCTTCTACCAGTCCAGTCCTGCATCTCCTTCTTTAGCCGCTTCCTTCTGACGGCGATTATTGTCAAGCAGAATTTCTAGTTGCTCAAGAACCTTCCACCTTGTGGTACTTTCGTGGTTTTCAACTCAAGCGGCCAGGGCATGGTGCGTCGGCGCCCACAGCTATGCGCAACGAAGCAGAGCGTCGGTTACGCTCCACTTTGTACACACATGCACACAAAGTCCTGAGCCAGTGCAGCGAACTACACACATATTACGTGTTTACTCGTTGAAACCTGCCTTGGCCAGACCTGCTCAACTTCGCAAAATAAAAGCGACACCAAGTGGAGGTGCCGTCACTGCCTGCTCAGTCGCCTTCGCAACGAATCGCGAGATGCGTTCCGCGTGTTCGGCGCCCGCGTGCTCTCCTATCTTTCCTACTTCGCAAAGCGGTCTTGAAACATCGAGGTGCAAGGCCTTCGCCTTAAGATCCCTCTACATTTCGCCACGTTTTCCACTTCCGCAGGTATACACCATGGTTCGCCAGCCGAGGGGCATGTGCATCATCATCAACAACAATTTTGATGGCTCAGATTATCAGCGCGATGGATCAGAACATGACGTGCGCCGCATGCAGGCTCTCTTCAAGGCATTCCACTTCAACTGCGTTGTCCACCGGGATCTGAAAGCAAGTGTGAGTAGTCAGGCTATTGCTTTGCTTCTGGTCGTGATGCCCCGGCAGAAAGACAAGGTAACTTTTTGCGCGCAATGTCACACTCGCATATGCGGCAATACCTGTCTTGTTTTTGCAGTATCTGAATGTCCAGAAAGATGTCTAAATTTGTTGCATAGCAGCTAGAACCACTATGGCTGTGTAGGTAGGGAACGTTATGTTGTGCCGGTCTTTTTGCGACCAGCTTCGCGGCACATCGGGGCCGTTTCGCCGAAGTATTTTTCGATGGTGGCGCCATCGCAAGTGGGCGGGATTTTCCTTGCGCCAACGATGCTAGCTCAACTGCTCAGCCGTGCCAGCCGGTGTTCAACGCTTCTCCAGCGGTTCGCCAACGGTTATATCATAGTCTGCGCCGACTGAAGATGACTGCGCGTTGTGCAGCTTCATTTCCGTTTCGGTATCGTAGTTAGCAGACCGAGCGCCCCGGAGCGACTTCACCATCGCTGCATTTGCTTCAGTGAAGCACATCGAGGGGCCAAGGTGCTGTCACGTGCTGCTTTGCCACAGCGCTTGAGTAAACGTACCTGCTGTTCGGAGCTTCGCCCTTATTGATTCTGTCTTGCGCGCAACGAACGGGAACTCCAATCTGCCAGTTACGCATCAGAGGTCGTGAAAACCGCTTTGTCGCCGTTTACTGCGAAGTGGAATCCATATCGCTGTAATCACGTGATGCGTGCTTTGAATAAGTCATAGAAAGCTTCCTGTCTCTAAAATAGACGGGAAGACCCGCTGCCCCTTTTTCCAGGATATGAGAAAGACGCTCATGGAAGCAGCCCAGTCCAAGGACCATGATGGGGCGGAGTGCCTGGTGGTGATTCTAATGTCACACGGTGAATTGGACATGATTTATGGCGAGGATTGGCAGCTGCTGCACCTGGAGGACATCTACTCCCTGTTCGGCAACAAGCATTGTCCAGCTCTTCAGGGAAAGCCCAAGGTGTTCTTCATCCAGGCCTGTCGCGGAGGTGCGTGATCTTATCTGTTTACGTTGCTCTCTTATGCGGACAGAGTAAGTGATTGCTGACATTCAATTCGCTTTAGCTTCTTTCTAACTTTATATATTGGCCCGCATATGACTTTTACGCCGTTTCACTACTGTTTCCTTTGTTATTAATCCCAGAGCGCGCCGCAGGCTAAGCTAAATACCGCCCAACGTCACTGTAATGTGCGTGCAAAGAATGTTGCAGCTTGTGGTGCCCTTGAAGAGAAAGCGATAATGAGTGAGGTGCACGCGCGAGAATTCACGAGCGCCGGTGTGGTGACGCGACAAAAAAAGGAGGGGGGGTGGCGGAGAGGGGCGACGGTAGCACAGTCGAGTGACCGCGCTCGAGCTTCGAGGCTAAGCGGTCCACGAGTTGGAGCTAAGACCTTCACGCGGCCATTAGCTTGCGCTCACGCCGCCATCGCTTTCTCCAAGGCTGCTCTAGCCTCCACAGCGACTCACAAGCATTTTCGCAAGCGCCTGATCGATTTCTGGTGCTTTGCGCATTAAAACCACGCCATGATTTAATAGACGCCGTAATGGAGGGCTCCGGAAATTTCGACCACCTGGGGTTCTTTAACGTGCACTGACATCGCACAGCACACGGGCCTCAACATTTCGCCTCCATCGAAATGAAGCCGCCGCGGCCGGGATTCGATTCCGCGACCGTCGGATCAGCAACCGAGTGCCATAGCCACTAGACCACCACGGTGGGGCTATTCGCAAGAGAGCCACTGTCTTCAACGCACGTCCTTTATCCATGGCCAACCCGCGACGTCATTTCCTCGTCCTCTACTTGCGTGTGATTTGAATCGGCGAGCCTGGGACGGCATTGCCTTCTCGTGCATATAGAAGCAACACTACAGAAGTCGTGCCCCCATGTAGTAACCGAAAGTGTTTGGTTACAAATGGATAGGCTGACGGATGCTGGATATCCAAAATCTGCAAGTTGGAGCAACATGTGATAAACCGTTTAAGAAAGTTAAGTAGCGTGATGCGCATACCCCGCAGTAATAACAAAGGAAGAAGAGCGTATGCTGTGATTCCGTACCAGCACAAAGTAGCACACAATTTGAAGAAGCGGTATGGGGTCAACGTTGCATTCTCAGCGCTTCAGGAGATGTCGCGTTTGTGTGCTAGGCTAATGAATGTGATTGGCAGGGCACGAAACCACATCACTTTCATCTGCGAGGTTGAACATAAATAAGGGTCAACCTTTATCCCCTGCGCCAACGTCGTGGTCTATGAATTGCCCTTCTCTTGTGGGTGTGTATACGTCGGCCACACGGCAAAGTCTGCTAATATTTGGGTGAAACAGCATCTAAACATTGGCCCTTCAAATAGTTATTCCAAAGAGGCTGCGAAAAACTAAACGAGAACAAGTCCCTTCTATTTCTTAAGCAAACTAGCATTTTCCACTGTCATATAGGGACCATACATCGTGGGCTTTTTGAGGCGTATAAGATTAAAACTACACGTGGGTTTGTAAAAAAAGTGAACCTTCGGTGTTTCTTTCCGATTGTGAGATAGTGGTTTTAGAATCTACCTTGTCACAATACATCTATCTTTGGATTTTCATGTTCATTTTCATGTTCATGTGTAGATATGTAACTCTCACTCATTAAACACTCAGTTACGAGTCTGTGCACGTCTTGTCTGCCTCTTCGTTGTGCGTGTGCCTTAGCGCAGTCAAATAGTTTTGCGTTCTACGTCAACCAATTAGCCCGACTTCGTGCTCTACTCCAGACTATTAGACTCCACTGGGCAGTCTTAATCATCAGAAACTCCGATGAGTTTTTCCGCGTTTTATGTGTTCATTATGTTTTCTTATAGTGTCTGCGCGTCTATGACGTGTATAAAGTGCACCTGGAACTCACAAACAGCCACGTCAGTTTGGTGGAACCATTCGGGTTCCATTCTAATTCCGAGCCTGCCAAGAACCTTGCTCGGATGCTAAATCAATGCCAACCAATTGCAACGGGGAGGCAGCGTAAGTTGTCTAAAGCACTGGGAGCCGGCACCTCCCAGCCGGCCGCGCCAAGGTGTTCTAGTGGCTATGGCACTCATCTGCTAATCCAGAAGGAACGGGATCCTACCGTGAAGCATTACGTGTCAAAGAAAGTAAACGTAATTGAAACCGGTTGTACTCATCGCAAACGGTACAGGTATGCAGGTGATTAGCTCGCCTGCTTCCTGGCTTTGATAGATGCGACTTAGTGGTCATCGATTGGTCTCGCTGAATTTCGGCGTACAGCACACCAGCAGAACTGCTGTCACTTTTCCCGTATACGCATGTGAGCTTATAAGGCTCCACTGGCCGGCGTGCTTCACGGCGTTTTTGCGGCTTGCGTGTTATCCTTGTTCGTTTTCTTTGCATTTTTATCGAGCGGCAGCCGCAGCACAAGGAGAACGGGTACTTATTGCCACAATATTTTATTTCTTTTCCTGTCTTGCAGATATGCGCTGCAAGGGAACCAGAACAATTGGATGCCAGACTGATGCCATACCGCTACCGGCAGGGTTGCCGAAGTCATCGCCGTCGAGAGAGGAGCACATGACAACCTGCTCGGACATTTACGTGGCCTATGCCACAATTCGCGGCTATGTAGCCTTCACAAGCAAGACCTTCGGTTCGTGGTTTCTATTGTCTGTCTACAAGGTCTTCAGCGAACACGCTGGCACCATGCATCTCGATATGCTGATGCAGCTCGTTCGTAGGGATGTTATGGTGCATTCCACCTATAGCGGCAGCAAGCAGACTCCCACCAGCGTCACCTATGGTTGGACAAGGATGCTGTACTTCAACCCGGGCTTCACTCAAAGCCGGGCAGAGGAAGCCGGGATGTTCCGTGTCGCAGTGTAGGCTACATTGTATGTTTAATGCATCCAGGACATGCAACTGCCTTGACAACGGACCTGTTTTTGTTAACATGAATTATGCTAAATTTGGGCGTGCCAGATGCTACCTTCAGGCGGCTAGCAGCTTGAGTAGAATAAGTGTACGCACACCCTCACCAATCGGGGGAAAAGAGCACTGCAACACGCTCTTGTAGTTCAGCCTTCGGAAAAAAACTAGACGCCCTTTTGCCTTTGTGTCTCTGCCATGACATTCTAGGGCGCATCAAGCCAAAATGGGCTTTCATAGATGTTGCCATTGCCCAATAGAGTAGAGATTCATATTGTAACGAACAAAACTCACACGCCACTAAATTACGTAAGAAACACGGCTTTATCAAGATCCATGGCTTCCGACTCCCCCATTCTACATCTTCAGCCTCTGCCTCTTCAGCTAACTATGTCCTAGTGCCCATGCCCCACACTGGCACTCACGTCAACCCGTAACATCTCTCCACCGGCCGGGGGGAGGGGTTAGTGGGATACGGCACGCGTCGGCGTCAAGCAATGTTGATATACAGGGTACAAGGTACAGTTTGTGGGGACCACAGTGCCGCGCGACGCCATGTTTTGCCCGGAATGTCCTTGCATCCCCTCTCCCAGCTGGACGGGGCGGCGGCCCATCACTGCGAGGGGCTGCCCGCTTCGCCCATGTGGTCTTAACTAGTCTGCCATTGGGCAGCGAGTAGTTTCTGACGTTTGCGCATTCGGGCTTTGAGAGATGCTGGGGAGAACTCGCTGGGACCCGGAGCGGTGCGAACGTGGTTTTGCGACCCCCCTGCCCACGGCCTCGTCTGCGGGACCGCGCGTCGTTCCGGGCCCCAGCGACCCGCGGCAGCGGCCTGTGATCGTCGCCCATTTCTGTATTTTCTTTTCCTTCTATTTTCTTTTTCTGGGGGGCGGTTTTAGGTGCGCTGGCCGGGGATTAGGTGGCACTACCCTTGCATGGTCTTTGTGTATTGTGTGTTCGCGTGTTGTTCATTGTGATTGTCATTTGTTTGTGTTATTGTGTTCGCGTGTTGTTTATCGTTGTTATCCTTCACATTTAATTTGATCTAGATTCGGCCTTGTTTTGTTCGTTTTAGTTAACGTGTTTATTACATTACCATGCTGCGAGAGTGAAGCCTAATGTTCTCCTCTTTCACCGCGTGCGACGGTTCGTGCTGTCTTGCCCCGAGACAAGCCGCGGGCTGACGCGCGCGGCAACGCGGCGATGCATGGCTGAGACGAGCGAGCGCGCGGACGCGACGGCCTCATTGTCGAGTGCTCGAACCCACGGCACGGGGTTGCTAGCGGCGATGCCGCTGCTAGCAGTTGTAGAACAACCCACAAGTTCGTGGGGCTTTTCACCGGGGAGGGGGGAGGAGGGAAGGGAGAAGAGCGCAGCTGGAGCCAAACAGTGTTCGACAGTGTTCGTCAAGGTCAATTTAGGTCTTGCTATTGAGCAATGGTTGTAGCGGTTGTAGTGAACATAGCGGACGGTCCTTTCAGTGGCGTATGGTCTTGTTCCTCAAAATGTAGGTGATTGAGGGGAACTGGGGCTTGGTGACGGGGAATCTGCCATCCGCATTCTCGAGCATCGTGCACCCCAGTAAGCGTGGGTCGGCTTCCTAGGTCTTGGACAATGAACTGTGGCAAGTGGATGGCGCTTCATCTTCAATGGCGCGATTCGACGTTTGAACCCAATCTTGAAGTTTCTTTTCTGTGATGAACTGTTGATCCATGTGTATTTCATCGGCTTCCAGATGTTGTGGCGTCCTTCGCTTGAGATGGGGTTGGTCGACGTAACTGTGCCACACAGTTCTCGTCTGTGTGTCCTTTTCTACTTCCACACTAGGCGCCTGGTCTGTGCTGTGAATCGTAGAAATTACACAGCGCTCAGCATTTCGATCAACTGTGTCAATTCTTGGAAGCAGACGGACTCGTCGTTTTGAATCTCGGTACGACATTCGCCACTGTCATAGTCTGTGGCAGTGAGCCTCTGAGGCGTCTTCTTTGACAACTGCTATGGTTGATGTCAGCGGCAGCGCTAAGACGACAGGAACAGAGAGTGTCGAGATCACCGGATGTCCTACATTGAATTCACCTTCGATTTTTCTTTTCTTTGTTTTCCTCCGGTGGCTTGGTCGTGAGCGCGTGCCGGAAGCGTCTAAATCACAGCTTTCAACAGAATCACGAATGGCCTTCTCACACTCATTCTCTTGCCCCGCAAACTCGTTACATGCATCCTCCTCGCCTTCATTCTCCTCAGACACATCCTTTCCCCCCTGAACCTTCTCATGCGCATTCTGTTTGCCTGCAAACTCTTCGCAACAGTCTTCTTTCGCTACAAGCTCGTTCCATTCACGGATCTCTTTCTCGCATGCTTGGTCATTACACGCCTCGGCAGCCTTACACCAGGCCGTGGCGGCTGGCCCTTGTTCCCTTGGCGTGGCAGCGATCATTCGCTGAATCGCTGCCTCCCATTTGCGATCATATGCTTCTCATATGTCAATAAGAGCGGCGCTGACCACATCATCCGTTGGGAGTGCCATGTCGTCGAATCCCACCGCTTGTCACCAGATGTAACGAACACAACTCACACGCCACTAAAATACGTAAGAAACACCCCTTTATCAAGATCCATGGCTTCCGACTCCGCCATTCTACATCTTTAGCCTCTTCCTCTTCAGCTATGTCCTAGAGCCCATGGCGCACTGGCAGCCACTTCATCCCGTGACAATATGATATCTGCGATATTTATATCGAATTCCTGAAAAAAAGGGCAGTCTGTTATGTTTCTGTACACATACACCGAACACGTCGCTTTTCGTAATCGAAAATGTCTGTGGTTTTGTTTCATGAAACACTAGCTCTGTCCATTGCGAACTTTCTACACCACAAGCACATTGCAAGCATAGCTGCTTCAGTGGTGCCAAACTTCGATGAGAAAGAGCTTTGGCCAAGCCTGCTGCAAGGAGGCATACACACTGCTGCTCTAGTCAAGCACAAATGCACTAGTCGCAATGTCGTGATGATGGAGCTGAACTTAGCTATGGAACCGGGAGGTCATAGGCACAGCCAAAGACAACGCCATTCGTCCATAGAGTATGTTAATGTGCTGTGTTGGGTTTAATGGCGCATAAGCATCTCAGGCTATTATGCGCCAAAAGCAAGGTATAATATGTTTGGAATTTTTAGGTTGCTTCAGCAACCGTCTTTGCCTCGGACGAAGACGTCGATGAACACAACAAGTAGATAAAGACCTCAGCCTTCTTCTCAACTATGAAACGAATTGGTGAGGTATGTCACATACGCAGCAACGTACAGGATGTTAATTAAGAGTTTCTTGAGAAACCTGCGTAAAGACGCAGGTTTCTCAAGAAAACAGTTAAAAACAGATGGAACATTTGCAAGTGCGTTTTCACCGAGAAGTAGTTTTGGATGAAAAGGAATGTGTTGATCATAAAACGCAGCAGGAGATTTCTTTCCGAAGTTGTTCGAGCTTTCTGCGTGAGAATAAAATATTAACTGTGAGTTCTCCTCTACATGGCCCACACAGTGGTTTGTGTTCTTTTATTATTAATATTTTTATGTATTCATGTTTATTTTGTTTTACAGAAGATCCTGGTGTGTTCATTATTGCACTTTTAGAGTTATGTCCGAGCTATTTGCTATAATCACCAAATTAACATTGTGTAACTTCTCTTTCTCTGTTCTGGCTATTAGGTACTCTGTGTGCTCATGTATATATGTTTTTTTGTGTGTGTCTCATTATTTGTTTGCCCTCCTGCAATAGTCCCAATAGGGACTGGCAGTATGTACGAAGTAAATAAAAAAATTACAGCATATCCACGGAGTGAATGATGATGAGTTGGCGAAGCTCGGGAGGTTCATCGTAGATCGTGCCGAGTTCCGGATTATTTTAGTTAACGCGCACGCTACGAATCCTCATGCTTCAACTATGCCCAAGTGAAATCTCCCACAGGCACTTCATTGCAAGTCAAGATCCAGTGCATATATATATATATATATATATATATATATATATATATATAATATATATATATATATATATATATATATGGGTTGCCGGTGAACGCTTCTCCAACGCGAGCAGTCGGTATTTCTCAATCAACAAACTCGCTAGGAGACGCTGCCTGCGCCAACGTTGCCTCTCGCTGGTGAGGGCGCGTTCTCCTTCTTTGCGAGCTGGTACAGCGTTCCTCTAAGAAAGAGCGTTTCCGTAGCCAACGCGCGCCTTTTGCTCTCTCGCTGTCTCTCTCTCTCACACACAAGACAGCAGAGGCACGCGCCGGGAGAGAGAGAGAGAGGCACGCGCCGAGGCGAACGCCGAGGGCGAGGGCGGGCCGGGAGGCACGCGGGTTACGCCTGACGACTGACGCCTGACGCGTGACAAGGTTAGACTAAAAGGAGCTTCGCCCCTAATAAATAAATATTTTGTGTGTTAGGTGCGTATGTCCTATGCGTAGGCGGAATACGATTACTTCCATGAAACATTCCTTGTGTGTACATGACTGCCATTCTGAGATGATTGGTTTAACCAGGCGTATTTTATTTTTAATTTCAATATCCCATGCAGACTGCCATTTCCTCTTAGTTTATTTTGTATAAAACTTACAGAGTCTGTACGGTGTGCTTACATCATTTGCATTTCCATAACGGGCGCGTGCGGCGCATGTATCAGCCTTCTCATTCCCGCTGAGTCCTACGTGGCTAGAAAACCCGCAGGCTTTTATTTTCTTTTGTTTATTGCGACATGGGCTTGCCCTTAAGGCATACTTTATGGTATGTTGTGTTAAATGTGGGCTGCAAGTCCTGTGTTGTTCATGTACTGAATTTTATTTTCATTCCTTGAGATTTAGCTCTGATTGTGTTATGAATAACGTCTCCTATCATGGGTTCAACTGCATTCTTGTTATGTTATGTTATGTGGGGTTTAACGTCCCAAAACCAGCTCTGATTATGAGAGACGCCGTAGTGGAGGGCTCCGGAAATTTTGACCACCTGGGGTTCTTTAACGTGCACTGACATCGCACAGCACACGGGCCTCAACATTTCGCCTCCATCGAAATGCAGCCGCCGCGGCCGGGATTCGATCCCGCGACCTTCGGATCTGCAGCCGAGTGCCATAACCACTAGACCACCGAGGCGGGGCAACTGCATTCTTATAATGTACTGCAGTGATTGCGCTCAATGAGTCTGTGTAGATGACACTGTGTCTGTGTAATGCGTCTGTGTAAAGGAGTCGGTGTAAATGCGAAGCATTTTTTAGCGAATTTCGGCGACTTTGAGCGTATCTATCTATCTATCTATCTATCTATCTATCTATCTATCTATCTATCTATCTATCTATCTATCCGCCTACGACTTTGTGCTCTCCGGGCCGTTTCGTTAATGGGATTTATACGAAAGTTGGTATGCCACAACATGACTGCATGAAGAACATAAATGGCAGGTCATAACATGAAAATCATGACATGCATGTCATCAACGGCATGATTTACATGCGACGGTCTTTGTGCTCTCCGGGCCGTTTCGTTAATGGGATGTATACGAAAATTTGTATGCCAGAACATGCCTGCATGACGAACATAAATGACAGGTCATAACATAAACATCATGACACGTATGTCATGAGCGGCATGATTTACATGCGACGGTCTTTGCGCTCTCCTGGCCGTTTCGATAATGGGATGTACACGAAAGTTGGTATGCCAGCACATGGCTGCATGACGAACATAAATGACAAGTCATAACATTAAAATCATGACATGCATGTCATGAACGGCATGATTTACATGCCACTGTCTTTGTACTCTCCTGGCCGTTTCGTTCACGGGATGTATACTAAAATTGGCATGCACAACATGGCTGCATAACGAACATAAATGACAGGTCGTAACACGAAAATCATGACATGCATGTCATGAACGGCATGATTTACACGCCATGGTCTTCGTTCTCTCCTGGCCGTTTCGTTGACGGCATGTATACGAAAACTGGTATGCCAGAACTGGCTGCAAAACGAACATAAGTGACAGATCATAACATGAAAATCATGAAATGCATGTCATGAACGGCATGATTTACTTGCCACGGACTTTGTGCTCTCTTGGCCGATTAATGGGGTGTATACGAAAATTGGCATGCCGGGACATGGCTGCACATGACGAACATAAATGACAGGTCATAACATAAAAATCATGACGACATGCACGTCATGAACGGCAAGATTTACATGCCACGGTCTTTGTGCTCTCCTGGCCGTTTCGTTGACGGTATGTATATAAAATTGCTGTGCCAGGACATGGCTGCATGACGAACATAAATGACAGGTCATAACATGAAAATCATGATATTGGCCCCGAGGGCCACCACTGCAAAGGCCGGCGCTGCTGTCGTTGTGACGTAGTAAACGACACCACGTGACGTCTTCGCCGCCGGCGGCGAAGCGCGCTGGCTTTCTTCACCAAGCCGGTTATTTTTCTTGTTCCTTTTGAGCATGTAAAACTACTCGACGCCACAGCACTTGACATATACGACGGAGCTAGGTGTAATTTTCATGCGTATATACCCCAAGACGAAGCGTCTTGGCTGAAAAAGCTGAGAATGGGGAAACAGGCAAGTGCTCATGCATTTCGAGTGCGTGGGAAGCATTCCGGGGCGTTAATTTTGTGCACGGCGTTGGAGCTAAAATGTTCAGTGATTACGGCATGAACTTTCTCGAACCGTAGGCATTAGAATTTACGACGTGTATTTGCTGCTGTAGTGGAAATGTGTCTGGTGTACGGAAGCCATTAATTACCATCGTGAACATATGATGCACCTTATGCATACTCAGACTGCGCCGGACACCACAACGCGTCTGTAATTGTCACTGTTACACATCTCCGGCTGATGATGTGGTGAGGATGAGACTTTCTCGAACTGTAGGCATTCGAATTTACGACGTCTATTTGCGGCTGTAGAGGAAACGTGTCTTGTTTACGGAGCAGCGCCATCGCACAAAATAACAGGCCTGCTTTGCTTCTGTCATCATTCAAGATACTGTGCGCAGCGATACATGCGTGCACATGGTTAAACCGCATACATGAATTTAAGGTATAATTTACTGGTGACAAATAAGCTTGTGATGAATCATTGTCCCGCGGTAATACTGGAAAAAGCGCCATACTGGGCGTCCATTCTGCATGACCATCCCTTTAAGAATGGACATGCAGATTGAATTAGCAATATCAAGACCTCACATATGTTACCTGCTTAAACACGCGCCCAAAATTGTGATGAAGGGATGGGAATTGTATGCCGTGAATCACGTACAGCTGTCAACGCAAATCGAAATGTCACCTATCGCCCATGCACCGTCCGCGCAAGTGCGCGAGATGTAGCGCCCATTCGCACTTGAATAAGTAACTACGCGGGATGTCTGAGTATTCCCAGTGACAGCTAAGTAAATTTCCCGAGCACCTTTTACGCGAGCGACCTCGTCACTCTCGCCGTGCATAGCACCGCGGGCACACGTTTCCGACAAGCGTGCATGATGTGCGGCGATGCCTCTTGTTCGCTAGCAAAATACTTTGCCGACCTGTAGAACAGGTTCTTTTGCAGCTAAGATACACACGGCAACTGATGCAACACGAAAAAACCGTGGCTGAACGAGCTGCGACATTGCAGACGTGGTACGATGCGCGGCCGGTGTCACGTGATGCCGTTTTCTACGTCACGGAGAGGTTCCGACAGATGGCGCCACGGTATGTCCTCGAGGCCAATACACGTCATGAACGGCATGTTTTACATACCACGGTCTTTGTGCCCTCGTGGCCGTTTCGTTCATGAGATGTATACGAAAATTGGTATTCCAGAACATGGCTGCATGGCGAACATAAATGACAGGTCGTAACATGAAAATCGTGAGATGCATGTCATGAACGGCGTGATTTACATGCCACGGTCTTAGTGCTCTCCTGGCCGATTCGTTGAGGGGATGTATACGAAAATTGGTATGCCAGAACATGGCTGCATGACGAACATAAATGACAGGTTATAACATGAAAATCGTGGCATGCATGTCATGAACGGCATGATTTTATTGCCACTGTTATTGTGCTCTCCTGGCCGTTTCGCTGAAACGATGTATGCGAAAGTTGGTACGCCAAAACATGGCTGCATAACGAACATAAATGACAGGTCATAACACGAAAATCATGATATGAATGTCATGAACGGCATCATTTATACGCCATGGTACGCCATGGTTGACCGGATGTATACGAAAATTGGTATGCCAGAACTGGCTGCATAACAAACATAAGTGACAGGTCGTAACATGAAAATCATCATACTTGCGAAATAGAGCGTTGAAAACGGAAGGATAAGTGTGGACAGGAAAGACGCCGTCCACACTTATCCTTCTTAAATTTTCAACGCTCTATTCCGTAAGTATGGCTATTTACCAACTAGCCCAACACTTCACTTTAATGAAAATCATGAAATGCATGTCATGAAAGGCATGATTTACATGCCACGGTTTTTGTGCTCTCCTGGGCATTTCGATAGTGGTATGTATACGAAAATTGGTATGCTAGAACATGGCTGCATGACGAAAATAAATGATATGTCACAACATGATAATCATGACACGTATGTCATGAGCGGCATAATTTACATGCGACGGTCTTGGTGTTCTTCTGGCCGCTTCGTTAATGTGTTGTATACAAAAATTGGTATGGCACAACGTGACGATGATAAATAACAGGTGATAACACGAAAATCATGACATGCAT
Source organism: Hyalomma asiaticum (assembly GCA_013339685.2). Taxonomy (NCBI): domain Eukaryota; kingdom Metazoa; phylum Arthropoda; class Arachnida; order Ixodida; family Ixodidae; genus Hyalomma; species Hyalomma asiaticum. Next base: position 1,902,174 of record CM023484.1, read on the forward strand.
GTCATGAGCGGCATGGTTTACATGCCCCAGTCTTGGTGCTCTTGCGGCCGCTTCGTTAACTTCGCATATACGAAAATCGGTATAGCGAGAGGACAATGCAGATCCATTTTACGTTCTGATGCATGCTTCGCATTTCCTTGATTCCCACTGCACGTGGGATCTGCCGTCTTTTTTTGCACATTATTTTATCCACAGCTACAGCAACAGCGTGACATTCTGCTGTAAAAACTGAAGCACGTTGAGGCAGCCTGATCACTTTTTCCCGTTTTTCTTGTACCATTGCACTGCCAACGTAGTCTGATGTTTTCGAATCATCTGTATAAAAAGCTGTGTAACCTTCATATTCCTCGTTCAATGCCGAGAACTCCTGTAATATGTGTTCATGTGGCGTTTGAATTTTCTGGAATTCCGTCGCGTACAGGGGGAAAAGTGCACCAAGCTGGCCGCGGGTCGGGCTTCTTGGCAATATTAGGTAGCGTGTCCAGTATACCTAATTCTTAGCATTTTTCTTCGAAGCGGTGGAGGAGCGGTCTGATTGTTTGAGTTTTGTTGTTAAAGGGTGTTTTAGATGGGCACTTTGTGACCATTTGGTAACAGAGAGGCCGGACACGGATTCTCATAATGTACACGCATGTGAGCATGGTTGTGTGGTCTGCGAGTGGTGGATTGATTGTTTCTGCATAAATACTGCTTATGGGCTATGTTCTTTGTGCACCAGTTGAGAGACGCAATCCGAATTATGTGTTGGGTCCAGTCGTTTCAAATAGGATGGTCTTCCTGAACCGTATTGTTATGTTGCCGCTCATAAGGCGATCGTGCAGAAGGAACGGCGTAGCACCGTACGCTATACAAAGCTTCTTTCTCGGCTCTCTCTCTGCATGGTCTTGGACAGCAATTATCAATGGAAAGCAAACTGCTCCCATTGAGCGGCTGGTCTCCCACGCTGGCCCCCAGGGGTTCCTGGTACGAGACTCTTCCCTTTCGCTGAACGTCGCTCGGGGGGGTCGCGGCTGCGCGACCGTGCTTGCCCCCTCAGTGGCCGTTTCGGGGAAGAGCAGCTCGGACGCGTAGGAAGGAATGCATGAGAAGTGCGCCGTCGCTCGAAGCGACAATGCGCTTGGCCCAACCAATTCTTTAACGACCGGCATGCGCTCTCGGCGCGCCGACTGGAACAAAGGGTTGAGTCGCAGCAGTGTCCGAACTGCGGGAAAGGCGAAGACACGCTGTGTTTCCTGGAACGACAGGGTTTGACTGGATGAGCGTGGGAGATGGCCCGAATGCCGCAGGGCTGCTACGATACCGATATTTCGATTGTGAGAATATCTGAGAGCGTGGGATAAGGAGAGGGAGAGCCATGATGGGAAAGAATGCCAAAATGCCTGTTTAAACTGCAAAGACGCTGCTGTCAAGATTAGGGACAGCCCACTAGGGAGTGGCTTAATCTGAGGATAAACAGATTGGATAACAGAAGGTTGAGGCGGACCAGCAGTGGCCACCTCCCCTCTTTCTTTGTTACCGTAAGGTACTAAAGACTGGACGGGATTCGTTTCCCTTCAGTCTAGGCTGTAATCACTTAACTGATCGATCAGTAAGACTCCGTACGATGCAACTTCTGTCTGGGCCGTAACCACTCGGTGGTCGAACAGTGAGACTAGGTTCGTTGTATGTAGTAGCAGTGTTCTAGGCTCTAACTTAAGAAAAGTTAAGTAGAAGAGTAAGACGCTGTTGATGTCTATGTTATCATCAGTGTGCTTCGGCAAGATGTACATATGACTGTAAATATTTGCTGCAATATACCTTCAAGTTCATTAACTCCAACCTGCCTCCTGCTTCATCGACGTCGATCATCTCCTTGACGGGACTTCAGTCCACATCAAGGAGAAAACGAACAAGAAAAACATAACTGCGCAGTCGGACAGGGATCGGCGAAGCTCTACAGCACCATACACCGGACCAGTGCCGAGGAGACCGAGGGGCAAGGCATCCGTCAGCCACCAGCGGCAACGTCGAGACGATCCCACAGCAGCCAACTCCGGCACCGTGGAAGAGATCCAGGAACGACAGTGCATACAGCAAAGGGTGAGCAGGATTTCTTGCGTTTTTCTCTAGTTGGCATGGCAGTTTATGTGTAGAGCACATGGTGAGAACACGCGGGGGTGCTGAAACAATGGAGTCTAATGGAGATGAAGGTGCGAGTGCGGTAGCAATGGATCGGAGTCGAGAGCCATCAAATCATGGTATTCTAAATTCTGATCAGTCAAATGAGGCGAGAGTGCCTACTCAGAGGCAAGAATCGATGCAGCAGGCATCTCGGGTTTTGCCGAATTCAAGTGAAACGAGAGCGCTCGAACTTGAAATTCAAAGGCTCAATCTCCAGATTGAGTACGAAAAGCTATTGCAAACTAGAATGAACGCGGAACGTCTCAATGGCACGTTGTCCAACTCTGGGTCGGAGACAGGCGATCGGGGGCGACGGTGTTTCGATTCTGTCCTGCAATGTGCAAAAGTGCTGAAAGGGTTCCGCCTGCCGAGTGACGCGGATGTGCCATTATGGTTTGAGGAAGTAGAAAAACTATTTGCTACTTACCAAGTACCGTATGAGAATCGCGTGCATTTGGTTTTACCAGCGCTAACTGAACGAGTTCGTTACCTACTGCGTAACCTCAACTCTGAAGAGAGTGCAGATTACGAGGCAGTTAAAGCAGCAGTACTGACGGAACTGAAGCTTTCTCCGGCAGAGTATCTGCAGAGGTTCGAAAGAGCGGTAAAGCGGAAGGAAGAGACGTGGGCGCAGTTCGCGTCCCGCGTGAAAACTTATTTCTCCTACTACATCCAAGTGAGAGAGGCCGACACGGTAGAAGTGATGGCAGAACTCATGGTTGCTGACCGTATAAAATCGGGCCTTAGCACGGAGGGTCTTGAGTATGTGAGACTAAGAGAAGGCGAGGGATGGCTTAGGCCAACTGAGATCGCTAAAGTGCTGCAAACTTTCGAACAAGCGAGAGGAAAAGGGCGTGCTTCAAAGCAACCAACTGTAGAAATGGGGCAGAAGCCGGCGACACGAGTAGAGAAAGGGGCTCTGAAGTGCCACTTATGTCACGGCTCAGGCCATTTCGCTAAAGAGTGCCCGAAGTCTAGTGATAAGGAGAGCAACCCGAAGAAGGCTACCGAGCCAAAGCGGAAGGTCCAAAAGGTAACGTTATCCCACGAGACGGAAACTGAAATACCTGATGGAGTACTTAGCGCAAAGGTGAAGTCTCTGAAACACGAGGGTGAAGGCACAAATAAACTGCAGTTAATTCCCGTATCATGTGCAGGTATATCCGCAGATGCAATTCTGGATACAGGGAGTGAAATAACTGTCTTTCGGGAGAGTCTGCTTCCGAGAAGTTTAGTAGAGCCGTATGGCAAGGTGAGATTGGTGTCTGCTTTTGGTAAAACTATCGAGGCAAGGCTAGTTACGTTGCCGGTCAAATTAAATAGCCCGCGAGAGGTTACGGAGCCTCAGAGCGTCGACCTACTCTGCGCGTTAACTGATGAGCTCGTCGAGGGCACAGATTGTTTGTTGACCGAGGAAGATTGGAAACTTTTGTCGATGGCCAGCAGCCCTCTGGCACCCTGTCGAGCACCGGCCGAGCCTGCTCCCGAGACAGAACAAGCAGTAGAGAAACCAAAGGTCGTGGCATGCAATCTTACTTTGGAGAAGAAAGACGTTTCCGGCGAAGATGCGCAAATTGATGAAGAAAGGGAGGCATCATTAGGCCAGAGAGAAGAGTTCCGCAAAGTGCAGTTGGGTGACACTACGCTAAAGAAATGTTGGGAAGATGCGCGTAGTGGGAAATCCGGCATGTTCATTTCAGACGGACTGTTATATCACTGCGACTCAATAGCAGGCACTCGAGTGAGTCAGCTAGTTGTCCCCAAAGATAAGCGCACTGAGGTGATGCACTTAGCCCATGAGTCGCTATGCGGGGGGCACCTGGGGCCAAAGAAAACAAGAGCTCGCATTAGGTATAATTTTTTTTGGCCAGGTATGGCGAAGGAGATATTAGGGCATTGTCGTTCGTGCCATGAATGTCAAATTCGGTCAGACAGGCGTCGCACAGATAAAGTGCCTATAACTCCGCTCACTAGACCCGAGCACCCTTTCCAAGTTGTCAATGTAGATGTGATCGGACCCCTGGACACACCGTCAGCGAGAGGGCATAAGTACGCGCTGTGCTTAGTGGACCTTTGCACGAGGTGGCCGGAGGTGGTTCCACTGCGCTCTCTGACTGCTAAGGCGACTTGTGATGCACTGATTGAGATATTCAGTCGCACAGGCGTTCCGGAGATGATCTGCTCCGATCAGGGCACTAATTTCAAATCTCAGCTCACGCAAACGATGATGGAGAAATTAGGTTGCACGCCAAGGTTCTCAACCCCAGAACACCCAGAGAGTAATGGAGTTGTAGAGAGGTGGAACCGGGTACTGAAAAACATGTTGTATCATGTCATTCAGAGAGACTCTAAGAATTGGGACAAATTGATCCCAATGGTTTTATGGGCTTATCGGGAAGTTCCCCATGAGGTAACCGGAGTAGCTCCGTTTCGTCTATATGGAAGGAATCCCACGGGACCGCTTCTAATATTGCAGAGGACGTGGACGGGAGAAATGCCGGTGCCCACAACATTAAGAGAAAGCCCCGCTAAGTATTTACAGCAACTTAAGGAGCAGCTCGAGACGGCCGCTAATATTGCTGAGCTAACTAGTGCAACTCATCAGGAGAGTTACGCCAGTGCCTATAATCGCAGCACGAGGCTCAAAGCTTTTAACGTTGGCGACCAGGTTGTGGTTTTCGACAATGATCGGAATTGTAAGATGTCACCTAAATGGCTAGGCCCATTCACAGTGGTTGGACGTGAGCGCGAACACTCTTACCGCGTTGAAACATCTGAGGGAAAGGTGAAAAGTGTCCACGCCAACAACATTCGACCTTACTATACAAGGGTCAGTCATATTGGGGTAGTCTTCGATGAGGACCATGATTTTGGGGAGGTGGAATATGCTCCACAACCAACCACTATAAAGCGGGAAGAGCTAGTGCTAACGAGCGAGAAGGTTGCTCACCTTGATGCTGACGCGCAGGCGGAAATACAGGCGGTGTTCCAAAGACATTGCACACTCTTTGACGGCACCCCGGGTATAGCGAAGGTAGACGAACATAGGATAGAAATAGAACCGGGCCACCAGCCAAAAAAGGTGTTTCCTTATCGGGTGCCGGAACTATTAAAGAAGGAAGTCAGCCGGCAAGTTGACGAACTTTTGACTTGGAAGTTGATCTACCCCACGGAGAGTGAGTTTGCACACCCGGTAGTATGCGTCGGAAAAAAGGATGGGACTATCCGCATGTGTGTGGACTACAGGGCGTTAAATGCCGTCACCAAAGCGGATGCGTTCCCTATGATGAATCCTCAGGAATTGATTTTCCGAGTAGGCAGAGCGCAGTTCATTACGGTAGTGGACCTTAGACGCGGGTACTGGCAGGTACCGATGGAAGAGAAGAGTCAGAAATTCACCGCGTTTGTAACGCACGAGGGTCAGTACGCATGGAAAGTGATGCCTTTCGGGCTAAAAAATTCCGCGGCTACCTTTCAAAGAATGGTGAATAAACTCTTGTCGCAACATCAAATGTATGCCACGGCATACCTTGATGATATTGCTATTTTTTCTAGCACTTGGGAGGAGCACTTAACGCATCTCGACATTATTCTTAAGGTCTTAGAGAAGGCGGGACTGAAAGCCAGTCCGGAGAAGTGTCAGATTGCGCGATCCCATATACATTACCTGGGGCATATTGTCGGTTCAGGGACACACGCACCAGACCCTGAAAAAATAGCAGCGATTAAGAACCTGGTACCACCGCGCACCAAAAAGGAACTACGCAGCCTGTTAGGACTGTGCGGTTACTATCGCGAGTACGTCCGAGGATATGCAGAGGTGACGAGCCCGCTCACGCTGTTAACAAAGAAAGCGGTACCTAATAAGATACCCTGGCCGGAGGAAGCTCAGGCAGCATTTGAGATGCTCAAACAATCTTTGTGCGAGGCCGTGGCGCTAAACACACCAGAGCCATCTCAGCCCTACTGGCTTTTCACAGACGCCTCAGCTACGGCGGCGGGAGCATGTTTGGCGCAAATGTCAGCTGAGGGAGAAGAGAAGCCTATCGCCTTTGCAAGCCACCGCTTCTCACCGACCCAGATGCGTTGGTCGACAATTGAGAGGGAAGCGTTCGCAATAATATGGGCCTTAAAGAAGTTTGACTACTGGCTTTTCGGTGCCATAGTAAACGTCGTTTCCGACCACAATCCGCTGTCGTACCTTACAACTTCTACTCCGCACGGGGCGAAATTGACAAGATGGGCGCTGGCGTTACAGCGATATCATGTCTCGGTACAACATCGGAAGGGTATATGTAACGGGAATGCGGATGCATTATCGAGGCTCCAGAATAGTTTGTGGAAGCCATCAGAATAACAGTGCCATGCCAACTGAGGGGGGGACGTGAATGTTCCTGCCCACTCGCTGCTGTATATTGTGGACTGTGTGATAGACAATCCAAGAAACAGATACTAGAGTGATCTTACTGCTTGAAGCAGCAATGGTGTGCTTGATCGTTTAGCATGTATTTGTTTTCGTTTCTTGTATTCTCCTGTCGTGTTGTCTCGCAATTGTGTTTGATGTTTGTGTATACTGTTGTATGCTTAGAAAGTCCAGTGACCTAATCGCGGCAGTGATTTATCGTACCACTGAGCGTAGAACAGCCCAGCGTACTCTTAAGGGGGGACGTGTTATGTTGCCGCTCATAAGGCGATCGTGCAGAAGGAACGGCGTAGCACCGTACGCTATACAAAGCTTCTTTCTCGGCTCTCTCTCTGCATGGTCTTGGACAGCAATTATCAATGGAAAGCAAACTGCTCCCATTGAGCGGCTGGTCTCCCACGCTGGCCCCCAGGGGTTCCTGGTACGAGACCCTTCCCTTTCGCTGAACGTCGCTCGGGGGGGTCGCGGCTGCGCGACCGTGCTTGCCCCCTCAGTGGCCGTTTCGGGGAAGAGCAGCTCGGACGCGTAGGAAGGAATGCATGAGAAGTGCGCCGTCGCTCGAAGCGACAATGCGCTTGGCCCAACCAATTCTTTAACGACCGGCATGCGCTCTCGGCGCGCCGACTGGAACAAAGGGTTGAGTCGCAGCAGTGTCCGAACTGCGGGAAAGGCGAAGACACGCTGTGTTTCCTGGAACGACAGGGTTTGACTGGATGATCGTGGGAGATGGCCCGAATGCCGCAGGGCTGCTACGATACCGATATTTCGATTGTGAGAATATCTGAGAGCGTGGGATAAGGAGAGGGAGAGCCATGATGGGAAAGAATGCCAAAATGCCTGTTTAAACTGCAAAGACGCTGCTGTCAAGATTAGGGACAGCCCACTAGGGAGTGGCTTAATCTGAGGATAAACAGATTGGATAACAGAAGGTTGAGGCGGACCAGCAGTGGCCACCTCCCCTCTTTCATTGTTACCGTAAGGTACTAAAGACTGGACGGGATTCGTTTCCCTTCAGTCTAGGCTGTAATCACTTAACTGATCGATCAGTAAGACTCCGTACGATGCAACTTCTGTCTGGGCCGTAACCACTCGGTGGTCGAACAGTGAGACTAAGTTCGTTGTATGTAGTAACAGTGTTCTAGGCTCTAACTTAAGAAAAGTTAAGTAGAAGAGTAAGACGCTGTTGATGTCTATGTTATCATCAGTGTGCTTCGGCAAGATGTACATATGACTGTAAATATTTTGCTACAATATACCTTCAAGTTCATTACCTCCACCTGCCTCCTGCTTCATCGACGTCGATCATCTCCTTGACGGGACTTCAATCCACATCAAGGAGAAAACGAACAAGAAAAACATAACTCGTATGATACACTCATAGTCTAAGCAGGAGCGCACAACAGAGCAGTAAATATGTAAAATGCATGTTCTATCTGACACCCCGTGTTTCGGCGAGACCACTTTCCGTATATTCAAAGATCTGGAAGTTTTCTTTTCAAGGGCATTTATATGAGGAAGAAATGTGAGCTCGTTATAGAATGTTACACCTAAAAATTTCTATTCGTGTTTCACTGGCAGTGTGTTTTCATTCAAATAAATGGTGGGATCAATGTGCAGTCCTCGTCTGAGTGAGAACAGAACAGCTACTGTTTTATGTGTGGAAAACTTAAAACCATTTTTATCTGCCCACTTGGTTCATTTATTCACTGTCAGCTGTATTTGCCTATCGCATGTCGATATGCTAGAGGATGTACATGCGATCTGGAGGTAGTCGACGTAGAGTGAATGCATTATAGATTTGGGAATGTTTTTCAATACAGGGTTCATTTTTACGATAAACAGTGTGGTACTTAAGGTACATCCCTGCGCTACACCGTTTTCTCGAATAAAGTTATTTGAAAGTGAGGCTCCAAGGCGTACTTGGAACGTGCGGTCGGACAAAAAGTTGCTCAAGCATTTTAGCATTCTCCCACGAATGCCTAGGTCTCCCAGGTCTCGAAGGATTCCAAATTTCCAAGTGGTGTCATAAGCTTTTTCTGAATCAAAGAACACCGCTAGGCAATGCTGTCTATGAATAAATGCCTCACGAGCTGTGTTTTCGAGGCGAACAAGGTGATCGGTTGTTGGGTAAGATTTCTTAAATCTGCACTGATGTGCATCAAGAAGTTCGTGGGATACAAAGAGAAACATTAGCCTAATCTATGAAATACTTTCAAGGAATTTGGCAAGGCAACTGGTTAGGACTATGGGCCTATAACTGCCGGGAGAGGTTCGTGTTTTGCCAGGTTTCAACATTGGAACAATGATCGCCTGTTTCCGACCATCGAAATTTAGTTAAAAAAGGTCAAGAGTGCTTTTGTAGAGAGGTCAGAAAGATGGGTGAGCATTTCATAATGTATAGTGTAGGGGCCGGGTGCAGTTTGCTTATGGGTCGATAGTACTCTTTTAATTTCTTGTAGTGTTATTGAATTATTGTGTTCTTCATGTGTGCAGCCACTTTTTGAGTGTCTTTCCTTCTCAGCAGTGTTCTTGTATTTTAGGAAAGGTTCTGTGTAATTTCAAGAACTTGAACCTCTGGAAAAGTGTTCGCCCCTTATATCTGCCTGTTCTTCTGTACTTGTTTTTGTACCAGGGGCTGTTAGGAGAGGTACTGTGGAGGTGGAAAAGGTGCCGTTCAATTTATTAACTTGCTCCCACATTTCTTATGTCACTGTGCTATTTATCAATGATACATAATGTTGCCATGCCGCCTTCTCAACATTTCGACAAATGTATTGAGCTTGAGCTCTTTTCCTTTTAAAATTTATTAGGTTCACGTGCGTGGGGTTCCTACCAAAAACACCCCATGACTTATTTTGCTCTTTTTTTGCTTCCTTACACTGCTTTGTCCACCACGCTTTCTGGTCTTGTCTTACCACGCCCGTGGACTGGGGAATATACATGCATGCCGCATCTATGATGCAACTTGTCAACATTTCATTAAATTCGTCCATGCTTAGTGTTTACGGAAAACATATTTCTAAACTGGCTTCTCTTGTAAAATTTCCCAGTCTGCAAATTGACGTTTCCAATGGCGTGGTTTCGTCGGGATGATGTTTGATGAAGAAGATAAGCTGTTCAAAACGGGGCAGATAATCACTCCCGTATGGATTGTCGATGACATCCCATTTATGATCGCTAAAAATTGACGGCGAACTAAAATATAAATCTCTAAAGCTCATTTTGCCTGTACTCGTAGAGCAATATGTGGGTTTGCCAGTGTTCACTAAAGAGATATTAATACATATGATAAAATCTTCAAAATCTGGCTTCTTGCGTCAGTTTTCTCGCTCCCCCCAAAACGAACAGTGCGCATTAAAGTCTCCGACTACCAGATATGGCTCCGGTAGTTGGTTTAAAAGGTCTTCCACTTCATTTAGGGTAACTTTCAGGTGCGGCTCAACATATAACCCAGCACACAGTAATTGTTTTTAACGTTACCAGAGTGCCTACTACCGCTTCTAGTTTAGTGTTGAGCTTTAGCTCGTTGGCTGCTATGCCACTTTGTACCACTATGGCGACGCCTCCAGAAAGCCGGCTCGCGTCCTCTCGGTCGCGGCGGAAGACATATCTTTTTTTCAGTAAATAGGTTCGTTTCGGACCCAAGTTGGTTTTCTGTAAGCATATAGCTACAGAAGAAAAATAGTTCAGCTGGTCGTTTATGTAGCTGTATTTTTTTTATTAATCCACAGCAGTTCCAGTGTATGAGGAACGCCGTATCAGTGTTTTTTTTTTTTTTTTTTTGGTGAAGTGAGTAGAAAGCTAGGGTCCCATATTTGCGGGACCTGTTATTCGGTTTCTTCCTCTGTTATGACGTTCGAGGGAGCTGCGCCGCCTGTGTAGGTATGGCGCGCTGGGGGTTGTCTCCATTGGCTCGTTAGAGCCGCTGGGGATTTGCGGAGAACCCGCTGGTGTATTCACAGGCTTCTCACGTGCGGGAGAAGCTTTACGGGTTAGCGATTCTGGGACCGGCAGGCCCTTTTTGGAGCTGGAAGGGCCGCTATCGCTGCGGCTTCCCGAGGCGTGGATGGCCCTGCCTGAGGCGTTGCCTGGGCAGTGGCCGGAACCTGGTGTGGTGCGCCGCCCCTACGCACCACATCGTCTTTGCTGTGAAGGAAGATGAGTTTCTGAGAGCGAGACGCTTTCGCGCTTCCTTGAAAGAAATGTTCTCTTTGGTTCTTATGGTAATTATTTCCTTTCCTCTCTTCCAGGACGGGCACGTGCTGGAACATGCAGCGTGCTCCCCTTCACAGTTTGCACAGTTCGCAGAGGCATCACAGTTTTCAAAAGAGTTCGGTCTTACAATGACCTTCAGATATCCAACTTCTATAGTTTCGGGTAATGTGTGGCACGTGAAGGTGAGGATCAGGTGTTTGGTAGGGATTTCCTTGTTTTATTTTATGATCGTTATTCGGTGCACATTGGTTGCATCTTGATCTTTGAGGCCTTCTAACATTTCTTGCTCGGAAAGTGTACAAAGTCGCTTTCAGAGATCACGCCACGGATTGTCTTTAGCGGCCTGTGCGCTGTGATCAAAACGCTGGTTTCGCCAATAGAAAGAGTTTTCGGAAGCTTTGAATGTTGCTCTTCATCTTTGATCTTGAGTAGGATATCGTCGCTGGCCATTTTAGTTGCCTTGTAGCCAGGGCCCAAGGCCTGAGTGAGATTTTTTTCAACAGCGGAATGGGATAAAACCCTCGCAGGTTTGCCTGCTTCATCACTATAGATGACATCAAAGTTCATCACATTTCCTTTGCTTTTCGTGAAGAATTCATCTGCTACATCGTTCCGCCCTCGTTTGAAAGTGTTCCGAGGGCGATCTGGTTTAGAAAATGGAGGAGCCATGAAATATGAGTGTTTTTCGGCCACGCGGTGGCAGCCACCCACCACGGAGCCCTACCAGGAGACACGACAGGAACCTATCTAGGGTCCAGCCCACGCCAACTGTACACCATGACTATAACCGAATATGACAGAGCTCAGGGTAGCTCGCCACACAGGGTTAACCCTTGCCGCCAGGAAAAATGAAGAAACTAAGAAGCGAAGAGTAGACAGGAGAGTTGCGAGAAAGAGTATAGGAAAGTGAAAGATGAAGGGGAGGACAGGAAAAGGCGACTGCCGATTTCCCCCGTTCGGGTCAGGCCGGAGGTGCCGTCTACGGAAAGCTGGTGCCAAAGTGGTGTGTTGCCTCTGCGGAGGGGCCACAAGGCTCCAAACTCTCGGCATCAGCTCAACCACTAGGATTCACTTTTCCCCGGACACGGCTAAGCCACGCACGGCGATACGTGGGAGGGAGTCGAAGCACCCCCCCCCTCCCCCCCCCCGTTGGCTCAGGCCGGTGGTGTTTCCACACACCAAACGCCTGCAGAAGCAGACGCCCCTCAGGGGCGTCCATAGAGTAATATACACAATATTGAGAGTTTACGGTGCCCTAAGCCCCGGCTGTTGTTGACGATGATAGTGATAAGGAGTTATTAGCATCCGTTTTGACACGGTGCAGCAACCTATAGTCACATAGGCTGTTCGTTTCTGGCACGTATTACTAGGCACGTATTTCAGGCACGTATTACGTATACAGCTGCTCCACCCGTCATCCTTTTCATCACTTCAAGCCTATACCTTCGCTGAACTGTCCTCGTTTGGGTTGCTGTCCATTGCAGTTAAGGACCATAGCTACACTCTAGACACGGTAACCTTTATTTTATAGGCACACGAAAATGCGAAAATATGCTGTTTTACTAAAGGGTAAAGCACCTTAACCTTGAGTAAAGGAGCATATTTCCGCATTTTTTGTGCCTGTAAAATAAATTAAAATTAAGGTTACTGTGTTCAGAGTGTACCTATTCTGGGTTCTTCACGCAAGCCTTTCTTCTTTAATGTACCGCTGCCAACGCCAGTAGTACGATTTGTGTTCTTTTCCTTTATTTTTGAATCCTGTCCCATGTATTCAATTTTTGCGCCATTATCACCAATGTCCCTTGCCTATAGCCACCCCTTATGATGTCATAGTTGAGTCCACTTTGAGCCACCAAGAAAGATGTTCATCTTCTATGCGTCTTTTCCGGGGAACCGGCAAATTCTACATTTTCGTCGCAGCATACACACGCGTCCTCCTTTTATGATAGTATATGACGGCTTGTTTATCATCATTGTAGCCATCTCGAACTTTAAATAATAAATCGCTGTTTCACATATCACCGTGCAAATTTTCCTTCCTGGTATTTTTTATTCCTTCCCAGCGTTTTTGTGAATCTCCGTGCGCAATTTTTCCTCTCCGTATCTCCCACGCCGTCTCTCTTTCATCCACTCTGTTGTTTTACGACGCCGTGTTCTCTATTTGAACTTTCTTTACCATCACCAAATGGTCGCACTCGGCATAACCGAGCGACTGGAGGCGGACAATTATGAACGACTCTTTAACTTCATTCTGTGTGCACTGTGATATCAAATTTTTAGGGGCGAAGCTCCTTATGCCGTGGGTCTGTCCATCCTCCGTTTGTAGTAGCCACCTCCAGTTCGTGAAGTGCTGACTAGATGGCGCGATGTCGCTGCGGTGCTCGCTTCATTCAGATGTATGCCAACGCGTAGTATGGGAGTCCGTCCGTCCGTCCGTCCGTCCGTCTGTCTGTCTGTCTGTCTGTCTGTCTGTCTGTCCGTCCGTCCGTCCGAGCGCTGCGGTGCTGCTTACCTAGTACGTGAATTGATCAATAGATGGCGCGGAGGCGCTCGCTGCGTGCTCTAGTGTTATAGGAGAGCGTTAGATGGCGACACACAGTGTTTGTCACGTCTTTGATGATGTATTGGGCAAGATTCACGGAAGATTCACGGTTTTTACCGATGAACATCCGGAGCTTCGCCCACTCATCATCATTCACTTCGTGGATATGCGTGGATTTTTTTTTTTTTGTGTACGACTGTTCGCATTCCTAATGCGCCCCTGCAAGGAACTCTGCTGGTGACACTTCGCTGTTCAGAGTGCTGTAGAAATTTTCATTTCTTCCCTGATTCGCCCGTATTCAGCGCACTTCTCAACATTATACTTGGCGCAATAAGATTTGATAAAAGTCAATGTTGGATATGTTGCTTATTTTCTGTATTGCTCCAATTTTAGCAACTTCTACTCATAGAAATGCAATGGCAGTAGAAAGAGTTGCTCAAAAATGCCCTTCTTTACCATTTTTCCGTGTGCACCGCTGTATGAAACGTTTTCTAAGCGGACGTCGGCACACCGCAAAATACCCGCCACAAGGAATATCGTTGGTGACACGAACTCTTATGCAGCTGCTTGAAATTTTGTGGACACTTGTATTTCCTGAGCCGCTCGCACGTATTCAAATCACGTATAGTCATGGAAAGTGGAAACCTGAACATGCATTTGCGAAGTGGAATAGGTTTCGTAAGTGAATGAGCGAACACCAATCGAGATTTAAGGTGGGGAGATCCGACGTTTCGTTGCCAGACCGACTCCTTCCTCAGGAGTCGACTGGGGCGACGTTCCACCTGCGTTGTATCGTCCTTGGCACGGTGACCACACACAAGTCCTTTCGCCGTGGAGCATAGACCGTCGGGAGAATTCCCAGAAAACAGTTCAGGTTTGATGTCGTCCTCTAAATGTGCCACGATTCATGTAACAGCCTTTTTCTCTGTTGGGGATTGAAAGCTAGCCCTTCCCAACCAGACATCTGTGAAGACTTGACTTTATCTTGGGAATACGTTTCACGAGTGTTAACTCGTGAGCACTGTGTCGAATAGCTAATTATTCATATAAAACATTACTCATATCAAAGGAAACTTGCAAGTGGAAGTCATGCTGACATTACTCATGCTGGTGGTTGCAAGAACAAGGCAACTCATTTAAGTTAACTTCATAACTTGTTCGTGCTTCACGTATCCATATCTCTGCGATTTCCTTCTGAATTTCTGCTACAGGTGGTAGTCCCTGCTCACGAAATTATGAAATTGCTGTAGTGGTGGACGCACTTGCTTTGAGTACTACCCCTTCACTGACGGTACATTTTTGTTATGCGGAACATTATGTTGCTCAGCGATTTAAACGCGGTAATGGGAACCCGTGACGGTACTGAAGTGCGCTGGGTGATTGATCACTGAAGGACAAAAATGAGTAAAAATTCTTCAAAAATTTAAATGCGCCCCGAATGTTCGTTTTCATGGGAAATATATGGCAGTTTAGTGTTCAGTCTGTTTAGTGTTCAGTAAGCGCGTGTATGCCTTGAGTGGCTAAAGTACGTATTTCAATGTGCGCGCGGGAGTAATTCACAATGTTGCACACGGTGGCAAGAACAAATGACATTTCTCAAACATGCTGTATTCCTCTGCAATTTGCGCTGTCTGTGATAAGCTCCACCTGCTCGTGAAGTCGCAGTTGTAGTGGAAGTATTTGCTCACGGGTTTCTTCACCACCTGTACGATTTTTTGATGTCACCTTGTTTGTACAAGAGCGTTTGAGTTTCTGATGTGGCTCATCATGAGGTGTTGCTCGTGGCGTGCAATGGGGCCTAATTCTGTTTTTATTTATATTTGCCTTAGTGCAACCACTCAATTCATACGAACTACTGTGAAATTCTCCGCCCTTACGACGAGACTGAATCATTGTAATGATCTCAGAGGCATGAGAAGCGAGACGATAGCTTTATCCTAAGATTATATTCGTTTTAACAGAATTGCTTATCTTTATAATGGCGTCGGAAGCTGCTGATTGCGTTCTTTGTCTCACACAACTGTCAAAAAATATATTTGAACGGTAGTCACCAACTAATAAACATTAGTGGTATAATTTTATCCAGGAATGTAGTGAGCACGTTTCGTTGTCCTTATTACTACAGTAGTACTTTGGAAGCGGTATGGCGTTGTTGAAGAACCTTAAGAACATCATTATCGTAGTTTGTTATCGCGCACCACTGAACAGTGTATCATTCAGTGAGAGCCCTTACGTTTGTTTAGGCCAAATTACTGCAACAAATCATGGGGCACGGCTACTGCTTACGGGTGGTTTAACGTTCCCAGCATTGTCTGGTATGCTACGTACCCTTTTTTCAAATCCGTCTTCAACGAAGTCTATAATTTTGTCTCTTTAGTCCTCACTTCAGTCTTTCACAGACGGTCGTTTCGCGTATACACTTGCGGCACAAAGTTCATCGTCCCTATCCGATCTTTTCCTGACGTCACTGAATGACGCCTTTCCTTCAGCCACCCCTTTGCCTGGCAATAGCGATCACGACACCTTGACTTTAGACCCACTTATAAGCAACGAAAAACGACTTAATGGTCAGAACTATCAGGGATTACGAGAAAACTGATTTTGCTTCTATGAAAGCGGAGCCTGCAGTAACCCCTCGTGGTTTTCTATTTCGGGTATCCAGGCAACCAATACTCAGTAGCTGGAATATGTTTAAAACACCTTTTGCGGAACTCATTCAGAAATACTTACCTATTTGACGTATATTCTCCAATAAGAACGCGTCCTCCTACAGCAGGCAAGTGAACCGACTCACTAACAAAAAGCACCATTTCTTTCTAAGAACAGAATTTTCGCAAAAGCCTTGTACTTGGTTATCGTATAAAAGCATTCGCCTCAACATATTTTCCGCTTTGAAGTGTATGAATCTTTTATTATTCAACGCTACGCTCTCAGACATGCCGAAAACTAACCCAAAAAGCCTTTGGACAAGCTAAAAAACAAAAGAAAGATAAAAAGTTAGCATAATCCTATCCATCTGGTGATCAAGTGCGGGCATCCCTCACCACTACTGTATTGGATGATAGCTTCGTTCAGCCATTTTCTTCTGCGAAATCGCACCGCATATTTAACAGTCCTATAGATTATTAATAGTTTCTCGGCTCTTACATCCCAAAAGCACAAGTTGATTATGTTTCCTCTGGATTCGATAGTTTTTTATTTATTGGGAATCGCTTGGCTTATCGACAAAGTAAAATTGAGTTCCATTTGTGGAACAGTTCAGGTTAACACGAAATCTTTCAAAACCACGAGAGAGTGTTCTTCGATTATTCTATAATGTCTTTTTTGCAATCGTGTGACTTCAGTATTTTCCTGTACGACTGCAAAATAGGTAAATTTCTAGAAATTTTCAAATCATCGTAAACAGGAAGGACCCACCAATCTTCAGACCTATTTTGCTCGCGCCAATACCATGCATAATTTTTGAAGATATCATTTTCACACATCGACTAACAAGAGTACAAAATGTTGCTTCCCGACCTTACAGTTAGGCTTTCGATAGTTTTCCTCGTACGAAGCCCAACTTATCATTTTCCTGAAAAACTTGCACCTGACTCTGTAACTTGCATATTGACTCTGGCTTCATTGTGCATTACATTTTCTTTAGATTTCGCGAAGCCTTTTTAACAAGGTTAACCACTCCGTACTGTTGCTTAAATTAAGCGCGCTAAAGTAGTACTGACACGAATTTTTGACATTCTCGCGTTGTTGCTCTAAGTGAAAGCACTGGCGCGGAGAACATCAAAAAGAGTATCATGTTGCCTCGCAACGCAATGCATACATTTTTGATACGACTCCCTTAAAAGCCCACTTTCTGTTTCGATTTCGAGGGGGCGGTTTCCTAGAGGCGTGTCAACAGAGTCGTACGTGCGTTTAAGCCACGTAGGGACAGCAATTCGCGATAGCATCGCTGCAACTCTGTCGTCTGTGGTGCAGTTACACGTGGGGCACGCAAACAACGACAACTTCACGGTCGTCCTGCGACTTTGACAGCGATTTCAGCGATATTTAAGAGACTGTGCACATACGTCATCGTAGTGTCCGTCGCGCTGGGGATGGCTTGCAGTGCTGTTCGACGAAAATTTAAAAACAAACTAGAATATTTTATACGTGCTTCCTAGCTTCCGTGTGCGGAGGGCGTTAATAATACATGACTAGAAAACTAAAAATGTATATTTTAAGGCGCCGAAAAATTGTGTCAGTACTCCTTTAAATAACGACGCTCAAGCATACTTCACTGGATCCGTGAATTTGTGTCCTGTCGTGCCTTACATGTTGCACCTAACAGCTCCAACTCTCTATTGGATCCAGTCTGTTCTGGCGTACCCAAAGAGTAAGATTTTGGCCCCCTTTCATTTCTCATCTACATCAATGACCACGTACTAACATTTCCTACCAATTGTCTTTATTCGCATACGACCGTGAAATTTACCGGCGGATAACCAATGATTCAGACGTAACATGCCTTCAGAAACATGATGTTACGTCACTGTTACTCCCGGCTCTTTTCGGAGGAGAAACTTTTAGGTGCATGGAAGCGCACGGAGCAGTGCCCAACGCGGCTTCAAGGCCCTTTTTAATTTTTTGTGTGACACAGGTTTAGATGCCCGTCTCTAGTACTGCGCTGTAAAGACTACTGCGCATGGTGCACATCCGCTTACAGGACGCGTATATAGTGACTCATTGTACTTTAACATCGTCACCTCTTATACCTCCCTCTATCCCTATCTATCCCTTTTCCCCTTACCCCTGTGAGGAGTAGCAGGCCAGAGACCCACTCTCCAGGCCGACATCTCCTCCTTTCGTCTCATTAAATGCTATCTTCTTCTCACTCTAGATATAGAGACAGTGTGTGGTGCAGTACGTGGCATATGAAATAAATGATGTCAGATAAGAGACCACGCACATGACTAGGAGTGAACTCTCCGTTTTAATTGCTTAACAACAATCCCGTGCAAGCCACAGCTTCATTGTGATACTTTGCTGTTTACATATGTAGTAATTCGTCATGAATAGCTCATGTTGACTATTTAAGAGGAGAGACAACTAACCGCTCAGAACATAAATTGAGATTACCTCGCTGAAGATTAAGTATTGTACTGGCTCAAATGATACCTCTTCTTCTGGTTAAACGCGAGTTCATATTTTTATTTCTGGGCGCAAAGTCGCGAAACTGGCCTTTGGTAGCTTAAGCGCGAAACACACGAAGCTAAACAACGGTGAAGTCACGGGAACTTCTGCAAGTATACGCGGCTCCTGGTCTTTTTATTAGATCTAGAATGAGGTCCCTCTTCATATTAAAAGCTTTTTTTTTTCTAATGTACCACGTCCAGATCAGCGGGCCGCGCGTCTGCCGTCGTTTGCAAAAACGAGGTTTCGGACTTGGCTGACCTTTTTAGAGAGAGGACAGCCTTCCCCCCCCCAACCCCACACACACACACTTTCCCACCGTTTACATTGAAATCAAAATTTTTGACAATTTTCAAGCTATTGGTTGTGTGGTCCAGTATACCTCACAACCAAGCGAGTTGCGCGGTTTGCGCATGCCTTCAGTACTTCCGAAATTTCCAACCATTTTTCAAGTGCGTACCAATGTAAAATGAGCGAGGGTGCAAACATGTAAAATTTAATACGGCTGAAATCAATGAAAACATTATTTATTGATGTCATTGTAAAAGCTACAAATTAATAATATATCATGTAAATAAATAAGAATCGAAGTATATAGAGAAGAAATAAAAAATAAACCCAACATACAAATACCACAATACTTGCCCCCCTTCTCCCGAAAACGTTCAGGAGTCACTTCTTCCACGGAAATATGGGTGTCCCAATTCTGTCCATGCTGTTATTCTTTCAATGGCATGCCTATGAATCGCTAACGTTGCATGTCTTATCGCTGTAGTAAATTCCACTGCTGGGTCTACTGAGACTATTGGTCCATTAAGTGACCCTCGCGCTAATGAATCGGCTATCTTATTCAGATACCCAGCTAGCACAAAAGACAAAAAAAGCGGTATTATTGGGGGTTGATGTCTTAGTTCGCGTGGTTCACGTCTCAAAGACGTCGCGAGCGGGAGCGACACCAAAGGCACGATGAAGTCGTCTCCGAAACATCTTCGCGAGAACGAAAGTAAACGTGGAACATTACTGCCAGCTTGCCCCCTTCCCTCCATGGATCAAAGCGTCGGCGGGCGTCGGCACAGTGCTCGGCACCGAGATGTCGCCGGCTGCCATGGACCTGGGAGGGAGGCGCCAGAACGTCTGGTTCGTTCTTTCGCCGGTCGCCGAGGAGAAGAGGCGAGAGGGTGCAAGCTGGCGCAGACGCGAAGCAAAGCCAGCAAAGCTCGGATGGGTGGTTGGCGGTGGAGTCAGTGTAGTCAAGTTGTTGGCGGCAGGCTCTACCTTTGTTTCTGGAGAAAATTCCGTTACCGTGCTGCAATTCCTGCGTGTGTTTGTGTGGTGGAATTTAGTTCTTTGTACTTTCCTCCTTGCGATAACCCTGGTTCACTCCCGGTGCTTCTGTGACTGGATCCTGTAACATCCATGTCTACGTCTCGCCGAAAGTAAATGTAAGTATCACATTTAAGTAGCTTAGCAACATGCCTGTGAGATCACTCGTGTCTATGTAAGATACTCATGCTATATAAGCTCTAAGACAGTTGACGCATCAATTTAAACACCAAGCAACGCAACTGTGGTTTTATTATTCATATCACCTTGTATGAATGCATTCTGAAACTTTGTTAGGTCTATGTGCATATTTAGCCCGATTACTGAGTAAGGAGTGCATTGGCTTCGTTTCCACCATTCTGTCACTTGGCCGTCACAGGTAGTGAGTACAGCCCCTTTACAACCGTGTGGGATAGTAGTAGTAATTCACTTGTGTCTTACACAGATGAATACGCGCATGTGATATCGCGTGTTGTAGGGCAATCGTTGCCGCACGTTGATTCACTGTGGCATCGCAGTCATGAGATTTCAGTTCAGTGCTGTGAAATTTACATGCATAGTTGAGCAATTGCACTATATTTGTTGTGGCATGTCAGCAGAAGTGCCGCAGGCAATCATGACGTCTTATGGTGACGGTATGACATCACGCACCTCAGCATTCATATGAGCATTAGTGCCGTTGTGCGCGTTCTCGCTGACATGCGTACAACGGTGCAACTTAGTCAGAGGCATGCGGCTTTTTTGCTAATGTTCATTATTATTACTTCTCATTGACCACGCTGTTTCGGTTTTCTGCATTTCGGGGTTCGTCATTTTTGCAGACCGCGAATAGCAAAACAATTACACGAGCTGTTAGCTGGTTCCATAGTATTGTTACAGCACCCTGTTGTGCACAGCGGATTTATGGTATGCCATAAGCTGTCCAGTGGTTCACGTGGTACGGACTGGGGAGTGAAGACTTGAACCAGGTTGCTGGGCGGATAGTGCAGGACAGAGATGAAAAAGTGACGAACAACGGACTAAATTAATACGTCGGGCTGTGGGTGAGCGGTGTGTTACGAGGACCTATACATGCACATGTGGATGTATTTTGTTTATCTTTGATTATATATTACGGTCGCCGCCAGCTTGTCCGGTGCCGGGACCTAACGGTGCATGCCTATATCTGCCCTCGCCACTCAGGCGCATCCAGTGTGTGTGTGTGTGTGTGTGTGTGTGTGTGTGTGTGTGTGTGTGTGTGTGTGTGTGTGTGTGTGTGTGTGTGTGTGTGTGTGTGTGTGTGTGTGTGTGTGCGACAGCTGCCTTTCTTTTTCAAGCTCCGCCTTATTGTCAAATGAAAGCCACGGCACTATTCAACAGTTTTCCGCTGAATATTTTGCACTTTTCTGCCGCCCCGCTACATACTCGTTACCCCAACTGAGCCATATTTCGTTGCATTGTACTAACTGCACTATTACCTAGCCGTGGAAGCCAGTTCGTGCAGGCGAAATCGAAGCCACTGGGAAAATTTTTTGACGCTACGCGCAGTTGTGGTGCAGTCTTTCTATAGCGTGCTCGTCGATGGCGCAAGGTCACTTTTACTAAACAAGCACTGAAACATTCGGAATTTCGACCGCAAACAATGCCGAACAGTCGTGGAGGTTATTGTGAACGTGTGAGCCAAATATTATTGAGCTGCATGCACCAGGGAATTTTTTATTTAGTTTCAAACAAAGCTGTAATTCACCTGCTCTTCTTTCTAACAAATGCCACTAGGCCGCCGGCTACTTTGCTCGAGGCAGATATAGCATTGGCTGAACTTTCGATTTAGGAAAAATAGTCCGGAATTATCTATTTGTTCATTGTGCATTAAAAAATAAAGGCAGTCTGGGTACCTGTCTTCAAGAAGACCGAGGTGAGCGAAGAGACCTAGTCGGTGGGGCCAGTGACGTTGATTGTTGAAAAAAGAGCAGACGAATTGTGGGTCGGTGCTGCTAGTGACGACACTTGTTGAAACAAGAGCAGGCGATCGCCTGCTGTATTTAAAACAAAACTGGAAATCCACTGCTGCTTGCAGCACACTAATATTTGGCTCACACGTTCACAGAAGCCTCAACGACTGATTGGCACCGTTGGCTCAGTGTGTTCAAAAAGTTTTGCAGGGTCCCTTTCATACTGAGAGCGCCGTAAGCACGCCTAGAACAATAGTCTCACAGTCTCACCTTGTAAGTGTGAACCATGTGTGTCACTCGATTTTTACATGCTGAATATGGGAATGCATCCAAAATAAACGCCGAATGAGTAAATGTCTGTAGTATAGCGTTTACGAGTGACATAATATTGCGGCAGTGGTAGCATCAGAATATGCATCAAGTTTCCTGGGGAGACAGCCCGACTACCACCATATATTGTAAAGAGACATACACACGTACAGCGCCTCTGCCCCAGGCCGGCTATTCTATTCTGACTT
Source organism: Hyalomma asiaticum (assembly GCA_013339685.2). NCBI lineage: Eukaryota > Metazoa > Arthropoda > Arachnida > Ixodida > Ixodidae > Hyalomma > Hyalomma asiaticum. Next base: position 1,924,455 of record CM023484.1, read on the forward strand.
CTTTCTTCTCTTCCTTTGCTAAGCTAGGCACCTAGCGCGAGCGCCCAAGCTTCGGCGGAGCTCACTGACCTTCGTATATATGTACATAATATATGTATATACAATTCTGGGTGTTATATTGCATCTGTATATATACCCAATAAAATGGACGCAGGAACGACCGCCTTCGTAGCTCAACTGTACAGCATCGGACGCGTTATCTGAAGGTCGTGGGTTCGGTTCCCACCTCGGTTCCCCGCGCGAATCGAATGATCATATGGGCACCGGCTCACGCGGGCCTCGAGGGCAACGAGGCGGCCGATGCCGCTGCCCGCGCTCTCACTCTCCTGGCACCACCCTCGTACCCTACCGATCCGGACCCCGAACCCAACCCTGACTACACCTTCAAGGAGATCACACATTTCCATCAATCCGGCCATCAATTTTACCCTAAACACTGTAAAGGTCTCACGAAGGTGGAGGAGCGAATCCTCCTTCGCCTTTATACCCGAACTCTATTGTGTCCGGCAATAGTAAAACACTTCGACCCCACTTGAACGGAGAAGTGCCCGCACTGTGCGGAAAGTTCTTCTGACATTTTCCACATGGTGTGGACATACCAAAAAAAAAAACCGAAACTTACCCCCTCTACCCAGCTCTTCCCTGGAAGACTGGGAGGCAGCCCTGCTCGGCTGCTCTGACCTCACGGCCCACCGGGCCTTGGCCGAGCGGACCCGGGCCGCGGCCGACGCCAATGGGCTCCCGTAAGAGGCGGCCCCCTACGAACCGGTCCGAACTCTTCCTGTAAAGACGAAAAATTTTTAATAAATGTTTTTCAGTCAGTCAGTCAGTCCCGCGTCGGCCACCATGTTCTTTCTAAGCTCTTGACGAGGTATACAGATAGTCCATCACACTGGTGTAGTGGTTACTGTGCCCGGCTGCCACCCAAAAAAAACGAGTCTTCGATCCCGGCCGGGGCGGTTACATTTTCGATGGAGGCGAAAATGCCAGAGGCCCGTGTACAGTGCGTTACCAGTGCACGTTAAAGAGCCCCAGGTGGGCAAAATTTCCGGAGACCTCCACTACGGCTTTTCTCTCCTTTCTATCTCCTTCATTCGCTCCATACGCCCAGGGACGCTTAGCCGTGCTCCCGACATAGCCTGCAGAAATTAGCGTCCTTTCTTAACCGAACCACTATCGATAGAGGTAGCGTACGAACGCCAACATGCGCGTTCCACTGAAATCCCATGGCGAAATGAATTGAGCATAACAGAAACGAGTATTGAAACACACACTGACATTCTCTCGCAGCAGCAGCTCCTGAGGAAGAGCTTTGCGAAGGCCATGGCTGCCGAAAGGAACGCCGCGTCAGCAGCCCTTCAAAGCTACAACCTGAAAGGAGAGGGAAAACCTACAACAAGAAAGGAGAGGGAAAAAAGACCTACGGTGCCAGGGACTCCTGAACGTCCTTGGGAGAGGGGGGAGGAAAGGATCAGGTATTGTCGTCTTTGTATGTTGTGTTCATTGTTTGTTCGCAATATCTGTCGAGGCTTATTTATTTACATTATACACTAATAATTATGCTTGATAGTCATGTCGGTTAATTATGTTTTAATTCAATTTAGCCGTATTAGGTTTACATATTTGCAACCTTCCTTATTTTACATTGGTACACACTTAAAAAGGGTTGGAAATTCTGGAAGTACTGAAAGCCTGCGCAGATCGCGCAACCCGTGTGGTTACGTTGTTCAGTGCTTTCCAAACCACTGGACAACACAGCAATTGAAAACTCTTGTGAAAATTTCATTTCTGCGTACACGGACGGGAAGTCTGTTTTTGTGTGTGTGGAGGGGGGGGGGCGGGGGCGAAGCTGGCCACACCGTAAAAAAATCACAGCATATCCACGGGGTGAATGATGATGAGTAGGCGAAGCTCCGGAGGGAATCATCAGTAAACCGTGAACCTTCCGTGTAATTCGCCCAGTCGACCATCATGTAAAGACGTCTTACGCGTGGCAGGTCGTTGAACATTAGAAGAAGTAACGGCGCAAGTACGCAGCCCCTTACACAGGCCGGAACGCGCACCGCGTTTGCCGACGCCATCACATGACTGCTGACAGAGTATAAGGCGGAGAGGCCACAGCGTCTTACACCAGCTTCTTACACGGGCCGTAACGCGCTAGCACAAACGCGTTAGAAACGCGCAGTCTTTCGTTAATGTTGGGTATTTACTGTCGTCGTGGTGCATGTGTCCATGTGCAAAAGCAGATGCATGGCAAGGCAGGCAGTTCTCTATGTTCTTGCGTGCTGCTGTGTGTAATGTGTTTCTGCTGTCACGTGTATGGTATGTTATGAATGTCTTATGTGCGTCTCGTTCTAGTATCCAGAAGATACATCGTGTCTCTGCATTTTTTGTTTGGGCCTCGACTTGGGAGAAAATTAGTCGAACCAACCTGTTCATTCCTGTTAAACGCGGAGGTGTTGGCCTTGTTCATCTATTTTTACGTCAGATTGTTTCTAGGTTTATGTTCCTTAGGAATGTGGAAGATCCTTTTTTACGAACAGTCATACATACCAGGCTACGGAGATTAATCCCAGATTTCATAATTTCCTCTTGTGGTGATTTGGAGGGTACCGTATCTGGATTTCTGCGGGAGGTCTTACTTTCATACAGAATGTTGAAAGTGAGATTTTCTTTAGAGTACTTGAGTGACGTCACCAGAAAGAAACTCTATAAGGATTTAATTGAAGCGTTCCTCCCGACTCCTTTGTACCGTTTGCCATATCATGGATACCCAGGACAGAATATTTTGAAAAGGGTCAAGAAAATACCAATAAGTCCTGCTGCCAAAACATTCTTTTTCAAGCTACATACGAATAGTCTACCTGTAAAAACATGGCTTCAGGAAAAAGGCTTATTTGTACCTTGGACAACAAACTGCCATTTATGTAATAAACCAGAGGATATAGAGCATGCTTTTGTAGACTGCTGGGATGCAGTTTTTTTTTTCTGGGACGTGCTTCAGCGCACTTTAAAGAAAGAATTACCACTAGATTCTTATGGCATAAGGTTTTTACCAGTAGAAGAGCCATGCGATATGATCATGGTCCTGGGTCTTCATGCTTTGTGGAAAACGAGAATGCAGGTGCGGCATGCAGATGTTCATGTAAAATCCTCGAGGGAAACCTTCATTGAGAGCGTTGGACAAATTAGTGAGATTTATAGAGCCCAGCCTGAACCACCACACTGGGTTACTATCCTTGATGTTTTGAAAGATATGAAAAAGCTTTAGAGATGGTCACACCAGTGCGTAAATAGTGTATGCGTGTGCGCTTTTGATTGCGTCTGTACTTTGTTCAAGAAGGGAATAAAGAAAAAAAAAGCTTCGTGGCGTAGTGGCTAGCGCCGCGCGTTCGGAAGCGAGGGGTCCCTGGTTCGATTCCGCGCTTCGGACACAACGTTCTGAATTTTTTAGGGGCGAAGCTCTTCTTAGTCTAACCATGTCACGCGTCAGGCGTCAGTCGTGAGGCGTAACCCGCGTGCCTCCTGGCACGCGCTCGCCCTCGGCGCGTGCCTCTCTCTCCCGGCGCGTGCCTCTGCTGTCTTGTGAGAGAGAGAGAGAGAGCGAAAGGCGCGCGTTGGCTATGGAAACGCTCTTTCTTAGAGGAACGCTCTACCAGCTCGCAAAGAAGGAGAACGCGCCCTCACCCGCGAGAGACAACGTTGGCGCAGGCAGCGTCTCCTAGCGAGTTTCTTGATTGAGAAATACCGACTGCTCGCGTTGGAGAAGCGTTCACCGGCAACCATATATATATAGGCACTGGATCTTGACTTGCAATGAAGTGCCGGTGGGAGATTTCACTTGGCCGGCCGCCCGGCATCAATTGTCTCCACTCGCAAGGAAGGCTTCCATACTATTACTTGGTTCCCCGCCCACATGGTCCAGGGCCTGCACCCGCATATCTCCAATGTCAATGAACTAGCCCATGACCGTGCGCGAGGACTTACTTGCCGTGCCGGTCCTGGCAGTTTAGACGGAGGTTGCGTTGGGAGCATTAAAGATCCTTTGGTCACATTCAATCAGGTCACGACTCATTATCAGTTGTCGCGGAGGACTTACCCTCTTCCTCATCCTAAGTTAAGCAGGCCTTACTCCATGGCCTTTCGTATGTTGCAGACGGGGTCATTTCCCTCGCGCAGCACATTTGCTCATTTTGCGGAAGGAATTGATCCGCGATGCCCTGCTTGCGGCCATGATAATAGCACATTAGATCACATGCTATGGCAGTGCACTGCCCTTACCTTCGCACAGCTCTCCTCTCAAGCGCAGTTGGAGGAATCGCTTAAAAGCGACGATCTTTTCACGCAGAAACGGGCAGTCCAGGAGGCGTGTGCCCGGGCGGCAGGCCACGGCTTGCCCGTCCCGGTACTCGTGCGGCCCGCAACGTAGATAGGGGCGCCCCTTCGGGGTTCCCCCACCGAACGTTCTCCAGGACCTCAATAAAGTTTTAAACAACAACAACTTGTGCATAGTTGAACCATGAGGATTCGTAGCGTGCGCGTTAACTAAATTAATCCGGAACTCGGCACGATCTACGATGAATATCCCGAGCTTCGCCCACTCATCATCATTCACTCCGTGGATAGGCTGTAATTTTTTTCTCATCGTCCGTGGTCCACCAAGCGCGATCCGACAAGTACGGCGAGAGAGAGAGAGAGAAAACATTTATTTGAATGAAAAGAGGGACGATCCAGGAGAATGAGAGGAGCGCTACCCGCGCAGCAGCCAATCGGAGGGCAGCTGCACCGCCAACGCCATCTAGCGTACCTTCACCCAACCGCCATATTGTACGCATGTCTATGGGACAGCGCCCTCTCGAAAACGAGACGAGAAATGGAGATGACGACACACAATGCGTACAGCGCCATCTAGTGTATCCTCACCCAACAGCAGTTTGCATGCATCTCTGTGGGACAGCGCCATCTATTGTATGCTAAGGGAGACGCTACTGGCTATGCAGGATGCATCGAGAACCGCCCAGGTGATGCCATAAGGAGCTTCGCCCCTAAAATGTTAGGCGGCCACCGGCCCACCCCCTTCCTTCCGGTCTCGCAGATCCTCTACGGAGTTTACCATGCGGCGGGCAGAGTGTCTGATGATCATGGCAGCCCAGCCAAACTGTCCCCTAACGCATAAATAAACGTCTTTAATAAGAGCAAATGGTAATGGATAAAATTACGCTCATATATACGGAAGCTTTTTTATCCATCAAAAGATATTTATTGTTTGCTAACTTTAGGCCAGTTAACAGAGGCTGCCTCTAGCAGTGAACACAAGCCGTGCCTTAAGGGGTTCTTGCTCAGTTTCTGCCACATATCTGACAGTGCTCCGTTTCCATCAGTCGTTCCCAAACGCCAACTGTCCAATAAGGTGGCGTTAAGTTTCTCGCAAAACAACCATTTCAACTGTTGCTAGATCACGGGCAACTTTTTCTAGGAGTTCTTGCCTCTTCATTTAGCGTACAAGACACACCAGGACGGGGCGAAAACACCAAAACAGTAGTAGTTGTTGTTGTTTTCCTCAAATCTGGCACATACCCACCCTGGCGGATTGCACTAGATGTCAGAAGTTGAAGTAGTTGTCAGGCGCCTGCATGTCGTCGTCTTTTCACTCCGCGCAAGTGTGTTTTGTGACCTAGATAAAGAAATAGCATAACTACGCGCTTTTACCTTTCAAGTTGTAGTTCGTGCCTCTATATCGTGATTTCGTTATTTGTAAGCGCGGCATAGGAAAGTTGACGTGACTCTAACAATGACCCGAAAACTCGCATATCTTCTGCTTAGAAAGTACAGCCCTGTAGTGGGTTTCCTGCTTTGGCAACACCGAGCAGCCATGGAGGACACGAATGAGAGCGACGAATCCTCAGGCTTTGCTGGAACGATGTCGAAGCAGCTACCTGGCATCCCACCGTTTTACTCGGCGTTCAGGAACGGTGTGCTTCGCGGCACCGTGGCTTGGTTTTCAGAAACCGTCGCCGCCAATTACAAGCTCGTGTGGAAGGTGAACGGCGGAAGGGCAGGGGACGCCGAGAGGGCCCAATACGTCTCTGCGACGTCCCAAGATGCCGCGGACGTCCGGGAAGTTGCTCGCCGCTTAGAAGGTCAGGATCGCATATTCCTGCACCCGAGGTGCATTGGCCATTGTGTGCTTCGCGAAAGGTTCGTCTCGACCAGCAAGTACAGCATCCTAGGAAGCCCGTTTTATTCGGCGTTCAGGAACGGTGTGCTTCGCGGCACCGTGGCTTGGTTTTCCGATGCCGTCACCGCCAATTACAAGCTCGTGTGGAAGGTGAACGGCGGAAGGGCCGGGGACGCCGAGAGGGCCCAATACTTCTCTGCGACGTCCGAAGATGCCGCGGACGTCCGGGAAGTTGCTCGCCGCTTAGAAGGTCAGGATCGCATATTCCTGCACCCGAGGTGCATTGGCCATTGTGTGCTTCGCGAAAGGTTCGTCTCGACCAGAAAGTACAGCATCCTAGGAAGCCCGTTTTATTCGGCGTTCAGGAACGGTGTGCTTCGCGGCACCGTGGCTTGGTTTTCCGATGCCGTCACCGCCAATTACAAGCTCGTGTGAAGGTGAACGGCGGAAGGGCCGGGGACGCCGAGAGGGCCCAATACTTCTTGGCGGCGTCCCAAGATGCCGCGGACGTCCGGGAAGTTGCTCGCCGCTTAGAAGGTCAGGATCACATATTCCTGCACCCGAGGTACATTGGCCATTGTGTGCTTCGCGAAAGGTTCGTCTCGACCAGCAAGTACAGCATCCTAGGAAGCCCGTTTTATTCGGCGTTCAGGAACGGTGTGTTTCGCGGCAGCGCGGCTTGGTTTTCAGATGCCGTCACAGCCAATTACAAGCTCGTGTGGAAGGTGAACGGCGGAAGGGCCGGGGACGCCGAGAGGGCCCAATACTTCTTTGCGACGTCCCAAGATGCCGCGGACGTCCGGGAAGTTGTTCGCCGCTTAGAAGGTCAGGATCACATATTCCTGCACCCGAGGTACATTGGCCATTGCGTGCTTCGCGAAAGGTTCGTCTCGACCAGAGTGTACCGCATCCTAGGAAGCGACCCGCCTCCCGCAAACGGAGACCAGCTTCGAGCACATAACGATGCCTCTGCTAGTGGGAATCGCAAGTCGTCTGTTGCTGTGAGCGCAAACAGAACAGATGCAGACTCTCACGCCCACCTCAAGCGCAATGAGAGCCAGGAAATTTGTGAGGCGGCCCCCGAAGACGTGGCGACTGATGCAGATGAAGCTAATAACAAGGACCATGCTATGCTTTTCCTGACGGCAGCCGGCTTTTGCTGGACATTTGACTAGTCGTCGGGTTTTCCTGTTGTTTGACCATGCTATGCTTTTCCTGGCGGCAGCCGGCTTTTGCTGGACATTTGAATAGCCGTCGGGTTTTCCGTGTTGTTTGACCCCAGCACCCTCACGTGTTCCCAAGGACACTGCTCGTGTAAAGCGCACGCTGCTGCGAGGGCCGGGGTGTCGAACTTGCGACTTCTGCTTTGTTGGCACTATTGTTCCGCTGGCTTTAATTATCACGGCACAAACCTTGCTCAGCCTGCTGATGTGGAACTTGTCAAGTTGTCTTTATTGAATGTATTGTAGTTAACTGAAACAACATTACACATTTGACAGACCTCATTACAGGTTGCCGCCTGGAAGGTAATAATAGCGCCGAACATGTCGGTGAAAGCGCTCCGTAATCTTGATGCTCAGTCTATCATCGCCCTTACGAATACTTTAATGAATGCTGGCAAAGAGGCGCCCTCCCACCACAATGGAAAGAGGTCAAGGTAGTCCTTATACCAAAACCTGGGAAACCTCTGCTCACCTCAAATCTCAGGCCCATATAACTAACCTCATCTGTCAGCAAACTAATGGAGCGTGTTCTACATACAAGGCTTTGCCAATACCGTGAAGGCATGAACCTCATACCCACTTGCATGTTCGGATTTCGTCCTGGGCTTTGCACACAGGACGTTTTCCTACAGCTAAAGCATCACATTCTTGAATCTCAAACCCGTGACACCAAAGCCATTTTAAGATGTGGAGCTCGCAGCTAGCTAAAATCCCAGATATTCATTTCAGCTTCTACGCCGACGACATCACTGTTTGGGCAAACCGAGGCAGTGACGCTGACATAGAAGAGCACCTACAGTTGGCACTGGACACCATTGACACATATGTACGAGGGCGTGGCCTAACCTGCTCCCCTTCCAAATCGGAGCTCTTCCTCTACGGCCCCAAGCAATGTAATTTAGTAATTCCACCCATCTCCCTCACGCTAGGTGCCCGTTCCATCCCACTAGTCTCTAAAATTCGTGTGCTGGGGCTAGTTTTATACTCGCATGGCACACGCGGAGAAGTCATAAGGACTCTCCAAGCACACGCTCAACAGACGACCCGACTAATTCGCCGCATAGAGAACCGTCGGGCCGGCCCGCGCGAGCGCAACACGCTTCGACTAACACAGGCTTACATCATAAGCCGCACCACATATGCCCTCCCTTACCTACCCCACCGAAAAAAGGAGAGAGAGCGGATTAACGCGTTTTTACACAGTTGCACGAAAACGGCTCTACGCCTTCCTCCCAGCACCTCCAACGAACGACTCCTCAAACTCGGTGTGCACAACACTTTTGAGGAACTCTCGGAAGCCACCTTTACGGCACAAAAATCGCGTCTTTCTAATTCAGTGGCTGGCCGCACTCTGTTATCCAAGTTAAACCTAACCACAATTACACGCTCACCAACCACAATTACACGCTCACCACAATTACACGCTCACCCACAATTACACGCTCTTTCTTCTAACCTTCGGTCTCACCTCAACGTCTCCCCCATCCTAAGGAACATGTACCCTGAGCGAGACGAGAAACGTAGAAAGACAAGAGCTCCGGCTCTCCAAAAACAGTATGGCGAGGACCATGGCGTGGTCTACGTGGACGCAGCGGCATATGCGTCAGGATCCCGTATGGCCCCGCCGGTAGCTGACAACGAGGCGAAACTTCTAAATTGCAGCTCAATCATTACCAATTCCTCCACAGAGGCAGAGGAGGCAGCCATCGCGCTTGCGCTCATCTCTACATCTGCCACCACAATTATAAGCGACTCTAAATCCGCTATCCTAAATTTTGCCAGTGGCTTCATATCTCGCACCGCTGCTCGCTTATTACGCTTCTGGCAGCCCTGGCACTCCATAAGCCTCATCTGGACACCAGCACATGCCGGCCTTCCTGGCAACGAGGAGGCTCATTCCCTAGCCGGAGGTCTCACTTTCCGGCCAGGAGAAATCGAGCCCCCTTCACAGGCCTAGGAGCGCCTGCTCTCTTTGCGCGATATTCTCGAGTGCTACCGGGACCAACGGAGAGTAAACGCACCCCCAGCTTCATCCCTAACCGTAACGCAGGCCGCACATTGGCGACGCTGACAAACTAGGACCGCCCCATACCCCATACTACTAAACGCCCAATACCAAGACCAATTCCCCTGTTCTTGTAAACTTTGCGGCGAACCAGGGGATTTCCTGCACATCCTCCTCACGTGCCCCGCCTTCCCCCATCCCCCATCACCGGCTGTGGTGGTGTCTTACCGGGAGTCCACCATGAACAGCACTTCTGCTTTCGATCAGCGCAAGGTCATCTCCTGAGCGACGAAGAGGATTGCGCTTCAAGGCCTTTCCTGTGTTTTGTAAGGGTTTCTCCTCAGTGAGGAACCACCCACGTGCCATGCAGGGGGCTCCGCCCACACATTCAAACGACGGCAATAAATGTTTTTACCACCACCACCACAATCGACACCACTGCGGGTCCGCATCGTTTTAGGCACCGGTAACACCACAGCGCAGTTTAAAAAACACTGGCGCACTATTATACCGATTCTATGATGGCCCGCACGCCATAAGTGCAGAAATTGCGATGAAAAAGACGAAAAATAGACACCACGACCATATAAAATAGCACCTCAAGGCCACACCACTAAGCATTCCACGAAACAACCCAGCACAGAGAGAGAAAAAAAGGCAGAAAGAGGCCTCGAACAAAGTTCCACAGTTGCACAAAGTTCCGCGCAGCACACCAGGTGACCAGTGGCCTCGGCGAGACACACCCGGCAAGCGGGCCTTGAAAAAAAAAAGAAAAACAGGGAAAAGACGGAACGACCACCAGGAGAAGAAAATGACAAGCACCAGACAAAAGCTGAAACAGGAAGCATAAGCACAAAAGAAACTCGAAGAAAGGTTCGACGCGGCACAACGTCCTGCACAGCACAGTACCGCACGCAGCCTCCTGCCTGTCCAATCAGGACATTGGCCACTCCGGCAGGGACGCCCGCGACGATACCAGTTTTCACCATGCGAGGACACACGAACAAGGTATGACATCACAGTCCTCCGTGATTGTCTGCACGAAACGCGACTGCCAATGTCATCCGACCAATGGATCGTGGAGGTCTTGTGCATCCAGCGATGCTTGCTGTGAATCCTGTGGCACATAATTATGCTGTCGTAGAACAGCTATCGAAGCAAGATGTGTTTTTAAAGCTCCCGAACCAGCGTCAAGGTGTTACGGATGTCACCGTGGAACTCTTCACAAAGGATGAGTCGTCAGATTTCGACACCTCCGAAGATGGACATACCAGCGTGGTGACTGGAAGCATGTTTTATTGTGCAGCACGAACATTGTTCTGAAAAACAGTTGTAGCAGAGTGAATGGCAAGGGATTCTAGAACCCAGTTCGAAATAAAATCAAGTGAAAGCTTCAGGCGCTAAGAAAAAATAATGCTTGAATTGTCTTTGCCCCAGCTGTAAATAAATCTGTTCGCAAAGACGGAATGAGTTTCTTGTACTTCTCTATAAAGTGCGCTCTCTCGCAAACTAATACTTTTCTTTTTTCTTACCACTTCCAATTTCTCGACCACTTGCAAACGCCACGAACGAATCAAAATGCGGAAAAATATGCATTTAGCGTTGAGCTAAATTCAGCATAAGAGAAACGAGTATTGAAACACACACACTGATCTCTCGCAGCAGCAGCTCCTGAGGAAGAGCTCTGCGAAGGCCATGGCTGCCGAAAGGAACGCGGCGTCAGCAGCCCTTCGAAGCTACAATCTGCACAAGAAAGGAGAGGGAAAAATGACAGCATATCCACGGGGTGAATGATGGAGAGTGGGCGAAGCTCTGATGTGTTAAAGATACCCCGCCACACACCTCAATGAAACTCGTGAGTAACGTGAGCGCTCGTACTGCAGGGTCCTCGCGGCGCCGCCGCGCAGAATCGCGGCTAGCTTCGGCCTCCCGCGCCCGCACGGCGGGGTCGCTTCTTCGAGCGCGAGCCGCCGCCGCCCTGCGCGCACGCCGCTCGGCAGCCTTGTCCATCCTCCGTCGACGAGCCTCTGTTGGCGCGCGCGCCAAGACGCCGCCGAAGAACACGCGATCGCAGTGGCGCGATCGTCTCTCTCTCCTTCCCTACGTGTGACGTAAATCCTGTGTTCATAAAACTCACCTTTTATTATTATCTTTTGCTACAAAACGCCCTCTAGTGTGGGGCGATTTTGCATTTCTCAGCGTATATGCATTCGTTATATAGTACACGTAGCGCCATCTATGGCCGGATTGTAGACTCAACGAGCGGTGGTTACAAACAAACGATAATGGGGACGAACGGGTGACGCCATAAGGAGCTTCGCCCCTAAAAAAGACCTACGGAGTCAGGGACTCCGCAACGTCTTTCGGAGAGGGGGTGAGGAAGGGGGCAAGTATTATCGTCTTTGTATGTTGTGTTCGTTGTTTTTTCTCAATATTCTTCCAGACTCGTTTATTCACATTATACACCAGTATTTATGTTTTATAGTTATGTCGAATAATTATGTTTCAATTCACTTTAGCTTTCTTAAGTTTACATATTTGCAACCTTGTTTATTTTACATTGGTGCACACTTAAAAAAGGGTTGGAAATTCTAGGATTACTGAGAGCCTGCGAAGATAGCGCAGATCGCGTGGTTACGTTGTTCAGTGCTTTCCAAAGCACTGGACAACACAGCAATTGAAAACTCTTGTCAAAATTTGATTTGCGTACACGGGCGGAAATCTGTGTGTGTGTGTGTGTGTGTGTGTGTGTGTGTGTGTGTGTGTGTGTGTGTGTGTGTTGGGCGGGGCTGGCCCCACCGTAAAGATGTTAAGGGGCGACCGCCCCCCTGCCCTCCTGTTCCGCAGTCCCTCTGCGGAGTTTACCATGAGGCGGGCAGAGTGTCTGACGATCATGGCACCCAAGCCAAACGGTCCCCTAACGTATAAATAAATTTTTTTAATAAGAACAAATGGTAATAAATAAAATGACGCTCATATATATGGCGTGCAAGCATCTTTATTCATCAAAAGATATTTCTTGTTTGCTAACATTAGGCCAGTTAACAGTGGCCGCCTCTAGCGGTGAACACACGCCGTGCCTTAAAGGGACCGTCTACCGTCTTCATCGCTACCCCGTTTTTTGGCTCAGTAGAAAGCGTACCTTTCGAATTGTCCCAGCGTGCAGTGGTTTCTCCAGAAACTGAACAGAAATTATTAAAACACAATTTCCTTATCTACGAAGTCTCTCTTTTCCTAGTGTAGGCAGGCCAGCAACAATGGTTACCGCGCATGATGCGTCGCCGTCTCCCTGTAAACCCTTTCGGGTGCGGGAGGCTTCTCAAAGGGAACCGATTTCAAGGTCGACATCCCAGACGTGACGAGGAGGAGGAGAGAGGAGCGAAAGTCTGCGCACGAGGGTGCGCCTCCGATATGCAGCGCCGCATGCATGACAAGCGCAGTACTACGCGCCTGCGTAGGCAGACGAATTCGAAGGAAGCGTCACGTGCGCCACCCCGAAAGCAGCGAAAACAAAAAACAAACTCTTGCACGCTATAACAAGGTGTCTCATAGGGTGAAGTACGCTTGTAAGACATAATAGGTTTGCAGCAGAATATGTATGCCTCTGTGAGCTGGTTCTCGTACAATTGGAAAATGACGAACACGCTGTCGCTAGCGGCGTTTTACAGCGTAAGCTGTTATGAGATCACAACAACAACGTTCGTTTTTGCGCCGTAGTTGTCCGCCGCCGCCGCCGCCGGTGTCCGTAACCACTATCGCTGCAAATTTTAGAAAAAATACCCAGGAGCGACGAGTATTCCAACTTGTCCTCTGCCTGGATTCGAACCCAGGCTCTCTGAGCTACGCCTGTGGTTGAAAAATCATCGCTAAAAGACCTAAACAGGTATAACGTCTGCCGCGGAATCGCATTAACAAACGTAATGTTACGTTGAGCAATAGTAATACACCGCTACACGACGCGAAAATGGATTGTATAACGAGGTCGAGGAATCATTTGAAAGAACACAGGGCTGCATGCTTTGTAGCTCTAAACCCATTACGGAGGCACTGGTAATTATGGCGTAGTGGGTACTTGCCTACTTGGCAAAATGATAAGTTATGGCGCAGGAGATACCTACCACTTCTACTTGCACTAATTTCCTCAAGCGTTTAAAGTGGCCTCTAAGAAAGTAGCTCCTCCAGCTTACGCTGTCACTGTCCTGCGGTTCCGCGCAGGCCTGGCTCTTTTTCGCGCCACTTTCAGAGCAAAATTAAAACCCTAATTCTTTTTTTTTTTGCGTGAAAGCGTGCTCGTTCCCGTAAATGTGACGCACGATCTCCGCAATTTTACCACAATCTTAAAAAATTTTTCCAGCGGTAGAAAGTCCCTTTAAGGTGTCGCTCAGATTCTGCCACATATCTAACAGCGCTCCGTTTCCATCAGTCGTTCTAAAATGCCAACTGTCCAATGAGTTGGCGCCAAGCTTCTGGCAGAACAACCATTTAAATTGTTGCTAGCTCACGAACAACTTTTTCTAGGTGTTCTTGCCTCTTCATCTAGCGTACAAGACACACCAGGACGGGGTGAAAACACCAAGACAGTAGTTGTCAGGCACCTGCATGTCTTCGTCTTTTTCACTCCGCCCTTGTTTATTTTGTGACCTAGGTAAAGAAACAGCACAACAACATGCTTTCACCTTTCAAGTTTTAGTTCGTGCCTCCATATCGTGATCTTGTTATTTGTAAGCGCGACATAGGAAAGTTGACGTGACTCTAACAATGACCCAAAAACTCGTATACCCTCTGCTTAGGAAGTACCGTCCTGTAGTGGGTTTCCGGCTCTGGCATCACTGAGCAGCCATGGAGGACACCAATGGGAGCAACGAATTCTCAGGCTTTGTTGGAACGATGTCGAGGGGGCTACCGGGCACCCCACCCTTTTACTCGGCGTTCAGGAACGGTGTGTTTCGCGGCACCGTGGCTTGGTTTTCAGAAACCGTCGCCGCCATTTACAAGCTCGTGTGGAAGGGGAACGGCGGAAAGGCCGGGGACACCGAGAGGGCCCAATACTTCTTTCCGACCTCCCAAGATGCCGCGGACGTCCGGGAAGTTGCTCGCCGCTTAGAAGGTCAGGATCACATATTCCTGCACCCGAGGTACATTGGCCATTGTGTGCTTCGCGACAGGTTCGTCTCGACCAGCAAGTACCGCATCCTAGGAAGCCCGTTATACTCGGCGTTCAGGAACGGTGTGTTTCGCGGCACCGTGGCTTGGTTTTCAGAAACCGTCGCCGCCATTTACAAGCTCGTGTGGAAGGGGAACGGCGGAAAGGCCGGGGACACCAAGAGGGCCCAATACTTCTTTGCGACTTCCCAAGGTGCCGCGGACGTCCGGGAAGTTGCTCGCCGCTTAGAAGGTCAGGATCACATATTCCTGCACCCGAGGTACATTGGCCATTTTGTGCTTCGCGAAAGGTTCGTCTCGACCAGAAAGTACCGCATCCTAGGAAGCGACCCGCCTCTCAAAAACGTAGACTGGCTTCAAGCAGATAACGATGCCTCTGCTAGTGGTATGCGCAGGTCGTCTGTGGCTGTGAGCGCAAACGGAACAGATGTGGACTGTGACGCCCACCTCAAGCGCAGTGAGAGCCAGGAAATTTGTGAGGCGGCCCCCGAAGAGATGGCGACAGACGCAGATGAAGCTGATAACAAGGGCTAAGCTACGCTTTTCCTGACGGCAGCCGGCTTTTGCTGGGCATTTGACTAGTCGTCGGGTTTTCCACGTTGTTTGACCCCAGCACTCGCACGTCTTCCCAAGGACACTGCTCGTTTAAAGCGCACGCTGCTGCGAGGTCCAGGGTGTCGAACTTGCGACTTCTGCTTTGATGGCACTGTTGTTCCACTGTTGTTCCGCTGGCCGGATAAGCATTTGAAATAGACCTTGAGCAACTTAGAACAGTTTCATATCCTTTAATTATCACCGCATTAACCTTGCTCTGCCTACTGATGTGAAACATGGCAAGTTGTCTTTATTGATTGTATTGTAGTTTCGTGAAACAACATAACACGTTTGACAGACCTCGTTACAGGTTGCCGTCTGGAGGGTAGTAATAGCGCCGAACATGTCGGTGAATGAGAGCGCTGGTGTAAAACCCTCCTTCGCCAACAAGGCTTTATACATCCAAGTAAGGCTTTACAGATCCGGCCTCGTCGACTGGCCCCAGAACCAGTCGATAAGGACGAATCTCATGATGACCTGCGTCGAAGATGAGCAACTTATTTTGCAGGGAGGCCCCTCCACGCCCTCGTAACCGCCAGCCACTGTTCCTCCGCAGATAGTTGGCACTACGTACTTTACGCGTGAGCAAGATAAAGTCATGCCTAGGAGAAGTAAAATAGCTGAATATATGTGTTTTGACTCGTTTAGAGTAGAACATGCAAAAAGTAATTCCTTATTGAACATATATGAAAATGACCCATATCATCATTTTGACGATATTGGATGACCTTGTTTTCTTTGCTTCTGTGGGTGGCAGAGTAACCTCTACCCGAGCAGGCAAGTGCCTGCGGCTGCCATAAAGGCGCGCTACTCCGATCGAACCGGTGTCTCCTGTGTAGATGTAACGGGCCCTTCCTCCGCGGTTCACTTCACGGCCACAATGATCTCCCAGGGTAACCACGTCGGTGGCCTCCCTTTTATATCCGACAGAGTAACTCAAGCAGAGCAGGTTCCCATCGTCTCGGCAGCCTCCAAGCGCACCACTCGCACTATCTTGACTGACTCGTGCTCAGCCTGTGCTGATACATCCAGGGTTCCATTGCTCCGCTGGCGGCTCGTCCGCTTCGTTGCGCCCCTTGGCGCTTCAATCCATCGGAATAGTCTGGACTCCAGGCCGCACAGGTCTTCCCGGCAACGAGGCGGCGAATGCCGCTGCTTGCGCATCTTTCCGGGCCACTGGCCCTCCATGTCCTGAGTGGGATCCTTGCAACTCGAGCCTCACTACCGCGATGTTTTGAATTAATGTCTCAGTTCGCGCCGACTCTACCCTGATACCTCACATAGTCTGGCGAAGGCGGACGAACAACTTCAACCTACAGACTAATAATTCAACCTACAGACTAATAATATAATAAGGCCTGCCTTGCCTTATCTTGCCTTGCTTTGCCTTGCCTGCCTGCGTAATGTGTTATTTACAGCGTAATATGTTATTCGCATAACTGTTTAGATCTCTTTAGTGATGATTTTTCTAAGCACTCGTAGCTCACTGGTCGAATGCTCGACTGCCACACAGAGCGTCGTGGGTTCGAATCCTTGGTCCTGGTTTTTTCGAAAATAAGCACGATATTGGTTACGGACACCGGCGGCGGCGCAGAACTATGCCGCCGAAAATGGTCCTTGTTGTGATCTCATAACAGCTTACTCTGTAAGAAAACTCAATGCATGCGCGGATTTGAACACCGCTCATTTAGAGCGACGCACCTCACGGACTTCCAGCACTTGGTTGGGCACCTTGCATTCTCTGCCACGGCTGCGGCGTGGATGGAGTGGTAGTGGCATCCACTCAGTTGACTGCTCTCGCGAGGCAGGGCACTATCTTCTCAGTGGCGATATTGCAGGAGGTATGTTTCTGGACATTATACGATGTTAGCCATTGGCTGTGGTTTCATTAGAAAGGTCGAGGAAAAAACGACGACGATGAACAAGAGGAAGATGAAGACGGCTACGCAGAAGTGAATGAACACAGCAAGAAAGTAGTAATGGAAGATGAAGAAGTCTGACGACGACAAAAAAAGAATACGTCGACTAAAAGGATGATGATGATATGTGGTTTTTATTGGCGCAAGGGCCAAGGGTGGCCAAAGCGCGCCATTGCATGTGATGTGATGTTGGCGATGATCTATGGGGTAAAATGTAATATGTAATGTGGCTGTAAATGGGCCTAAAAACTTGCAGTTTTCAATTGCTTGTTGTCCAGCGCTTTCCAAAGCACTGGACAACAAGCAATTGAAAACTCTTGTCAAAATTTGATTTCTGCGTACACGGACGGGAAGTGCGTGTGTGTGTGTGTGTGTGTGTGTGTGTGTGTGTGTGTGTGTGTGTGTGTGTGTGTGTGTGTGTGTGTGTGTGTGTGTGTGTGTTGGGCGGGGCTGGCCCCACCGTAAAAATGTTAGGGCAGCGACCGCCCGCCCTGCCCTCCTGTTCCGCAGTCCCTCTGCGGAGTTTACCATGAGGCGGGCACAGTGTCTGACGATCATGGCAGCCCAGCCAATCAGTCCCCTAACGCATAGCTAAACTTTTTTAATAAGAGCAAATGGTAATGGATAAAATGATGCTCATATATATGGCGTGCAAGCTTCTTTATCCATCAAAAGATATTTATTGTTTGCTAACTTTACGCCAGTTAACAGAGGCTGCCTCTAGCGGTGAACACACGCCGTGCCTTATGGGGTTGTTGCTCGGATTCTGCCACATATCTGACAGCGCTCCGTTTCCATCAGTCGTTCCAAAATGCCAACTGTCCAATGAGGTGGCGCCAGGTTTCTGGCAGAACAACCATTTCAGTTGTTGCTAGATCACGGACAACTTTTTCTAGGTGTTCTTGCCTCTTCATCTAGCGCACAAGATACACCAGGACGGGGTGAAAACACCAAGACAGTAGTTGTCAGGCGATGATGATGATGATGATGCTCCTGAAGAACTACGGCACTTACCCACCAGGGGGGATTGGCCAAGAGGTGATTACGTTTTGATTTTATATTCTTGGAAGGAACCGATAGAGAGAGAAAAGAAAAGGATGATTTAGAGGGAATTTAATTAGTGGAATTGTGCATGTTAACCATTCAACCCTGACAGATGAGTCACCAAAACATGTACAGAAGAATATCTTAAGTATGTTTTGCAGTACTCACGAGAAGAGTAGACTTGTGTGTTTTGTGACCTAGATAAAGAAATAGCATAACAACGCGCTTTTACCTTTCAAATTGTAGTTTATGCTTCTATATTGTGATTTCGTTATTTCTAAGCGCGACATAGGAAAGTTGACGTGACCATAACAATGACCGGAGAACTCGTATACCTTCTGCTTAGAAAGTGCCGTCCTCTAGTGGGTTTCCGGCTCTGGCATTGCTGAGCAGCCATGGAGGACACCAATGAGAGCGACAAATCCTCAGGCTTTCCTGGAACGATGTCGAGGCAGCTACCGGGCACCCCACCGTTTTACTCGGCGTTCAGGAACGGTGTGTTTCGCAGCACCGTGGCTTGGTTTTCAGAAACCGTCGCCGCCAATTACAAGCTCGTGTGGAAGGTGAACGGCGGAAGGGCCGGGGACGCCGAGAGGGCCCAATACTTCTTTGCGACGTCCCAGGATGCCGCGGACGTCCGGGAAGTTGCTCGCCGCTTAGAAGGCCAGGATCACATATTCCTGCACCCGAGGTACATTGGCCATTGTGTGCTTCGCGAAAGGTTCGTCTCGACCAGCAAGTACCGCATCCTAGGAAGCCCTTTTTACTCGGCGTTCAGGAACGGTGTGTTTCGCGGCGGCACCGCGGCTTGGTATTCAGAAACCGTCGCCGCCAGTTACAAGCTCGTGTGGACGGTGGACGGCGGAAAGGCCGGGGACGCCGAGAGGGCCCAATACTTCTTTGCGACGTCCCAAGATGCCGCGGACGTCCGGGAAGTTGCTCGCCGCTTAGAAGGTCGGGATCACATATTCCTGCACACGAGGTACATTGGCCATTGTGTGCTTCGCGAAAGGTTCGTCCCGACCAGCAAGTACCGCATCCAAGAAAGCCCTTTTTCCTCGGCGTTCAGGAACGGTGTGTTTCGCGGCGGCACCGCGGCTTGGTTTTCAGAAATCGTCGCCGCACAGTTACAAGCTCGTGTGGAAGGTGGACGGCGGAAAGGCCGGGAACGCCGAGAGGGCCCAATACTTCTTTGCGACGTCCCAAGATGCCGCGGACGTCCGGGAAGTTGCTCGCGCTTAGAAGGTCAGGATCACATATTCCTGCACACGAGGTACATTGGCCATAGTGTGCTTCGCGAAAGGTTCGTCCCGACCAGCAAGTACCGCATCCAAGGAAGCGACCCGCCTCCCGCAAACGGAAGCCAGCTTCAAGCAGATAACGATGCCTCTGCTAGTGGAAATCGCAAGTCGTCTGTGGCTGTGAGCGGAAACGGAACAGATGCCGACTCTGACGCCCACCTCAAGCGCAATGAGAGCCAGGAAATTTGTGAGGCGGCCCCCGAAGAGATCGAGACTCATGCAGACGAAGCTCATAACAAGGACTAACCTATGCTTTTCCTGACGGCATCCGGCTTTTGCTGGACGTATGACTAGTCGTCGGGTTTTCCACGTTGTTTGACCCCAGCGCCAGCACGTCTTCCCAAGGACACTGCTCGTGCAAAGCGCACGCTTCTGCGAGGTCCGGGTTGTCGAACTTCCGACTTCTAGTTTGTTGGCACTGTTGTTCGGCTGGCCGGAATAAGTATTTGAAATAGACCTTGAGCAACTGAAAACAGTTTCATATCCTTTAATTATCACGGCACCAACCTTGCTCAGCCTACTGATGTGGAACATGGCAAGTTGTCTTTATTGATTGTATTGTAGTTTCCTGAAACAACATAACAGATTTGACAGACCTCGTTACAGGTTGCCGCCTGTAGGGTAGTAATAGCGCCGAACATGTCGGTGAATGAGGGCGCTGGTGTAAAACCCTCCTTCGCCAACAGCGCCTTACACATCCAAGTAGGGCTTTACAGATCCGCCCTCGTCGACTGGCCCCAGAACCAGTCGATGAGGACGGATCTAATGATGACGCGCGTCGAAGATGAGCAACTTATTTTGCAGGGAAGCCCCTGCCGCGCCCTCGTAACCGCCAGCCACTGTTCCTCCGCAAATAATTGGCACTACGTACTTCACGCGTGAGCTAAATAAAGCCATTCCTGGAGAAGTAAAATAGCTGAATATATGTGTTTTCACTCGTTTAGAGTGGAACACATATTCATTAATCCTTATTGAACATATATGAAAATGACCCATATCGTCATTGTGAAGATATTGGATGACCTTATTTTCTTTGCTTCTGTGGGTGGCAGAGTAACCTCTACCCGAGCAGGCAAGTGCCTGCGGCCGCCACTAAGGCGCGCTACTTCGATCGCCCCGGCGTCTCCTATGTAGATGTATCCGGCCCTTCCTCGTCGGTTCACTTCACGGCCGCTGTGATCGCCGAAGGTAACCACGTCGGAGCTTAGACTAAGACTTAGACTAAGAGGAGCTTAGGGAAGGAAAGCTCAGAGTAAAATTAGGTACGAACAGAGATTAAGGAATATGAAAGAAAGTAGATGGGCAGCGAAAGTATTCAGGTATTTGTATAGGAAGAACGTTGATTCACAATGGAGGAAGAGAACTAGGAAGCTTACCAGTAAGTATACATCCAGTAACGAAACGGATGGGACGAAAAAGAGCGTGAAGAGCATGGTCAGAGCGGCGGAGAACTCGGATTGTATAGCAAGAATGGAGAAGAAACTGGCATTGAACAACTACCGAAAAGGGAAAGACGAAATCAAGAGACAAAAGTTTTACGATAATTCAAAGGGAAGCGCTTTACTGTTTGAGGCAAGGTCCGGTTGCCTGAGAACCCGAAGTTACAGAGCGAAATTCAATAAAGTAGGGGACACATGTACGTGCTGTGGAAAAGCTAGGGAAACGACAGATCATATTTTGATTGAATGTACAGATGTCCACCCAGGTGTAGCAGTGGACACTACCCTACAGGAGGCCATGGGTTTCAGGAGTAACAGGGGAAAGCTGAACATGCCGGCGATAGAGATAAGTAAAAGGCGCTTAGAGCATTGGTGGAGCAAAAGTATGGAGCAAACAAAAGCGCAAGGTAGTTCGGGTAAGATTGTTTCATCACAGAGGAACGATAATAGATAAAATAAATAGACGAGGAGAAAAATTAGTTGCGAAAATATGTGTGATTCGGGAAAAGAAATGTTTGTAGAGGAAACAGAAATAAAGCAAGAGCTTGGTGGCCCGGCTACCGCCCCGTTATAAAGGGGACGCTCCTAATATCCATCCATCCATCCATCTTCGCAAAGTAAGCAAGCAAACAAAAATGGCGTCGACTGGCGCGAGCGCTCGGCTGCGTCCTCGTGGTAAGCAAATGCTTTTTTCTGGATTGTAGCATGATTGGCACAAACTCCAGTGCATTATTCTAATTATAGATGCCCGAAAGATCATTTATGATTTGATTTCAAAGTTGTAATTTTGCTGCACGCACTTGTACCGGCTTCTAAAATTTGGGTACCCAATTGGGTACTGCGGGTCTGAATTGTGTTTCTAACGCTTTTCAGCTAGGTATCTGACCGACGACGAAATTCAAGCTCTTTTGGAAGAAAGCGATGCGGAGTTGTCAGAATTCTTAACTATGATAAAGCCTATACATTAAGAAAAAAGGAAAACATTACCTGTTTTGATGGTAGAAGTGCACAAATAGTTTACATAGTTTTTTTTCCCCTCTGTTTTACTTTTCTCCCGATTATTATTAATTTATTATTATATTTTATTCGTCATGTTGTGGTATTTGCACAATATACCAGCTAAAAGTTAAGCACTGCAGGTCTTGGCCAATCCCCCGTAGTGGGTATGCGCATATTTGAAGGATCATCATCATCATCATCAGAATCTGAAGACGCAGATCCCGACAGTGAAGATGTGCTAGAAGAAGAAATACCAGTCGATGAAAGTGACGACGACACTATTGCCGATGGAGAAGCATCTGGCCAAAGAAAGCTACATTGGAAGACAAAAACGTATGTCCTTTTTTGATGTTACATTGTGTTATGTTTTTTTTCTAAAATGACGTGCGAAAAGCAAGTGCAAGCACACTATACTGAAAAACATCTTCTTTTTTTTCATTTTCTGCGGGAACAGATTTGTAAGCCTTCAAGTTGAAGATGAGCAGGCGACTACGGTTGTCAGCGAGCCGAAGACTCCGCACCAGTATTTTTCGCAGTACTATGGGGCTCAATTTTGGAAAGAATGCGCCTTCCAAACAAACTTGTACTCTGTACAAGAAAGGTCTGGCCGGTCTGTCAAAACTGATGCTGAAGAATTGAAAGTGTTAGCTGGGATCCTAATGGGAATTCTAAAGCTACCCCGGGTGCGGATTTATTGCTCGCGCATGCTCAGCGTGGATATCATTTCAAAGGCGATGCCACGTAACCGATTTTTTGATCTGCGGAACAACCTGCACTTTGCTGTCAAAAGTACTTTCACTGAAGAGAAAAAACGAGAAAACCGGCTGTTTCTTGTGGATCCAATCGTCAGTTATTTCAGAGAAGCCTGCTTGATGTTGCCGCGCTCGCAAAATGTGTGTGTCGACGAGCAGATGATTCCTTTTTCGGGAAGATGTCCTTTTCGGCAGTACGTGCCAAGTAAGCCGAACCCACTTGGCCTAAAAAATTTTGTGATGACAGCGGCTGACGGCCTTGTCCTTGACTTTCTCATTTATGTCGGGAAAGGAACTGTCCGTGAGGATGATATGAAACAGCTGGGCCTGGGAGCCAGCATTGTGAAAAAGCTTGTGGAGACGGTCAAAAGGTCTGACCCAACGTTTGTTTTTACTGACAGATATTTTACTAGCTTCAAGCTCGGAGACTACCTCTTCGAGAAAAACATGTTCCTCACAGGTACTGTGATGGCGAATAGAACAGGCGGCGTGGCGGCAACAATGCCTCAAGACAAGTCAACGAGGACAATCACACTGCAAGGTTCGCACGGATGAAAAGATGTGCGTCGTAAAGTGTAAGGACACCAAATCGGTCCTTCTCCTTTCGAGTGCATTCGGCACTGAGCTGGAAGGCAAATGTAGATGGGCAAAAGATGAAAAGATAGTTGACGTGACGCAGCCAGACGTGGTCAAGAAATACAACGCAAACATGGGTGGCGTCGACCTAATCGATCGCTATATCTCATACTATCAAATTTCTATCCGAACGCGCAAGTGGACAGTACGAGTTTTTGCACATTTTTTGGACCTCGCATGCTGCAACAGTTGGATTGAATACCAGAGAGACTGCGAAAGGGCGCTGACCCCCAAAAAAGAGAGACTTGACCTTCTGGAATTCAAATCTAACATAGCCAACGTACTCCTTAAAGCTGACACTGGAAGGCAGCCAAGATCAAGTCAGAGATTGAAGAGCAGCCAACACAGAGTGCAGTGAAGCGGAGTTCCACCTGATGAGGTGCGGTTCGACCAGGTTGGACACTTCCCTCAAGCTTTCATTTCAAATGAAGTGCCGTTACCCCGGATGTGGTGGAAAATCAAGGGTCAGATGCCCGAAATGCGATGTCTTACTGTGTTTGCAGAATCGCAACTGCTTTCTCGCGTTTCACACGCATTGAGACCCAGAGTACCCAAGTGGGTACCATCAAATTTTGATACAATCGTTTAATTTTCATCACTTGCATTTTTTCTGCATTCATTTCTACGGGCAGGAAGCCAAATAAAAGACTTTCAGATATTTCTTGCCACTTGTGCCTTCTTGGGACTGAAGAGGATAAGCTTGCAGCATTTGGTAAGCTGAGCAACGCCCAGTCACACAAGTCGCACAAGTCACACAAGCGAAACCGGGATTTCCGCGAAGTATCGGCTGCCGCAGTGTTGGTTGAAGTTGCCGTCACAGGCGTGCGCCGCCGCTAATGTTTGTCTCGTCGGTTGCGGTGCGCGAGTATTGTCACCTATATAAAGACTACATCATATGCATTTCACCCATTAAGCCCTAACGAATGTCCCAAAAGTAAACAAAACCTGCTAGAATTTATATAACTTACGCTAAGAAGCGGTAAACTGTCCGCCTCGGTAGCGCAGTAGGCAGCGCGTCAGTCTCATAATCTGAAGGTCGTGAGTTCGATCCTCACCCGGGGCAAAGGCGGCAATTTTTTTCTTTTTTTTTTAGATCTTTGCGTTACGCTTTTGTTACGCCCCGACAGCAGCAATATTTTTCATGCTAACTTCGGCTATGCATGAACAGATGCTGATTTCAATGACCGGTAAGGCTGCTTTTGGTAACTCTAAGCATGACTCGTACGAAGTAATCTGGTACTTTTAAACAGTATGCCCTATTAAATGAAATGTGCTGTTCGTGAACTAGTGAAATTCGCAGCGACTTGAGCGGGCGTGCCGATGATGCAGTCGGTACAGTCCGGACGACTCACAGGGTCCTGCAAAGTACCCTGTAAAAGCCGTGTCTATTTCCACGGTTGGCGTCTGTCAACATTGGGTCACACTGTCGCCTGCTGTCGCGCGGTGCGTCGCGCGCTGCACGGAACACTTTCCATACTCTCTGTCGTGTACATAGAGACACCGGGCCCTCTCCACATTTTTGTGCTGTCACTGGCTGTCCGGTCTTTGTTTCCAGTGCGTTGTAACAGTGTGCCAAACGGCGGACCCTTTCGCTGGTCGTACCTTGTGTGTTGCGCAGCGAAATCGGTTGGTGCAATCAAGTGCGCGCGCGATGGATCCCGAGCTTCGCAGGAAGTTGAAGGATCCGGAGCTGATCAAAGCTATGGTGGCGTGCATCGACTTCGACGTTTTGGCACCGAGTTTGCAATCGAGAGGCATCATGACTGCCGCGATGGTCGACGACATTCGGGTGAGGTCATCGGCGATCACTGTGCAGCACAGTTTGCGAAAGGCCACATTGCGTTTTCGCGATGGCAGCCGTGAACGTAATCCTGCGCAAGTGCTGCTGCGGTCAGCGCTCGCTGGAGTGACGTATGCCTATCGAGCCGTAACGTTCTCGGTTAACGTTCGTCGACATTTCTCTAGGTTCAACGGTTCGTTGTTGTCATATCCGATACGCGCACGTTTCGTAAAACTACGCACACTGGTGGCTCTTTGTTTATGTCAGGGCAGCGGATAAGCTCTTTCCTGCGCTGTTATTTCCGTAGTGATCGCAGATATGATGAGCCATAGTGTAACCATTTGCAGTATTCGATAACCCTGACGATCCGGCAGTGACCTGAGTCGCTGATAAGATAACAAAAAACTATTCGTAGCGCATCGTTCGTTTTTCTGTTAGCATGTGTTAGCACGTTAGTTTCAGTCAGAAAATGCCCGCGACCACGAAACTTGCGGGCGTTTTCGATCAGCCATTCGAACGTGCCCAAACGTGTTAGCGCACATTTCGAACAGACTGGGACGGTCATAACGTTACTGAGACACCAGTTGCAGCGCACGCTTGAGTCGCGCTCGTGTTGATCGCGGTACGACATTTTCCAGCAATTTATTGGGCCTGCGTGCCTTGGTTAAAGTTAGATCTCAAGATGGCCTAACGGGATCACTTAATTTCAACTACACTGACACCACGCATACACAAATTTCATTGTCGCGTGCCAGTAGCATAGACTCAAGACCGACCGGTTTTCGGCACTCGCTGTAAAAGGAAAGGAAAAAAAGAAGAGGTTGAATTTATCGGTCCTGTCACTTGCACTTATTGGCCGTTATGGGTGTATTTAAGTAAATGAACAGCCCGCCAAACAAGTGACTTCGAAACTACAGTAAAAAGTCTTATGCTTTCTTTTATGTTAGTGCAACATGTTGCTGAACCGTACACCTTTATGTTTAGGCAGCCTGCTCAACTATTTCATTGCACCAGAGCCGCCTCAACATTTCATTTCTCTAGACTATCATGAACATCATGGCTGTGATGCTGCTGACTATATTGAGCAATTTTGTACACAGTACTAATGAGAATAACATGATGAGCATCTGTGCAGCATGAAATCAGTGTGATACAGAATTGTCATGCAGCCTGCATAATCAGTGAGGGCAGTCAAGCTTGTTAGAGCATATGTAAAAGATAGATGAGTTGGAACCCACAGCACAGCACACTAGCTCAAGTGATGCTACCTGAGCACATTGTGTGATGTGTGCATGTTGATGTAACGTAACATGGTTCCTTGTCTCATTGGCACATATTTAGAGGCATGACAAATATTTTTTTCTTATACAGGGTGCCCCAACTAGCTGTAGTGAAACTGTCTCACTGTATACTTTGGGGTAGTTGAATGTACTTGCAGCCAGAAGTTCTTTTCATCACAGAATATCAGTTAATAGATTTTCATTAATCAACTCTATAAGTATTCCTTTATTTGTCTTGGTGTCAATTACGAAGTTGTAGGCCACCCCAAATTACCCCAAGATCAAGCATTTGTTTCGTGCTGAAATTTGTCATTTTCCTTTCTTCAAGAAAGAACAAAAACCTGCAGAACACGTGAACGCGATATAAGTGCATGCTTTTGCGACGCCAGCCTAGCATTCCCAAATTATACGTCACAAATATGTGGCTGCATTACATCCCACAGCACATGCTTTCACTTATCTTGTTGCCAGTTCACTCGTGAAACCTATCGAACCATCCCGCATGTCGAAGCCTGTACAATGCTTTGATAAATGCATGCAACCGTATATCCTCTAAACGGGCTCTATGACACCAACTGAGCATGCTGTTTTTATTGCTTATCCTAGAACTGCAGTATGCAGGGGTGTCACAGAAATAGTGGAAGTGTCAAAAGTAAAGTAGTTATTATGTTATATCATTGAAGAAGCCGGCTTCTGCAGATTTATGCTTGAACCGTGGCAACTCATAACAGTGAATTTTGTTACAGGAAGTGGTGCTTGATTATGTGGCAGTGATGAGCTTGGCTGTGTATTGTGATTGGTTTGACACATCAATTCGCATTTTAAATTCACTGATCCCTGCTAGGCCACGCTGTTGAGCACAAAAAATATAAAGACTGATGTCTGGGGATGTCCTTGGGCCATAAGCGCACGCGTTAGTTGTGGTGGTTTAGAATTAAAAGGCCCCTAAACCACCCAGAGGTCAAAATTTAGTTGTGGTGCTGCTTTTGTGCCGGTGTCCGCAACGAGCACGTAGCCGCAAGACTTTTTCGAAACTGTGCTGAAATAGCGGGGTTACACGTGTTTGTTTATTAAAATTCAGCGCTTGATTGTTTCGCTCTCTACTGAGCCACGCACCGGCCGCTTCCAGTTGCCAGTGCCACCACCTCGCCGAGCGTGCCTCGGAGTGTCACGTGACAAACTGTCCACTTCCGATTGACGTGCCTCTGCCGGCCTCCCGCGTGAAGCCCGCGTTCGCGCAAGTGTTTTGTTGGTGCTGTGCCAATGCTCTGTGCTAGCCCTCTGTGCTAGCGCTTTGTTCCAGCACTCTGTGCCAACACTCTGTGCTTTGATTGTTCTGTACTCCCGCTGAGCTTAAGCCAGACAGTGTGCAGGACGTTGTCTTGAGGCAGCCGGTGTCGCATCGGGTCGGCTGTCCAGTCGGCGACTCTGCAGCAAAGGACCGTGCACGGTCGTAGTTTAGCCATTGCAAACACTGTCGACTTGCGCGCTGCTGAACGAACAGCTATGCTGGAACGCGAACGATTTGGCACTTGCGTAGCGTAGCGCAGTTACGAATTCACAAGCGTGCACACGCGAATACCACACGAGGAAAAACAAACAGGCAGGGAGCGCGTGTATTTGCTAGCAGACTAACCGGAAGTCGAAGTTTCCTTCAACCAATCAGCGAAGCTCGGACTCTTGTGACGTCACCAAAAACCACAATGTCGTCGTAGCTAACTTTGGTATGCCGGAAATGTGCGGCGAGGTGCACAGGATTGTTTTTCGAGTTTGTGGCACGGCCGCGGTGCGTAGCGCTGCTGCATTTGACATTGTTCATCATGGTGCCATTCTCAGCTTGATGCACGTGTTAACTTGAAATGTTTAAAAAAATGTCGGGGGTGATTTAGGGGCCCTTTAAGGAGCATAACTTCGAACAGGTGAAACTTGTTTACTGTCTGCCTTCAATGGAGGTGGTAGGCGGGCTGCCATGAGGAGAGGATCTTTTTTTATTTATTTTTTGTCTGGGCGGAACTGGTGGAGAGCAGCACCAGTGCTATTAGCAAGGGCTATGTAGTGATTTGCCAGTGTTACAGCGCAGTTGAAAGAGTTGGAGGCTTGTCAGGGACATAACAGAAGCATTCGTGTCACACAAAAAGAAATCTCGCGGAAGTATCACATGTTAAGAACCTCTCCTGGCTGATGCACATTGTTTGTTGTCCCTGTAGTAACCATGATGACAGCTCCGTTAAAAGGAGTGGTGGCACAGTAATACGTACAGGCCACCTTGAAAAGAAACTTCAGGTATCTCTGTGTGTGAGGCGCATGCTGATTGGAAGTAACCACGAATGTCGGTGGGAGTGTGAAATGCAAAAGGGAACGCTTTTTCAGGCCGTCTGCTTGTCTTTTGAACATTGAGAACTAATAACTCAAGTTCTTGTGCACCGATTCTGATCATTATTTTTGCATTCATCTCAGTATTCAATACTACGCACACTCCAGCCCTCCGGAATGCAGTTGAGAAAAGGGTCACAGGTTAAAATACAGCTGTGGAGTGCTTGAGCAGTGGTATGTTGGTGCGAGACTATTTCATGTAGCTCTCATTTCATGGGCTTTATTCTTTCTCGAAAGAAACAACCACATAAGTTTCAGCACCAAACAAACAACCTACAACTTCATAATAGACATATTAGTGATTCAACGAATATTAAAGCATTTTCTGTAGAAGGCGATTGACACTTGGTGATGAAATAGGTGCTGGTTTCACGCATGCACGTTGTGAGTGTGCAGTGGAGACATTTTTTTTTTAGGAGCTCCTAGATTTTTTGAAAAATGTTGGGGTGTGATAGCTGGGACACCCTGTATAGCTTGGCACTTTATGTCTGAGTCTCATTAAAGGGCAACTCTGGCAATTTTTCAGTGTCCGCTGATCTCAATAAAATTTGCAGTATATATTCTCCTTGGTACTTTTAATAATATATGCCAAGTCAGCCGGATGTAGGTCATTTAATTTTTCCTGTAAGTGAATTTTAAAAATATTTAGCGGATTATCACGCGGCCCATACTGTGTTTTCGACGTCATCACCCGAGCCAGGGAACATTCAAAAGCAAAACAGCGATACTTCAGCGCTCAAATCGTCCCTGTCAAGATAGAAAAGCTGGCATAATTCAATATATGATCGGATGACCTCGCCACTGGCATTTCTTTGGTGCCACTTCCATATTTCTGGCGATGGGAAAGTTGGGACGTCACCGCACACACTCCACGAACCATCTACTCATTGCGGCTTCGGTTTGAAGACGACTTTCAGTTGCTTATTCTAAAATTATTGGTGCGTTTCTGAGCAAAGTGAACTGTCCTGGCAGTTACAGGACTATCAGCAGCCATTAGCAAACAGTGATATGAGAACATGGTCAAAAAACCCTCGGAGTTGCCCATTAAGTGAGTGATCAGTGCTGGAGAGTATCGAAGCTAGATCTATCTTAATATTGTCTTAGATGCACCTTGGCTATCTTGTATCTTGATCATGATACGTCTGTGGAGACCTGTGTCAGTATCTGTATTTTTGATACAGAATGTATTGAAAAAATAAAACGATCGTATTGCATACCTGCACATGCAAGGCACTGCTATTGCAACATCACTGTGCGAACCTATTAATGTTGGGTTAACTCCGATGGCATGCCTTGTAATCATATTGTTTTGGCACATAAGACCCCATTAATTAGTATTTTTACAAACAGAGGGATTTAACAGAGGGATTTGGTGTGCTACCTGCACTTTTACCACATTTTCACGGCTGATTTGAAAGCCACGGGAGGAAATTTGAGTGGCAGTGCCTGCATTTCGATGGGGCCGAAATGTAATGACTGACTGATTTTGGGGGTCTTAAGTCTTGAAACCATGATTATGAGAGTTGCAACAGTGGAGTTCAACCACCTCGGGTTCCTCAATGTGCAGGGTCATTGCACTACGCAAAGGCCTGGGCCTTTGCGTAGTGCAATGACCCTGCACATTGAGGAACCCGAGGTGGTTGAACTCCACTGTTGCAACTCTCATAATCATGGTTTCAAGACTTAAGACCCCCAAAATCAGTCAGTCATTACCTGGCACCTCTCTGAAGTTTTAGTTGATCTTTATTTCACATTTGGTTGGCAGTAATTCATGTCGATTTGCCTCATTCCAGTCGCATAAATCATTTTAATTGATATGTAATTCATGTTACTTGACCACAGTTTTTTTATTCCTATTCGCATTAAAGGACAACTGCAATGATTTTTCAGTGTACTTTGACCTTAATCAAATTTTCAGCATATATTCGCCTCGGTACTGTATTAATATATGCCATACCAGGGAGCTGCAGGGGATTTAGTCTGCCTGAAAATTAATTTTAAAATTTTTTAGTGGATTCTCATGTGGACCTACTCTGTTTTCGATGTCATTACCTAAAGCACTGCCTACCCGAACAGGCAGGCAGCCAAAAGAACAGCGATGCTTCAGCGCTTAAATCGTTGCTGTCTAGTTCAGAAAAGCTGGCATAATGCGATACATCGTCGGATAACCTCGCCACTTTCATATTTCTGGCACCAGTTACATATTTCTCATGGCGGAGAGTCTGTGATGTCATAGCATGCGCTAATTGATTTGTGGGGTTTTACATCCCAAAACCACCTTTGATTATGAGAGATGCCGTAGTGGAGAGCTCCGGAAATTTTGACCACCTGAGGTTCTTTAACATGCGCTGACATCACACAGTACACAGGCCTCAACATTTCGCCTCTATTGAAATGCAGCCGCGGCAGCCGGGTTTCGATCCCGCGACCCTCAGATCAGCAGCCGAGTACCATAGCCACTAGACCACCGTGGCGGAGAAGCATGTGCTGCAAGAAGCACCTAGCCGTCTTGGCTTCAGTTTGAACACATTGTTCATCCAGTTATTTGACATTATTTGTGAGTTTCTCACCAAACAGAACTGTGCCTGCTGCAGCCCTATCAGTGCCATGGAAAACAGTGATATCAGAATATGGTGAGATAACCGCCAGAGTTCCCCTTTAGTCTTAGCTTCAAGTTTATTCATCCTTGATTCTCTCTTATTAGCTTTCTTTCATCCTCGGTTCACATTAATATGCCTTAATACACTTTAATACAGGTTTAGTTGTCACCTTTAATACCTTTACATACCGTTTGCTATGTAATGTGGCTTAAGGTATCTTTTGCGTTCACATCACG
Source organism: Hyalomma asiaticum (assembly GCA_013339685.2). Taxonomy (NCBI): domain Eukaryota; kingdom Metazoa; phylum Arthropoda; class Arachnida; order Ixodida; family Ixodidae; genus Hyalomma; species Hyalomma asiaticum. Next base: position 1,955,977 of record CM023484.1, read on the forward strand.
GCTGCCAAATTTTTACATTCATGAAGTATACAAGAGTTTTGCTGTAAAAGCCTTTGACCTTCATTTGCGAGTTGGAGCAACTGTAAGCACTGTAGCTTGTCCTTACAATGAAGTTCTGTCACAAACGCATGCTAATGCGCTCAGTCATTTGGCTCGTGTGTACACCGGTTTTATTGCACTGCTCCAAAAATGGCCATAAAAGAGTGCTGTAAAAATGTATTATGTGTGCATAACCATCATGTACACAAGTGCAACACATGCTTTCACCGGACATCAGTTAGCCATAGGGAGAGCAGGAGAGGTTGGGCTTATAGGAGTTAAGGAAGAAATGCCGGAGAAAGCGAGGTGCCAGAAAGATTCGGGAATGGTGCTACTTGTGATAGGTAGAGGGGCTTTGGTAGCAGGCAGTGCTTCCTGTAAACCTCAGCTTGAGAGTTTCATCTTTGGGGTACAATATCATTAAGTTTTACAGGTGATTTTTAGAGGAAAGGCTGCAAAACCTTTATCATATGTGTTTTTTTCTTTGTTCCTCACCTTGTGAAGCACGAGGACAATGTGTGCCAACTTTCACTTTAAAGTAGTCAGCCATGACGAACGCGTGCTGCTTTGCATAGAAGAATGCAGTTTTTTCAACAGGTGAAGAATACAAAATTCATGGACCTTTTGCACATGGATGACAATTTTAGGGCATTTCTGAGGCTTGCAAAGTTCTGGGAATGTGTAAATGTGCCTGCCCAATCAGCATCATGGTGCTGCCACTTTGTGCAGCAGGACGCATCATAAACAGGGAGCTGTTGACGTGTACACTATAAGGTCTGGTCATATGTTCAAATGTCACCTACATGCTCTGGTTATTTTTTGTGTGTTGTGGCACTTTATGCACACCTTTCACGAACTTTAATCATTCATACCCTGATTTAACATGGCAGCACCAGTGTACTATTGCAGCGCTTCTTGACCTGAAAGCACATTCATGAATGCATTTTGTGGCCTCAAGCTCATATTGCACGGCTACATTTCCTGTACATGCACCTAATCAGAGGAACTCACCTGAGTACAGTGCATGTAAAGAACACATTGCAGAAAACTATATTCCACCTTTAGGTGGCCAGAGAATGTGCTCTGGTGAGAGTACAAAAGAAAAAAAAAACATCTATTCAAAATCTCATGTGACAGGTTTCAGCTGGATAATGTGCATTGTACAGCAGCCTCGGGGATAAAAAAATTTTTCGCAGTTAAATTGGGTTACAGTAAATCTGTTCGCTTGAGTGCACCTTTTGCACATCCTTCAAAAAGTACTAAATATGCACTTTACTGGCATGACCGCAAACTTTGCAAGAAGGCCGAAGCTTACAGTCTCTTACCTCTGTATTGTTCCCTCAGAAGTGCATATTTTTTGTTTATAAATTGCTGCTGCCTTTGTGCTTTGCTATCTCTCTGCACAGCTGATTGAACTGTTCACTTTTGACCAGCATTGAATACAGAGTAGGGTTGCCACCTGCCCAGTTTCTGACTGGCCCAGCCAGTCTTTCAGGCAGCGGCCCAGTTGCTGGTCCTCCCCGAAGACCGGCCATCACTGGCTGGTTTTTTTTGGGCACCATATCGCTATATATATTTTACCATTTGTTTGTTTGTCATGTTAATGGTTCACCAGTTTACAGAAGCAAATACCTCTTCATGCACAAACTATGTGCATTATCTTTTGGCACAGCACTTTAGGAGCACGAACCACAACCTCAGCCATGTTTAGTATAAACATTATTCAGCTCACTGGTATTTTTATGTGAGCCAGCAGACTGGTTTGCTCAGAGCTGTGTTTTTCTGTAAACTACATTTTTTTCACTGTAGGAAACAACGTTAAAATGTACAATAGTGCATGCCAGAGACTAATGTGGCATCCTTTTGTCAAAAGTGCTACCTCCTGTACGAGAACACCCGCCCCTCTCACCGACGGGCCGGTTTTCTTTTCGAGAAAACAGGGCAACCTCTAATCCAGAGTATGCTTCAAGCTGATGCCAAGGGTATGGTGGAGGTTTTGTTGTGTTTATGGTAAAGGATAGCGACACTTTGTTTTCCTACTTGTGTCATCGTAGGAGAAGGAAGGCCTGGACGAGCGCAACCTCTGCCTGCTGCACCGGCTTCCCAAGAGGGGTCCCCTGGCATACGACCGCTTTGTTTCCATTCTTCGGGAAATGCGAATGTACCAGGCGGTCAGCCTACTGACGGGAGAGGCTCCACCGGAGCCTCCCGCCTCGACTTCAGCGCCGCCTTCCCCTCCTCATAATGTACGGGCTTTTGGTGGCAGCGATGGCCGCATGACTGTCGACTCTGCCCAGAATGGTAGGTGGTGTCCTTAGGTGTTACAGTTTGGGCTCGCTAATTGTGACAGTATGAAAAGATCCTCGCACGGTGCCATTTGATCGACTCATTGGGTCGCATTAACATTGCATTGTGAAAGGCGGTAGGGTAACTTCAGCATATTGGGGTTCTTCAAAGGGTCCCTGACCAGCTTCTGGCATTGCAAACAAACAATCAAAATGGCTGGATCATTTGGTAGCAATTACATTTGGAAATCATGAAAAGCAAACGGGGCACAAATACATTTGAAATTTAAGAGAATGCCACGTGCTTCCTTTCTACGGAAAGCAGGCTCGAACTCTGCGGTGGTAGCCAAGTGGTTGCATGCGTCTTCTACGCAGGGAGGCACTGGGTTCCGCTTGCAGTGCCACGAAGCACTCCCTGGTTTTTCTAGTTATAATAAGAGGGATACCCTGACCTGGGCACTCTGTCACATGGGTAAGGTCATGTCTCCAGAAAGCGGCCTGTCCATTCTGTTCTCTTCGTTCACTCCCCTTGCCTCTGCCTCCCACAATGCTGAGCTGTGCTTCAGGGGAATGTTGTGAAGTACGTAGGTCAGTAGTGCACCCAGGATATCTGCCAGGGGGGGGTGCAATTTTTCACGAAGGGCCGGGCACGCGATTACACAGTTGCTGCGTGTGTAAAGAGAAAGTAAATAAAATGCCAAACAATAGTAACATCAATGATGATGATTATTTTATTATTTTTTCGCCGTTTTGCTGAGACATTAGAGCCACATTCTTCTAGGACATAGGAGCAGTTAATGGAGTGAGAGGGGGGTTAGGTCGGTCTCATGGGGGGGAAGGGGGGTTACAACCCCCGAACCCCTTCCCCCGTCGGTGCGCCACTGATGCAGGTTATGGGCACATTGAGCACCGACGGCTTCTTTCACAGCTGGAAATGGAGTTGCGTGGCTGGTTGGACCTTGCGTCTGAGTCGAGCCAGGACGGTAGCGTGAAAGAGTGAAGAAGACTGTGTGTGCAAGTATTTACATTTTACGTGATGGGATCCGAGGGGACAGGTCTTTCTTCGAACAGCGAGGTGCACCAACTTAATAGGCTGGGGTCTACCACCTTTTTCCCTTTCCCATGAGGTGGCCAGGATCACACTAATCCAAGTGTATTGATGACGATTGGTACCCGATGATATACGGTGTGCTGCACCAGGGCTCATGGCACTGATGGTATGCATTGTTTCGTTCTTTCCACTAGCTGACATCGTTGGTCCTGCTCCACCTTAGTGCACAACGACAAATGCATGTACCTGTTCTTGTAAAGCATGCCGTCTGTTGCTGGTTGGAGCTAAGTGCTTGCAGGGGGAATTAAGGCACAACAAGGGGTGGTGTTTTGATGTCGAAACATCCCTCCCCCCCCCTTACTGAATTATTCTTAGGGATACATAACTGCCCTCTCCTGCTACTTTTGACCTTTTTTCCATCCATGGCATTGATGTCAGTGAGGTATACAGCCAATTAAATCAGTGGTGACTGTTGCGCTGCGTGCCCATAGCACGACCTGTTGACAGGGGCAATTCAGAACTATCTTTGCTGAGTTACTTCAGTCTTAAGGGCCCCTAAGCCACCCTGAGGTTGAAGTGTAGTTTTGGTGTTGCAGTTGTACATGAGCTGGCATCGAACACTGCAGGCGCGAGAATTTTTCGTAACGGTGCACTAATAGCAGAGTTACACGTGCTTCATTATCGATAACTTGTCCCCGTTCATTTCACTCTCTCCTTCGCTATGCGTCATCTCGCCGGCGCTGTCTTTTCCCAGCCGAGTACTCTTTGAAGCGTCACGTGACAGGCTATTGCCAGTGAGCTCTGTTGCTTTGTGCCGACCTGTCGTCCTGCAAAAAGTGCAGCTAATGACCTCGCCAAAACAATATAACCAGTATGGTGACTGGTTGTGTTCGAGAACCTCACAGGGAAACCTTTCTGTCGGCAGTCTCTGTTCTTTGCCCCCACTGGCTGTGCATAATGGCATGGCGAGCAACGCAGTGAGGAAGAAGGAGCGTGTGTAATTTCTTGCAGATTTTGCCGGCAGTCGATCGACCAGTGAGAGCACTAGAAACTAGTGACATCGTTAAGACAGCCTGCTGATGTCAGGGATGAGCTGGGGAGCATAGAAATGCCCGTAGAAGCGAATGGGGTTGTTTTCTTCATTTTGTTGCTCTCCTACATTGCGTAGCGCTGCCGTGTTCGGCATTCATGATCGTGATGGCACTTTGGTATCGATGCACATGTTTGCCTGAAATGTTTAAAAAATATCGAGGGGTGGTTTAAGGGCCCTTTAAGAGATGCACATGTTTAAAACTTTGGAGTTACTTACACACTTAATACAGCGCACTCATATTGGTCTTGCAGTGACCAGAGGTACTTGTGCTACTCGTTGAGTCAATTTGTATGAAATTGTGAAAACCATTTCTGGGTCTCTTTAAAGCGTGTTCTTCAGCCAGAACTTACTTTAATGTGCTTTACTTTGATACACTGCTCGTGGACAATTCTGCTTGCCTCAGGCTGCATTATGCCTAGGGACAACGCACAGCCATTCTGTCGGAAATCCGGTACATACTGATCAAGTCATCCCCCTACTTGTGGAAGCTTTCTGGACTTGAACACTCAGAAGCCTTGTCTTGAGTTCCTAGAAACCTGCTGATTTCACCAGTAATGAATGTGCGTTTTATCAACACTGAAATGTCTGCCGGCATTACGGTTCTATGCCTGTGAATATAGTACTGCTATGTCTGCCTCCAGTACCATATGCTGCGATAGGCTGAGCTTGGCCGAGTTTTTCCCGACTGTACAGTGAACTCCCGTTAAAAGCAACTCGGTTGAGACGAATTCTCTGATCTAGCTGTTTGTCTGTTTGGTTTTCCATAGACTCCGTGCAAAAGGAATCCTCTCAAGACGAACCCCCTCACAGGTCCCCTTCTGTTAAGACAAATTTCCCCAGTGCTGTGGACAGCCACCCCTAGTTTATTGTAAGGGGTACAAAGGGCTGGGCACCAGCGTTCTTTTGTTGTCTCCCCACCAAGGACAGTACAAAAGAACCTAAGACTAAGTAAGCGAAGCAAAGTTGCCCTTTTGTCGCGTTTCTGAGACTGTCCCCCCATCCCCTTTTTTTCCCCAGGTCATAGGACACTTGGTGATGCCAGCAACTCAGAGCTGCAAGTGGTTCCAGCGAAGGAGTGCAGGCATGGAGATGATGTAAGGAGCCCTTGTTTCTGTGTTGTGTCCTGATGCCAGTCTAGCTGGCAGCATCATTCAGTCATTTCGTCTCATCCCAGTGTGATGCACATGCAATATCACAGGACCTAAAGGGACACTTCAGTGAGATAGTAAATCTGTTTGTACAAACAGGCCATCCTTTAGGATTTCTATGGCCGTTGACATTTACATAACGGTTTCAGTATTAGAAGAGAGAATGAACGTCCAACATTCATTATGCTTGGTTTGGGCTAAAGTTTGGCCATGTTAGATCTGCAGCCGTGTCAGTGTTCAGGTCCGGTAAAATACAACTGAAATCACACACACGTTTCTTAAGATTCTGCTGCAGTGGCTGCACAGAACAGTATGATTCCTTTTCCACAAATGACTTCCTTCTGAATGTTTACTTTGATTTGATTGATTTGTGGTGTTTAATGTCCCAAAACCAGCTCTGATTATGAGAGATGCCGTAGTGGAGGTCTCCAGAAATTTTAGACCACCTGGGGTTCTTTAACGTGCGCTGACAATGCACAGCACATGAGCCTCAACATTTTGCGTCCATCGAGACGTAGCTGCCACGGCCGGGATTCGATCCCGTGACCTTCGGATCAGCAGCCAAGTGCCATAACCACTAGACCACCGTGGCGGGACTGAATGTTTATAAAGCCGAGAATCTTGCTGAAGTGGTTGTAGACCTATTGGATTGGATAAGGAACCGTTAAAGTACCTCTGCATCCATGAGTGTTTTCCCACAGATGTAACGGGGTGAGAAGCTTCAGAACATTGCCTTTTTGTGAAGCTGGAGTGGCAGGAGAAGTCATGCTTGTTAGAAACCCTCATATAATTTAGGCGATCCCTGGTGGCTTGCCGCGAGAGTCGCACATAGGTACAGCAGAGACCGTTTATAACGTAACCGCTTATACTGCAGGACCGGCTATAATGCGGTTTTTTCTGACCACCGTTTACCCTCCTGTAGAACTTAATGTATAGGCATACCGCTTATTGTGCAGTTCGTTGAGATGAAAGACCGGTTATAATGCGGCTGCCGGGAAATCATCGGACAATTGAAGTAGTGAGCAGGCTTCACTGTGGAAGTGCGCTGCCCGAGAAAAGCGCAAATAACCGCCATGGAGGAGGAAAAAGCATGGAACGAAGGAGCAAGGAGCGGAGGGAAAAAAAAAAAAAAAAGCCGCGGCACCAGCGGGTCGCGAGCGCAGGCACGCGGTCGCCAAGGCGACGGAGAACGCTACTACAGCCGTTTGTCAGCTCCTAATGCGCACCCGCGATTGCATGATGTCCGCATTACCGGTGTTTGTTTCCAGTTTTTTTAAAAAATAATTTCACGCGCACTGCCCTTGAATCACCCTGCGAGCGCCATTTCTTGTGAACCCGATCCCTGTGTTGTCAAGGGCAAGCTTCTCGTGTGGCAGCGCCACCCGCGACCCCACAAACTGGGCCTAACGAGCGCTATCTTTTCGGTGCTGGCTGCAGATAGGGTGCCGTGGGCGACTGTGGTTCATGGCAGCCACGTTTAAAACGTGGACGAATCACTCCCGACAATGGAAGTGAAGGCATGGATGGCAGGTGCACCACTCGAAGGTTGTTTGTGGTCGCTACGTTTTTGCCATCGCGCACGCGTCAGAGAAAATGAAGGATAGCGCGTGCAGTAATCGGTTCCCGCTTCTGTGCAGTCCGGTTCCGTGGGAAGTCCGCATAAACGGCGTCGTCGATATAGTGCCTTTTGTTTTCCTTTTTTACACTGTGCGGCCCCGCACTTAAATCTTTGAAATATCCATTTTTTTTTCTTTTCCTTTTTCTTAAGCAGGTAAAAGCAGCCCGTTCGCGTGCTTCGAATGTCTAACACGCGCCGCTACCTGTTCGACAGTTTTTACACACGAGTAGACTGAAAAATGTTGTTTTGGTTATAGTGCGGTACCGCTTATAGCGCGGGTATTCGCGATTCCGGCGACTTACGTTATAAGCGGTCTATGCTGTACATGCTTTCCTGCATGATAATTCGTCAAACCGGTTTATGTCTCAAGCAAACATTGCGAAGTTCTCCGTGCTTGCCAGTTTGTCTGCTTACAAGTCCGCTTTTATGCCAGAACACTCGGTAAACCTGAAATAAGATACGAGGATAATATGCCTGTGATTGACTTCTCCCATGAATTAAAGCGATAAGTGTAGGTAGCTGAGCGGGTGAAGTGCAAAAGTCTGCAGCATCTGCAGCTGTCTTCACGAAAAAGCGATAAACATGGAATCTACTCTAGGCCTGCTGTAAGAAAAAGACTTCACATGTAAGATGAAGTTGTGCACACTTGAGCATATCTTCAGCAGCACATAGCATATCCCATACTACAGGCGCTCATGCCATTCATTCCCCTCCATTGGAAATCCCGTAATGGTCCAGGAAACTACACCCTCATTTTCAAAGCAGGGGCCGTAATCTTAAATGTCTTGCCAAGGGTGTCGCTGGTGATGTAATTGTGCCACTTTTTGTGTCTCCTGCAGTGGTGATTCACTGGTTGAGCAAACTGGAAATGTGATGGTGGGTTTCGGTTTGCCCAACTAGCCAATCACACCACAGGAGACAGCAAAAGAGACATAATTACATCACCAGCAATACTGTTACCATTGGTGACACATCACAGAATACGGGCCCGCAGCAGACTGTTCCATCTGCACTTAGTATGACCACGCCTGTGTGGTGTGCTACATCTTCACAGAGTGGAGTGACTCATCAAATTTTTTTAATTACTTTTTGCATCTGCAGGTGTACAGCATGATTCACTCACCGAGAGGTATGTGCATCATCATCAACAATCACGACTTTGGCGGCCTAGCTCCGCAGCGTGATGGATCGGAGCTTGATGTGCTACGCATGAAAGCCCTCTTTGAGGCATTCCACTTCAACTGCATCGTGCGCTCTGACCTGTCTGCACAGGTGAGTGGCCGTGTTCTTGCATCATGCCATATTTATTTGACGTAGGTACACCTTTTATTCCATTAATATTGCCTATAATTAGCGATCAACCTACATTCGTGAACAAAGAACCTCGACTTACATTCAAGATCAAAGCCAGCAAGAGTATTGAGCTAATAGACTGCCATTGGTGTGCTCCCTGTTGAAGCAGCACCAGCCGTGTTAGTGTATCTTCGGCATATAATTCGCACCTTTGTATAAGATGCACCCACGTTTAACTTGGTTCTAGTCTGCAGCCCGTGCCAGGAACCGTATCTGTATGTCTCGGTCGGTGCTGGAAAGATCCTCCCATTGCTCCTCTGTGTAACTCGGAGGTAAGACGAGGTCGGCGGGTAGGAGATCCTCCGGGCAGCCCCAGAGGATGTGGTTCAGTGAAGCAACTCCTCTGCACAAGCAGCAGCACGAATCGATGATCCCGGGGTGGGTATAACAAGTACACTAGGGGCCACGAAAAGGTGCGGGTCTGAAGTCGGCACCAGGCGATCTCAGACCGCTTGGGCAAACAGTTGTGAGGGGGTGGGTAGGCATACCGTTCAAGGGGGCAGTGTTGGCTGATGTTGTGGAAAGTGACCAGGGGCTCCTGCACAAGGGCATCTGATTGGAGGAGCCCACAACGAATCCTTGAACGTGTTCGTGAGCTGACTCATTGAAGGGGTGACTCGAGTGGGTGGGCACCCAGATCAGTTCAGTGTGGCACGGTTAGTCCCGTAGTATGAGCGGGCGAAGGACCCGCAGGGTGCTATGTGAGACGAGGCCTTGGGCGAAGTTTGAGATAGAGTGTTTGGAATCGCAAAGTACAGTAGAACTTAGCTGATACGTTCCCGGTTGATATGATTTCCTGGTTCCAAAGTCCGCGATCGCGAAAACACGAAATTTTCTCGTAGAGTTATGCTTCATTTTTTCCAGTTAATACGTTCCGGGAAAATATGATTATTCGGCACCAACGTTCGATTTATCGTTCAACCACGATCAGATGATACGTTTTCTGGCCTCTAGAGTCCGCGTGCAGCCGAGAAGTCTGGAAGCTCGCGCAATGGAGAGCAGTAGCTTCCCACCGCGGTGGCTACACTGCAGGACTTGCCCGACCGTGTCGCAAGAAAACGCGGTATGCTCTCTTGCGATACCAGCAAATCACCTAGCTAGACGTAACACATCGCGTTCGTTCATTGGTATCACCGCTGACGCTCGCGATCAAGGCAGCTTTAATAGCATGCGTGTGGTAGCTGTTGGAAGCGTACGTAGAGCGTACCTTTAATGGCCAGTAACCGAGACACGCCCCCATTTCTTTCAGTAAGGCCTATTCTACTTCGCATTGCTCCCAGCAATGAAAGCAGCCTATAGACCTTTCCATCGGCACTCTCGCACCGGCGAGCCGGAACCTGTTTTTGTCATCTGCTAGCGCGCGGGAGAGAGCTCTCCACGCCATGCCCCCTTTCGTTGGGCTGTTTGTTGTGCAGAGCCGCCCATACGTTTTGCCGTGCTTGCACGGTGCGCGCGCTGTTTTTCGCTCACTAGAGCGATTTCGCTCACTAGAGCGCTCACTACAGCCTATCGACAAGGCATCACTGCATTGTTTACGGTTGCACCTACAACCAGAAGAAAGAACGCTGTACGTAAACAGCTGTGCAGCAAGCACAACGTTGCGCAGGGAGAGTGCGGCTGCGCACTCCCTGACGTGCTCGTGCCAAAATGCGGCACCGCTCATGCCGCACCGCTCCTAAGTGATGCTCGGTCTCCAACAAAGACCGGGCCCTCTGCAGCGAATCTTCTGCTGGTCGTCCCGTTCTGCTGGCGAAGGTGGGGCGCTGCGGGTACGCCGGGAACTGCTGAAGTTCGGCCGCTGCCACTCCGAAGTCCGTGCTCGATCGTAAGCCAGATCGACGGCACCCCGGAGCCCGACGTCCTCGTCTCCTCGTCACCAGTCCGTAGTTGGCACGACAACCTTCGTCAGCCGGTGCCACGCAGAGAATGCCAACTCAAGCTTCCTCGATCACCGATCGCTGCTTGGGTCGCGTGCCGCGAACCCGCTCTCAACCAATTGTGGGCATCGACGTGTCCACGGCGCGTGCTTTCCCGTGCCCACTTCGCCGATCTCTCCGTTTCGCCTAGTGGCCTGTGTTTTTGGGCCCCTTTTACTCATGACATTGGCCCCCCTTTTAAGAGTTTTTTCTTAAAAAACTGCTTTCTCCTCTTCTGAATCCTCCAGGACTTTGCCAAATCTCGCCTTCTCGCAAATAAACTCGTGATGTCTTGAATTTTATGCTAACTGCATCTCGCTCGTTGTCCATCACAAACGCACCATACATCACATTACACCGACACACATTCGCGCGCATTTTGGCCTCTGGTTGTCACCACACACAACACTAAAACGTAAGCACTTCACTTAATGTTCATTGTCACAAAAGTCAATGTTCGTTCAGCTCGCATTTGTGTCCGCTGAACAATACAGTAGATCAGTATCTCCCAATGTCAACACACGCTATCACCATGTCACTGTCACTGCACTATATCATATCCCTATCATACACTCTATCAATACACACAGTCCGTACCACCACACAACTATACATGCCGTACACTTCACCACGGTGGCACATTCTGCTCTCCAGACATACCACATACCACACAGCAATCCTTTTCGCAACATTAGCTAAGAACACAGATATAATTTTTCTTTCCTCTCTCTCTCTATCGTTGCGATCTATGCGAACTTCCTCATTACTCTATTAACCTTTGCTATTTTGCTTTCTCCACTACCTCTACACACAAGCTTGGGAACCACTACCCTCTCTTTCCTTTCCCATCAGCTAGTTAAATGCGCTATCTACTCTCATTTCTCTATCTATGTCCATTCAAATGTCTCCACGTTCTTTTCCTTTTGAAATCTATATTTCATAAGACCTCGTGCTTCGTTCTTCTTTTTTTTTTTTTCCCTTACTCCTAGTTCATCTTGTGCTGTTGATCCTTTCTCTTTACTCTATTGACTGCTCTGTTCTGCGCTCTCTCAAGCTCCACTATCGTACTTGTGTGTCTTCTGACATTCCGGTCCATTTTCTTTCTTGTCTATCTACTTGATTTTATTGCCGAATTTCTTATCTGTGAACCATTAAATCACCGAATGCTTTGTCTAGTACTCTCTCTTAACTAACAATTACAGAGCACTTGCTAAGACAATCCCTCTGCTCTATTTTTCCCATCCGTATGTCTTTATCCTTGAGCCTGTCTCTGTTCATTTCTGTCAAAAGCCATCATTCCCTAAACCCGCTTTCTTTTCTTTAGTGGCCAGAGAAAAAACCTCTCTGCCTTAATTCCGGTCCTTCTTCCAGTCTGCAGCTCGCGCAACTCTCTCGTGTGCCTCTTTGCACGCGCATGCGCTCTTAAGCGCTCGCTGCGACCACTGCATTTCCTTGCTCGTGCATGTTCTCTTAACTCTTTCGTTACCGTGTGAAAATGGCCGTTTTTTATAGGTCTGTGGAAAAATTTTTTTACTAGTGCAAATAATGCTCTAGGTCACATTGCAGCACACCAAATTGTGCGTAATGAAATGCTCTTTATAAGTAACATAAGTTTGAAAAGAAAAGAAAATATTACACAACTTGAAAAAAATATTAACTTTACTATGTTTGTAGGAACTTGAGAAAAACAATACAAAGAAAACACAATATCTACAAAGATATTATGAACAAAGAAAATTCAAAATATACATTTCGAAGGTAAATGATCCAGGAATATTCTAAAAGAAAAATAAACGATCCACATAAGCCCGTTTTACACACAGATAAAAAAAACTGAAACTGCTTCACCGCTCGTGCCATGAGGTGAAGCACAGGTGCGCACCACACCTTTCACAAAAAAACTTTTTTTTTTCAACTTTGCGTTCCTTGTAGCACTTGCGGTAGTTTTCTTTTCTTTTCGGCATAGTTTTGGTGAAGTTTTGGTCGGAAGCTCAAGGATATGCATCCAAGTATATTTACATTTTCACAGATGGTTCTGGTCACCGTTGCTGTGAAGGACACGAAAAAAAATCGCGCGATGTCGTGAAACGCTTTGCGCTACTTCGGTGTGCCAGGCCGAGATGCGTGCCGGGCAGCCTTATTGGTGAGAATTGAAGCTTTTTCGCCGCCGCCGGCAGCACATCCTGTCCAAGCGCTGCGCGTACCCTGCAGATAACGAGGATATCTCAAAGGGCGTGCACCCAGATCGGCAGATAAGCGCTCCTGACTGATGAGACCGCCCAAGGCCGAAAACAAAACTTGCCAGCGAACAGCTGAGGATGACCCGGGCTGGTTCGAAGTGCCGTCGCTTTCAGAGCTTGAATATGAGCTGGTGTCGTCTTCGGAATCGTAGCTCGACTCATCTTCACTAAATTCGTGTGTGGGTTCAGCATACTTCCGAGCGGAACGTTTTTCCCGCGACACAGTCCTGCGGGACGCCGCCGCCATGGGAGCGGCGGAGAGCTTGCCGAGCGCACCGATGCTAACGCCGGATGCGCCCCTCTCGCGTAGATAAAGAGAAGCGAAACCAAAACTGCTGCAAACTCGCTGAAAAGGCCAGATCAACAAGTTAGACACGCGACGGACCTTCAGAAACGAGCTGTATTTGATTAAAATTGTCCAAACTCGGAACCAAAGCTCGCTGGTGAATAGCTGGTGTCATTTTCACGTAATTATCGCGGCCAAACATTATTGCCTTGCAAAACTGACGACACTATTTCATAATTGACTTCTTAGGAACTGTTTGATAACAAAATGTTGATAATAATAGAGCACAAACTCGAGAAGCGTGCTTTTTTGTCATGTGTGGTGGCCACGCCCCCTTTTCCAGCAGCACACGCACATTACTTCGTGAAAAACTCTGTCAAAAATCGCGATGCCGTCAGAGCGGGAAAATTTGAATGGACTGTAGAAGAGCAGTCCCCAAACTAAACGCGAAATGCCGTTCTATGCACGGAAAACTTTTTAACGCGCCGAAATCGGCAGTTTTATTCATCGATCACCGGTGATCGATTTGAATAGGCGTGGTAACGAAAGAGTTAAACGCTCTCTGCGACCGATGCGGTTGTTCGCACTACCAAAATCTCTCAAGCGTTTGCTCTTTGGCCTCGCTCGCAAACACATGGTGCGGCTGCTGCGTTCGTCATCTTTCAAGGTCAAACGGCTCATCAAACAACATTCTCCCGCTCGTCTTTTTACTGTGCGCCGTAGTGACCGCCTTGCGCGGCTCCTGCATTTGTCCTGTTTCAGACACGAACGCCTCTCTTGAACGACTTCTCTTGTGCATCTACTTAACGCGCCCTGTCGTCAACGCAGTCCCCTGCGTTTATGCTTCTTGCGACCGAGTTTCCTCCGGCATCTACTCGATCGACGCTCAGTAACCCTGTCGCATTCGTGCACTTTATGCTCCTTTCGAACGCGCCTTCTTGGACGCAAGGTTAGTGCCAAGACCTTGGTCTTCTCTCACTTTTCGATTTTTTCGAACTCGCGTTCTTTGACGCGTCTTAGTGCTAAGTCCTCCTTTCAGGACTCTCTCGACTTCCTTCTTATCGTATACGCCCTCTTGCTTGTCAAGTACTAAGGCGCTTCCATCTTTACCGCTCTGATCGCGGACTTCACTTCCACAGTGCCCGCTCTCGAGAACGGCACAATTGTCGCGCGGATCGAGACCCGATGTCACGTCCTTCACTGCGGTGCACGCATCGGTGCAGACCCCGTAAAAACTCGGTTTGCAGCAACCTGCAATACATATTCCATCGAGTACGTGCTTGCCGCAGCCTGCAATGCACTCTCGATTCTCCTGCACCGGGTGCACTTTCTCCTCCCCCGCTGCACTCAACATCTCTCGGGCGCCTACGCCCGCATCATCACACCCCGACTTGAGCTCCTCTAGACATGCGGTAACCGCGCTGCACTCCTCCGACTCTACCAAGACGATCTCCTGACTCGCCTGAATTTCCGGAAGTTCGATAACTTCCACCTCATGTTCACAAATTTCAACTGATTGCACTACTGGCAAATTTGCACATGACGTCTCTGTATTACCGACCGTCAGCCCTCGTTCCGTCTGATGTAACTGTTTCTTTAGCTGAGCTACCAGTGCTTCATGCTCTCGTTCGCGCTCCCGTTGAAGTTGGAGCTCGCGTTCTTTGCCCTGAGCCAACTGAGCTTCAAATTCTCTCACGCGTTCTTTTTGGCATTCGTCAAAAAATCTTAACGCGTCTTTGCCACGTAAGTTCCTGCTCTTCGCTATCGCTGCCCATCGCTCCCAATCCATCTTTGCAACCCCCGACGATCTTTCGTGACTGGGCCTGGAGATGGTAAATCCTGGCAAAGGCTCGCCAATTATTTGTCACGAGTGTGTGGGAGGATCTCGGGAGCGCTTGCTCCGATGGATTGAGAGAGAGTGACGAGAGGCGTGAGGCGTTAACAAAAAACCTAAAGACGTTACTTTATAAAACGAACACCAAGACACGCAATAGACGAGCAAACATCAGACTGCACACCAAAAGAAAACTACAAAAATCTAGGTGAACACACCAATTAGCAAGTCTACAGATCCTCCACATTGGGCGCAGTTCCAACAGGAGTGAATCAACACTGTGCCTCGCGTTTGTTCGCGGCCGCTGCTCAAACTGATGTAGGACGCTCTTACATTGAATTCGGCGCGGTGCGGTTCGGAGTCGGTGCTCTCTCGGTGTGCCGTGTCCCGTAGCTGTCGTCGGTAGATGCTGCTAGTGGTGGCCGCCACTCACACAAGGTCCGTCCATGTCCGCCGCCTTGCTCCTCATGTGACGTGGCGAATCACCGCTTAGGCCTAGTAGGCCCCCTCCTAAGTGATGCTCGGTCTCCAACAAAGACCGGGCCCTCTGCAGCGAATCTTCTGCTGGTCTTCCCGTTCTGCCGGCGAAGGTGGAGCGCTGTGGGTACGCCGGGAACTGCTGAAGTTCGGCCGCTGCCACTCCGAAGTCCGTGCTCGATCGTAAGCCAGATCGACGGCACCCCGGGGCCCGACGCCCTCGTCTCCTCGTCACCAGTCCGTAGCTGGCAAGACAACCTTCGTCGACCGGTGCCACGCAGAGAATGCCAGCACAACCTTCCTCGATCACCGATCGCTGCTCGGGTCGCGTGCCGCGAACCCGCTCTCAACCAATTGTGGGCATCGACGTGTCCACGGCGCGTGCTTTCCCGCGCCCACTTCACCGATCTCTCCGTTTCGCCTAGAGGCCTGTGTTTTTGGGCCCCTTTTTCTCATGACAGTTGAGTAACGATCATATGGAGTCATGATCATGTCGTGTAATGAACATGATTATAAAATATCACATCCCTTGAGCTGTACCTTTAGTTTGACACCTATTTCAACCCCCTTAAAGCTTTCAAGTTGAGTCATAATAATGTCGTGCCATGACCATATTGTGTCATGAAAATGACTACAACTCATATCGCATCTCCACCTGTGCCTTTCGTTTTACAACCAGTACCGAATGCCCTTTTGCATAATGATGCTCATGTCATTTCATGTAAGCGATGTCATGAAGATGATTATGTCATACATCACATCCCTCGAGATTTGCTTTTCCTTTGACACCTTCTTCACCCCCTTCTGTTAATTTTCGCTCTATCATGGTCATGTCATATCGCGTATTTCATGTCATGAACATGACTAACTCTTATCGCCTCTCTCGATCTATATCCAGCGTGTCTACCAACCAGGAAAACGGGAAAACCGGGAAGTTTCAGGGAATATGATTAGTCTGGAAAATCTCAGGGAAAACTCAGGGAATTTGGGCTTCTCTCAGGGAAAATCAGCTCAAGTACGAAAGTCGCGTAACGCTGGCTCTAACAATGCATCTTGCGATTGTGTTTAGAGCGTAACTCGCAGTAACACAATAACTGGCTGGCAAGCGGTGGGATGAACCACGACAGCGGATGGCGAGCGGCGTGATGAACCGGAGGCTTCATGAAGGATAGATCAGCCGGAAGCCCTAGAACTGGAAGACGGCGGGATCCACGTAGTGTACCACGACTGCACGGTATTGGGTGAGTGCCTGGCTTTGTGCTTGAGAGTCATCGAGTCTTTTAGCCTAGAACCGTTAAAAGCTCGATCATACAACTGCCTAGAATTGTGGTAGTGCATATCTCAGCAGAAAGCAGCTTTCAAGGGGATGTAAACAAGCTGCTGAAGGCAACCCATATAGCTTTGTGGAGAAGTGCAGAATTATTGGTATTGGACGTGAGGAAGTGGTCAGGGAGCTTGAGATTGATTATTGATGTTGAAAGGATAGGTGCAGAGGAGGAAGAGTTAAGTAGGTTGGGAGTTGATTGAGGGATTAAGAAAGTGTTTAAGAAAGTGAAAAAATTCACAGCATATCCACGGAGTGAATGATGATGAGTGGGCGAAGCTCCGGAAGTTCATCATAGATCGTGCTGAGTTCCGGATTAATTTAGTTAACGCACACGCTACGAATCCTTATGGTTCAACTACGCACAAGTGAAATCCCCCACCGGCACTTCATTGCAAGTAAAGATCCAGTGCCTATATATATATGGGTGGCCGGTGAACGGTTCTCCAGCGCGAGCAGTCGGTATTTTTCGATCAAGAAACTCGCTAGAAGACGCTGCCTGCGTCACGCTTGTCTCTCGCGGGTGAGGGCGCGTTTTCCTTCTTTGCGAGCTGGTAGCGCGTTCATCGAAGAAAGAGCGTTTCCATAGTCAACGCGCCTTTTGCTCTCTCTCTCTCACAAGACAGCAGATGGAAGAGTGAGAGAGCTCGCGTGCCGGAAGGGACGCGCCGAGGGCGCGCCTCCCACACGCGCCCTCCTAGTAGCCCGTTCTTAGTAGCTACAACAGACGGACAGACCCAAGGTTTAAGGAGCTTCGCCCCTGAAAGGTAGACAAGGATTAGGCAAGTTGGGACTGCTCGTGTGGGCTTTCGTTAATTTTGTGGACTTTACCAGGCTTCAATTTCTCTAGAACCAGAATTGAAACACTGGTGGGGTTAATTTCTGCATTTTGCGACAGCCGAGTCAAAGTTATCGGGTAAACGGACGCCCGCCACCAGAAACTCGTTGACGCAGGTGTCATTATAGAAAAACGAGTCGGAACGAGCCGAGTGCCGGTAACGATTGCCTCGTTACCTCCGGCTGGGGGTGGCGAGTGATCACCGAAAGGGGTCCTGCTGCGCCGTCGTATGGTCCGGCTGCGTACGGATCACCTCGGCCACCTTCGAAGTTCAAGGGGCGGTCCACAGCCTTCTTTCCCTTCGGACTGTCAACCTCAGAGTGGAGGAGAAGCGTCAACTGGGTCCTCCCTAGAAGGCGTCACAGGACGACGCGAACTATTTAATCCACGGGAGAACCCTGGGATCGAGGATTGATTGAGATTCGGCCATCAGCTACCAAACATGCTGTAAATAAATGTAAATATTCTCATCTCCAAAGCAACTCCTCGTACTCTTTTCTCCCGCCCCGTGGACTCCTGGCCTGAAGGCGACACAAGTCCACGACAAATGGTGGCAGCGATGAAGCACCGCAACCGGTGGCAGCGGTCAGGTCGCGACAAATGGTGGCAGCGGTGAGGTCACAATAACTGGCTGGCAAGTGGTGGGATGAACCATGACAACGGATGGCGAGCGGCGTGATGAACCGGAGGCTCCATGGAGGAAGGATCAGCCGGAAGCCCTAGAACTGGAAGATGGCGGGGTCCACGTAGTGTACCACGACTGCACGGTATTGGGTGAGTGCCTGGCTTTGTGCTTGAGAGTCATCGAGTCTTTTAGCCTAGAACCGTTAAAAGCTCGATCGTACAACTGCCTAGAATTGTGGTAGTGCATATCTCAGCAGAAAGTAGCTTTCAAGGGGATGTAAACAAGCTGCTGAAGGCAACCCATATAGCTTTGTTGAAAAGTGCAGAATTATTGGTATTGGACGTGAGGAAGTGGTCAGGGAGCTTGAGATTGATCATTGATGTTGAAAGGATAGGTGCAGAGGAGGAAGAGTTAAGTAGGTTGGGAGTTGATTGAGGGATTAAGAAAGTGTTTAAGAAAGTAAAAAAATTCACAGCATATCCACGGAGTGAATGATGATGAGTGGGCGAAGCTCCGGAAGTTCATCATAGATCGTGCCGAGTTCCGGATTAATTTAGTTAACGCACACACTACGAATCCTTATGGTTCAACTACGCACAAGTGAAATCTCCCACCGGCACTTCATTGCAAGTCAAGATCCAGTGCCTATATATATATGGGTGGCCGGTGAACGGTTCTCCAGCGCGAGCAGTCGGTATTTTTCTATCAAGAAACTCGCTAGAAGACGCTGCCTGCGTCAAGCTTGTCTCTTGCGGGTGAGGGCGCGTTCTCCTTCTTTGCGAGCTGGTAGCGCGTTCATCGAAGAAAGAGCGTTTCCATAGTCAACGTGCCTTTCGCTCTCTGTCTCTCTGTCTCTCACAAGACAGCTGATGGAAGAGAGAGCGCTCGCGCGCCGTAAGGGACGCGCCGAGGGCGCGCCTCCCATCGCGCCCTTCTAGTAGCCCGTTCCTAGTAGCTACAACGGACGGACAGACCCAAACCTTAACGAGCTTCGCCCCTAAACGGTACACAAGGATTAGGCAAGTTGGGACTGCTCGTGTGGGCTTTCGTTAATTTTGTGGACTTTACCAGGCTTCAATTTCTCTAGAACCAGAATTGAAACACTGGTGGGGTTAATTTCTGCATTTTGCGACAGCCGAGTCAAAGTTTAAAGTGGTCACCATGGATTTGACGAGTCTGACGAAAGCTAGCCTGTCGATGCTGTTTGAGGAGTTTGATCTGGATGTGGATGAAGACTTGCCTGAATCGGAAATTCAAAACCTAATAGTAGAAAGTGGTAGCGATCCGGAGGACATTGAATATTTTGGGACCTTAATTCTAATTAATCAGGAAAGAGAAATGAAGGAAAGAATTGAGCACGGAAGACGCAGGCAAGAGATGAAATTTTTGAACGAAGAGATTGAAATGGCTAGATCGTGAACGGAAGGCAATGCAGAGAGAAAATCGGGTATCTGCGGAAGTAGCGCACGAAAAGTGCGAAGTGGTAGCTTGTGCAGTGGAATTCAGAGCCGAAAAGGAGGCTAGCGCACATGAGAGTAGCAGTGCGTTGACAAGTGAAGTGAATGTTGCTGATGAGCAGGCCGCAGTGACAGTAGAGGCCATTGAAGGCCGCAAAGAACGTGACAAAGTATCATGCCAATGGGATGAAAGAGAAGCGCCTAGAGAGGTTGCGGACGATTTGGCACGTATACAAAATGAGGGCGTCGTGACGGTGGATCTTGCATGCGATGTCCAAGGTGATTTCGACTCGTCATGCAAGAACACCAGTGAAGGGCCAGGAGAGCGCAGTGAAGAGCAATGTGAGCAGGAGGTTGCAGTCGAGGGTAGCTCCCAGGTATGCGAGCAAAGTAGCTTAAAAGCAGACGGCTGCAACTCTCCGAAGCGTTTTATGCTGTCCACCAGTCAGGAGAGTGAAGGAACAGATGATTTAGCTGGAAATCATTTAGACTGCGTGGATCAGCCCGGTAGCGAGGACATTAAAGTTGAAAAGGTGCATGAAAAGGAAACGAAGGGCCCCAAAATGTGCAGGATGAAGCGGTGTAGACCGAAAAGGCGCCGCAGGGTGAG